>CP054672.1:29228966-30428966 GCA_013348765.1 Carpinus viminea | reverse complement strand
AACAGAGATACTAAGCTTCATCAGATGAAATCAACTAGAGGCAAAGGAATGTTGATGTAGGATCAACAATAATCACATGGAAGGGAGGGGGGTAGAGTATTTATTGAATTACCAAAAACACAATTAACTCTTAAAAAATCAAATAAAACATAAAACTAAATACTACTAACCCCCAACTTATTAGACCTACTTAAAACTAAATTAAGGTAAAAGTTGTGTCTTGCCCTAGCATCATTCTCCCCTAATCAGAGAAAATTTGATCTTGAATTTTGAAATATTGAAAGGTTGAAAATATATGCTTAGAAAATTTAGGGTCCAAGCCCAACCTCTCAAGTCTTGAAAAGCCAACTAGCATCAATCTGACATGTAGGCAGCAAGTGTCCAAAACATTTTTTTTAATGGGTCAGTAACATGTGAAGCTGAGTGGTCTTGATTTGAAACAAAGACTACTCAAGTGCATTAAACCACAGGCCAAAGACTTCTCAACAAAAAAAGACCAAGGGCTTGCGTCAATGGTAGTGGTGAGGTCAGCCAGAGTGAGCAGCAACTAGAAGTTAGATGATGCGGAGGCAGCGTGGGTGCTTTACACCCAATCATTCCGGATAGCGATTGCATCCTTTGTATTACCGCAGCTGTTGGCACAGAGTTAGCCGATGCTTATTCCTGCTGATTGAATGGGACAGGGGATTCGTTGATTGAGATTCACCAGTTTCGTGTGAAGCCAAAGGCTGGGATGTCTAACGCAAAGCTTGTACGAGCAGCAGTAACCAGTGGATAGGTTGGGTGGTGGTACGGTTATGCCATGCAACATAACCATCGATGGCTGACAATGCGGTGGCTTGCAAAGTCGATGGTGGATTGTGAGTTCTAGGTAGGCTGGTTCTGATGGGATGACTGTCTGAGATGGATTTTTTTCAGGCCTTATTTTTTTTTTTTTTTGAAACGGCAACAGTTTTGGGTGTCTTGATATTATACATTAATTCTTTCAATGGTGTACATCTTATTGAAAACATTGTAACCCAAGCATGAACAGTCAATTTTAATATTCAATACTGTGTAAAAAGTAGGATACAAAAAAATGCAGATCCCCCTAAAGCTCTATGCTATAACTATATTGTTGACCAATATGACGGATGTGAACTTGTACAATCTTGTATATGTTCATATTATATTAATTTATGAGTCAGCAAATTTCAATTCCTGAACTTGTCTTACTAGTTTTACTTTCAATTCTAACCACTTATGTCGTGTATTAAGCAGATCCCTAAACATAGTAGGAGATAGGCAGTCAAACTCTATAGATAAAGCATTTATACCTGAGCTCCCCAACCAACACCAAAGGAAGAAATGGCAGATGGTGGAGACCAAGATCCATCTTCCCTTCGAGCAACAACTAGCCCAGTTCCAATGTTGTACGTCACCATCACACCAACCTTTGCAGTAGTAAGGATAGCTAGGCCTCTTGCACGTTTTAAAATAGCATCTGGTATGGACTTTTCAGGCTTCAGAGTGCCAACCTGAGCATTGGTATTACAGTATGTTAAGAATACAAGAGATCGAAAAATCAAATTAGCATTACCGGAAGAGTTTTAGAGCTTCATTAACAGGCTTTTCTTTATTTTTAATTCAACAGAACAGAGCAACATTATATAGAAGTAATGACCAGCACAAGTGCCCAAGGCCATCGAAAGTCCTTCAAGCTACAGTTCCCATTCAGAGAAATATCTCTAACAAAACATATATATGTATAGAGCTATAGAACTTCTCAAAAAGACACTTGAAGTTGGGAGCCCCATCCCCCCAGTCAAGCTGCTATTTGCTAACAGTTTTTTGAAAACTCTTTTCAAAAAACAAAACACATTTTTTAGAGAACTTCTCACACCTTATAAGAATATTTGAAGAAAAATACATGTTTATTTTTCCAGGTTTGGAGGTTTGCTTATTACTTGCAAATAATAATAATAATAAAGTTATTAAATTATTAAAAAATAAATAAATAAAGAAAAATAATACAATAAAGAGATGGTTGCATGACCACCCCCAACAAAGGTGTGGTTGTGCAGCCACCACAACAGGACAAGATTGGCTACGCAATTAGAGGTAACCATGCAGCCACTCTGACAGAATATAGGTGTCTGTGCAGAAGCCCCTTCCCCTCTGTCGAGAGGCCGCATGACTACCTTTATTTTTTCTTTTTTATAAATAAGAAGTCAGTCTCCACAATTAAAAAATAAACGTGTTTTCTAAAAATAAGCATGTTTAGTATTTATTTCTTTGAAAAAACTATCAATAAAAAAGTTTACCAAACAATTTTCTTATGTGAACCTCACCAAAAACACTTCTCAACTTTCCATCACATCGAAAAAAATTCAAATCAAGACAAAAATAAATAAGTAAAGAAAAGAAAAGAAAAACACCTTTCAAAATTGTTGGCAAACATAGCCCTTTTTTTATTATTTATTTATTTCTGAGCTGTTTAATGATTGCCTTAAGTTCAATGGGGTCAAGCATCAATCTAACTGAATTCAGGAAACTACCTACAGAACTGAAGTGCTACCTTGTTATAACCCAGAATGGTGTTTGTGGCCTTATAAATCTCATTTTCCATGGACTGGCCCCATGGAAAATTAAGCCATGATCTCAATGTACTTAGGTCTGTCAAATCATGGGTTGGCAACTGAGCAGCACGACTTATTTGATCAATCAAGTATGATTGGACAGACTCAAGCCGCACGAAGCATACATCGCAGACTCGTTCTGGGTTCCCAGTGCGGAACTTTGGGGGCAACAAACACCTACCTTTAGAGCACCTGTTACAGAATATCCCTCCACAAAAACGACAGTGATGCCTAGAGCATATGATAGGATGAAACCGCACATTGCATAGCATACAAGCAGAGGCAGCACTGTCAGCCAACCACTTTGGAGGCTCTGCTTCAAGAATTTCCTTAATGTTACCAAAATTGGCCTGTGTAAGGGTCTGAGCCATCTCTTTCCAAGCTTGCTCAAGAATATGCTCTGATGGACTAGAAATCTTACATCCACGGACACCACCAGAAGCAATAGCGGACACTTTCCCTCGAGCTGCAAATAACATCTCAGTAACCACATCCCACATGGTCAACTCCATATCTGCCCCACCAAACTGATTCCAACCCATATCCTCATCGGGGATATATCCCCCATTCTCACATGAACCTCTACTCCATTCCTCATGCGCACTCTCAGACATAGGTGGAACAGAGACAGGTATCCAAATCCCAGTTTCTTCAGAAAGAGGTGTATCATAATAAAAAACTTTACCCTGTTTCCTATGGTCAGCACTTGAGACATTTTGCACATCATTTTCACCCCTGGTCCCTTGAGGCATTTCATTTCCACAATTTCCAAGCTGCATTTTTTCTTCTTGTTCAAAATCATCTGTTTGTATCAAATCACCATTTTCTCTGCATTCATCCACTTCCTTAGAAACCTAATTGCCAACATCCAGGAAAAAGATCCATTTGTTAATCAGAAATGTTGACAAGGAAAAAAAGCCAAATTTTAAAGTATACATTCTGTACCATTATTTACGTTACACACATCTGGCACATAAACAATCCAAATTAGGTACGATGTTACCATGCTGATAAATGACTCCACCCAATTAAGGAAGCAAATAAGAAGCACATTGAGATCTTGCTGAAATGAGAAAGATTAATTCCATTTCTCATGGAGATTTTCTTTTTCCTTTTTTGTTTGTTTGTAAGCAACAAGAATTCTACTAAAGAGAGGAGTAAATTGAATAACAAAAGTTCTTATAAAGGTTACGAACTCAATACTCACAGGGACAGGTTTGGATAAGATAATACTAACTAATGATTGAATTTCTTCAGTATGTAACCTCGGTTAGAGGATAATACATTAATCATCAAAGTTGCTGCAAGATCCCAAAATGCCAAAAGGAAGCTCCAAAGGCACCACGCTTTCATGTTAATTGCACTATAAAAGCTCGCTTTATGCACTTCCAATGATTTAAATCATACTTATCCTCAACTTGATGCGTCTTTCACTTAGGAACTCCCAAAATTGGGACTATATTTTCAAGACCTCTAATTCATACTCCCTTGAAAGCAGTGTAAAGTTCCAATAACTAGTAAAATCCAAGGTAACCACACTTTTTGTAACATTCTCAAGGACTTCCTAGAACTTTTCTTGGTTTTCTAAAATGGACTTCTACTATTCCTTGTTTGCTTCTCCACTATGTTTCTTGAGCATCAGCATTTTCCTCATAGCTATACAATATATATATATATTCCAAGGGCTGAGCTTCTCTCTCTGACAATTCAAATTGCCAAATAACTATAACTACCTAAATTTGTAATTACTTGAATTAGTTCTAGATAATTAATGTAGAATATTCAAATTCATCTCCAGTAGATAACACGCTCTATATGGATCACACATAAAGATGCATATGCATGCAACTAATTTGATAACCAAACTCAGCAACAATAAAGTAAATTATATGTACTATTATGGGTTCCATTTCATATACCATTCCCAACTGATAACATCATTGCCATCTCTATTCAGGGCTTGCCAAAATGTCTATTCATAGCTAGATGATATTTTACATATGTTTTTAAATTGATTTATTAGATTTGGCTTTGTGTAGTTTATTAATCATCTCAAAATGGGCAAGTCTTCACTCAAATTCATAAGCATGGTGAAAATATATTTTGATACTAATCAGATAGATATATATATAAGTATTATACGCCCATGACCAAGTTGATTACTTGGAAACAGATATCACCTATTACTGGCTGTGGATTGTGACTTGATTAACTAATCATTACATAGCACAAACCTTAGTTTGATCCCCAAGAATTCTGTAATAGAATTTTAAGTTTAGAACTTTTGAAATTTTCACAGTTTGGAAGCCTCAAAACGACCTTACTTGCACAAATATTTGGCTATCTTCCAGTTTTAGGAAATCCCAATACGAAATTTTCTGGAAAAAAATAAAATAAAATCTCAAAGGACAAAGCATATGAAACAAAAAGGAATTTGCGTTAGCTCGATTTTCTCATCAGCCAAAAGAGGGTTAGACAAAGTGTAAATAGATATTTAGGCAGAGATATAGAAAACAAAGAGAGATTGTGTTACCCGCTGAGAAAGGAATTTAGGTTGGTAGTCTTCGAACTCAATCTTAGGGTATCGGACGTAACCCTCCATTGACGACCCGCTCTCAGAGACAGTCACACAGAGAGAACGCTGTTGTTTTAGAAGAGCAATGTAGACCTACATCTCATTTGGCAGACACATTGGAGATTCTCAATACCCTTCGATCACTCGGGTGTAGAAGGCGGTAAGCGGTTTTAGCCTAAAATTTAGCAGTTATTCAGACCAATAGCGACAATTTTGTAACGACGTCGTTTTGGGTATGCAGAGTAACGAAAATACCCTTGTTAGATTTTTTTTTTTTAAAAGGACTGAAACGGCGTCGTTTGGTGGATTCAACAATAAGCCTTTCTTCCCCCACCCCCGCGTTTCTTTCTGCAACACACAGTGTATTGGTGAGCTAGGCAAAGGACGTCGGTGCAGATCGGGACATAGACTATGAGCTGGAACTGGGTCTAACCATTGATCTCCCTGTCATTGGAAACTTTACCATTCCCCTCTCCACCCAGGGAGAGATCAAGCTACCCTCCATCTCCGACATCTTTTAAATTAATCCTCTGTTTTCAAGTTTGCTTTTATTTATTTTCTTACGTTTGCTCTACCTACCTATAATGTTTGTTGAATAATTTCATACCCTTCCCCGATCGACCTGGCGCATAAATAAATATGGAAATTTTCAATTCTGCGTTTACATGGCATAGAATTTACAGCGGTTCAGTTAAAATCATATCAAAAGTAACGGAAATGAAGAGCGTCCATGAAAACGCGAATGAATGGATTGATGCGATATAAAAGGACTGAAACGTCGTCGACTGGAGGTCTGCGAGCGACGGAGATGGGGTTTGGGAAAGAACCTGGGGGGAATTGTTGAATCCCCCAAACGACGCCGTTTCACCTCTTTTTTTTTTTTTTACCTAACAAGAGTATTTTCGTAACTCACCGTACCCAAAATAACGTCGTTTTGATTTTTCCATCAATTTTCACTGTTTCAACTTTCAACTAAGGGAGGGGTTATTTTATAAGAGCTTGGTAGTTTGAGGGTTATTTTATATCAATTGAAAGTTTTGGGGGTTAAATTATAAAAGGCTAATAGTTTGAAAGGTTATTTTATACTTTTTCCTTTTTTAATATATGCTTTTGAGCTTTTTGAGGTGTTTTCCGCTTTCATTATGCCTATTTTTTGGGTTTAGCATTATATATATATATATATATATATATATATATATATATATATATATAGATGTAGTTTTCCTAATATGTAAAAGAATCGTTTTTCATATGTAAGATATTAAGAATTTTAATAATATGAACAAAGTTGGAATAAAAAATATTAAAAACTCATGTGCATCTCACATGTTACTAAAAAAAGGGACGCATGTCACTTTTATAGATTAGGTTGAAGGAGATTTCTCCAACCTAATTTGGAGAAAAACTCTGTCCATATACGTGTGCACAGGCCGAAAAATCGACATATACTTGGTTGGTTACCTCATTGCAAATAATTTTAGCAAAACTCTATATATACATTCTTGTCACATGCCTAGACATACTCGACAAATTAGAGCATCCACTACAGTATCTTCAAAACTATTTTTTGTTATTTTGAAGATGCAATTTAACCAAAAAGGCTTAAAATGCCACTTTTCAATCTCTATTTTAACCAAAAAAATAACACCATGAATAATAAATCTTCAAACATAAAATTTATTATTAACTCTCTATTCATTAAACAAATATATTTTATCTCTCTTTTTTCATTTCTCTTTCTTATTATGTCTACCTAGGTTTCATTTTTGTTTTCTTTTAATAATACTTGACTGCTTATAATTATTTTTTTTTAAAAATTATTTCTATGAAATTTATAATCATTTTGTTATTTACATTTCAAATTTTATTTAAAAATTATAAAACTCATTTGAAAAAAAATTAGCAATACGATTATTTGGGTTTGTTGAGCTATGTTTTGTGATTTTTGAGGAGTTTCTAGATTTTCCTTATTTCCTTTCATTTTCTTGATTACTGAACAAAAGATAGATGTAATAACACAAATACATACATCAATCAGTTACATTAAAACTTTTAGAACACAACAATTTTAATGTGTTTATTGGTTTCTTTTATTTAAACATATCATAAAAATACTATTTTTAAAAATATTACCGTTAGAGTAAAACATATTCGTAAAATAAATTATTAGGAAAATATAAACATTAAAAAATATAAAAGTTAGAGGAAAAACAAACAAATATTTGAAAAATAATATTTAAATGAAATAATAAAAGTGAATTGTTATAGTAGTGAGGTTGAAAATGATGCTCTAAAAAGGTGAGTTGTTAAAATAACTAAAATATACTTTTTTTTTTTAAATTTTAAAGAGTAAAATTTAAAAAGGTTATTGTGATGCTCTTAAAGCTGAAATCAACTATGACTTTAATTTGACACCAACAAGCACCTCTTATGTTTCAAACTAAGAAATGAATTGCTTCTTTTGTTTTTGGACTGATTCAAATATAATTAACCAAACCGATGGAGTCAATTTCCGAGTACTGTTAGAAGATCAGTACTATCGTATTTTTCTTATGTTCTCAATACTGGTGTCACATCATGGGTTTGAACGGAGGCAGCACTTGAGACCGTGACCTTATACGTCTCCGAAATTGTGGGAACCTAATCGCTAGCATCAAGGAAAAAGATCCACTTGTTAATCAGAAATCAAATCACTTTCAACTTGGCAAAAAGCAAAAGTTTAAAGTACACGTTCTACGATGCTTTAGCGTAGGGCTGTGATGGATCATATGCCATGACATGCAAGGTTTTAGGAGTTGAAGGAAATTGAAGAAAAGATGGAGCTTTTGTCTGTTGTAGACTGTGCTAAGTCTTTCCGTGATAAGCTGAAGACAACCATTGAGACGTAGGAAACATCTGTGTGATTAGGGACGTGTGAATAGTAAAATGCCTCAAATTACTAACGTTTTCTTCATATGCTCCACAAACATAAATGCATGCCAGTAGGTCTAGAGATGTTTTTGGAGTATAAATGCATGCATTTGTTGTTAATCTTCATCTCTACAATTCTGGTTGTGGTGAGCGAGAGTGAGAGAGGGAAAGGTGCCAATTGGGAAAGGTGATTTGGACCAGTGAGAGAGAAGTGGAAAAAATTAAAAATTTAAAAAATATATATATTTAAATAAAGTAGTTGTTAATCATACAATTTAGTCTCTGTCCAACAAATTAAGTCATGAGTGGCCTGACATGCCATTAGTCTCTGTCCTAAGAATTATCTTGGAGAAATACTATGGTCAAATACACATCTCCCCATTCTTAAATTTATATTTTCTGATGTGACTAGCCAGCCTAGCCATGTTAGATTTACACTACAGAATTCTTCAACTGAGACATTAATGCTCTCTCAAATTACTTTGGTTTATCTACTGTCATTTTTTTTCCCAAATTAAATCGTTAATTTGCAAAAATGTTGTACAGGGATGAACAACAAATAAACCATTTTTTTTTTTTGTTGATTGAAAACTGTTTATTGTCTGTCGGTCATTCTTCTATAATGAGGTAAAAGTAGAAATCAGTACCAAGTCATTGTAGTTTTCACTTGCAGATCAGCCTGATTACACGGTAGTCGGTATAGCAATTACTTAATTGATAGCTAGTTTAAAATTCTTATATCATCCTGATACTTTTTGTTAACTACCCTTTTATCTGTCTTTATTCTTACATAATAGGAGGTAGGCGTGTGTTCGACAGTGACTAATTAATCATATATATATATATATATATATATATACGTATACCTTCAAGTCGTTGCCACTGTTACTTGTGTCATTTTGTTAACGCGAACAAGTTGAGCCGAGGAGAGAGATTAGCAATTGAAATCCATGTGTGCAAGTGCGCGCAAAAGAGGAAAAGAAGCACGATACTTTATGATTTGACAAACCCCCGCAATAATTATTAGTTAATGAGATTTCTAGTTTTTATAGGGTTTCTGCAATTATTTTAAGAATGAGAAACCATAAAATTAACCCATCGAACCAAGAAGTTAAGAAGAAGGAAAAAATTATATATTTGCGTGATATATATGCTTATACATTAAGGTTTAGTATAATATTTTGTAAATATTATGCCTATTTACAAAATATTATAATTTTTAATATATTAGTCTTATATATTATGCTTATAATATGATTTCAGTTAATTAGTATGATAATTTTTAATAAATACTCAACTTATAATGATTAATGTTGATCGAATAAGAAAAAATTACAATATTTCTACTGCTTGGTATTTTTTTTTTTTTTGAAGTAAAGATTCTTAAGTTTTATTCTTCGTAAAATGAGGCTTGAAAACAAATCGTGAAATTTATTATCAGTTAAGTAATTTATGGTAGTGTTAGAGTTTTAATTTCATATATCAACCCTTTTAGCTTTTGTCGTCTGCGTGACAGTAGGTAGCTATGTTAACGTTGTTCCGGCGGGGAGGTGTGAGGTGTCTCAATCTCAAATCTCAAAGACGCTGTCGACGACCAAATTTGACTTTAAACTCTATTATCTCGAGTTACAATAAGAGAAAGAAATAACGACGTGTACGCACAGATCATGCTTTATTTTAATGACTGCAGCCTTGAACCAGTGAGTCTAGCTACCAGCCGTGTGGTTTAGGAATGATCTACGCAAATCTTGCTTTATTAATATTTTGAAAGAATAATTATTCAGAGTGGCGAATATGACATTGATGTATATATATGGGGATGTATATACGTTAAAGTTATAAATGCTAAGTAGGGCCCTAGTCCGATACATCCCCATGATAACTTTTAAGTGTCATGTATCATGTATCATGTATAACTTTTTTGACTTACATAGGCAAGTGAAAATGACCCAAAAACCTATAAGAGCGCGCCACATCCCTGCGTTTAGTTTATATAAGAGGGCCAACATTTGGTTTCTCTTTGTAAGTTGCAATTCTTGGCTCATCTTTCTTTTTTATCACCTCCTCTCTCACTCTCTGCAGTATTCCTCAGATTCTTAGGTATACATTTGGGTTTCTGGTTTTGCTTCTTTGTTATTCCATTTAACTTTGCTCTTGTTCTTCTGATTTGATAATTGTAAAGGTGGGTGTGGGGCTTTTGGGACATTAGACTTTTGTAAATTGTAGTAGTGGTGTGATATGGTGAGGCAACCACGCTGTGACGAGGTTGGGGTGAAGAAAGGGCCATGGACGGTTGTAAATTGTAGTAGTGGTGTGATATATATGGTGAGGCAGCCATGCTGTGACAAGGTTGGGGTGAAGAAACGGCCATGGACGGCTAGCAGTGTGTAGCTTCTCCTATAAATTCATCCCCATTCTTTTACTTCTCCTCATGTTCACTTCCTCTCTTTGTAAGACGCGCGCAGTTTTTGGCTCATCTTTCTTTTTTATCACCTCCTCTCTCACTCTCGATCTGCGGTATTTCTCAGATTGTTAAGTACACATTTGCAGGGACGGACCCAAGAACAAGGGCTTTCATGGGGGACCAAATATAATTTTTTTTTTTTTTTTTTTCAGATTTGGGGGGGGGGACCATGGCCACCGCCGGTCCCCCCAAATCCGTCTCTGACATTTGGGTTTCTGGTTTTGCTTCTTTGTTATTCCATTTAACTTTGCTCTTGTTCTTCTGATTTGATAATTGTAAAGGTGGCTGTGGGGCTTTCGGGTCATTAATTAGACTTATGTAAATTGTAGTAGTGTTGTGATATGGTGAGGCAGCCATGCTGTGACAAGGTTGGGGTGAAGAAACGGTCATGGACGGCTAGCAGTGTGTAGCTTCTCCTATAAATTCATCCCCATTCCTTTCACTTCTCCTTCATGTTCACTTCCTCTCTTTGTAAGACGCGCGCAGTTGTTGGCTCATCTTTCTTTTCTGTCACCTCCTCTCTCACTCTCTGCAGTATTTCTCAGATTGTTAAGTACACATTTTGGTTTCTGGTTTTGCTTCTTTGTTATTCCATTTAGGGGAATTTGCTCTTGTTCTTCTGATTTGATAATTGTTGCATGCATGTGTCGGCAGAGAAGGCGGAGTTGAAACATGGCGGCTCCAGCACCAGGAGATTTTGACTGTGAAGAGGTGTACAAGAGGCAGTTGACAGCAAGTGACATGAGGGAACTCTCTAGACTCTACATAAAGAAGCTATCTGCTCCTATAATCTGTCCCGAAGCTTTTGCTTCTCCTGAAGAGATTTATATAAGGGATCTTCGTTTCTATGACGCTGCCTTTAATCCCTTGCCGATGGTCTTCCGTAGAAGAGGTCAAAAATCTTATCTCATTGGAGGGTGGCGAGATTTTGTTGAGGCGAACCAGTTAGGCCCAGGAGATATTGTCAGAATTTATGAGTTCAATCACAAAAGTGGAAATGGCGAGAGGTTCTTCATGATTGGTCGTGTCCAAGTTATGGGGGTATTAATTGGCTAGATTTGAGAAAGAGTCGAAAGACAGGCGATAGGTGAGTGCTTTTGTTATGTTTGATTTTGGTGCACAGAAAGTAATGCACCGAGTGGGTCGATCTAGCAGTCCAGTGCATTACAAAACAAGGGTTGTGCTTTTTCCTCTTATTTTCCAGAAATGAACACTAAATGGTTGCTAGCTGCGCAGCTTACAACATTTTGAAAATTATTCTGAAATTGCCTATTCCCGTTCTCCCACGTTGCTTCCTTCTTTAAATCTCCTTTCTAGCTACTTTCTTGCAAATTATTCCTGAATCCAAACAGCCGGATTGAGATGGACAATGACTCCTAAGTCAAGGTCAATGAAGGATACAACTTATAATTCACAACGGTACATGTTACTTTATAGGGTTTTTTAAACCTTAAATATAAGAAAAATCTCATAAAAAATCACAATTTTTTTTTTTTTTTTAAATAATGGGTATGCTAAAGAGTTTCCCCATCTATTATTTTAAGAGGAAGGTAAGTGTACCAAATTTTTTACTTAAATTTCAGCTACTAAATAATGTGTTACCATCACATCACCTTACATCCTTATTTTCTAGCACAACAGATTAAATGTAATAGCGGGTAACCAACCAGAGACGGGTCTAGAAAATTGGATGGGGAGAGACCAAATTTGTGGGCATAGCCAAATGCCTTAAGATTTTTTTTTTTTTAATTCCTATATATATATATAGATTTTTTTTTTTTTGGGAGGGTTTGGGGGTAGGCCAGGGCCATCCCTGGTCCCCCCCAAACCTGTCCCTGTAACCAACATTTTGATAAAAAAGTTGATACATTTCGCACTTCTCTTATTTTAACACAAAATATTTTTCTTTTTTCATTTCTTCCCCATTCAAATATATTTTACGATAACTTTTCTTATTTTTTTATATACCATTAAAATATATGAGAAATAATAGAATTCATTTCTCTTATACATCATTGATCTCATTATCTCCCGGCACCTTCCACCAATTTTCCACCTCCTTTCGAAGCAATGCTAGTCTAAGGGCCACCTCCTTTCTAAGCAATGCTAGTCTAAGGGAGCGCGACAATATGGTCAGTCAGTCAGTCAGAGGTTTTCAATGAAATCCACATTCTGTAAATGTTTGCTATCTCAACCTCAAAGCACTGCATGTGATGAAGCCATGATTCTTAATGATAAAACTCTGATATTTACATGCAGTGCTTTGAGGTTGAGATTGCAAACATTTACAAAAAAAAAAAAAAACCAAAACAAACCATAAGTTTTTATTTATTTATTTTTTATTAGTAATGTGAGGTAACTTTATTTTAGACCTCTGAATTAGCAAGTGATTTGACAATCTCTATAAACTTCAAATCTCTTTATTTAAACTCTTGAACTTTTAATTATAGTCAATTTGAATCATCTGTCAGATTTTAAACTTTAAAAATGAGACAATAACATTTATACTCTTGACTTTTTTATAAAATTTTAAATTTACCATTAATTCCAAATTAAAAAATGAAAAAAAAAACTTAAAAAAGAAAAAGAAAATTAGGAATATTTTGGTCTTTTTAGGAATTGCCGTGAGAAGTTAACGGCTAAATTTGACGGATGGGTTTAAATTGACTACATTGAAAGTTCAGAATTTAAATTGAGAGGTTTTAAACTTTAAAGAGACTTGTCAAATCAAATGGTAATTCAGTGGTATAAAGTGAAGTTACCCCACATTACTAATACAAAATAAAAAAAAATAAAACTTATGGTTAGTTTTATAAAGTGACGATGAAGCCCCCCTTAAATTAGTATAAATTACAAATGACAAATAAAAAGAATGGAGGGAGCATATATGCAACCATTATGAAAGACTAGAACTTAATTATGAAGTCCTTTTCACCGAGAGTATTTACATGCAACAGCTACCTTAAAGCTACTTTTCTTCCTTAAAAATAGGAAACATGCATCTAGAAGAACCAACGAAAAAATCACTTATTACACCAGCCAGGGGCGGAGGGAAGGGGGGTCGAGAGGGGTCAAATGCCCCCCCTTACCTCTCAAAAAATTTCCTTACTCAAGTAGGATTTTTTCAGATGCCATAGATTGCCCACTCTCAATCATTGATTAAGGGGCAATTTTTTCTCAAGAGAACCGGGATTCATGAGACTGCTTTTCTTTCAGTTTAGACATTTTGATAATTAGGTCGCGAATGTGGAAGAAGAAGGTTGAAGACGAAGTGTTTTTTTTTTTTTTGGCAAAACGCACAGTTTTAGGTTTTGTTTTATTTACCAAAACAAACCGTTTTACTAATGTTGGAAAGAGCTCCTATAGCGTAGAAAAAACAAAATTGTCTTAATAAAGCTTTAATTAAAGCATAAGTGACACCTTTAAAGGGCTTTTGCTTTAATGTTAGACCCTTTTTTTGGGTAAAGAATGCACCACTTTAAAAATTTCAATTCTTGTTTTTTTCTATTCACACCGACTTTGAACTTATTACCTAGGGTATATATATTTAAAATCTAGACCTTTGGTAATTTGCGAAGTCCTCTTTTCAAAATAAAATAAAATAAAATAGTGAAGTTCTAACCAACAACACTTGATAAATCAGAGAATTAGATTTTTTTTTAAAAAAAAAAATCAGAGAATTAGAGTCTTAGAAATCACGTCTAATGAAGCGAAGGTTACTAGTTTGAATTCCTCATATCTTTCTTGTGCAAACATGCAAAAAAAAAAATTCTAAGAATTAAAAGCTGGTTTAACAATTTAAAAATTCATCAATTTGCGATTTTTAATACAATATTTCTTCCTATCTAAGCCTTCAACAATTCAAATTAATTTTTTCCCTACTTTTTCTTGAAAAATATTTGGCTATGTAGTCAAACTTTTACATTGTGAAAAATTGTTTATGTAACTAAATGAGAGATCAATAAATGAATAATTATCTAGTCACATATATTGAGAATGATATATTCAAGATTATTAGCAATTAAAAAAAATTATAACGATTTCAAAATATGAAGACTCGATAGAGACAATTGAATACATTAATGCCAAGTGTGAAAAATTAAATTGTAAGTTACATTTATATGTTTTAAACAATAATTAAATTTTGTTTAATTATTTTTATATTTTTAAATTAGTTTTGTTCGACTTTAAATTTCTTTTAGAAAAAAAAAATATATATCATCTTGACCCTCCTAAGCAAAAATCCTGGCTCCTCCGAGTTACTAGCTATGTTACCATGCTACCCAATGTATAAGGAAGCTCATTATAGCTTTCCTATCTATTATTTTAACACAAAATAATTATGTTTCCTCTCGCATCTCTCTTCTTTTAGCCTTTCATTGAGGACTATGTTAGTATTTTGTAAAATATGTGAGGATAAGTAGGGAACTTTTATTTTATAAAGAAATAATATTTAATTGGTATATAAAAGTGTAAATGAAGTTATTGTGGAGTGTATTTGGATAAAGAAGCTAATAAGAACATGCTCTAATATTGAAATATAGAATAACTAATTAATAATGAGATATTATTCTATCTACAGTCCACATGAAGAAAAGAAAATTTTTGAGGTACTATAATTTTTATTACAGTCTTTTAATAAATTCACATGGCAGTTAATATAATATTTACTATGTCAATCATTAAATAATTAGTGAGAAAAAAATTTGAAACGTAAATTTAATTGTTATTAATTTAATTAGTAGGCTAACATGGTGTGTGTACGTAACTTATCACGTCAATTATAAAATACTAATAATAATAAAAACTGTAATACTCCTCGCAAGTTGCAACAGTCCAAGGCTTCTTCGTTTTCTCTAACATATACAGCTTCTCAAACCTTTTTTTTTTTCCAGACGAGATTGAAAGTTAAGACCAATATTGTGGCTGCAACACTATCGTACGTGATGCTCATGTGAATGGAGGTTTGAAATGGCAATACTAAGGAATAACGTCGTAAATAAACTAATATTTAATTACTAAGTTAATAAAACCCTTACATAACTTATCTAATTTTCCCATTTTCGACATGCTCCCCAGCTTGGCATTGTATATCACGCTCAACCCTTTAAATAAATAAGAGAAAAGTTTTGGTACTTCTCTCAAATTAGCTACCACTCAAATTAACAAAATTTTTTTTTCTCTAAAACTTTCAATTAAGACAATATCCCTCTTAAAATACCAAAAATTTTACAATGTCCCCCCAATGCCGGCAAAAAGACAACATAACATTAAAATTTTGGGTTAATAACATTTTTAATACATAGGTTTTCACTTTTTTATTTTTTCCACATATGCTTCAAATCGTATCATAGATGGTATTTAACTTATTGGTAAAGACCAATTAAATACATTCGCCATAGTATTTCATCAACCAAACTAATTTCGGTCACCCGATTCCAACCTTGGGGTGGCTCACCACTCTCAATGGCCAAAATGGGGTGGTCAGGCCACCCCATATTCTTTTTCGTAATTATTTTAATTAGTTTTATGACTTTTTATTTTTGTTAGGACACGTGGCATGTTTTTGTTAGAATACATGTCAATCCGTTGGTTTGATTGACCGAATGGTAATAGAGGTATTAAACTGATATTTACTCATAAGTCAGGTATCATCTGTGATACGAATTAAAACATAATTAGAAAAAAAAAAAAAAGTAAAACCTAGGTACTAAAAAAGTTGTTAACCCTAAAAAAAAAAATTAATAAGACAAAAATGCTCCAGTAAATTCGAAAAAAAAAGGCTCCACATGCATCTCGTCCAACATGTCGTCTACCGTGAGTATTGGAAACTGATCCTTAGTGGTGACTACGTTGAATGCTAAATATTCATACAAAATTACCACGACCCATCCTTCCATTTTTACCAATAAAATTAGTGAGAAAAAAGGACTTGGACTCAGTCGAATGAGCCCCATGGACGTCTCTATCACTTGTCGCTCAATCTCATTCTTTTTTAGAAATGAGCATTGGCCTTTACAAACACAATTTGTTGAGTTTCATCCAACCGCCATATAAAATTGGTTCGTGGATGTGAGCATTGCAAAAACTCTAATGAATATTCGACGTAAATCTTATTAGATTCTTCCTCGATTGGCCATTAAAAAAGATACAAGAAATAATTCAATAATAATAATAAAAGATAAAAGAATCCCCAAATTCAGCACTCTAATATTGAAGATGACAAACATTAGTTGATATTGTCATACAGACTTTGTCAAATAGTTGTGAGATTAAAATGTGGAATATAGCATTACTCTTACCATAAATGAATTTTCTAACAATCTTGGGGAAGAAAGTAAAGGTTATACAAAATCCACCTTACAATCACCCACTAATCGTCATCACGTTCATAGTTTTGTAAGAGTGAGGCTAGTCTAGTGCTTGTATGCTTTAGACTGCTATCTTCTGGAACAATTGGTAGTTTACTTGTGTTACCTTTCTTCTCCACTTTTGCTGAATTGCTATCATCAGAGGCTGCGCTTTCTTAACAACCGAAATCCTAACGGTTGAAGACTTGATTACTAACTTAGCATCATTAAGAGCCCCTAAACCACCTTCATTTTCTGTCAACAACGTGTAATTTTGCAAGTGAAAACTGCAATGACTTGGTACCGATTTCTACTTTTACCTCAATTCAGTTGATCAACAACCGTATAACGGTTGTACACTGATTGATTTTAAAAGAAATTACAAAGAAGAATGACCAACAGACAATAACAAGTTTTCAATCCACAAAAAAAAAAAAAAAAACTTTTTGGTATATTTGTTGTTCATCCCTGTACAATATTTTTACAAATTAACGATTTAACTTGGAAAAAAAAAATGACAGATAAACCAAAGTAATTTGAGAGAACATTAATGTCTCAGTTGAAGAATTCTGTAGTGTAAATCTAACATGGCTAGGCTGGCTAGTCACATCAGAAAATATAAATTTAAGAATGGGGAGATGTGTATTTGACCATAGCATTTCTCCAAGATAATTCTTAGGACAGAGACTAATGGCATGTCAGGCCACTCATGACTTAATTTGTTGGACAGAGACTAAATTGTATTATTAACAACTACTTTATTTAAATATATATATATTTTTAATTTGTAATTATTTTCCACTTCTCTCTTACTGGGCCAAATCACCTTTCCCTCGCACTCTCGTTCACCACAAGTCCACAACCAGAATTGTAGAGATGAAGATTAAGAACAAATGCATGCATTTATGCTCCACAAACATCTCTAGACCTAATGGCATGCATTTATGTTTGTGGAGCATATGAAGAAAACGTTAGTAATTTGAGGCATTTTACCATTCACACGTCCCTAATCACACAGATGTTTCCTTCGTCTCAAATTCTCAATGGTTGTCTTCAGCTTATCACGGAAAGACTTAGCACAGTCTACAACAGACAAAAGCTCCATCTTTTCTTCAATTTCCTTCAACTCCTAAGACCTTGCATGTCATGGCATATGATCCATCATGTCTTCAATTCCCTTCAATTCCTCAAACCTTGCGTGTCATGGCATATGAAACATCATAGCCCTGCACTAAAGTGGTCGACTTGTAGAGTCCCTACAAAAATAAATAAATAAATAAATAAAAAATAAAAGCCCAATTAATGACATTTGGAATATGGACGTTTTTAGAAAACGTTGCTAATTCGAGGCATTTTACTATATATTCACATCTGACATCCCTATTCACCCGAATGTTTCATTAATATCAATGCTAATCTTCAACTTATTATGGAAAGACTTAACACATTCAACAACAGACAAAAGCTCCATCATTTCTTCAATTCCCTTCAACTCCTCAAACCTTGCCTGTCATGGCATATGAAGCATCACACAACCTTGCACTAAAGTGGTTGACTTGCATAGTCACTACAAGAAAAAGCCCAATTAATAACATTTGGAATGTGGACGTTTTTAAAATAACATTACTAATTTGAGGCGTTTTATTATTCCCACATCCTTATTCCTATTCAGGCAAATGTTTCCTTCATCTCAGTGGTTGTCTTTAGCTTATCACGGAAAGACTTAGCACATTCATCAACAAACATAAGTTCCATCATTTTTTCAACTCCTTCAACTCCTCAAACCTTGCCTGTCATGGCAACAAAGACTAAATCCTAACCCTAATACTTTAAGCAAAGCCCATTTATTGAATTACCAAAAATACCCTTGACTTTGGAAAATTAAATCAAATATAAACTAAATTCTAATAACCCAATTAATTAGAGTGAAATGACAATTTTGCCTACTATCTTCTCCCTTAAAAGCCCAGTTTTTTTCCCTACTATCTTCTCCCTTAAAAAAAAAAAAAAAAGAAGAAGAAAAGAAAAAGAGTGAAATGACAATTTGCCCTTACATTTAAAGAACCAGCTTCTCCCCAGTTCATTTCCAAATTCCATCTCCCTCCCCTACAAAAACCTACATTTCGTTTCGCGAGCCAAATGCACTAGCTATATGTATGTGGTACACAAAAATCATTAGCTATGTATAAGGCTCTATGTATATAATTATATTGTCTAGATTGACCTAGTTCGTATTTGATGTGAGATTCAATGAATGCTCATGGAACACCTTAACAATCCAAATCCACATGGTGATTGGGTTTTGTCCTTTGCTTCCATCTAGGTGCTTGCTCTTACCTCTTCTTCTATTCCTTTTATTTGTCTTCTAGGTAATTTGTTATATCATTTGATATCGAACGACAATAAAATTGATAAAGACCGACAAAATATTTGGTTGAGAACAATCTGAAAGTACTTGATAGAATCACAGCGACCAAAATGACAACCAAAACCAACTTGGAAGGACCAACTTGGTTTTTAGCCTTTATCTTATTATTTGATCTTTTACTGTTTAATATTGAGATGAATTGGCATGCTGATTTCTGATTGGCCCCATAAAGAAAGGTTTGGGTTTTGGTCACAGGTGGGTGATTTAGACCTGACCCAACATTCTTGAACCCAACCAATTGGCACTTCTTTTGTTAGTTAATTCTTCCATCATCAATGCATGTTATTGTATGCAGTTCGTATAAGCCCTACCTGAGTCCAAGTCCTATATAGTGTTGATATAATCTGGCTATAAAGTAGAGGGATGATTTGTTGGTTCAAAAATGACGTAGCACTAACTCCAATATTCAGTATTCCATTTTCCTCCAAAAGGTAAACTTTATTTTGTAAATCATGGTTTTGAAATTGGCTGCTTAATTTAGTGGAATATTCAAATTTTCTGATTTTGCTGGCTTATATAACCCTTCTGAAATTGAAATTATGACTTTCCCATTGAATTCGAGGGTTACCAGTGAGATACAAATGGTTTTCTTGCAGTCATATAAATGAAAAGGGACAGAAAAAATAAAAAGGATGTGAAGCTGAAATTAGTATTGGGAACTGCTATAAAATAGATTGTAGTCACTCTTACTTTGCTTTCCAGATGAAGAGAAAAAATTCTTTTTCTTTTGGATATTAGAGACCATTCGGATGATTTTTACATGCTTTCAGATGCATTCTGGCATGCTTACAAGTTAAAACTTGCTTATCGATTTGTTCCTTCCCTGCCCTCTTCTTTCCCATATTGTAAATCATAGTGATATGCTTGGCTTCTAAGTGAAAAGAACTTCGTAAGTATAGTCTTTCATAATGGTTACATATATGCTCCCTCCATTCTTTTTATTTGTTGTTTGTAACTTTCACTTTTTAAAGGGGCTTCATCAATTGTTTTCTCATGACAATAAAGACTGTTACTTTCCAAAACTACCCATGATTTTTTGGTGCTTTATTCTGTGTATTATATAATTTTTTGCTTTATTCTTTGTTAACTAATACTACAAATTAGACTGCGGGACATCCCAAAGAGGAATAATCTGTGAACTTATGTTTGCACATGATTCCAATGCAAAGGAGAAAGGTCTCTGAAGAGCTTCCTGGTGACCCAACAGATTCTTTGGCAAGAGCAACTTCTAAAGGTATGTGACGTGTTAGATTTTTTCCCCCTTCGTACTATAGAAGTTGGAGTGCATTGCCATTATTCATTGGAATTGGGGGTTGGGGGTGAGGCTTTGAAGCAGCCATTGCTGTTTCCATTGACAGCACTACTGCCTTACATTGCATGTGCATGCTTCCGGTTGGAAGTACTAGCTTTCTCTGCAGTCTGCATCCTATCTTCTTTATGAATGTCTTAAAGTATTTGAAAATCTAGCAATGCTTTTACCTTCTTGTTTGAGTTGTTGACTGGGAGGCATTTTAGTCTGCAATGAAAACAGAGTACCAGAGATTCACAGGCCTTCTCCGAGGATATCATTCATAATTAGTGTTAGTTTTAATTATTGGCTAAATGTTCGGAAAACAAAATGGATTCAAAGCCCACTTACCGTCCAGACGGCCTGTAGCTTCTAGGTCTAATTTACAATGTATTTGAGTTCTAATTAGACTATGAGTCTTTTAGGTGTTATATTCTAGGTCTTATTTTCAATGTAAATTAAGTTTTAAATAGACTAGGAGTCTTTTATCGTTATATATAGATCTCTAGATCCGTATTAGGAACAATTGCATATCTAGAATTTGCCGTGTGCCAAGAAAGCCTTTGATAATTGAGAGTTTAAGTTCTCTTCTTGGAGTGTTTAGTTCTATGTTCATCATTATTCGTCAATTGTTGAAGTGAAGTCAACCGGAGTTCGGTGAAAGGAAATCATGTAGAAGGATTGTGCCTGTCTCGGAAAGGGCTATCTGTAGAAGGCGAGTGGGTCTTGTCTTATACAAGATCGTGTCATAGCAAAGGTTTTGTGAGTATGAACATCTTGTAATCTTTTTCTTTTCTTGATTTAGTTGATTTCACGGGTTTGGCTAGAGGTTTTACAATTAGAGAAGTGCTCTAATTGGTTTCCTCTTCGTAACCAAAATATATGTGTCTGCTTCTTTATTGCTTTTGATATTTTGTTGATTAAATTGTTTATTGCTTCATAGTTTAATTCCGCATAAATTGTGATAAACAATTATTTGGAGTCCTTAGGGTTTTTCAATTGGTATCGAGCGGATTCACTCTGTAAGATTAAATTCTTGAGTGAGATCTTTTGACTCCTATTTGCTATGAATACTTCTCAAGGGAATATGATCTTATAAACTCCTACAACAATTTGTTGGAAAAATTTCATATTGTGAGACGTCAATACGATTGTTGGAAGGATTCTCAAGATTTAGAACATGTGAACAAATCTTTAGTTACTAAATTGTCGAATCACATGCCTTAATTGTTTCTTTAAAATCTGAAAATCTTGTTTTAGGTTCTAAAGTTGATTTGTTAGAGAATAAATTAAAAGAGTCGTAAACTCGATTGGAAAAAATCTCTAACAATTCCCTTGAAAATATGATGCATACTAAGAACTTTAATTGTGATGAATCTGAGTTGTTGTGATTATAATGCTACATCTCAGGCTAGTTTCATTAATTCTAATGATGAGATTGATGTTCAAATGTGTAATGATGTTGAAGTAGTGTTAAAAGGCTACAACAAAGTTTCCAATAAGCTTAAAGTCATGATAAAGAGTCATTAGCTAATGAATTGTCGAATCACGTGTCTTAATTGACTCTTTGAAATCTGAGAAAGAATCTTTGGCTAATGATTTGTCTAAATCACATATCTTGATTGATTCTTTAAAATCTGAGATTTATGTGCTTGTTCATAATACTAGTGCATCTACTTCACATACTTCTAATCAATCTTTGAATGTTGAGTTTGTGAATGTTAAAGAAGCCAAGGCTAATTTCTCCAAGACTCCTTGTTAAACAAACTCAAGGTAAGTTTGTTCCTACATGCCACCATTGTGGGATTATTGGTCACATTAGACCAAATTGTAGGAAATTCAAAGCTACTCCTAAGAAAGAAAATCAAGTAGCTACTTTGACTCTCCAAGGTAAGAAAGGTAAGAAAATTCATCTTGAGCATCATGCATTTTACCCTAAGCCTAGAGTCATGCATCCTTCTAGAAAATTACCTTCTCAAAGGTTCATTCCTACGTGTCATCATTGTGGTAAGATTGGGCATATTCGCCCGAAATGTTTTCAGTTGAATAATCATGAGTCAAAAAGAGACTATTTTCATTCTAGAAATAGTCATGATGAATTATTCAATATGGTGAAGGGTGTTATTACCCAATTAAATGATTTGGCTAAGAGTCACACTTCTGTTCCCAAAATGAAGAAAGTTTGGGTTAAGAAGGAAAATACCACTCACCCCTTGAGGGGGAGTGGTGGTGATCTCACCTTGGATTAGGCGAGTCACCCGCATGCCTAGGATTGATTGTCTTGATTTATTTTGAATATCCTAGAGCATATTTGTTTTTCTTTTTTTTTTTGTTCTGTTTGTTATTTTATTTTCTTTATTTTTATTTTGTCTATGCATTTTATTTTTGAAAATTTTCAAAAAGACAAAAATATTCTAATTTGTTTATTTCTTCCTTCTTTTGTCTGATGCACCTTGAGTGTCCATTATGTGCTCATGCTTCTTTGATGGATTTAATTCCTTATGTCTTAAAATGTTTTCAATATGCATGAGTTGTCATATTATTTCAATGGACAATTTTTTTGTGGTTACCTAAAGCCTAAGCTTAATTTGTACGTTTTACTCATGCTTTAAACTATTGTACACACTTAAGCATAAATTGAGTATATTCTTAAAATTTGAGTTGTGTGAGGTAACTATATGAGGGTTTTGACTAGTTGTATTTATCAATTTGACCATACGCTAGTTGAACCTAGGGCTTATAAATTCCTGCATTTCTCAAAGCACAAAATGTTTAAAGACACCTTCTCATGAAGAAAAATTGTGAAACAAGAAATTAAAATATTATATTCCAAAGGAATTAAATTCACGTGTCAAGCTTGCTTTGTTTCAAAAGAGGAATGCATTGGATGAGAGTGGCTAGGCCCTAGTATGATAAGGTTTGACTTTTGATTTGATTTGCTTGTCAAAACCTTTATTGCAGTGATACCTTCTCCTCAACTTATAAATTGTTTTTACTATTCAATGATTGGCTAACACACACGACACACAAGCATGGGTTGAATTGAATTTTTGGCATTGCTTGGGTTAAACAAAAGTGTTCTTGTTTTCTATATGTCTCATATATATTTTAAATTTTCTTTGAGATAATTTGGAATATTCATTGCTTGAAAACATGAGTTTTGATGCATGCATCTTGTGTGTTTTCTTGACTTTTGAGGGTAGAAATTTTTTTTGAAAAAAAAAAAGGTTCTTGTTGATTGTTGAGTCTTATTTTGAGAGGGAGTTTACATTCTTCATGATCTTGTGTTATATCATGCAATTCTTTATCTATGATCATGTATTTTATTTATATTTTTTCTGCATTCCACATATGCCGTGATGTTTTGTTGAGTGTTTCAGAAATTTGAAACCCTTTGTCAATTTGTGACAAAAAGGGGAGTTTGTTGGGGAGATGAGTTGTCTTATCGGCTTTGGACTTTGTTGGATTTTGTTCCAAATTGCCAAAGGGGAGTTTGTTAGTTTTAATTATTGGCTAAATGTTCGGAAAACAAAATGGATTCAAAGCCCACTTACCGTCAGACCCCGTAGCTTCTAGGTCTAATTTACAATGTATTTGAGTTCTAATTAGACTATGAGTCTTTTAGGTGTTATATTCTAGGTCTTATTTTCAATGTAAATTAAGTTTTAAATAGACTAGGAGTCTTTTATCAGTTATATATAGATCTCTACAGATCTGTATTAGGTACGAATTCGGTATCTAAAATTTGTCGTCGTGTGCCAAGAAAGCCTTTGATAATTGAGAGTTTAAGTTCTCTTTCTTGGAGTGTTTTATGTTCATCATTGTTCGTCGTCTGTTGAAGTGAAGTCAACCGGAGTTCCGGTGAAAGGAAATCATGTAGAAGGATTGTGCCAGCTGTCTCTGGAAAGGGCTACTGTAGAAGGCAGTGGTCACTTGTCTTATACAAGATCGTGTCATAGCAAAGGTTTTGTGAGTATGAACATCTTGTAATCTTTTTTCTTTTTACTGATTTAGTTGATTTCTTGGGTTTGGCTGCCCCGGAGAGGTTTTACAATTAGAGAAGTGCTCTAATTGGTTTCTCTTCGTAACCAAAATATCTGTATCGCTTTCTTTATTGCTTTTGATATTTTGTTGATTAAATTGTTTATTGCTTCATAGTTTAATTCCGCATAAATTGTGATAAACAATTATTTGGAGTCTGCTTAGGGTTTTTCAATTAGGAACTAAACATGTGATTGAAGGGATGTAATCAAAGATGAATAACAAAAGTCCACTTGAATTTGCAACAATTGCTTTTCTAAAACACAGTTCAACTGGTAATGAAACTTATCCGACAGTAACTCCTCATTCCATGGCTTGAAAGCCTACCTTTTACTATTCTATTTGACTCGGAGGGATAGTCCTTGTTATTTTGAGCCGACATCCATAAAATCCAATGGTCATTATTATTGGAATTTTGCTCTATGAATGGAATTACTGGTCAATAAGTTTTTGAGCTGAAACTAATGAACTTTATTACACCTTTTTCTATTGGAGTTAAAATTGCGATATTGCTGCTCAAGTTACATGGATTTCTCCCATCTAGAAGATTGATTCCTAAATGTAACATAGATGATTTGATCTGGCCTGTTCTAACAAAGCAAATACGAAACAAGGTCTTTATCTGTTTCAATGAGTATGCCAATGTCACTGAGACATGAATTTTAGCTGTTTCTTAGGATTAGGAAATACCATTGGTAATACCTTGGGTAAAGGAGCAGAAGGTATACTATTTATTATGAGAAAGATTACTTTGAGCACAAGGTGATATATTATTTTGTAGTGCTACTGTTGACTGCAAGGCAAATTACATATAATTTCTTTGAACTTTTTTTCTGTTTCTAAAATATGGCATAAATTAGTTTGGATCAATGGCGGTACTTCCCATCAGAGTAGTGAGATTAATGCTGTACGTTTTTTGGTTAACGGGAGTCGGTATATCAATTACTTAATTGATAGCAAGCTTAAAATTCTTATATCATCCTGATACTTTTTGTTAACCCTTTTGTCTGTCTTTATTCTTACATATAATAGGAGGTAGGCGTGTGTTCGACAGTGACTAACTCTCTCACTCAGTTGTCTCTCCCTCACTCCGGCGCACTCAACTGGTGTTAACATGAATGGCGAAATTTAAGATTTGTTTTTGGTTCAGTTCAAACCTCGTTGTTTTCTTTTTCTTTTTGGACCAAAACGGAAGCAGGCAGCTTCACCAATGATGTTAGTGTAGACCTATGTTGATTAGTCAAATTATTATCATTATTATTTTTCTCTTTTTGGACCACTCGCCCTCTGACTAGTAGCTTCTAGCACCCGTAAGTCCTCAAACTCCTTGCCTTCTCTCTGTTTAGAAATAGGTTTTGCTCTGATTGTGACAATTTCTATTTTCTACTGGATTTCTTTTTGGTTTTAGGAATTTTAATTTTGAAACCCTAGTTGTGACAATTTATATATATATATCCCCTGGAAAAATACACAAAATAATTGCTTCAATGTGTAATAGATTTGTGATAGCAACTTTCAACTCTTGCAAAGAAATTTATATTCATAAAGCTAATGCAATCATATTTTAGCTTTTACTAAGGACATTATGTGTCTTGTTTAGTGATGTTTTAAATTACAAAGCGTTGGCTTGTAACCTGCTATCCTGCTGCGCTCATCTATTGAAGAAAAAGTTTTTTACTTGGGTCAATCAGGTTAGTTGTGATGCATCCAATATGGAGTTTATCCAAGGATTTTGATCTCAACTATAATTGATATGACTTAGTTTGTTCTTACATGTTTTAGGTTGCTAAAATTTTGGTCCCACTGCTTGAATTTGATCCCCATTTTGAAACCAAAAAGGCTTCTGTTTCAGGTTTACCCATAATTGCAATTCCTAATTCCATTTTCTAATAGGCCATATGTTCACATGGTTTAATTGATTCATTTTATGTTTCTAGCCATGCCAGACTTATTGCGTTCAGCTATGCTGGCCATTCAAAAGGGAGAATCTGGAAAGCATAATATGCCCTGTGTTCACGAATTAGTCATCCTAATTATACCTGCTTTGGTGGAAGCTTTGAAGGTCATCCTTTTCATTATGGTTGAATCTTTCTTTATAATTTCCAGTATACAATACATTTGGCACATTTTTCCATAGATTATGTTCAGAAATTAGTCATCTTAATTATACCCCTTTGGTAAAAACATATGAAAATTTACTTGTTTTGATACCAATATCGAAATATATGATTTTTTTTTTACCAATTTGATTCAGATGTCAAATTTGGAAATGTTGAAACATGTGGAAATTGTATGAAGTTAAACCACTTATAGTGCCAAAGTTAAAGATGGGTTACAGCAATCAACAATTCTAGTCTAAAATCTCAAGAATCAACTCTGACACAATTGTTGAGACGGATATTGTTTTTCATTTTTTATTTTTGTCGAGTACTATTCTCAAACAAGCTCTTTCAAGCAACACATTCTGAGAGAGGGGATAATTATTATGAAGTCTCAACACGTGCAGTTCAACAAAGGTCCAAGTTGCCTTAAAGTTTTGCACTATTAGTTGCAATTATTAGAATCTCTCAAATTTGACTTGTGTCTCTCAAATTTCATAGTTGGTCCTTGTTTCTGTACATGTTCTCCAATACTTGAACAATCTGACAGCATTCTGCATATCTATACTTGAACAACTTTCTGATTACATCATTTGATCCATCAATTCCCTGAACGATATGAAAATTTACTTGTTTTGATACCAGTAAGTCGAAATATATGATTTTTTTTTTTTTTACCAATTTGATTCAGATGTCAAAAATTTGGAAATGTTGAAAGGCCATTGTGGAAATTGGAGCATGAAGTTAAGAACCACAAGTAGTGCCAAAGTTAAAGAATGGGTTACAGCAATCAACAATTCTAGTCTAAAATCTCAAGAGAGTTGGTGTCATCCTCAACGTTTTGATTCCTAAGCTCCCTAAAGAGGTTTGATAGAAGATGGAAGCCAGGCTCAATGGTTTATAGATGGGGAAGCGGCTTTGAAGTAATTGCTTCTTCAATAGAGAATGCAAAATTAGAGGGTTTTTTCTTCTGTATTAACCCATGATATATACAACTCATGCCAGTGTCTATTCCTTTTGACTGAAAGACTGAAAATTGCATGCAGATATTCAGGGGGGTTTTTTGCCATAATGGTACTTTGTTTTAAATTTATTTTGTATTCATTGTCTGATTTTATTTTTCCCCAAGCTCCATTAATGGCTCTAATCTTTACTTGTTTGGATTTTCTAGAAAAGTAGACTCAGATATTGATAGATGATTCTTAATACTTGAACCGAAATAAAAAAAGCCTATATCGTTTTACCTACAAAAAATTCATTTTTAATTTAGATACTATATAGATTTGAATCATTTGATGACGTCGTTGACCAATGACCATTAAGAATAGAGGATCTAGAGCTCTCGGAGCTTAATTAATGCGTAGAATGGGTTTATATATAGACAAGGCTTACAAACCATTAAGCCTGCTAAAAAACAAACCTTGAATCTAGGGGTCATGTCCGTCATATTATGTAATTAATCCAATGTCAAAAACTGAAAATTTTATTTGAGGCGCCAGAACTAAAGACAATAATTTATTTATTGAGAAGTTTACTATATTAATATGGTCTTAAAACAAAGGTTATTACTGGCCATTTTGACACATTGCACTAATTAAACACCTTGCAGCTAGCAACCATTTGTTCGATCATTTCTGGAAAACACAAACCCTTGTTTTGTAATGCACTGGACTGCTAGATCGACTCACTCTTGTAAGGTGCATTACTTTCTAATATATTGCATAAGACACATACTTCATGATAAAGAAGCAACAACGTAAAAGCAGAAAAGAAACCACGTACCCTAATCCATTATCTAATACGGGCCGAACATAAAATATTGCACCAAAATCAAACATAACAAAACCACCTTGCTTATTGCCGATCTAAATCTAATTAATGCTCATAAGTTGGACACGGCCAATCATGAAGATCCTCTCGCCATTTCCACTTTTGTGCTTGAGCTCATGAATTCTGGCAATATCTCCTTGGCCCAACTGGTTCGCCTTAACAAACTCTCGCCATCGTCCAGTGAGATAATTTTGTTATCTCTTCTTTGGAAGACCATCGGCAAGTGATTAAAGGCAGCGTCATAGAAACGAAGATCCTTGAGCTTATGTAAGTCCCTTCAGGAGGAGCAAAAGGGACAGATTAAGAGCAGGTGCCTCCTTATTGAGAGTCTAGAGCGTTCGCCTGTCATTCGCTGTCAACGCCTCTTGTACCTCTTTAGAGTGAAGTCTTCCGCTAGTACTGGAGCAGCCATGTTTCAATTCTGCCGATACATGCAAAAATTATCATATCAGAACAAACTAATGAAAAATTAAGTAATAAATGGAATAACAATTAATGTATTACAAATTAAAATGACATATTACGTAAGTAATCATTATTCATTATATTCAAAATGGGGAAATTGCTCATGTCCAAATTGCTCTAGACGTCACGTGGAAACCAATGAGAGACGCCAGTCACCGATAAATCCTGTTGTCCCTGTCAGATTAGCTTTTGCATGCCATTGCACTTGACCGAAGCAGATTAGCTTTTGCATGCCATTGCTGAGTGAGTTAGGCAAGGCGGCAGCGACAATTCTTGGTCATTCGCTGGTGTCAATGGTGTCAGGAGCGCGTAAAACAAAAATCAAACCTGACACCATTGACACCATCTTTATAATTGGAGTTACTCTGACTAGAGAGAGATGAAAGTGTAGCATATCCCGTTTGATGGAGCCTATCTCCTCTCGCCACGAGGAGATAGGTTTTTTCGCCGCCCATTATAAAAACGCCATCTTATTGCTGTTTTGATCATCATTTGGTTTCTCTTTGTAAGACGCGCGCGGTTTTTGGTTCATCTTTCTTTTCCATCGCCTCCTCTCTCACTCACTACGGTATTTCTCGATCAGATTCTTAGGTATACATTTTGGTTTCTAGCTGGTTTTGCTTCTTTAATTGTTATTCCATTTATTACTTAATTTTTCATTAGTTTGTTCTGATATGATAATTTTTGCATGTATCGGCAGAATTGAAACATGGCTGCTCCAGTACTAGCGGAGACTTCCACTCTAAAGAGGTGTACAAGAGGCAGTTGACAGCGAATGACAGGAAGGAACGCTCTAGACTCTCAATAAGGAGGGCACCTGCTCTTAGAATCTGTCCCGAAGCTTTTGCTCCTCCTGAAGGGACTTACATAAGCTCAAGGGATCTTCGTTTCTATGACGCTGCCTTTAATCACTTGCCGATGGTCTTCCAAAGAAGAGATAACAAAAATTATCTCACTGGACGAGGGTGGCGAGAGTTTGTTAAGGCGAACCAGTTGGGCCAAGGAGATATTGCCAGAATTCATGAGCTCAAGCACAAAAGTGGAAATGGCGAGAGGATCTTCATGATTGGCCGTGTCCAACTTATGGGAGCATTAATTGGCTAGATTTAGATAGGCAATAAGCAAGGTGCTTTTGTTATGTTTGATTTTGGTGCAATATTTTTGTGTTCGGGCTCCGTATTAGATAATGGATTAGGGGTACGTGGTTTCTTTTCTGCTTTTTACGTTGTTGCTTCTTTATCATGAACTATGTGTCTGTGTATGCAATATATTGGGGGAGAAAGTAATGCACCTTACAAGAGTGAGTCGATCTAGCAGTCCAGTGCATTACAAAACAAGGGTTGTGTTTTTTCCAGAAATGATCGAACACCAAATGGTTGCTACCTGCACAAGGTGTTTAATTAGTGCAAGCAATGTGTCGGCAGTACGGCCAGTACCATAACCTTTGTTTTAAGATGCCATATTAATATAGTAAACTTCTCAATAAATAAATTATTGTCTTTAGTTCTGGGCGCCTCAAATAAAATTTTCTAGTTTTGCCCCTGTACATTGGATTAATTGGTGGGTTGAATACTTAATTAGTTCCTAGGGTTTGAAAACTTTATTTTTTTCCTCCCTATAGTTTAGAAAGTGACTAAATTGATCCTTGTGGTTTTGAAAATGATTAAAGTGACCAAGTTCAATTAATTGTTAGTTGAATTAAATTTTTATTTTTTCAAAAAAAAAAAAAAAAGAGAGACAGAAAAACCTAGGTGGCTACGGCCACCCTAGGTTTTTTTTTTGAATTTTTTAAAAAAAAAATTTAATTAAGTGGCCACATGTTAACTTCTAATTAGTCCACACGTTAATCCGTTAAGTCAACTAACGGTCAACTGACAGATGGACTAACTTGGTCACTTTTCAAAACCACAAAACCAATTTGATAACTTTTCAAACCCTAAGGAAGAAAAAATAAAGTTTTCAAACCCTAGGACTAATTAAGTATTTAACCCTTAATTGGTAGATAATATGACGGACATGATCCCCTAGATTCAAGGTTTGTTTTTTTAGCAGGCTTGGAATGGTTTGTAAGCCTTGTCTATATATAAACCCATTCTACGCATTAAGCTCCGAGAGCTCTAGATCTTCTAATCTTAATGGTCATTGGTCAACGACGTCATCAAATGATTCAAATCCAACAGCCTCCACGCTGAAAAAAATTTGGTAGAAAATTATAAGGGCTATGGCGACGTACCCAAAAAAAATGAAAATAAAAATAAAAATCATATCCTCTTTGCGTGCCAATCTGATTGATCTTCACTTCACGGGCCCAAAGAGGACAAATCAAAATGGTTGATAGACGCTTTGTGTGCCAACTATAAGAGCATCGAAAATGTATATTTAGTCTTCTAGGAGTAGGTCAATCAGCTGGAGGAGGTTACTAATTCAAATTCTTCTCTCTTCTTGTGCGGACATGTAAAAAAAATGTATATTTAGCTAAAATTTAGAGAAGATTTCTAAAAAGTACTTATTTATCAAGCTCTCCCATCCTTTCTCCGAATTAATTTTTGTCAGAATCTCTATCCATATTTGATGTTAGTTTTTCGTTAGCCATTCATTATTTTATTACTTTCATTATTTTCGCTCTCCATATGTGAACTTTGATGCCCTTTTTATCTCTCAATCAATAAAAAATAGGGTTAAATATCTTATTCATCCACGTGGTTTAACTTCTTTATTTTTTTAACCCCTAGGTTTTATTTTTATCATAGGAGTTCCCTATGATTTTCTTAAAGACAGAGATGGTTTCTCCATCCAAAATTTGGCAGAACGACACTTAGCACCAATCACGATTTGATACGTGTCCCATATAACTAATTAATTAAAAAATAATTTTTAAAAACATTAAAAATTATTTTTAATTAATTTTTTTAAAAAAATAAACTAAAAAAAAATTTGGGTGGCTCCTTTTGCCAAGCCACCCACAAATGGCCATGGGGTGGTTTGGCCACCCCCAAGGGCCAATTGATTTTTAAAAAAAATTAGTTAAATATAATTTTAATGTTTTTAATTTTTTTAATTAATTAATTATATGGATACATGTCAAACCATGATTGGTGCTCCATGGCATTCCATCAAATTTTGGACGGAATTTTAATGGAGGGACCATCTTTGTCTTTAAACAAACCAAAGAGACTTACTCTGATAAAAAGTAAATCCTATGGGTCAAAAAATAAAGAAGTTAAACCACAAGGGTGAATAAGATATTTAACCTTAAAAAATAATATTTAGGCTTTATTTGTTTCAATGTAAAATGTTTTCCATCGAAAAAATGATTCCCTAAAAAACATTTTACTGTGTTTGGTGCATACAAAAAATCACAATTTTATTTTTATATATATTTTTTCATTCAATCATATTAAACTCTAAATTACGAAAATATCCCAATTTGGTCTTGGAGGTGTCCTAAACAAGTCTTGCTAGGACCAACCCAGAACCTGCCCGAGACCCCGTTGGGACTAGCCTGGGACTCAATTGGGACCTGTTTTAGATATCTCGGGTGGGTCTTGACGGGATCTTGGTCAGGTCTTGTGGGTCCTGGTTGGGTCCTAGGCATGCACGTTTGGGTTGAATCTATCAATTTGAGAATGAGATGCTAAAACTCAAAAAATTGTTTATGATTTTCAAAAATGGAAACAATTTTTCGAAAATCAAAGAAGAATTTTCTGGTTGAAAGGAAAATATTTTCCTTTCACTATTATTTTACGTCATACCAAACACCGAAAAATAGGAAAACCATTTTTTAGAAATCATTTTACGTTGAAACAAATGAAGCCTTAGTTAAAGTAGAGAAATATTTAGAGAGCTTGATATTTGGTGCTTGAAAAAAATACTTAGATAAAATAACAAAGGTAAATTTTTTAAAATTTGGCTAAACTTTAGAGAGCTCAATGGTGATGCTCTAATATCTCATCATCGCCAAAAAAAGGTGCAAACATAAAAAGCTTATTATGATATTATGTGGAAGGTCACTTTATCTTCCATTGGGGACAAAAAATTACTTTTTTAAAAAAGGTTAAATACCTTTGACCCTTGTAGTTTAACAACTTTATTTTTTCTTCCCTAGGTTTTAGTTTTTTTTAGAGAATAACTTCAATTCGGATTGTGCAAAAAGGTAGGCTTTTTTGCCTACCACTCACTGGTTGACACCTCAGCTAAAGAGAAAAAAAATGCACAAAACCATTTTGAACCATGCAGCAACCGATCAAAGAAGAAAGAAAAGAGAAAGAAGAAGGAAGAAAAAAAGAGAAAGAAGAAGGAACCGCGCAAGGGTCTTGCGCTCGCCTCTCGGATCTCGCCGGCCGCCTCGTGATCTTCTTTGGGTCTCACGGAGACCCACGGTTTGTGTGTGTGTGTGTGTTTTTTTTTTTCGGGCCGTGCGAGACCCACGGTTTTTTTTTTTCGGTAGTAGGTCTCGCAGCCTCACCTTGCTGTCGCTCTACCTAGACACCTCGTGACCCACCTCACAACAAGTCGACGACCGGCTACCGAGACCCCTGGCTAGGTCTCTCCCGCCGTGGGTTTGATTTTTTCTTGGTTTTAGGATGATAAAATTCCAAAAGGGTTAACTTTTCCTCCTAGGTTTTAGTTTTGAGGCATTAAAAACAAGTTTTGTGGCATTAAAATCGATTTTTGAGGCATTAGAAACGATTTTGTAGGTTGGTCGGAATTTTTTTGGGTTTGCCGAAGACAAAAGGGCCACTAGGGGTGGCCGGATCTCTCTCCCCTGGCCGTAGGGGTGGATTACAGCCACCCCTAGTGGCCGGATCTTTTTTTGTCGGAGAGGGAGGGTGTGCGTCTGCTCGCCGGAGGTGGGTGTGGTTAGGTGATTAAATGATTGGGTGTTTTGATTTTATTTTTAGTGTGTGCATTTGTCTTAATAAGATGAGGTGTCAATTTTTTATTGGTGGCAAAAAGGTGGCAAAAAGGTGGGTCTTTTGCCATGACCGAACAGCAACACCACTCTTTTTTTTATCATAAGTAGTACCTCTGTCTAACTTTCATTCAAAATTTGATGGAAATCCACATCAGCCCCTTTAAAAACTCGACATGTGTCCATATGCCTAATTAAAAAGAAACAAATTTTTTTTAAAATTAAAAATATTAAAAGAATTAATTAATTAATTATTATTATTTTGGAAAAAGGGGTGGTTGGAAGCCACCCCATACAGCAAAATGGGGGTGGCCGGCCACCCCCAAGTTGAAAAATGGGTGGTGATTGGGGTGGAGCCACCCATTTTTATTTTATTTTTTTTCATTGGCCTTTTGGGATGGTTGAATCATCGCAAGGTGGTTCTGCCACCTCAGATTGGCCAGTCTAGGGTGGCCGACACCACCCCAAGCCATTTTTCAACTTGGGGTGACTTTTGCAAATTGGGGTGACCAAACCACCCCAAGGGCCCTTAGGGGTGCTTCGGCGACCCCCAAAACGGCTAAGGTGGCTTTAGCCACCCAATGGGGGTGGTCGACCACCCCTTAACGCAAAATGAGGTGGCTTCCGGCCACCTATTTTTCCAAATAATAATTTAATGTTTTTAATCAAAATAAAAATATTTATTTATTTTTAATAAGGTATATCGACACGTGTCGAGTTTTTAAGAGTGTTGACGTAGATTTCCGTCAAATTTTGAACGAAAGTTAGACGTAGGTACCATTTTCCTTTTATGAATAACCGAAGTACTACCTATGATAAAAATTAAAACCTAAGGGTGAAAATAAAATTATTGAACCACAAGGAGAAAAGAGTATTTAACCCTAAAAAACTTATGGTTAGTTTTATAAAGTGACAATCTTTATTGTCATGTGAAAACAATTGATGAAGCCCCCTTAAAAGAGTATAAATTACAAAGGACAAATAAAAAGAATGGAGGGAGCATATATGCAACCGTTATGAAAGACTAGAACTTATGAAGTCCTTTTCACCAAGAGCATTTATAGCATCTACCGTAAAGCTATTTTTCTTCCTTAAAAATAGGAAACATCTAAAAGAACCAACCAAAAAATCACTTACACCAACTTCCTAAACATTGGGTATGTTACCGTGCTATCTAATGTATAAGGAAGCTCATTATAGCTTTCCTATCTATTACCGTGTTAACGTGCCTCCACGTGCCACTGTAGCTCCTCCACGCTCCGCCACGACAAGTCCCACATATACATTAACAATTTTAACACAAAATAATTATGTTTCCTCTCGCAGTTCTCTTCTCTTTGCCCTTCATCGAGGACTATGTTAGTATTTTGTAAAAAATGTGAGGATGAGTAGGAAATTTTATTTTGTAAATAAATAATATTTAATTGGTATATAAAAATATAAGGGAAACTATTAAGGAATGTATTTAGATGAGGAAGCTGATAAGAACTTGCTTTAATGAAATATAGATGAACTAATGATGAGATATTATTCTATCTACACCCCACATGAAGAAAGGAAAATTTTGGGGGTAATATAATTTTTATTACAATATTCTCATAAATTCACGAGTAAAAAATTTTGGCATGTAAAATTTAATTGTTAATTTAGTTGACTAACGTGGTGTGTGTACGTGACAAATCACGTCAATCAATTTATAAAAAAAAATTAATAATAATAATAAAAACTGTAATACTCCTTACAACCGCGCGTCCAAGTATTAATTCTTCATTTTCTCTTAATATATACAGCTTCTCAAACCTCTTTTCTTTCTTTCTTTTCTCTCTTTTTCTTTTTCTTCTTTTTATTTTTTTATTTTTTTCCGACGAGATTGAAAGTTAAGACCATTATAGTTACACTATCGTACGTGGTCGATGCTCATGTGAATGGAGGTTTGAAATGGCAATAATGAGTAACGTCGACGTAAATAAACTAATAATTACTAAGTTAATAAAACCCTTACATAATTTGTCTTTTTTTCCCATTTTCGACATTCTCCCCAGCTTGGCGTTGTATTTCATGATCAACCCTTTAAATAAATAATGGAAAAGTTTTAAGTACTTCTTTCAAAACTATCACTCAATTAATAATATTTTTTTTACCTCTAAAGTTTTCAATTACAACAATGTTCCTCTTAAATTATCATAAATTTGACAATGTCCCTCCAATGCTAACAAAAAGACAAAAATAACATTAAAATTTGGGGTTCATAACCTTTTTAGTACTTAGGTTTTCACTTTTTATTTTTCTCAGCTAGGTTTCAAATTGTATTACAGATAGTATCTAACTTATGGGTAAAGACCAATTAAATACCTTCGCCACAACATTCCATCAACCAAACTAATTTCAGCCACTCCATTCCAGCCTTGGCCACCCTCAATGACCAAAATGGGGGTGGCCGGCCAACCCCATTGGCAAAAATGGGGTGGTTAGGCCACCCCATATTTGTCTTTTTCTTTTTATAAGTTTTGATTTTTTTCAATTATTTTAATTAGTTTTATGACTTTTATTTTTGTTAGGACACATGGCATGTTTTTGTTGGAACATATGTTAGTCCGTTAGTTTGATTGACCAAATGGTAACGTAGGTACTAAACCGGTATTTATCCATAAGTCAAGTATTATCTGTAATAGGAATTAAAACCTAGGAAGAAAAGAAAAGAAAAAATGAAAATCTAGGTACTAAAAAAGTTATTAACCTAAATTTTTTTAAGGGAAACTTTACTTACCCCCCATGAATTTACGCGCTTTTTGCAGTCACCCCTCCAATATTCAAAATCTTTCAATTTAGAGTATCAAACTTTTGTTTCGTTCTAAATACTCTTCTACCGTTAAATATTGCAATTAAATTAAATGAAAAAAATGACTAAGGGTATTTTAGTAATTTTACACATATCTATTAAGATTTAACAGAAAATTCTAACGGAATGAAAAAAGTGAGAAAATCAAAGTTCGATACATCAAAGTGAGAAATTTTGAACAATGGGAAGTGTACAAAAATCATGTAAGTTCGTGAGGGGATAAGTGAAGTTCCTATTTTTTTAATAAGACAAATATGCTCCAATAAAATTTTTAAATTTTTTTTTTTTTAAAAAAAAAAAAAAGCTCCACATGCAACTCGTCCAACATGTCGTCTACGTGGGTCCTGGAAACTGGTCCTCAATGGTGACTACGTTCAATGCTAAATAATCCATACAAAATTGCCACAACCCATCCTTCTATTTTTTACCAATAAAATTAGTGTGAAAAAAGGACTTGTGCTCGGTCAATGAGCCCCCCATGGACATCTCCATCACTTGTCGCTCAACCCTTTTTTTTTTTTTTTTTTTGGGAAATGAGCATTTGCTTTTACAAACACAATTTGTTGAGTTTCATCCAACCACCATATAAAATTGGCTCATGGATGTGACCATTGCATAAATCTTATCAGATTCTACCTTGATTGGCCATTAAAAAAGATACAGAAAATAATTCAATAATAATAATTTTTTTTTTAAAAAAAAAAAAGGATAAAAGAAATCCCCAAATTCAGCACTCTAGTATTGAAGATGACAAACATTAGTTGATATTGTCACATCAACGTTGTCATCAACGTTGCCAAATAGTTGTGAGATTAAAATGTGGAATATAGCAATTCTTTTACAATAAATGAATTTTCTAACAATCTTGGGGAAGAAAGTAATGGTTATACACAATCCACCTTACAATCGCCCACTAATCGTCATCACTTTCATAGTTTTGTAAGAGTGAGGCTAGTCCAGTGCTTGTATGCTTTAGACTGCTATCTTCTGGAACAACTGGTAGTTTACTTGTGTTATCTTTCTTCCCCACTTTCGCTGAATTGCTATCATCAGAGGCTGCTTTCTTAACAACCGAAATCCTAACGGTTGAAGACTTGATTGCTAACTTAGCATCACCAGGAGCCTGAACCACCTTCATTTTCTGTCAACAACCAAACATTCAACATTAATCTCACTATTCTGATGGCAAATACTGCAATTGATCCAAACTAATTTATGCCATATTTCAGAAACAGAAAAAAAGTTCCAAGAAATTATATATAATTTGCCTTGCAGTCAACAGTAGCACTACAAAATAATATCACTTTTTGCTCAAAGTAATCTTTTCAAATAATAAATAGTATACCTTCTGCTACTTTACCCAAGGTATTACCAATGGTATTTCTTAAGAAACAGCTAAAATTCATGTCTCAGTAACATTGGTATACTCATTGAAACAAATAAAGACCTTGTTTCGAATTTGCTTTGTTAGAATAGGCCAGATGAAATCAAATTAAGAGCAAATCATCTATATTATATTTAGGAATCAATCTTCTAGATGGGAGAAATCCATGTAACTTGAGCAGCAATATCGCAATTTTAACTCCAATAGAAAAAGGTGTAATAAAGTTCATTAGTTTCAGCTCAAAAACTTATTGACCAGTAATTCCATTCATCGAGCAAAATTCCAATAATAATGACCATTGGATTTTATGGATGTCGGCTCAAAATAACAAGGACTATCCTTCCGGGTCAAATAGAACAGTAAAAGGTGGGCTTTCAAGCCATGGAATGAGGAGTTACTATCAGATAAGTTTCGTTACCCGTTGAACTGTGTTTTAGAAAAGCAATTGTTGCAAATTCAAGTACACTTGTGTTATTCATCTTTGATTACATCCCTTCAATTACATGTTTAGTTCCTAATTATGAATGATATTCTCAGAGAAGGCCCGTGAATCTCTGGTATTCTGTTTTCATTGCAGACTAAAATGCCTTCCAGTCAACAACTCAAACAACAAGGTAAAAAAGCATTACCAGATTTTTAAATACTTTAAGACATTCATAATGAAGATAGGATGCAGACTGTAGAGAAAGCTAGTACTTTCAGCTGGAAGCATGCACATGCAATGTAAGGCAGTAGTGCTGTCAATGGTAACCCCGCACACCCCCCACCCCAATTCCAATGAATAATGGCAATGCACTCCAACTTCTATAGCACGAAGGGGGAAAAAATCTAACATGCCACATACCTTTAGAAGTTGCTCTTGCCAAAGAATCTGTCGGGTTACCAGGAAGCTCTTCAGAGACCTTTCTCCTCTGCATTGGAATCATGTGGAAACATAAGTTCACAGATTATTCCTCTTTGGGATGTCCCGCAGTCTAATTTGTAGTATTAGTTAACAAAGAATAAAGCAAAAAATTAAATAATACACAGAATAAAGCACCAAAAAATCATGGGTAGTTTTGAAAAGTAACAGTCTTTATTGTCATGAGAAAACAATTGATGAAGCCCCTTTAAAAAGTAAAAGTTACAAACAACAAATAAAAAGAATGGAGGGAGCATATAGGAAACCATTATGAAAGACTATCTTATGAAGTTCTTTTCACTTAGAAGCCAAGCATATCACTATGATTTACAATAGGGGAAAGAAGGGGGCAGGGAAGGAACAAATCGATAAGCAAGTTTTAACTTGTAAGCATGCCAGAATGCATCTGAAAAGCATGTAAAAATCATCCAAATGGTCTATAATATCCAAAAGAAAAAGAATTTTTTCTCTTCGTCTGGAAAGCAAAGTAAGAGTGACTACAATCTATTTTATAGCAGGTCCCAATACTAATTTCAGCTTCACATCCTTTTTATTTTTTCTGCTCCTTTTCATTTATATGACTGCAAGAAAACCATTTGTATCTCACTAGTAACTCTCGAATTCAATGGGAAGGTCATAATTTCAATTTCAGAAGTGTTATATAAGCCAGCAAAATCAGAAAATTTGAATATTCCACTAAATTAAGCAGCCAATTTCAAAACCATGATTTACAAAATAAAGTTTACCTTCTGGAAAACTAGGGTTACAGAAAGGAAAATGGAATACTGAATATTGGAGTTAGTGCTACATCATTTTTGAACCAACAAATCATCCTCTACTTTCTAGCCAGATTATATCAACACTACATGGAACTTGGACTCAGGTAGGGCTTTAATATACGAACCGCATACAATTAAAAGCAGATATGGATAAAAACCTTTTAAAACAATACCCCAATAGCACATATAACTATTGAAACGTACTCTCCTACCGTCTCACACCACAAGAAAGCAAACCCAAATGACCTCTAGCAACCTGCCACAATGCTTTTTCTAAGACTGCAACCCTGAAGTCTCACCAAATCAGTCCACAATCCCCAGGACTCTCCCATATTTTGCCCTATTATTCTTCTCAAATAGTGACCCCTTTACTTTGCAAAACACCATTACTATTTTCTGAACAAAGCCTGGTTAAAAGTGCTAACTTCTTTATTCCTACAACTCCATATCTAAGAGCATACCATATCCCAATCTATCAAATTAATTTTAAACTCCTAATTTCCAAAAGGTAGTCCACTTAAAAAACCAATAACGTTTTTTTCCACCACCAAGGAACCTAAGATAAAGGTTATCCCAAAACAATACACAAACTATCATTATATACAACTATACCTTTGGTTGATCAAAAGAAGTTTCACCATTGCCACTTGAAAGCTGAATCATATCTTCATCATCATCAAGATCTTCATCATCAATTCTCCGAACATAATCTTTTGAATTCTACAAAAGATTTAACAAAGTAAACTAACTTAGAAACAAATATCCCCCAACAAAAAGGAGAAGAGGACGGTAAAAGTAGAACGGTTGTACTGACATGAAATATTGATTTTATAAGTGCTTCATCCTCTTCTTCCAACTTTTTCTCCTGTAAACATACAAATCATTAATAGTCAGAACCATATAGTTTTTTTTTTTTTTTATATATAAGTAATGAATTTATATTATTAAAAAGTGTAAGACACCCCTAAGTACACATGCATTATACACAAAGAGGCTCCAAACAAGCAAGAAACCCAAACGAAACAACAAGACCACCCACAAAACCCAACACCCGACATGCCCTCAAAATCAAAGCCCACAATACAGCAGAGCCCGACACCCCCCGAGGCACTCAACACTCGAAAGCGTGAGTCTTACCTTTCCCCGCCTAGAGGATGCTCCTTTAACATTATAGTCAATAGAGCATTCTAGGTTCCTAAGCTCCCTTCTACCCTTAACCTTCCGAGGGGTGACATCAATCCCCTAACACGGATCTCCCATCAAAGCCCAATCTAAGTGGGTGGCAAGAGGGAAACCAACCAAAGGGCAAGGAAAATCTCCTTCATCCCCACCTTATAAATCTTCATCTTCTCCACCCCAGAACCATATGATTATACGCGCGTGAGAGAGAGAGAGAGAGAGAGAAGTCAAAAGAGCTTAGAAATATCTTCAAATACCATATGGCTATAGATTTAGAAAACAAGGCCAACAATACCACTTCTTGAAAAGGACCAACTGTAGATAAATTTGAAAAGAATCTTAATATGCATTCTAATAATTTATATTGTTTTTCATGCACAGATTTAGAATTGAACCATTGCAGAAAAATATTCTCAAACACTATTTCAACAAGTGGTGAATTTGCGTATGCATAGAAATGTATGAAAACATAATGGATGTAACAAATTAGAAAGTATAGGTAAGTAGTGGACATTTACAAGTTGTCCCACAACGTAACGGGCCAACGGCGAAAGAAATGCAAAGAATAAATAGAATCATTGAGGTTCTTTGAACTTTGAAGAACTTCTCACAGACTGGAATACTGATACAGTCCAGGCAGCTAAGGACCGGTTAGCTACAACTGAAGCAACATAATAAAATTAGATCATGTGGCCGGTTGAAGAAAGAAACAATATCCAGTAGTTAGGACAAATCAATCCATACGTCCATTATATGCTTGATTGCAAAGGGTAATTTGACCCAATCTTCTATGTCATAACCGTATTGGAAATTCATCATCTTCTATCATCAAGTACTCACCAGTAACACACAAGACAAAAGTTTTTTAAACATACAAGGCTTACCATATGTAAACAACTCTACTAATCCAATGGAATGGTGACATACAGCCCTTTGGGATTTACTGATAGACATGTCTAGACTAATTTATACATAGAGCGACACTAATCTATATATAGAGCAAATCAGCCATACCTTTTGCACAACTGTATGCTGCAAGGCCTCAAGCATGGCATCTACACTCACGGTTGCATGTCTGGACTGCAAAAACAAGAGGGAAACACGTATTAGTACCAAAATCTCATTTCCTTCGGGTTTTCATCAATGTGTTAATTGATAAATAAAAACAAAAATATCATACACAAGATGATGATTTCATGGCAACATGTCTAAAAGATAAGTTACAAAGCTATTCAAGCCCTTAAAGATTCCAATTTTTTCCAAGTATGTACCTTCATAGACTTCATCTCATCCAATGCAGCCAGTATATCCATCTCTCTTTTTGAATCCAAAGTTCTGTTCTCCAAAGATTTCATTGCATCTCCCATCTCTTCAGCATCCCTTTTCTGTTTCTCCGACTCTGTTAGCTGATAAAAGGAATAACTTATCAATGAAGTCACAAGCTACACTGATAACAACGTGATATATAAAATTGTATACCAAAAGATAAACTTTTACCTCATCCTCTTCACGCCAAGGTTCAAAATTCCGTGTCGCCCCAGACTCAACGATATAGTCTGAATTTTGAGGGTCTGTCTTCATCGTGAGCTCAGCAGAGCACCTTGTACATTTGAAATAGAATCGGAATAGTGGAATTCCTAAATATGCCTGCAAATGATTAAACATTAATAATACAGTTCGCTAAACATCACATATTCAAATCTCGCACTAAGAAACCTGACACACAAGTACTATATCAGAATAGGGAAAATCAAGAAGCAATAATAACTATGAATGCTGAAACTCGAACATTCTAGTCACCTTCTGTGCTCTACACAAACAATATCACTAGAAATCTTTTAACAACATCAGCATGTTTCTCTGAGCTAAGATAGGCTGGGTTTTATACAAGATATGGGACTAAGATTAAACCAAGAGAATAGTCATGATTTAAAAGAAAAAATGGCTCAGAACTCAACCCGAGCAGAATGTCCACTGATAAATTTCAATCTAAGAAAAATCTACTAAACTTGAAATTTATGTTCAATCAATTTAAGCACGTTTAGAAGACGAAAACCCTAAAATTTAAATAAATAAGAAAATTTAATAGTAACAAAAAGTTTTAATGTTGGGACATATTTATGTAAGCTTTCAATTTGTTAGGAAGCCCTAAAGCCAAAGGAAAGAGAAAAACAACCTCGCCGACGACGTCCTCTTTGCGGGAATTGAACTTGGTACCCTTGTAGATGTAATTGCCGCAGGTGTTGCAGCGAATGCTCATGGGGAGCATCATGCGGACCTTGATTTGCTGGTTCTTGGGCCTCCGAACCCGCGGAAGCTTCGAGGGGTCGAAGTCCGGCGGGTAGTACTTGTTCAGCACCTTTCTCTCTCCCATTCTTCAAACAAGCCCGAAACGGCGATCGCTCAGTCGATGATTTCCAAAGCAAGGAGGCAAGTGGTGTTGATGGATGATGGATTGATTTCCAAAGCAAACGCTAGCGTATCACTCAAAACCCCAGGCTACTTCGAATGTGCTCCAAAACAGGTTCCGGCAACAGTGATAGTCGGTCAATTTTGTGACCAACAAGGTTGAGTTAATCCTCCTCCACAAACAAACTCGAAAAAACAAATCCTAAAATTCCATAAAAGGGTTAAAAAAATTTAATTAAAAACCGCACGACGAACAGACCAAGCGTAAAATTGTGATTATAATTCTAAACAAACCTTTTTCCCAAGCACGTGTCAGGCGATTGAAGGTTGGTAGAGAGAAGGAAGACAAAATCTTTTTGCTTCAACGGCGGCGGAGACGACGTCGGCAAATTTGTGAAATTTCAGAACATCCACAAATTTTCTTGCGAAGGAGACTAGTTTGAGTAATGCTACGGAGCGTTAAAAAATCCGCCTCAAATCCGCTTTCTCCTACGTGGCCACAAATACAATTATCAAATTGTGTTTACTTTTTTTTTTAACAAAAATTAAAATAAACCCACCCACCCACACGCACGCTATCCCCTTCACCGTGCGTCTCTCTCTCTCTCCCAAAAATCACTCATGCTTTTTTCAGTCAATGACCGAACAACCGAAATTTAAGGGACCAAAATTTTCCAACCTATTTAGTGAAGTAAAATCGAAGCAGGGAGCAAAAGAAACCCAGCCCAAAAACTTGCCCATTCGGCCATGGCAGAAAAACCGAAAGTTTTCTACTCATGCCCAGTTGGTGCTCAACCGAAATACAAAGGAAAATCATACAATAACTAACTAAAATTTCATACCCATTTTCGATTTAGCAAACAACCCAAAGAAAACCCATTCAAACGAAAAATCAAGCCATAACTAACAAAAATTTCATACCCGTTTTTTGTTTTGATGAGAGGAAGCAGAAACGGTGGTGGGCGGTGGTGGGTTTCGCCGGAAGCTGAGGCTGGGGTAGGGGAGAGAGAGAAGCGTGAGTAAGGTGGGGAGAGAGAAAATAAGTGATTTTTGGGAGATAGAAGTAGGATCAAGATCCCCAATTTTCTAAAATTGCCAACAAGTTTTTTTTAAATTTCAATCATTAAGGTAATCTAATAAAGTAATCTAATAGTTCAAAATAAAATACTCTATTTTTTTATTAGATAACATAAATTTTGAGATTGAATTTCAAAATTTAAAATTTTAAGTTTATCTTTTATATATTAAATATATGTTTAATTTTAAGTCATTAGATTTTTAATAACTAAAATTTTAAAAAAAACTGACTAACAATTTTCTAAAATTACTGAGATCTTGATCCATATAAGCATGGTAAAGAGGAGAGAATGCGTTGGGCGAGTTTATTTTAATTATTTAAAAAAAAAGTTTATTTTAATTATTTAAAAAAAATAGTAACCACAGTTTGTTAACTGTTGCCACATAAGAGAAAGCAGATTTGGGACAAATTTTTTATCGCTCCCAAGCAGATTTGGGGCAGATTTTTTAAAGTTTCAGGCCCAGCCCAAAATCTTGCGAATCGAGTCATGATTTGAGGCGTGAGCACTACGTATGATGCCTGTTCATAGGCTGTTGGGCCTACTGGGCATTTTGAATGTTTAGGCAAAATTGGCTGAGAAACTGCCTGAGCCCATGGGCTTAGGAGCTGAAGCTGGATTTGGATTTTGAAATTGCAAAATTGAAAGCTAAGATTTTAATATAAAAGATTGTTAACAAAAAAAAGTGCTCCTAAAATAATTTTTTCGAATTTACCTCATTTTTAAGAGCATTCACATCTGGTTTTGAGTCATAGTATTAAAATCACCCTCCATTCGGCTCAGTAAACTAGCCAATAGTTTGCTGAGGAGCTATAGTGCTCAACAATTTTAATTTTATTAATAAAAATATCAATTCATCCTCTCTTTTCTAATTAAAAATCGGGTTAAATACCTTATTCATTTATGTAGTTCAATTTCTTTATTTTTTGACCCCTATGATTTACTTTTTATTGCAAAAGGTCCCTTTAGTTTGCTTAGAGACGGAAATGGTTCCTCTTAGGGGTGTTCAAACAGTTATAACCGTCAATTATTGGCTATAACCTCAACCGTAACCGATTTATGTGGTTATTGATTTTTAATAACTGCAACCGCCTAAGTGATTATTAGTTATTTTATAACTGACAGTTAGCAGTTATTTAATACAATAATCAGGCGGTTATAACCATTTTTTTTTAAATGGGCTTTTGCGCTTTTTAAGTGTTTTGAACATTTAATTTGCTTTTTTTTTTTTTGTCTTATTTTAAGGATTTAAGGTCAAAATATTATTAAAAAAATGAGAAAAAAAAAAGATGGCCAAATAAATTATAACCCAAAACATGGCTAAAAAAAAATAGCATATCAACCAAAAGCAATGAGTTCATATTCTGATGGGTTCCAAAATATCAAAACTGGTGGTTGAGTGGTGCTGGGCCGACTTGACCACTAGGTGAGTGAGGTGTTCGCCTAGGGCACCGGATTAATAAGGCCCAAAAAAAAAAAAAAATTACCCAAACATTGTTTTTTAATATTTTTTTAATTTATGGCCCTTTTTTTTAATAAGGCCCCAATAAAAAAATAAAAAATAAAAAAAACCTTAAGGCTTTTAATCATGATAAGGAAATAATTTTTAAAAAGGCCTTAATTTAATTAATAAGCCCCAATATAATAAGCATGCGGTAAAATAAGACCAATTAACCCATAAAAGCAAATATTTTATACTTAAAAAAGGTGTATGGGTTTTTTGTTGTGGGTTTTTATAGGTTTTTTTACATTTTTTTTTTTGAAACAGGTATACCAATGAGATAAGGATTCATTAAAAGAATTGTCTTTTTTTATTTTATTTTAATTTTTTTTGTAATATTTATTTTTGTAATTGATTTTTCTTGTGGGTTTTGTATGGGTTTTTGTCAAATTTTTTGGTGGGTTTTGATTAAAAAAAAAAATAAGGCCCCATTGAGCCAGCCCTGGAGTGGTGTGGCGTTGCAGTGTTGTTCCGGGGAAGTGCTAGTGACGGGCTGAATGGCGTGCGGTGCTTCTCCGGTGATGGCTGCAGAGTGAGTAGCGTGGTGGTGTGCAGCCGTGGGAAACGTCAGTCGCTCTGCAATTTTGGGTTGTGAATTGGTGAGTCATGCGTTGGGGTTTTTATTGCAGAAGAAGATGGCTGTTTGGTTGGAGAGCACTTGGTGGGAGGTCCTATTCCAATGTACCGATAAGTTTACCCCCTTACAGGAAATTCTCTTATTCCGATTTTGGTGTAGAACTTCCAGCTGTTTGGTAGCAAGTTTACAATTGCCCTTAAAAAAATTTAAAAATGGCTTTACTCGAGTTAAATTAAAACTGTCTCGAGAATACTTAATAGAATATCATGTGGATCCTTGAAGACCTAGTGATTTTTCTCAATTCATTTTTCATTTGCTCTATTTTAATTAATTTAATTTTGTTATTCTAATCGCTCCATTGCTCCACTCTCAGTGAAAAACAAAAACCGAATCATTTTATTTTTATTTGCAAAATAATAGAAATTTTACTTGAGTATCTACTATTCCCTATGAATCGACCTCGGTTTTACCAAAAATTTTACTATTTGTAATAGTCTGTATTTAGGTTTTGAAATTAGCATTGTAAAATAATTGTGAGATATAAACATGGTATATAGCATTACTATTACCATAAATAAATTTTCTAACAATCTTAGGGAAGAAAGTCATGGTTATATAATGCACCTTACAATCACCCACTAATCATCATCACTTTCAGAGTTTTGTAAGAGTGAGTCTAGTGCAGTGCTTGTATGCTTTGGATTGTTATCTTCTGGAACAACTGGTAATTTACTTGCATTATCATCTTTCTTCTCCAGTTTTGCTGAATTGCTATCTTCAGAGGCTGCTTTCTTAACAACTGAAATCCTAAAGGTTGAAGACTTGATTACCAACTTAGCATCACCTGGAGCCACTGAACCACCTTCATTTTCTGTCAACAACCAAACATTAAACATTAATGTTACTACTCAGATGAGCAATACCACAATTGATCCAAACTAATTTATGGCATCTTCCAAAAATAGGAAAAAATAAATAAATAAATAAAAGTTGAACAGTTCTTTGCAGTCAACTGTAGCACAACAAAATAATATATCAACTTGTGCTCAAAGTATTCTTTCTCATAATAATCATTTATCCAAGGTATTGCCAATGGTATTTCCTAAGAATCAACGAAACTCTTTGAAACAAATAAAGACCTTGCTTCGTATTTGCTTTGTTAGAACAGGTCAGATCAAATTATCTATATTATATTTAGGAATCAAATCAAATTTAGATCAAATCATTTATATTATATTTAGGAATCAGTCTTCTAGGTGGGAGAAATTCATGTAAATTGAGCTGCTCTATTGCAATTTTAACCCAATAGAAAAAAGGTGTAATCAAATTCATTAGTTTCAGCTAAAAGACGTATTGGCCAGTAATTCCATTCACAGGGCAAATTTCCAATAATAATGACCACTGGATTTTACTGATGTCGGTTAATATATCATAATATCTTATATATTGTCACTCAAAATAACAAGGTAGGCTTTCAAGCCATGGAATGAGCAACTTCATGTTTAGTTCCTGATAATGAATGATATCCTCAGAGAAGGCCCATGAATCTTAGGTATTCTGTTTTCATTGCAGACTGAAATGCCTCCTAGTCAACAACTCAAACAACAAGGTAAAAACATTGCTAGATTTTCAAAGACTTTAAGACATTCATAATGAAGATAGGGATGCAGGTTGCAGAGAAAGCTACTTTCTCTGAAGCATGTAAATGCAATGCAGTGGTGCTGTCAATGGAAACAACAATGGTTGCTTCACCCCCAACCCCTAACCAGCAATTCCTCGGAAGAGGGGGGGGGGGGGGGGGAACTCGTACCAAAACTAAATTTGGAATGCTCCATTAACTATGATGTGAAGGGATTTGAAGTCCTTTTCCATCACTATTTTCCATCGGGCAACTGCTCTAGACTTTCCTTATTTGCTTTCTTTTCATGATTTCATTGACCGTAATTTTCTTTCTAGTTAAGTTTCATGTATACTTGAGTTGTGTCTCTATTTTTTTTTGCCTTTATTAATGATGTTTCAATTACTTATAAGGTAATTTTTTTCTTTTAAGATGTCAATAAATAATGGTAATGCACTCCAACGTCTATACTACAAAAGGAAAAATTATGAACATGTCACATACCTTTGTTGGTGGGACAATTAGCAAAAGTGGCTCTTGCAAATGAATCTGTTGGGTTACCAGAAAGCTCTTCAGAGACCTTTCTCCTCTGCATTGGAATCATGAGCAAACATAAGTTCACATGCTTAAGTTTTTTGAATATAATAACATAGATAAAACTATCTGCAGTTTTCTTAAAAAAAAATACAAATATATAATCCCCCGTGCCATTTTATTTATACCTTATACCTCTTTGGGATGTCTTGCAATATGTCTAATTTCTAGTATTAGTTAACACATGGTTAAAGCAAAAAATTAAATAAGAATAATAATAACACATAGAATAAAGCATCAAAAATCATGGGTAGTTTTAGAAAGTAACAGTCTTTATTGTCAATGAAAACAATTAATGAATCACACTTAAAAAGTAGAAATTACAAAGGACAAATAAAAAGAATTGAGGGAGAATATATGTAACCAATAAGAAAAACTATAATATGAAGTTCTTTTCACTTAGAAGTCATGCATATCACCATGATTTACAATAGGGGAAAGAAGAGGAAAGGGAAGGAACAAATCGATAAGCAAGAAAAGTTTTAACTTCTAAGCATGCAAAAATCATCTGAATTGACTTGACTTTAAGCATGTCAAGTCAATGCACATCCCCATGATTTTCAATGCATGATTTTTGTGATTGTTGTTGGTTCTACATCATCGTATCTATAGCAATTAAAAATTGACTACTTGTTCTTTTTCATTCCTTTTAGTTAGGTGCTTTCTTTTGTATATTTCTTGTGTACTTAGGGGGGGCCTTAAGGCTTTTAACGATATTTGTCAATTATTTATCAAAAAGCAATTAAAAACAGATATGGATAAAAGCCTTTTAAAACAATATCCCAATAACACATATAGCTATTGAACCGTACTCTCCTATTGTCTCACACCACAAAAGAAACAAACCCAAAGGACTTCTAGCAACCTGTCACAATGCTTTTCCAAAGATTGCAACCTTGAAGTCTCACCAAATCAGCCACAATCCCCAGGACTCCCCCATATTTTGCCATATTATTATTCTCAAATAGTGACCCATTTACTTTGCAAAAACACCATAACCATTTTCTGAACAAAGCTTGGTTAAAAGTGCTAACTTATTTATTCCTACAACTCCATATCTAAGAGCATACCAGATCCCAATCTATCAAATTAATTAATTTATTTTTTTAGGTAATCAAACCTTTCTTTACAAAAAAGTGTAAAGCGCCCCTAAGTACACCAAACGTATACACAAGAATGCTTGTTGTCATTCTGGCAAAAACATGGGTTTAGAGCAGCAAGAAAACAGATTCACGTTGCTAACGCATAATGGCTTTTGTGCTAGCGTGTCCATTGCTTTTCCCTAAGTACACTGAAAGTATACATAAGAACCCCAAGGAAAAAAAAAAAGCAAGAAAATGTTAATTTTAAACTCCTAATTTTCAAAAGTTAGTCCGCTTAAAAAACCAATAGCTTTTTTTCCACTACCAGAACCCAAAGCCATGGTTATCTCAAAACAATACACAAACTATCATTGCAGCATAACTATACCTTTGGTTGATCACAAGATGTTTCACCATTGCCACTTGAAAGTTGAATCATATCTCTATCATCATCAAGATCTTCATCATGAATTCTTTGAACATAATCTTTTGAATTCTGCAAAAGATTTTTAAAAAAGTAAACTAAGTTATACACAAATATCCACCAACAAAAATGAGAGGATGACAATGAAAGTAGAATGAATGTACTGACATGAAATATTGATTTTATAAGTGCTTCATCCTTTTCTTCCAACTTTTTCTCCTGCAAACATACAAATCATTAATAATCAGAACCATCTAATTATACCATAGATAGAGAGAGAAAGTCAGAAGAACTTAGAAATTTCTTCAACTACCATATGGCTGTAGATTTAGACAACAAGGCCAACAATTCCACTTCTTGAAAAGGATCAACTGTAGATAAATTTGATAGGGATCTTAATATGCATTCTAATAATTTATATTGTTTTCATGCATAGATTTAGAAATTGGGCCATTATAGAAAAATATTCTCAAACACTGTTTTAACAAGTTGTTTTGATGAATTTGTGTACGTGTGCACTTGTAAATGCATAAATACATAATAGATATAACAAATTAGAAAATATAAGTATGTAATGGACATTAACAAGTTGCCCCCACAAAGTAACAACGATAGAAGTTCACAGAATAAATAGAATCATTATGGATCATTGAACTTTTAAGCACTTTTCATAGACTGAAATACTGATGCAATCCAGGCAGCTAAGGATCGGTTAGCCACAACTGAAACAACATAATAAAATTAAATCTGTAGTTGGTTGAAGAAAGAAACAATATCTAGTAGAAGGACAACTCAACCCATATGTGCATTATACTCGATTGCAAAGGGAAATTTGACACAATCTTCTATGCCATAACCGCACCGAAAATTCATCATGTTCTATCACCAAGTACTCACCAATAACACACAAGAAAAAAGTTTTTCAAATATACAAAAGCTTACCATATATAAACAACTATACTAATCCAATGGAATGGTGACATGCAGCCCTTTGAGATTTACTAATGGACATGTCTAGACCGTAATTTATACATAGAGCGACACTAATCTATATATAGAGTAGATTAGTCATACATTTTGCACAGTTGTATGCTGCAAGGCCTCAAACATGGCATCTACACTCAGAGTTGCATGTCTGAACTGAAAAAACAGAGGGCAACACGCATTAGTACCAAAATCTCATTGCTGCTGGGTTTTCATCAACGTGTTAATTGATGAATAAAAACAAAAATATCATACACAGGAGGATGATTTCATGGCAACATATCTAAAGGACAAGTTACAAAGCTATTTCAAACCCTTAAAGATTCTAATTTTTTCTTTGTCAAATGGATGCCCTAATACATAAAACACATTTACTAAAGCAAGTACCTTCATAGACTTCATCTCATCCAGTGCAGCCAGTATAATTATTTCTCTTTTTGAATCCAAAGTTTTGTTCTTCAAAGATTTCAACGCATCTTTCATTTCTTCTGTGATAACCCACTTGATAAAACATAATAAAAAATATTTCTTTTTTATTTTTTAAAACAATAACCCACAATGAAGCGGATTGTCACAATGGCATAACAATATCATAGAATGCCACGGGACCCATGCATTAACCTGATTGACAATATAATAAGTCTCACGGTCATATGCATCGTCTATGATTAATTAGAGTTTACATATTTGCAGCGAAATATAAATAACATTATACATAACATAACATATCAGATCTGACAAATACATCAATGTGAATAAAGCTTTACATCCCAGAGTATGACTATACAAAAGTGTCATATGCGACACGTGTCATATACAAAAATACATACATCTAAACATATATATGAATGCTCTACCAAATGGAACTAACAACTTGCCCAACAAAATCGACCTCATCTACCACTCTTGTACCTGCATCCACAACATCAACTGCACCCCAAGAACTGGAATATAAATGAAATTATGAACCCTATTGTCTCTATAAAATAGAAACCTCAGCAGTATAGAACTTACTAAGCTTTTCAAAAGAATCATCATTTGAAAATATACTTTATGACTTTCATCATCGTAAAGTCATATGTCATGCATACTTATACAACATCGTCTCTTCATATCATCCATACATATACATATATAACATCATTTCCTTCATATTATCCGCCATACATATATATATATCATATCATCCGCTATAAACATATAGCATATATAACATCATCACCATCATATTATCTATCATAAATATATAACATCATTTTTATTAGGTACATGCCATTTTTTACAATAGTGTGAGGTTATCTCATCACTACTAGAATTGGATCACCGTTTTCATTTTATACGGACCATCTCTTACGATAGTGTATGGTTATCTCATCACTATCGGAATTGCATTATCATTTTCATTACATATGGGCCATCTTCTACGATAGTGTGAGGTTATCTCATCACTATCGGAGTTGGATCACCATTTTCATTTCAATGCTCATGTTTATACTCATGTATATAAATGCTCATCATAAATACCTATATCACAAAAACATACTCATAACATAATCATCATATCATCTTGTAAACTCATAAATGCTCATAAAAGTCATTCGTCAAAATATCTTATAAAACATCATTCACTCAACAAAACATCATAAAATTTAAACTATGAAATATTATTAATCAAATAAACCTCATAAAACCTAAATAATGAAATATCGTTAAATCAAATAAACATCATAAAATTTAATCATGAAACATCATTAAATCATCAAAGCATCATAAAATATATTGTAAACCTTAGAGCATAGTATCTCTTTGCTCAATAAGTAAAATACTTACCTTCATCCGCTTAAGCTTTCTTAGTAACCCTAATTCTCTTGCATGCACCTATGTATTTACATAATAAACACATAATTAATCTCAACTCAAACTTCACTAAGATACTTGAATCCCACAATCATCCCTCACTTTCTCACAACTAAGTAGACATCACAATCTTCTTATCATCAATCATTTTATTTAATACATATTCTTTAATTACCAACTCTAGAAACATATACATAAACTCTAAATTAAACTTTACACATAACTCTATAATTGTTAATTTTCATGGACTCATAAAAGCCTAAGGTTAGTTAACACTTTAATTGTAATTAATGTAACTAATGCATTCAAATAACATTTTTAGTGTTCATATACCTAAAGCCCCAAATTAATTATAGACATTTAGCTACTTACTAAAATTTTTCCAAATCTTAAACCTAATTAGAGATTACCCAAATCACTATGATTTCAAGCTTAGAATTCAATGGGTATTACAAAATGTTAAAGAGAAACTAGATATTTCAACAATATAACATAATACCCAAAATCCATTTTATGAACCCTAATTTTTGGACCTAAACCCAAATCCACAAATCCCTATATTTTCAAGCTTCAATCCTAATGGGTATAATGAAAATAGAGAGGGAGACTAGAGATTTTTACCCCACAAGCTCACATGATTGGAATCACCTCCAAAATGGCGTTACTATTCATGGGGTAAAAAATGACGACAGATTGCTCTAAATCCGATCTCCACCGTTCACAATGGAGATTCATGTATCTTGAACCTTCTTGCAAAATTTCTAGCTTGATCGACCATGATGATTGTTGATCGGAGCTGTTGATGCCGACTGGACGAAGCTTTCCAAAAACCCACGTTTTCTTCTTCTTCCTCTTCTAGACAGCACAATTCTCTCTCTCTCTCTCTCTCTCTCTCTCTCTCATGCTCTCTCTGTCTCAATCTCTCTCTCTCATGTGTGTGGGTGTCGGTGAGGAGAAGAAAGGGAGAAGATGAAAGAAAAGAGGAAGGGGAGAAGTGAGCGGAGAAAATGAAGTGAAATCACGTTTTAGCTGTTTTAACCTGAGCCATGTCCGGACACGCTAATGGGATGTCCGACACCCAAAACTCCCAAACTTTCCTACCTAGCGTGTCTGCAGGGATGTCCAAACACAGGGGATAGGCCTATCCAAACACATAAACTTCTTGTTAGACACCACTTACAGACTGATCCACAACACTTATTTTCACTATATTTAAATTCTATCTTTCTTTGTTCTCTTTAATTCCTCACACTACTTTTATTTATTCTAATACCATAAACCTATTTTGTTTATCGATCAATTCTCACTCTAACATTATTATTAGTTCATCATTTTACCACTAAAACTTATATTACATAAATATATTATCATTAAATAATCTTGTTATTATATTATTATCACACAAATATTATTATTAATCAATCTCATCTATATCTCCATTATGATAAAGTCACCATTATTGCTATATCTATTTTTTAAATCATCCTATATGCTATTTATTCCATTAATTAATTTAAATTACTATGAGGTTAATAATAATAAACTTAATTATTTTTTCGGGTCTTATATCTTTCCCTCCTTATTTAAATTTCGTCATCAAAATTTGTATACACCTATGTAGTTACTATACTCATTTAAATCTCAAGCTTTACTATCACATGGCATCATCAAAACTCTTCTTACATGTATGCGTTCATTCAAACAATATTCTTTAACACATGAAACATTATTGAAATTCGATACTTCAAAATCCTTTCACTTTAACAATCATTTGTATCAAACTCCATTTCTTAAAATATAAAACATAATTGAAACCTCATACTTGAAAAATTCCTTTGTTTAAAATCATACGTTGAAAACACGGTTGCTTAACACATTTTATAATACATACTTAAACCAATTCTTTGTTTCAACATTGTCATTCAAAACATAATTCTTTAACACATAGTGTAGAAACTACTTTCTTAAATCAACTTTTTACTTCATAGCTATTTCTCAAAACAAAGACACTTTAACACTCTCTATTATGCATTCATTGGTACTTTAAATAGGTAGCAAATATAAAATGTTTTAACACTACCTATGTTTTTATCCTTTAAACTCTAAAGTTATTATAATTTTTTTTTTTTTTTGTTCATATGCATACATTAAATAATTACTAAGGTGCCCTAATTATTTTGTCATCTCTATGTATTCTACCGATTTATGTTCCTTCAAACGTGTATCTAAGGAGAAACACTTCCTTGAATCGAGCGCAAGCAATGGTTTCATCACTTCCCAATCCCTTTACAAACTGATTCCTTTGGTGATGGCACCAAAGTCTTGCTCCTCTTGTTAGTGTGTAGGTGGCGAAGTTAGTATTTTGTTCTTTGGACAATGCATGACATCGAAGAGAATTCTAAATGTTCACAAGTTAGTCTTCTGCTCCAATGAGACACGTGATATTCCCAAATGTAGGATACGAACATCGGCTAAATTCTTCAAGCCCGACTACAATCTTCTACGAGTTTAGCATAACCTCTATGAAGTTTCTGGCCCATTCGCTTAGTTGAACCCATTATTTGCCATCCATACCTTCTAAATACCTTCCCCAAATACCTCATCATTTTCTGAATAGATGATCGTTAGATTTCTCTCACGAGAAATTCTCATTTACCCTATTCGTAACTTAATACAAACTGGCTATACCCTTAAGAAATGACTACTTCCTTCGATACCTAGCTTATTAAACATAGAAATTTCATCTCTTCTTAGACCAATCATACCCTATGCTCTAATAAAATCTTAATTTTATACTTTCAATTCCTAGAGAATTAGACTCTAAAAATATCAATTCACGATCCACAAAGTAAACGGTGGCATCATTGCAAAAACCTCATGTTAATGTAAGAAACCACATAAGTAATGTCATATCATAAATATGCATATATAGCAAATCTACGATGCACCACATACCATCAACATAATCCTAGTTTTATAAAAGTATCGACTTATTAAATTCTTTTAAAAGCTTTTAAGATTCTATAGTTTGGTGTTATCCTTATCCTAACACTAGACTCAATTCTATAAACTTAGCTTTTCATAATATAATAATTGTTATGGTAAGTTCTCTAACGAATTTGATACCATTCGCTCTGATACCAATTTTTATGACGACCCGCTTGATAAAACACAATTAAATTTTTTTTTTTTTTTTAAATAAAACCCATAATGAAGCAGTTGTCACAGTAGCATAGCAATACCACAGTATGCTACAAACCTATGCATTAATCTGATTGACAATATAATAAGTTTCATGGCCATATGCATCGTCTATGATTAACCAAAGTTTATATCTTTACAGCGAAATATAAATAACATTAGACATAACATAACATATCAAAGCTAACAAATATATTTATGTAAATAAAGCTTTACATCCCATAGTATGGCTATACAAATGTGTCACATGAGACATGTATCATATATAAAAATACCCACATCTAAGTATATGAATGTTCTACCAAATGGTACTAATAACTTGCCTAACAAAGTCGACCTCATCTATCGCCCTTATACCTGAATCCACAACATCAGCTGCACCTCAGAAATCGGGATATAAGTGAAATTATGAACTTACTGTCTTTATAAAATAGAGACCTCAGCAGTATAGAACTCACTAGGCTTTTTAAAAGAATCATTATTTGAAAATATACTATATTAACTGTGAGAGTATACGTAAGCCCGCTTATCCGCCTCGAGACATGCGCATACTAACCCATCTAACTTTATACATACTTACAATCATATAGTTTAGCAATAAAACATATTAAAAGTCATCATGCATCATCTACGTAATGATGTACATATACACGATTACATCTCCCGTCTCATATGTACATTAATACGTTTAGCATAAAAATCATCAGAAAACATTATAAATCATTATAAACTGAAAGTCATAATGCATCATCCATCCGTGACGATGTACATATGCACGGTTATATCTCTTGTCATATGCATACTAAAACGTCTAGCTTAGAAATCATTATAAATGTAACCATTCATATCGATATACGTCATGTATAGTTGCATCCCTTGCATATAGGCATATGGATACGTCTAGTATAAAAACTCATATAAATAAATTTTATCATCGTAAAGTTATATGTCATGCATACTTATGCAATATTATCTCCTTCATATCATCCATACATATACATATATAACATCATCTTCTTCATATCATCCGTCATACATAAATACATATATAATATTAGGGTTGGGCACAGGTCGATTCGGGCGGTTCGGATTGGGTTTTTTTTATCGGGTTGGTCGGGTTACTCGGATCGGGTCGGGTAGAAGCAAGGTAAAAGAAAAATGAGCAATAATTCCATTGTAGCAGAAAACAAAACAAAATTCCAAAATAAAAAACAAAAGAGAAAAACGAGTAAAACAAAATTGCCTTTTTTGAATTAGGCATCAAAGAAAGGAAGCTGAATCAACTTCAAGAACCAATCTTTAAGACTCAGTAACTCAGAAAAATGTCACTTTTTCATGTAAAATGCAAACCAACATCGCTTCATCTTCAAACCTCTATCTCTTTCACTAAGATGTAATTCAGAAATGCTTCAAGGAATCAGCAACCCACCATACCTAGACTTCAAATCTTTCTTCTTTCTCTCCCTCACTACAAAGAAAACCCAAAAATGCTTCCAAAATTAGTGATAAAAAAACAACTGGATCTTCAAAAACTCTCTTCTCACTCTCACTTTCAGATCGAGAGTCGGAGACAATGAGAGACAGACTTGGAGAGAGAGAGAGAGAGAGAGAGAGCCTTCGTGAGTGAGGAGAGATCGAGAGAGTGAGCTAGTGATGGGTTTGTGCGTGCGCCGCTCGAAAATGAAATGAGGGTGAGGGATCGAGAGATCGAGATTATGAGAGTGAGAGATCGAGAGATTGAGATCGAGATTTTGGGTGGGTGAGGGTGAGAGACTAATGAGGGTCTGCCGTTTGCGTGGGTGAGGGATTTGAAATTGGAAAATAAGTGTGAAAACTTCTAGGGGGTGTTTAAGGTAAGTGGGAATAGTGGGTAGATTCGGGGCGGGTTGGGTATCCGCTACAAAAAATCTATTGAACCCGAGACTTGAACTAACCGATCAAATTTTGGGATTTTCAACCAAACCGTGAAAAAAGGCTTAAAATCCACTTGGATCGGGGCGGCTCGAGGCAGGCCGGATCGGGTTGGTCGGATCGAACAAGTTCTGCCCACCCTATATAACATCATTTCCATCATATCATCCGCTATAAATACATAACATATATAACATCATCGCCATCATATCATTCGCCATAAACATATAACATATATAACATCATTTTCATTAGGTACGGGCCATCTTCTACGATAGTGTGAGGTTATCTCATCACTACTAGAGTTGGATCACCGTTTCCATTTTGTACATGTCATCTCTTACGATAGTGTGCGATTATCTCATCACTACGGATTTGCATTACCGTTTTCATTATATACGGCCATCTTCTACTATAGTGTGAGGTTATCTCATCACTACCGAGTTGAATTACCGTTTTCATTTCAATGTTCATGCTCATGCTCATGTATATAAATGCTTATCATAAATACTCATATCATTAAATTATACTCATAACATAATCATCATATCATCTTGAAAATTCATAAATGCTCATAAAAGCCCATTCTAAAATATCTTATAAAACATCGTTCACTCAACAAAGCATCATAAAACTTAAACCATGAAATATCATTAATCAAATAAGCCTCATAAAACTTAAAACATGAAATATCGTTAAATCAAATAAACATCATAAAACTTAAATTATGAAACATCATTAAATCATCAAAGTATCATAAAACATATTGTAAACCTTAAAACATAGTATCTCTTCACCCAGTAAGTAAAATACTTACCTTCATCCGCTTGAGCTCTCTTAGTAACCCTGACTCTCTTGCATGCACCTATGTATTTACATAATAAACACATAATTAATCTCAACTCAAACTTCACTAAGATACTTGAATCCCACAAGCATCTCTCACTTTCTCACAACTAAGTAGACATCATAATCTTCTTATCTTCAATCATTTTATTTAATACATATTCTTTAATTACCAACTCTAGAAACATATACATAAACTCTAAGTTAGACTTTACACATAACTCTATAATTGTTAATTTCCATGGACTTATAAAAGCCTAAGGTTAGTTAACACTTTAATTGTAATTAATGTAACTAACGCATTCAAATAACATTTTTAGTGTTCATATACCTAAAGCCCCAAATTAATTCTAGACATTTAGCTACTTACTAAAATTTTCCAAATCATAAACCTAATTAGAGATTACCCAAATCACTATGATTTCAAGCTTAGAATTCAATGGGTATTACAAAATCTTAAAGAAAAACTAGATATTTCAACAATATAACATAATACCCAAAATCCATTTTATGAACCCTAATTTTCGACCCAAATCCACAAATCCCTATATTTTCAAGCTTCAATCCTAATGGGTATAATGAAAATAGAGAGGGAGACTAGAGATTTTTACCCCACAAGCTCCCATGGCTGGAATCACCTCCAAAACGGAGCTACTGTTCACGGGGTAGAAAATGACGATAGATTGCTCCAAATCCGATCTCCACCGTTCACAATGGAGATTCACGTGTCTTGAACCTTCCTGCAAAATTTCAGCTTGATCGGACCACGGATGATCGTTGATCGGAGCCGTTGATGCCGACTGGACAAAGCTTTCCAGAAACCCACGTTTTCTTCTTCTTCCTCTTCTTGACAGCACAGTCTCTCTCTCTCTCTCTCTCTCTCTCACGCTCTCTCTCTGTCTTGGTCTCTCTCTCTCATGTGTGTGGGTGTCGGTGAGGAGAAGAAAGGGAGAAGATGAAAGAAAAGAGGAAGGGAGAGAAGTGAGCAGAGAAAATGAAGTGAAATCGCGTTTCAGCTGTTTTAACCCGAGTCGTGTCCGGACACGCTAATGGGATGTCCGACACCCAAAACACCCAAACTTCCCTGCCTAGCGTGTCTGCAGGGATGTCCGGACACACAGGGGACATGCTTGTCCGGACACATAAACTCGTCCGAATACCACTTGCAAACTGATCTACAACACTTATTTCCACTATATTTAAATTCTATCTTTCTTTGTTTTATAATTCCCCACACTACTTTTATTTATTTTAATACCATAAACCTATTTTGTTTATCGATCAATTCTCACTCTAACATTATTATTAATTCATCATTTTACCACTAAAACTTACATTATGTAAATATATTATCATTAAATAATCTTGCTATTATATTATTATCACACAAATATTATTATTAATCAATCTCATCTATATCTCCATTATGATAAAGTCACCATTATTGCTATATTTATTTTTCTAAATCATCCTATGTGCTATTTATTCATTAATTAATTTAAATTACTACGAGATTAATAATAATAAATTTAATTATTTTCTCAGGTCTTATATCTTCAGCATCCCTTTTCTGTTTCTCCAACTCTGTTAGCTAATAGAAGGAATAACTTATCAATGAAGTCACAAGCTATGCTGATAACAACGTGATATATAAAATTGTATACGGAAGGATAAACTTTACCTCATCCTTTTCACGCCATGGTTCAAAATTTTCGTGTTGCACCAGACTCAATGATATAGTCTGAATTTTGAGGATCTATCGTCATCGTGAGCTCAGCAGAGCACCTTGTACATTTACAATAGAATCAGAATATTCAAATTCCTAAATATTCTGCATATGATTAAACATTAATAATACATTTCACTAAACATCACATACTCAAATCTTGCATTGAGAAACCTGCCAAACAAGTACTATACCAGAATAGGAAAAACCAAGAACCAATAATAACTATGAAGGCTGATAGTCGTGCATTCTACTCTAAACAACCAATATCACTAGAAATCTTTTAACAACATCAGCATGTTTGTCTGAGCTAGGATATGCTGAGTTTTATACAAGATATGGGACTAAGATTGAACTAAGAGAATAGTCATGGTTTAAAAGAAACAATGGCTTAGAACTCAACCCGACCGACCATTGATAAATTTCAAAATGTCCAATGATAAATTTCAATCTAAGCGAACAAATAAGAAAAATCTACTAAACTTGAAATTTTTGTTCAATCAACTAAAGCACGTTTAGAAGACAAAAACCCTAAAATTGAAATAAATAAGAAAATTTATTAGTAACAAAAAATATCAATGTTGGGACATACAACAGTTATGTAAGCTTTCAATTTTGTTAGGAAGCCCTAAAGCCAAATGCAAGAGAAAAACAACCTCGCTAATGACGACCTCTTTGCAGGAATTGAACTTGGTGCCCTTGTAGATGTAATTGCCACAGGTGTTGCAATGAATGCTCATGGGTGCATCATGCGGGCCTTCATCTGCTGTTCTTGGGCCTCCGAGCTTGTTGAAGCTTCGAGTGGTCGAAGTCCGGCGGGTAGTACTTGTTTTGTGCCTTTCTCTCTCCCATTCTTGCGATTGCTTAGTCAATGATTTCCAAAGCGAGGAGGCAAGGGGTATTGGATTCAAGCCTAGTTGATGGATTGGGCTCGAAGACCTCAAACTTTAGTCCGAATTGTAATTCAGTTGTGCGATCCTTCAAAACCCCTGCTTGATAAACCAAAAGCAATGGGTTCATATTGATGGGATCCCAAACCACCAAAACTGGTGGTTGAGTGGTGTGGTGGTGTTACAGTGTTGTTCCGGGGAAGTGCTGGTGAAGTGATCAATGGTGTGGTGCTTCTCCAGTGACGGTTGTGAAGTGAGGAGCGTGGCTGTGTGTAGCCATGGGAAACGTCAGCCGCACTGCAAATTGCAATTTTGGGTTGTGAATTTGGTGAGTCATGGGTTTAAGGGTTTTTAATTTGAAAAACTAGTTAGTATGCCACGTGCATGCTAATTTCCCGCGTTATAATTATAAACATTATAATGTTGATATCATACTTATATTATATTATATTATTCTCAAAAGATTGCTCAATCGGTTGAAACTATACTTAATAAAGATAAGGTCACTAGTTTAAATCTCCTTCTCCCTTTTAACTCTGTGTGGACATGTAAATTTTTTAAATAAAAAAATTAATTAATTTTTTTTACATGTCCACATAAGAGAGGGAAGAAGATTCAAACTAGTAACCTTTGCTTCAAAATGAGAGTTAATTTAAATAGCACACAATGCTAAAAGGGGTTTTTTTTTTTTTTAACATGTCTACAAAAGGAAAGTGGACGGGGGATTTAAATTAGAGACCTCCACTTCATGAGGTGTGATCTACAACTGATTGAACTATCCCTTAGAGACAACTACAGGAGAAGGGAGAGACGGGAAAAATAATAAATGAATTAAACAAAATTGATGAAGAAACTAAAGGAAAATTTACTTTACCTCTGAAATTTGAGGTATTTTTTAATTTGAACTACAATGTTTAAAAAATTGCAATGTATCTCTAATGTTTCAAAAATTTACAATTAATACATTTTGTTACTAATTGCCGGCATAGAAACAGATGAAAGGCATATACTCCATTTTATTTTTACTCCAACACCCACATGACACCTAAAAGAGGTTCAAATGAGATTGACGAGAAAAATAAGAAATAAAACAGGCATTGGGTCTTAATGAGGGGCAATTACGTCATTTCATTAGCAAGGTTAGGTTCAAAATTGGAAAGATGCATCATAAAAATCCCATATAAGACCCATGTGATGTCATTTTCATGATTTTGTTTAATTAGACGACAATTAGTAACGGAGCAAATTAAATAGTCTTATAAAGTTTAAGCATTCTCAAAAACACCAACATTTTCTTCAACGTACTCTAATAAGTGTCAAGTGTTGTCTCTCATATGTTTTTTTTTTTAATATTTTAACTGTCATTTATTGTCCTTCCACTAATTTAAGAATCTAAACATTAATTTTTTAAAATCTCAAAAATATTGAATAACACTTGTTACTTATTAGAGTAGATTGAAGAAAATTTCGGAAATTTGTGTCCATTTATGCGTTGCTTTTTTATTTTGGGAATTATATAAATTTTCTTCAAGCCGGTTTGAAACACTTGACACTATTTTAAATAGGTTGGAAGATATTTATTGATTTGAAAGAAATTTTTGTCATTTTTGAAATGTCACAAATTATTTTTTTTCTTAATAAAACCATAACAAATGTCATTTATTTTAACCTTAGATATAATGGACGGCTAAAAATTCTAGAATATCCGATTCCTATAAATTATAGTTTTTTTTTTTTGACACGTCCACAAGAGTGGATGAGGATTCAAACTAATGACTTTCGCCATTGTGTAGATACTGATCAGCATTCTCCTATAACAAAAATTGTCCTCAAGACAAAAATTTAACTATAAATTATAGTTAAATCATCTTTAAAGAAATAAAAGATGGACAAAAATTGTCTTACTAGTTACTAGCATTTACTCGACGAGGAGTCCAATTTGAATTAGCATTTTTCATATTACTTTCTTATGAAAATGAAAATAAATGCGAATGGGGAAGCTTAAATCTCATTGGCCGCTACCGTATGTAAGTTCACCAACCGTGACGCTTGCATTCCCTGCAATAAAATCTCAATCCCCCGGAGCCACAGCATTTACCGCTGACGTTGGCGTCGACATCTGTCACGTGCGCATTGTGCGACCGGCGTGCGTAGGCAGTAGGCTATCATCTCCTACACAAACCCCTCTCTCTCTCTACCTTGTCTCTTTCGGCAACGCCTACCATACCATTTTCTCCGTTTAAACCTCTGATTCTCCCTATCCCTAATTCACGCTTTAAAATTCTGGAGGAATCTAAACCCTAATTTCAGCCCCAAAATTTTACCATTTCTGTGAGCTCTGTCTCTCAAAAACCCTAAATCGAAGCCATAAACCCACTGTTTCGAAAATCAATTTTAGCTTGGATGAAGAGGGTGTGAGCGACCAAAGAGAAGGGGAAAAGGTTGTAATTCTTCGACTAATGTCGGTGGAGAGGTCGTTCGAGGCATGGGAGGAGGTGCAGCGGCACGGTCAGGACTTGGCGGACCGGCTCGCGCAGGGCTTCACGGGCTTGATCCAGTCTCACATGAGCCCTCCCTCCTTTCCTTGGCCCAATCCCCAGAACTCGAAGCTCTTCGACCTGGAGTTCCCGAGTCAGACTTTCGGGAGTAGAGATTTCGGATTGGTAACCGATAGCTCGGGGCTAAACGGAGTATCGGCGATTCTAGATATCGGGAATAGGATAGGGCAGGCCGGGGCGGACTTTGGGGCGGGCTTGAATGGGTTAGTTCAGCAGTTTTTCAGGAGGCTGCCGGTTCCGTTTCGGCCAGAGGAGAACGCCGTGGCCGTGGCGCGGGTGGATGTTGAGGGGAGTAGGCTGAGGAGTGATGTGGGTGCGACTGCGCAAGGAGACATTGGGTCTTTATCGGCTCGGCTGAGGGACTTGGGATTTGCGGAGGATGATAGCGGTGCTGATGGGTCGCTTGATGATGAAGTTGCTGGGTTTAATCTGAGGACGGCAGGACTTCTGGGTAGACCGCAGGTAAGAGTTTTTGAAACTATTTACTTGAATTCATTCATCATTTTCTGCAATGGTTGTGCTTGTGACATTTTCAAGTGCTAATAGCCAATAGAAATTAGAAGTTTTATATTGATATAATGCTGGTGAAGGTATTGGTATTATGGAAATGATCAAGTGAGATAGATTAGGCAGCTCTTAAGTGGATTTGGCGAGGAAGAAAGTAGTTGATTACGTGCTTTTAGTGGTGTATGTCACAATTCGTCTCATTTGGTTGGAGTGTCTCACAATCAAGCATACTGTAGTTTTTGGACCCTCCACTTTGCAATTTGCAATGTAAAATGTCAATCTGTGCTAATTGACAGAAAGGTTGCTTTAAGACAAAAAATTAGCCAAACCCCAAGGGGTTGGCCTGTATGGTGTAGGCCTTGGTCTTGGGGTTTGCTCCCTTCAAGGTCCAAGGTTCAACATCTCATGGCCCCAAACAATTCCTTGGGGCCACACCCCCTGTGTAAAGCCAGCGATTTAACTAGTTATGTGTAGAGAAACTTTTGAGGGTGTGGTGCTCGGGACCGGGATTTACTTTGCAGGGGTGGGTCCGAAAGACCTTGCCTTGGAGAGGTTCACTGACATCTAAAAAAGAAAAAAGAAAAAGAAAAAAAATAGCCATGGTGTTGCGAGCATCAACTGGAAGACTGACCTGTATAGGCCTTGAACAATAACTTAAGCCAACTCCAAACTTCATTAATTTAGACCTGCTCCATCCAAATCTGCAATCATGATTGGATGCAATGAAGTGACAGACCTGTAAATCAGAATCAGTGTTTCCTTTATGATTTTTTTCCTCCTTTTTGTTCTCTTTTCTTCTCTTATTTAGGTGCTCTCTTGTATATGTCCTCTGCTCTTTTTGATATATACTACATTACTTCTAGATTTTTTTAATAAGTAATCAATTTTCATTAAAAGCGAAAAGAGGTGCAACCCAAGTACACAAGAAGAATACAAGCGATACACATCACAACAAAAAGAAAAAAAAATCAAGAAATTTCAGAAAACTATAAACATGAAGACAATCATAGGCAGCCATCCAGGGGTAAAGGGTTTTGAAGAAAAAGGCCTTTTATGCCACCACCTTCCTCTCCCAGTCTTCAAACCGATGATCATATTTTTCTCTCCAAATAGAATCTTATGGAGGGAAAGAAATGATAGAATTTTTGAGTATCGTGAGATGACGTTGGAGGAGATTAAAGCTTTATTTTTCTACACTCTGTCTTTGTGGACAATTGCTTTTGTTTTTTTTCTTTGGTAATTAGTTATTTGGAGCTCCTTGTTCTCTTTTCTCCTTCTAGCTAGGTGGTTTCTTTAGTATATTTCCTTTGTACCTGGGGTGCCTTACGCTTTTAATGACATCTCAATTGCTTATCAAATTTGTTAATTTCTCGCCAAATACACCATATTAAGCAAAATGGAATCATCTTCCACACTACTACACTTGATGACTGCCAAATTGTCCTCTCCAACTCCATCACTTGTCGAGGCATTACCCACTTTATCCCAAAAAGACCGAAGATGAAGTTCCATAAGGCACTACCTCATAATGAAGCAAAAGATGATCAGCAGTTGCTGTGTGGAGTGATATAGTTTATATTGCGGGTGCAATAATAGTGATGCAAAATGGGAATGAGGGTTTGATAGTGCTAGTTATGATTCTCGGGTTTCTAGCTATTTGATTAGGTGTTTACTGGATTGGTTCTATTTTGACTGAAGTCTAGCCCAACATGGTTTTTAAATTGGCCGGTCTTTTCCCTGAAAGGTTTTGGCCTACCAAGAAAGTATTCTACTGTCTACACCTCACGTGTTGTAATAGTGAGTTCAATGTTTGATTCACGTTACTTGTAGTTTTTAATTTACTGAGCCTGGTTCCATAGAATGTCATCTTCTTCTACTGCCTAGAATGTTATCTTCTTCTACTGCTTGAATTCTTTCTATCCTTACATTCTTTTTCAATTCTTCTAGTATCTGTTTGATTATAATCTGATTGCTAGTTTGAATAGTGTCTATACATTAAACTATCCAAACAGCTCTCTAGATATGAACTTTTCTTGAAAATCCTTTTCTTACATTCCTTGGTAGAATTTCAATTAATTTGTAGCTCACTCTACTTCACTCCCAATTGTAGTGCTTGAGTGCTTTCCTGAACTTCATTATGCTATATGCTATAGAGCCAGCTGTGGCTATTAATGGAGTTGAATAACTTGAATGGCATGGAAAGATTTGTAGGCCACAAGTAAATTGGATTGAACTTTTAGTCAGTTGATTGCTCTTTCATCCGTTTGTTCTTTCCCTTCAGAAAAATCTTTTGTCATCTGGAGATTATCATATAGATGAGCAGGCAATTACCTTTTGAGCACACTTGATTAGGTAGTTTTTTGGCATTGGTTGGTGCTCTATTATGTTAATACAAGAATTCTAGTTTTCCATTGTTTTGATAAAGGCCTGTTGCCATTTTGTAAACACTTACTTTCATGGGCAGTTGTTTTGGGGACTACCTACCATGGAAAAGTAAATCAATATTTCTCCACAAGATTTAGTCGAGTGATATATTCTAGGCAATAGAAACAATCCTGATTATTTCAATTCCCTGAGAAATGGGCATTATAATTTCATTTACATCTGAAACTACTAGTAAAATTTATTATGACCATCCCGCATGGCTACTGATTTTTCTCGTCTATGATAAGAACCTCTTTCATATTTGAATGAGATCTCAATTCCAGTGATGGTTTCATTTGATGTCTTACAACTAGATTCCCACTTCAAAAGTTTGTTTGTTTGTCGTATCTCATTTGTGAGCTTTTAATCTGATGTAAACAGTAGGAGGGATGCATGCAAATATTTTTCAATTTGATCACCCTATTTTTTAATTTTAAATATTATGAATTTCCTCTTTTTTTTTTTTTTTGGTTGATGCAGGGGATCATTAATATTACATCAAACTATGACAGCAGAACACACGACGTAGAAAGTTCTTTGGTTGCAAGGGGAGATTTATGGAGAGTAGAGGCGTCACAGGGCAGCTCTACATCTGGAAATCAGAATTCATCTCTCTTCCTCGTCCAACTTGGTCCAGTACTCTTTGTTCGTGATACAACACTTCTTTTGCCAGTCCATTTGTCAAAGCAGCATTTACTTTGGTATGGCTACGATAGGAAGGTATGATGACCTTTAGTGTCCTACATTATTTTATTATTTGGATGATTCATTTCATCAATTATATTTGAACAAGGTCACATAAACTTCATGCTAGAATACCGTCTTGTGGAGATTTAATGAGAAACAGCCTCCTGAGATATCCAGAGTTGTCAGCTTTTTGTAGTTCCTTCCCAAATGATTCAAATACTCCCAGAGCTTTCAACCTACTTTCTTTATGTTTTGTTTTAAGACTTATAGAGTGCATAAGTAACTGCATAAGAAGGTATATAAATATATAAGCAACAACCTTACAATGAGTGTTATCGGCAGTCCACCAACAAGCGTACAAATCAAATACTTTTCTAGGCATAACCCAAGACAACCCAAATTGACTAAGAAAAACATTCCAGATGGCCCAAACAACCTCACAATGAAGAAGAAGATGGTCCACGAACACTCCATACCTTTCCTTTTGCACATACAACACCTATCAACCACAATGATGCGCCGCTTTTGGAGATTGTCCATGATAAGTATCTTTCCTAGGGCTGTTGACCACACAAAAAGGCCACCCTCAACGGAACCTTAGTCCACCAAACACTTTTCCAAGGGAAAAAGACAATCATAACAACCCATGACACTGTAGAAAGATTTAACACCAAACAAACCCTTTTTGGATGGAGCCCACCACAACTTGTCCTTCCCTTCCCTACCTGTCTCATTCTTGCTAAATACAACATTCTAAAGAATGAGGCAAAGGCTTCTACCTCCCAATCATCAACCGCCCTAGTAAAGTTCATGTTCCATTGAATGGCACCCCAAATAATTCAATGAGAAGCATCCTTTATGCTAGCAATACCAAATAAAAATTGAAAGGCAAGGATTGTATCCCCATGTCAAAGATCATGCCATAATCTAACTTTGGATCCATCTCCTACTTCAAATCTAGTATGACTACAAAACTTTCCCCAACCCCTCCTAATATTCTTTCAAAAACTCACCCCATATTCTCCGATGGGCTCACTAGAATACCATCTTCCCCATGAACTTCCATATTTAGAGGCCACCGCCACTCTCCACCAAGTCTCTCTCTGAAGCCCATAACGCCAAAGTTATTTACCGAAGATAGTATGATTGAACCTCAACAATTTACATTGTAGCGATGGAATTTGGAAGGCAATTCCTTTGTGTATAATGTGGTGTACTTTTGAGGGGTGAAATGAGTTGATGCTGCTGAAGCTTTTGTTCTTGAGTTCTCTCTACTATATATATAAATATATTTTAACATGGAGTTTTTTGAAATTTTTTGTTGGCTGTTTCTCTTGTATTCATCCTTTGTACTAGGGTTGCACCTCTTCTCACCTTTTTATTGCAATTTATTACTTCTACAAAGGGGGAAAACATTATTTTATGTAATGTTACAACAGCCACCAAATCACCCCCTGCATAATGTGTGTGAAACTTGTAATATGTTCTTTAAATGATGTTGGTCAGAACACTTGTATGAATCATTACTTCTTTCAAGTACAATGCATTTTGTGATACTGACTGGGCAGTGCATCATGTTGAAGCTGCATATATCCAAGAACTTAAGTATTGGTGCCATGCATGATAATGATAGATTCAGTGGCATCCTGTTTCCTCTAATGTTATGTTGTTTTTCCCTTCTATTCGTTACTCTATTGTAATTAGGTTTCATCCTAGATGCTTCTCCAGATTTGTCTCCCTTGGTTTGCCCTTATATATTCATCTGTTTAATCTTCAGAACGGATTGCACTCACTTTGTCCAGCTGTGTGGTCCAAGCATAGAAGGTGGCTGTTAATGTCAATGCTCTGCCTCAATCCCTTAGCTTGTGTAAGTTTAATAACTTCTACGAGAACATTATAGTTAATATGTTCAAATTTTTCTTTTTTTTTATGCCTCCTTCACAGGGCTATTTTGGACAGTTTAGCTGTTATTAATTTAATTTTCAATGGATTTATATGTTCAATTCATTTTTCATTGAGGCTTCCTTTTTATTCATAGGACTTGGATGGTCTTGCTTTCTGGCTTGCCTTGAATCATTGAAATTGAGAGGTCCAGCAAAGATAATTCAGTCTTTTGCTCTGCATGATTGAACTCAAGACTCAACTCAACCTTACCCTACCATTGCCACCTGAGCCAACTCGGGGGCTAGATGAGAGTTATGATAACTGAAAACAACCTTTCGTAGAATTTAGAATCAGTTAAGATAGAAAACAAAAGATGCACATGCATTTATTAACCGGTCATAGTTAACTTCTGCAGTCCTACAGTTTTACTCAAATAGTCGAAGCAAATAAATTAGAAAAATGAGTAGATAAACTCTTTATGTGATATTAGAGTTCAGGACAATAATTTAAGTATGCATTCACTTGGAAAGTATGCTGGGTAATGCTATTGGAGAGCCAGTACTTGAAGTATTGATTGTGATGCTATCATTTTTATTCTTTTGAAAATGTATATTTACCAACAATAATTTAATTACTTAAATTTCTTGAAGAGCCACTGCGTACCAAGTACTGATTGTCTTAATGAAGGCGTGAATGAACTCCCTCATATTGTTTGAAAATCAATTTCTGCAGTTGTAGCTATCTTGAGTAGTTATAGTAGTATTCTAATAATAAATGAAGATATGAGTAGAGTTGAAACACATGTCTTATTGTCAGCTTGTTGGGGTGAAGTTTCTGATACAATTTTCTTCTCCTCCTCCTCTCTCTCTCTCTCTCTCCAGTCATTTGTAGATTTACAGTTTCCAAATGGGCAATTGACCTATGTATCTGGTGAGGGGCTTACTACAAGTGCTTTCCTACCTATTTGTGGGGGCCTTCTACAAGCTCAGGGTCAATATCCAGGAGAAATGAGATTCAGCTTTTCTTGCAAGGTGAGATTGCAAACTTGTAATAAGCTACAGAAAAATAATTCTTAGTGAAATTCTGTTCTCAATAAATCTAAAGTGTATTCTGACACAATTCACTAATAAGTCTACTTTGGTGTGTATGTGAATGGACCTAAGATTTATTTTTTTATTTTTTCCCAGAATAAGTGGGGAACACGCATCACACCAATGGTTCAATGGCCTGACAAGTCATTTACATTTGGTCTTGCACAAGCTTTGGCTTGGCAGAGATCTGGTCTCATGGTGAGGCCAACCATCCAATTCAGGTGATTTATATGCATTGCCTCTTTTAAATTGAGGGTAGAAAAGGTAATTTAGTATTAGGCTAAAATGCATTAGCACCTCCGGATCTTTCATTGAGTTGCACTACCCAGGGCTAAACTAAATTTTTGTCAATTTTATACCTCTAAACTTTCAGGAAGGTGCAAGTCAACATTGTTTGGATTTGTGTAATTTCCCGTCCTCCTTATCACATGAGCCATCAGCAATTTGAAGGGCAAACTAACAGAATGGTTGATTTGCACCCTTTTAAAAGTTTGAGAGTAAATCAATGAAATTTAGGTCAAGGGTGTTTTAGTGGAACTTAATGAATGTTCAGGGAGGTGGGAGTGCATTTTAGGCCATTATTTATTGATGGACAATGCATAGTATGAAGGTTACTTTTCATGCTTTTCTATCTTCAACAGTAAATATTTCTTTTATGGTTGGCCAAGGAAAATGTATTTCCATATAATATCCTACCTTAAGGTAAATTACAACATCTCCACGAGGTTTAGGGAAATATTAGGGGATTACCTTCTATTTTCAGGGAAAAAAAATAAAAATTGTCCATTAAGATTCTTGATCCGTATAATAGATACAGCATTATGACATGGTTATGCTCACATGTGGTTAGAAATTGTGACACTGTAGACTTTCTTAAAATAGATTTCCATCAAAAGTAATTTCAGGTGATGATTACTAACTGGACTGGTTAGATGACAAGGAAATCAGAAAAAATAGAAGTTATTCAATGTAAAAAATCTCTGTAGCCGGTGCAAGAGAGGAACAAGCAGAGATTGAAAGATTCCAGGTCATGATGTCTTCTTCAAGCATGAGTGTGCAAGGGCTAACCCAAGGGCAAGTTAGTCATAAGAAAAAGGTGTTCACATATTTGCTCAAAAATATTTTTATTATTATTTCGTTAGCAGTTGTAAGCCATTAGCAACCTCAGGGGGCATGTCTCTGAAAATAGAAGGTGAGTTCCTGTCATTTTCCTAAACCCAGAGGGAGGTTGGTGTAATTTATCCATCTAGCCTTTTGGTTAAGCCAAGTCACATGAATACTGCTATCAAGATAATCCTAGATCCAAATAAGAGCTCTTTTGCTGACGCTCTACCAGAAAGAGATATAAAGCCACAATCGGATGCCAAAAAAATTAAGAAAACCCACTATTTTGGTTTCAAGCTTCATAACGAACATAAAATCAGCCATGTTCTCATTTCCTGTCTTACATTGCCATTATGCTTATGTCTTCAGAATACATATTTCTCTTTTCCATTTTTGTTTGTTTGCTGCACAGTGATTATATATGTAGGCGGTTTTCGCAAAATCATCAGTGGTATGCTTTGCTTCCATCTTGTATTCTTTTTGCTTGAAACTTTGGTGTTCACATGTTTCTTGTTAAACTTCGCCATGGTCAGTTTATGCCCCACTTTTGGTGGAAGCAGTCCTGGGTTGCGGGCGGAACTTATTCATTCGGTGAAGGAGCAACTGAGTCTGATATGTGGATGTGCATTCGTGACACATCCTTCTGCATTTGCGTCTATCTCTGTAAGTCATGGCCTTCACAGTAGTTTGCTATCCATGTTGGTCAAGGGGATAGGATTTCACCTGCCATTGCCAAAACTAAAACATGTACCACCTTCGCTTCTCTGAAGTTTTACGTAGTAAATTTGATTTAGTATTTGAAGAGAATAATTTTCATAAAATGAACTTAGTAGTTAAATATATTATTGACAGGCAAAGTGATGGGCCTATAATGTTTTGCTTAAAAAAAAGAAAAGAATAATAGTAATGTTTCTTAACAGTGATGTTGAGGTTATGCACTATTAGGATCTTATATGATGGTCTATAATCACCAATAAGATATCATCAAGATTTCGGTAAAATATATGTTGTGCTATAAGTTTTTCTTTTCCTTGCTTATTATATACTGATCTTGGAACTTGCTTAGGCCTATAGACCACACTTCCAATTCTTCTACTACATATTTGAATTGACTTATGTTGGATTTTTTGGTTCAGATTCCTTTCTTTCACCTCTACTATTGAATAATTTGATTTCCGAAGCCATTTAGTACTTGACTTGCGTAAGATATAAATCTTATAATGACATGACATTATTCCCTTAACTTAGTAATTGAGAATATTTCTTGTTATTGAGACGGTAATATAGTTACTGTAGTGACAGTTCCTACCTGGTGTCTTGGAACATTTTACCATAAACGACCAGTTGTAACTTCATAGGATCATTGCTTTGATTCTTGGCTAAATGCGAGTCCTTTTTATGATGGCCAATCAGCTTTACTTCTCTGTGAACCTTATAAATTGAACCTTTATTGAGTAAATGATATTGTTCTTCAATTGTTCCGTAGAAATATCCAGTATATTTGAATTTGATTTTTCCCCTTCTTTATATTTCTATGCAGCTTGGTAGGTCAAAGTGGAATGGAAATGTTGGGAATTCTGGGATAGTTGTGAGACTTGATACTCCACTTTCCAGTGTTGGTCGACCTTCCCTCTCTGTTCAGATAAATTGTGGCATTGAATATTAATTGTTTAACCCAGCATGATTTGCAATTGAAGTGTATATAGTCTCAAGCTCGAAAATCATAAAGTACCACATGTGAATATTTGGATGTCGTTTTGGTCAATTACATCGATTTCCTCTGTTTGTTGTGTTCGGAACTCTTTCATATGTATGTATGTATGTCTCTTCGTTGTTTATTTGGTTTGAAGATTTTTTTTTTAATTTTTTATGGGATAAGTAAATGAAATTCAATAAAAAGCTCAAATGTGCTATTGAAGTATATAATTAGTACAAGAGAAACACATTCAGAAATGAAAGCTAGAAAAAATAAAAGCAATCAATGGCAGCTATTCAACGGTAGATGGTATTGCAAAAAAAAAGGGCCTTTCACTTTTACCATTGTCCTCTTTATGGTCCTTGAAATTACAGTTGTTTCTCTTCAAAACCATTGTTCACTAGGGATTACAATTCGTGTTTGTGTCGGGTTTGGGTCGTATCAAGGCATGGGTATAAGGCTATAATGTTAATTTTAATTCGACTCATTTAATTCAATGGGTTAGATTTCTTAACCTTAATCCTCTAACTCTATGTCGAGTTTCTGAGTCATGTCAAAAATCATCAAATTGTTGTCTCTGTCAAGCAAAGGGATACAACTCTTCTAGGCATGATATGACCTAACCTATACCAAAGAGGCTGAAAATAATGTTCCATAAAAAGTGCAAGCAATCTCAGGCGAGGATCATATTTGCAAGGAGTAAATTAAACAGATATTGGCACTTCGGAGTTTCGGACTCCTCTCATCAAGATGTCTCCGCAAAGGTTCTCCACCAAGCTTGTTTTCATCAACCTGTTGCTCAAGCATATGCTTTATATAATAAGCAATTCTACTCATTGATTAGTGCAAATAGAAAAAGCTTACATATACAACAATTCTCACAAACAATACTGAACGCCTAAATTACACACAACTCTCTCATTCACTCTTCCAACTTTCCAAGTGAATGTGAATCTCAGTTAGAATAATAGACAAAACCTCAACCAAAGATGCAAGTTTGTATTTTAGTTTACGACAAGTATCATGTAAATGTAATACATTTTGAAACTGTAGTAGTTATTTGATAATAACGCTTACCACAACTACTAAAACAAGCATTTAATTCTCTATATATATATATATATATAAGAGAAGACTGTCTCTATCTGGCCATTGCCCTCAACCTTCTAACACGGCAATCAATCCCTCCTTGCCATAATTATTTGACTAAATAAGGATCACAAAAAATATCTCTTAGTTTGAAGATAAGAAATATATTATATTTCAACGACTTATGAGAAAGAATACCAAAAACACTAATAATATATAATAACATCATTGATCATATCTAATATGTCAATATTTATTCAGATAAGCGTTGCAATACGAAAAGAGAAATAATTAGTCTTAATATATTTTTTTTTTCTTTCCTATTTTTCTCATTTCATCTTACAAATTAATCATTAGATTTTGAATTTATGTGAGCCCCTCATAAGTCAATGATAGATCCTACAAATCTAATGGTTAATCTATTGACACTAATAATTTCTCATATCAAAACCGACTAGCATATATGAGACTTCAACAACAAAATAATAATTTCTTAATATTCCTTCAAACTAACAGTCATTTGTGATAGAGTCTCATAATATTCAAAAGGGTATTAAAGTAGCCTATTAAACTACTAAAGTGTGTTAAAAAGGTCCCATCTTTTTCTATATTTCTATATAATACCCCTAATCTTTTAAAATCTATAATAATAATAATAAACTAAAATATTTTTTAAACAAAAAATAAATTAAAAAAAAAAAGAAAACGAATAAGCACCTATTTTGGTTTTCACATTCCCTTGTAAAATAAGGCTGCAGACTTGGTTTGGTTGTGTCAGAATGCCACTCCAATGTGTCCCACCAGTCTGGTTCTCCTGTTATATTTTCTATGTTTTCTGCATTTTGGTCGGTAAGAGGCAACTTCCCAAGGCGATAACAACTGAGCACAAAAACATGTTCTAGACTTGGCAGGGCATGAATATTGAAGGAACCATTGGAAATAATATATGTCATTTGAGAACACTGCTCCACTTCTATTAATTTAAGTGTAAGGAATCTTACCCCAAGATGGCCAAGCAGTTCTGAAATGCTTTTTACATCCTTCAGGCGTTGGAGATAAAGTTTCTCTAGGTTTGGCAGTAGATCATAGTGGTGGGCAGCACATCCTTCTTAATTGCCATACATTGCCATTACAGCTCCCAATAGTAAGAGATTTTAAACTAGTAAAGCAGCCAACACTATTAATGACCAAGTCTTCTAGCATAGTTCTTAGTCCCATACAATTATATAACTCGAGAGAAATTGCATTACTCAACAGTGGCCCAATCCCTTCTTCTGAACCAAGATTAAGATTGCCAATAGACACCATCCTTTTTTCATTTCTAGTTGGTAAGAATGTTCTTGATAGGCGGTTGGAAAAGTTGAATTGTCTTAATCTATTTATCCAGGAAATATCTTTAGAGCTGAAATATGGGATTCCCTCCAATATGATGCAGAGGATATGTAGCCGCTTTCAAAACATGCCATCTCCTCTTGTACATGATCTCTCTTCACACTGAAACGGTAACCACTGAGTGTCATATCCTGCACCTCTAAACAAGACAACTGAGATATAATTCCAGCTTGAATGGTTTTTAGATGGTGAGTGTGGGATAGATTCAGTTGCTTCAAGTTGCTCAAGTTTTCAATCCCTCTCGGCAATTCTTTGGTACGAGTGGTAGAGAGGTCAAGCACTTGAAGTCTATTAAGCCCTTCTAGGGGGGTTAACTCTTCAAGATTTGGGCAATCCCCTAAAAGAAGAGCACGAAGTTCACCAAGTTGAAGTAAAGAAAGAGGCATTGAGCGGATGGGTTCCACTCATATTCAGGACCCTAAGTGCTTCAAATCCTTGGAGAAATCTCTTAGGAACTGTGTCAAGGGGAAGATTACCTTGTAGCAGTAAAGTGGAGGTCTCTAGACATTGTACCACACAATCTGGTAGCCTTCTTATCTCATTATTCATAAACAAAACTCTTTTGGGAGAATTTGATGACTCAACAACTGGCATCTTGTTCAAGCCAATTCCTGAACGAACAAGGGATTTACATCCATCCTCAGACAATGATGCAATCCATATACCAACATCACGCACAACGTCTTGCATCTTTATAGTGTCCTCACGGGCACCATCTTCCAACAAACAAGAATCTTTCAGATTTTCAATCAAATTAATTACTTTATTAAGTGAATCCTCACAGTTTTCTTGCTCATCTAGCAAACCTTCTGCCAGCTAGCATTGTGCGAGTTCACTTATTTCAATTGAGAAGTCCTTAGAAAACAAAGAGCAATACAAGAAACAATATTTTACTTTTTTACCTTCTAAGGAGTCATAACTCCACTTCAATGGCTTATATATGTTGTCCTCGATGTATGGTGGACAAGACACTGATCTTTGCAATTCATTTAAGCCATGCTTTCACAGTTCAACCTTTGCCTTTTCTCTCGTAGCAGCTCCCATGGTGATGAGGGCAAAAGGCAATCCGCAACATTCTCTAGCAACTGCTTCTACAAATGGTCTAATGTGTTCCAAACTGACCACTTTCCCTGCATTTCTATTGAACAATTGCCAAGCTTCTTTATCGTTTAAAACAACCACTTTAACTTGAACATCGGTCATCATGTGCCTACAAACATCCAAAAATCGAGTTGTCAATATGATCTTAGAACCCTTATGATCTTCGGGCTGTGGAACACCCAACTTGTCTAAATCAATTTTGTCCCAGACATCATCTAGAATGAGCAGAAATTTTTCCTCCTTGAGTCTTTCATGAAGTCGAATAGCCAATCTCTCCATACTTTCTTCCATTCTTGTTTCCAAATTCAATCTCTCAGCTATTTATGCCCCAAATACCGATCCTCCGGACATCATCATCGGACAATAAAGTCATAATTTTGTCTAACATCCTTGATGCTGTTGTTTGATCTTGAATTGTTAGTCCAGGAATGTGCTTCACTGCTCTGGGCGTTGAATGTTTGACAGCCACAACACTAAAATATGTGCTCCCAGCTTTTAAGAGGACTTCTATCTCTTTCAGCTTTTCTACCACTTCCCTACTTATTATATTCTATACCGTTTTCTGCAATTTAAGGACCGTCCAGAAAACTTTACTGCCTGGATCTGATTGACTTCAAGCTGAAGTTCTTCGACCTCTTTAAGCCACTCTATAACTTGAGTTCTCAGTACTTTTCCTTGTTTCTCAGTTAATTCTATGTCCATTTTCACTTCTTCTTTGACAGCCAAGAGGCCTTTCATCTTCTTGTCCAAAATGTCAAGGTTTGATTGGAGTTTGACACTGTCCTTGACCCCAAAATAGATGGAGCCACAAAGAACCCGGCCAGTCGCGCGCTACCAGCACCCCACCAACAACCGAAGCCACCACTTCCATGACTACCATTTTGCTATTTGAGATGCCACATACTTAACAAATTCACAGCCCAAGAACTGCAGAAGACCATAAAGTTAGATAAAGAAAGAAAAATTAATTAATTAATTTTTGGAAAATATTATATTTACTCCCAAAATAAATGGGTTCTCCTCGTAGTGTTCTCCTTCCGTTCTCCCAATTTTACATGTAATACGATTTAAAAAAAATAAAATTGTAAGACTGCTTTTTTCTAATGATTAATTTTAATGAGTTAATAGTTATGTTTTAATGCTTAAATTTTGTTTTGGATTCAAAACTAAAACCTAAGGGTGGAAGGTTAACCTTTAGGAATGATATCACCCAAAATGGATTTGATTATCCTAAATTTGATGTTAATGCTCACAAATTTGGTGTTAATGTCTAAAAACCCATGGTGCCACTAATTTTATTTTTCTTAAATCATATTTTATGTAAGATCGGTATAATACCAAAGAACCTCTGAAGGAACTCCTAACATTTTCCTTTCAATAAATAGTTGTATGGTTAGTAATACGAGAAAATAAGAACGTGAAGTTTCTCACTAACGCACGTGTATGCTTTTGCATGCCAAGCAGTCCTCACCGCCGGAGTTCCTGTGGCCATGCAATTTTGCAGTGTAAAAGTTTTTTTTTTTAATATTTAAAAAGCATCTGGATTGAGAATATGTTTTAAAAATAGCGTGAGGTGTATTTTTTTTTAAAATGATCATTTTAAATGTTAAATTACAATTTTATCAAATATTTAAATGAATTTTTAAAATATAATTTTCAATTTGTATGCTTGAAATCACAATTTTTTTAAATTGCGCATTTTTAAATGCATCGGCAAAATAAACCGACCCAGCGTTGGTGCTGCCTTATTATGTTTGGTATGGTTTGGACTTTGGAGGGTTGTTGGGCTTAATGGGTACATAATTTGTAGTTTTAGGAATATTTTAATTGATTATATGTGGTTTTCATTTATTTAAGTCATGAACCAAGACAGCGGCAGAACTAAAATATTTAGTTTGGGGGGACAAAAACTAATTTTTAAAGTTTTTTTTTTTCTAAAAAAAAAATAAAATTGGGGGACCACCTGTTGGCTTGGGGGGCCTGGGGATGGCTAAGCCCAGGGGTAGTTACACCCCTTGCATTAGCTGCTTAATTTTCTTACCGACTGCACTGCAAGATATGTGTCTAGTTTTTCTTATGGTGTGATAGCAAATATTTTTTATTGGAATAATAGATTATTGTACAACTAGATGAATAACGTAGTAGTAAAAATTAACTTTTAGATCATTACTTCGTTTTTATTTATTTTTATGAGTATTGATTCAATGGCCGAGTTTTATTGTAATGACATTTGGTGTGGTGATGGGTAGTTTAGGGTAGTGGGTCTATGTTATTGAGTAATTTAATAGAGAGATCATGAAGGATAGGTGTTTCCAGCCCCAAGTGAAACTGGTTTAGTGAGATTTTCTTCCATTTCAAGTTTGGATCACATAATAAAGTTGGGATTAGATCTCTGCGTTATATTTGTTAATTTAAAGGTTCTAAGTGCTAATTGTCAAAATGACATTTTTACCTGGACCTGGACAAATGGACTAGTGCTTTTCAAGCAAAGGACCTTTTTACCCATTATAATGCAAGGTTAAATTGGACTTAAGAATGCAATAATTCGGCCAAAAATGAAAAAAAAAAAAAAAAAAAAGTAGTTTGGGTTAAGACTAAATGAGTAAAACCATGCCTAGTGAGTTGATGAAACATGGTGTCTGCTGAAATTTCTCTGAGGGAAATTGTTCAAGCTTGAAGGAGACCCACTACATGACCCATCTCTATACCTTCATATTTTAGGAGCACTGCAATAATGCACTCTGACCCAACCTGATTTCTCCTTCAGTGTGAATCATTTGTGTCAATTCCTTCATGCTCCTAAAGTCTACTTTAGACTATGGATTGTGTTACAGGAAAAAATCATTACAAATATATGGAGTTTATATATATATATATGTATATATATATATATATATTTGAAAATGATTTTTATGAAAACTATGCACTAATAAGTTTAATCATGCACTAAATGCAACCTGTCCACTTTATGCTCATGTAATTTCTTTGACAAATTTTTTTTATTACTCATGTTGACTTCTCTTGATCCACATTTGACTAGGTTAGACTAATCTAAGGTCCAAATGGACATCGCAACGTTTTTTATAGTTTGGAGGGACATTACAAATTACATGAGAGTTGAAGGAGGGTAATTGTAGTTTCCCCGGAATTAGGTCTATTATCTGCACAAATGTACAAGATGCATATTTGGCCAAATATCCGCCACAAACAGCTGAAGGAGATATTGAAGAGCAGTACATTGTCAGTACATTGTCGCCACTGATTGGCTTCAGGGTATGTTCTTTTTTTTTTTACATCTTACTTGTCATGGCTTGGTGTATTGGATTTGATGAATTGTTGGGGCAGATAAGCCTAAAGATGCTGCTGCTGCTGCTGAATCTTACAAGAAATGTGAGCTTGGACTGAATCCAGAAGAAGTCATAAATGAGGTTCTCAAATCTCAAACAAGATTGGAATAAAAGAAAGTAAATAAATGATTAAATACTTATTGGACAAGTGGCCGAAGTGGGAAAGCCAGCCCACACATGATCTTAGAGACATTAATGATTGGCCTAAAGAGTATTAAAATTTAATAAATATTCACAAGATTTATAATGCAATAAACCAGTAGGCACAATGCCATCAATGCTACAAAATCTCATTAGAAAACAAACTCGTGTAACTTTCTCTATACGAATCTGGTAAATAGTCTAAAAGCATCTTTACCCTATTGTTTTTCTAACAATATAAACATTTGTGGAAGAGCTCCTTCAAAAAAGAATCTAACTAAAATAAGAAAAGAATTTCATAATCTTTGTTTCTTCTCCTTATTAATCAGTTACTCTATATTTACATCATACAGATCCTGAAGAAGCTTGCTTGATGAAGAATGGTCTCGGGTCTCATCCTTACTGTGGACAGAAATGGAGGAATCAATCCAAGGCCCAGTCATTGAAATTTCTCTCTGCATTTGACTCTCTTGTGAAAATGTAGAGGTTTGTGTTTGGCTGTCTTGTGATAATTTACCAAAGGCTTTGAACCTTGCATCCAGGTTTGTTTCACTGCGCTTGATTATTGGTGCTTGAACTGCAATTTTTCCTTCAAGCATACTTACTACGGAAGACATTGATGGCCTGAGAGTGGGAGAGAGGTTGGTGCATAAGAGAGCCAAATTGAGCATTCTCAATGCCTCTTCGGAGGAGTAGCTTGAACCAAGCTTTGGATCCACAAGCTCTAGCAGGTTTCCTTGCTCTTCTAGGACACAGGCCTTCAATCACATATAAAAGAAGCAAAGCAAAAAAGGTCATGATCTTATGCATTCTTGCCAAGTTAGAGAGAAAATAAAAACGCATGAGAGATTATATGGGTACAAAAAGATAACAAAAATTGAACACCAAATATGTCGAAAAGGAGGTTTGAGGAGTTTGCCTGATGAGAGATCCCACATTGAAATAACATTAAATTTTTGTGTAAACTTCATTTTGGTAAGTTGTTTTTGTCCCACTAAAATGAATTTTATTTATGTTGTTTCTTGAAAGGCTCCTTTTCATGATTTTGGGAATTCTGATGAACAAAATAAAAATGTCCTTTTCTGTGCCCTGGACTTATATATGTGATATAAATCTACAAACGCTACCTTGGTAAAATAACAAATTTCAACCTGATGCATTGTAAACTACATATAGCTGTTAGAAGTGTATACAAAAAGATCCTTTAGAACTGAAAGAATGTCCCAAATATAGCTTACCCAGTCCAGCAGATAAACAAACTCCTCCTTTGGTCTGTAATTTGTGTTGCTTTTCCCACTAACAAGCTCCAAAGCAACTACCCCGAAGCTGTAAACATCTGCTTTGTCAGTCAAGTAACCCCTCATTGCATATTCAGGAGCCATATACCCACTGAAAAAAAAAAAAAAAGAAAAAGAAAAAAGAAAAAAGAAAAAAGCAGACAGCATTAGAAAAGTGAGTACATGTGTCATAGGCATTCATCAATGCAAGCTAAGACAATCTTCTAATACCCATTAAAAAACATCTAAAAGATATGCTAAGTATAAGGTTTTCTGCTCACAGATTAGCCATTGTATATAAATGACAGTGCAACCCCTTACCGTCACTGCTATGAATGTCAATATGAAAAGTTCAGGTTAGCTAAATGAGGGGGAAGATATGTATATATATATATAGAGAGAGAGAGAGAGAGAGAGAGAGAACTCACATTGTTCCAGCAATTCGTGTGCTGATATGTGTGTTCTCTTCTTCATCAAGTTTAGCTAAACCAAAGTCAGATATCTTTGCATTTAGATCCTTATCAAGGAGCACATTTGTAGCCTTTATGTCTCTGTGAACAATTTTCAACCTTGATTCCTCATGAAGATAAGCTAATCCCCTTGCTATTCCCAAGCATATCTTCTTCCTTGTTGGCCAATCCAAGTGTAGCTGGTTTTCCTCACGACCTAAATTGGGAACCAAGAGAGAAAGAGAGTTTTTCTGCTATTAGTCTTACACTTGAAATATGTAACAAGGAGGATGCTAGTGAAGTATTTACCAAAGATTGCACGGGCAAGACTATTGTTTTCCATGTACTCATATATCAGTAACAACTGGTTTCCTTCGATACAACATCCAAAAAGCCTCACAAGATTTGGGTGTTGTAATGCAGAAATCATGCCTATCTCATTGACAAATTCACGGTTCCCTTGCTTTGATTTGGCGGATAGCTGCTTAACAGCAATTACAGCACCATCTGATAGCACACCCTAAGACCAAGAAAATCAATTTTCAGAATCACATTTTAGGTATGATTTTTCAATGACTAATTACTACTTTATCTTGCACTAGTGCTTAAAACGGTGACATGGCAAAAGCCTTGCAAGTGGTTACACTTACCAAAGCGAAAAACCAATAATCCATAATTACCTTGTAAACAGGCCCAAAGCCTCCTTCACCTATCTTATTTGCAGGGTCAAAATTACTGGTGGCAGCTTTAATTTGTCTTAAAGTAAAGTAACCTGTTTGTAGATCTAGCCCACGTAATTCTGTAAGAAGAGAAAATAAAATAAAATTTTCTGGAAAGAGAGTGAGAAGGAAATTAAAAAAAAAAAAAAAAAGAAGAGTTGATAGAATGTCTCTACAGGATACACAGACAAGAACACAACCATACAAAAGGGAGGCTTTGTCATTCAAGTGGGACGTTACACTGATAAAACAAAAATACACTTCATTCCACTTTTTTGTCCTGCATTGCTTTTCCATCATCTTCTACATGAATTGTTAGGATTATATGCCCTCAAAAACCAATTTTTATGGACTTAATGAATTTATTATTTGATAATAAATTTTACGTTCACATGCATAATTATTATGGGTAATTAAATGTGACATGAGATGTCTTGTATAGATTTTGTTTGGATAACATTGTAGAAAAATCAAGCTGGCAGCTAATGAACCAAAGGCGGGGGAGGGATGATTTTTCAGTCCTTTGTAAACCCAAAATCGCTCTAGGCTGTGGATATTAACTAATTATTATACCACTAAAGTCTACAGTTGTTGTGCTGTTAAGATAGGATGATTTACTCTATCATTGAGGTAGTGACCTTAAGCAGACAAGTGGGCGCAATGCAACAAGTACATAGACTGAGTTGGATCTAATATCAAGAACACCTCATGGAGTGATCATCGTCAGCTGAAAGGTTGTTCTGTCAGAATTGGCTTATTGTCCTTAGACCTGAGAGGTTTATACAGTTTATTTATTGTACATATAAAACTTTGATGATGTCAACCGTTGATGTCCCATAAAGGGTTATATATGGAATCTTTTTTTTTTTTTAATTATATATGGACATGTTGGGTTGTGTGTATAATGAGTAGAATATGTAGATACTCAATAAGGAATCCACCAGTCTCTCGAGAGTAAACTCAGCTGATTTCATATAGGACTTGGACTAAAAAGAAAATCGACTGGTAAGATTTTTTCAAAATAATTGTGTTATAGTTTGTATGAACGGTTTAAAGGGAGAAGAGTCGGTTGTTGTATTATTCAACTTATGTTAACCTAATACAAGCATCCTATTATATAGGATTAGGGAAATACCATAAAGACTAAATTACCCCCAAAACCCTAATGACTCAAACCCTAACTCTTCTAACACTCTCCCTCAAGCTAGAGCATATACATCATATGAATCCAGCTTAGAAAATACAAGCAAACAAAAAACAACTAGAAAAACATACTCTAACACTCTCCCTCAAGTTGGAATAACTTGGAGCACACAATATAAAGACTCATACAAATAATAAGATAATTTAAGAAAACTTCAAGGCTGGTCGAAAACTCGTTAAAATCTTGATCGGATCTTGTTGCAAAACACCAAGGCTGGTCAGATACAACGATCACTAACAACAGATGTGATTGGGTCTCGCTGCAAAATACCAAGGCCGGTCGGATACAACAATCACATTTCACGTGATCAACCAATGAGTTTTGCTACAAGACAACTACTAGGGAAAAAGAAACTTTGTCCGAGCTCCAAAAATGGCCGGAACTTGTAGGAGGTAGACAGAATATGCTGGTGGCACGCAGAACAAGCTGGAGACACAAAAACCAAGTTGAAAAAACTCCAAAAAAACCAAACAGAACCGTTGCTAAAGCTTTGCCAAACACTTGCAGGAGTATCACCAGAACTTGCCGGAGAAGACAGAAAACTCCGGCCACTCCAAAAACAGCAACAACAGAATCAGACGATGACCACAGATCAACATTTCAACAACACAAACACCAACATCGGCATTTTTTATTTTTTTCTGATGGCCATTGCACCACGCCGGCCACCTTACACCAAACTCTACAGACTACACTGGTCACCACAGAACACGCCAGCCAACGCACCCATAAGCTGTCAATGACCAACACACCAAGAAGCCGTGACTGATTCATGACAATTTTTTTTTTTTTTCTTTTTCTTAAAAATAAAACAACCATGGACAGCTTCTTTCAGGGCACTGCCCGTACGGACACTAAGCCCACATGGGCAGTGCAGCCACCAAAACAATACTCACGAAAAAACAGAAGAAATGGAGCGAAAAACAACTACTACAAACAGATGGCCAAGTATTCAAACTCTAAGGCTTTGATACCATGTTATTCCTTGTATAAATGGTTTAAAGGAAGAAGAGTCGGTTGTTGTATTATTCAACTTATGTTAACCTAATACAAGCATCCTATTATATAAGATTAGGGAAATACCATAAGGACTAAACTACCCCCAAACCCTAATGACTCAAACCCTAACTCTTCTAACAATATGTATAAAAATATCTAATATATATTTAGTGTATTGAAAACTATTTTTGAAGTCCAACAAATTTATGAAATTAAGATAATGAAGGTTACATGAGCTAGAGACTTGACAGTGGTATTAATCCATTCCTAGTGGCTTGTGTGAAATATAGTGTGGTGGAGGGAAAATATGTGAAAATTGTACATAAAGGGGCCTCACTTTGTAATTCTCTAATCTTTTGGAGTTAATTGTGAAGCTTGCCGAACGACCCCAAATAACACTTAGAGGGGGATGAATAGGTGTTTTCTTAACAGTCAGAATAATCACTAGAAATTTAAAAATATCAACCACACAAGATCATCAAATATCATAAGACCATCAATTGTTTGTCTTTTCCAGCAATAGCTCCAAAACTCTTGCCATTTTCTATCAAGCTTCCTTTGCAACCAAAAACCCCGATGACTGAAGGTTTGATTTGCATAGTTTAATAGGAGAGGTTAGAGAATGAAGGCACAGGGATACAAAATCTCTCCAAGAACACAAAATAATGGCATCAGGGTCTGTTGAAAATCATGACTTATATAGACATTGGAAAAACAAAGGTTTAGGGTGCAAGTTGGTTTTGCAAAAACATTGTGTCAGGTCGCAACTTTCGAATGGGTTAATGACGTGTTCAAACGCATGCTACGTTTTCACAGTTTTATTGCTGGCGGCATTCAAACATCTTGTGACCAGGTGTCTCGAATCTAGCTCAATAACCATTTTGTTCGAACATCTGTCGACAATCTTGCAATTGGACATCTTTGTGGCTCCTTGTGAAACACCTATGTTCGAATGGCCTTTGAACGAGCCCCTTGAAAGCTTGAATTTTCAAACCTTGAAGACCTTCATTCAAACGTCTTGCAATTCGAAATGTAATCAAAAGCTCTTAGATCTCAATTCTTGAAGTTCTTGAAGAAAGCATTCTAAGGCTATCAAACAGACTTACAATCAGACTTCTTGAATAGTCAAACAGAAACTTGAGAACAAGCCTCGTTCGAACACCCTTCAAATGAGGTTACAAATTGCAACTTCTGCTTTTCAAGTTTACCAAAGTCTTTGAACACCAATTGAAGTACCAAACCTCTAAACTTAGATTTACAATTAAACTAGTTTTGACACTGTTAAAGTAATGATTAAGTGATTAAATTTATCTCTTCCTATTAGCTTAAGCTTTTGGGATAACTAGTGATTTAACATGGTATCAGACTCAAAGGTCCTGAGTTCAAACCTTGACTTCGTCAAATGAACCCGCCTCATTTAAATTAAATGTTTCATGTGTTGGGCCTCACCTATTAAAAAGAGAGTTTGAGATCACACATGAGGGGGAGTGTTAAAGTATTGATTAAGTGATTAAATGTATCTCTTCCTATTAACTTAATCATTATTTTAATACTCCGCCTCAAGTGTGAGCTCAAACATCTTTTTAATAGGATGCATATTTAACAATTTGTCTTTGGTCCCCACAAGTGATACTTGAATTCTTCACCTACACCTCCCCATAATTCAAATGGGGAGCGAAGACAAATTGTGGTGGCTTCCCTCCAACCAAGGCTCCCCCATGGGCAGCTTTCTTTGTGTGGTCGGCGGAGCTCGAGAAAATACTTACTGTGGATAATCTTAGGAAGAGGCAAGTGATTGTCATTAATAGATGCTGCATGTGCAAGAAAGATGGAGAGTCGTCGATCATTTACTCCATTGTGATTTCATTCATGCTCTGTTGAGTGATATCTTCAGCCGGCTTTGGTTGGTATGGGTCATGCCTAGACGTGTTTTTGACTTGTGTGCTTGCTGGTGTTCCATAGGTAGGATGAGGAGTGTTGTGGTTTGGAAAATGGTGCCTATTTGTATTTTCTAGACAATACGGCGGGAGAGGAACAATAGGCATTTCGAGGATTTGGAAAGCTCTATGGAAGATATTTTATCCTCATTGTTGCATTCTTTGTATTTGTGGATTGTGGCTTATCTCGCCCCGGTGTCACTTAGCTATGCGGACTTTCTTGCCCACTTCTCTTTTTCTAGTTAGGTGTCCCTCTTGTTTATATCTAGTGTACTATTGGGGTGTCTCACGCTTTTTAATAAAACATTATTATTACTCATCAAAAAAGCTTTTGGGATAACTGATGATTTAACGGACATTGAATTTTCTAACACAAAACCTAACTATTTTTCTTTTCTTTTTTTTTTTACATTATTGAAATTTGAAGAATTCCAGATTCTCTTGTAGAGAATTAAGGAACTTTTATTGGAAACAATTTCCAAGTTACGTCAATAATATTTTTTAAAGAGATGTTGACTAATCCTATGATGGAGGATTGTGATCCCTAAGGATGCCGCGTCATACACTCTCTCTAGGGGCTTTTCTAAAGTCCTATAAATAACACTTATGACATAACAGCTGACTATCATAACTATTTGTGATATTGTAGTCGTCTGCAAAACCAAAAACATAAAATCTAAGTGAGAGTGACGTGAACACCATGGGAGGCAACACAGTTGGGTTGGTAAGAGAGGTATACATTGTGTATATGACAAACTCTGTGATCTTGTGGTTATGCACTTCATTAACATACATTTTTTAATGTTTTAGAATTCCGTAAATTGTCAAATACAATTGTTTTGTTGTTATTTGCTTTTTCACAAACTGTCACGTATAATATTAGCAACCACTTAACATAGCTATAAATAACAAATGTAAGTTCAAATATAAATGAGAAACGCAGCACATTAATAGTGCACATATAATGCGTATGCCTTATGGTGCCCTTCTATTGTTAAAAGACCAGGAACATTTATTAGGAACAATGTTTCAAATAGTCAAATATTAGATCTAGAATTATAAGAGAGAGAGAATTCATGGTCAATCGGCATTGATGCAAAAGCTACACAAAGAGAGAACTACCATTATCCATCCATCTTCTCTTCGAGTGTTTGTGTTTGTGTGCCTGTGTGTGTGTGTGTGCATGAGAGAGAGAGAGAGAGAGAGAGAGAGAGAGGCTAATAGTTCAGCTTCTTAGTTAAAATTCTGCACATTTAACTCCTAATGACCAAACAATGCACAAAACAACTTCTTACTCTACTCCTTTTTTTTTTTTTTTTTTGATATGTCCACACAAGGGGGGGAAAGGGGATTCGAACTAGTGACCTCCACTATATTAAACGTGGTACCAGCCGATTAAACTTCTTACTCTACTCCTAACTAGCAAAGATTAACCATCTATTACTGGCTATTCAGTAGTTTCAATGCATACATTTTTTTTTATAAGATTAATCTTACCTTTATCTTCAAGGTCTTTCCCCCCTAGGTAGCCCTTCATTCGGAGAACTACCAAAATCAATGCAAGGAGCATACATGATGCAAGTACAATTCCAGCAATAGCTCCAGCAGGTAGACCCTTTCTAGGGTCAAAGTCTACAAGAATAGAGGAATCTTACATGAAAAGTCAATAATAGAAAGGGTAGAGAGTCTAAATCACGAGAGAAACTTACTTGGTGTCACTGCAATGGCAGATATAAGAGGTCCATAGACACCTCTCTTAGGAATGGCATTAGTTCCTTTCCCTGCCCAGTATAAATGAATCTCCAAAGTACTACCATTAACAAGAACATCGTATTCCTTATGGATGCCTATACCAACACCTCCAGCAGCCTCCACAATGTTGAAATCCTTCTCAACTAAATTCCCCTGCGAAAAAAAAAAATCAAATAAAAAACTTCACAAGCTTAAACCAATAATTTTTTTTTTTTGATAAGTACAAGCTTAAACCAATAATTGTCATCCTTTCTCTATTGAAGCCAAGTAAAATTTTGAAAGGCATCATATTACAAGCTATATCTTAATCATGAAAAGCCTCTATGAACTCACTTGAATTGAGACATCGAATATGCGCTTTCCCAGGCTGCTAAATGTCTGATCACCAGAATACATTATTTCAGCAAAATAAAGCTTTACTTTGTAACTTCCCTTTCGCAAGCAAAGGCCATAGTACTTAAGTGATAGAGGGGAAAGTCGTGCCGTCTGGTAGAATTTTGGATAAGTCTCATTCAGAGAAAATGCATTTTCTGCGATGTAGGAAGCTTTATCGTAGTTCGTGTAAACCCCTGTACTGCTATAAGCCCATTTTTCAGAAGAAGAAATAAAGTGCGATGATCCAAGCTTGTTTAAGTCTGGTTCATATCCATTCCCTTCGAATTCCATTTTATCCCCTCCACAATTGATAAACAATTCATAATCTGCAGATGTAACAGTAATTTTATCATATACCATATTCCGTCATTATCACAAATAGTTTGACTCATAAGCTACTACAGTTCATAAAAGCACAACCTCATATGTGTCTATACTTACATTGTGGTTTTTGGGAACAGGGGAGGTCCTTCTTCAAACACCAACGACTTCTGGAAGTTCAAAATTTAGGTTAAAGTCAAATAATTTTTGTTTTTAATGCAGTTTCAACAAGCAAAATAAAGGTGTACTAAAAGCAAAGAGCTTACAGGTTGCTCTCCAGAGATGAATAACCGGAAACCAAATTCCTGTTTGATGATAAAGATAGGTTAGGGTAATGAAAGAGGGTGAATTTATTTATTTATTTTTTTGTTAAGTAATGTTCAGAGGGTGAATTTGTCAGGCAGGTATAGGTTAGCATCAATATGAAAGAAATTGTATTGAATTTCTTTTCTTCCCTCTTTGATAGGGCAAGCTTAGAAAACTGCAGTGATTAATACTAAAGAAACTTACGGTGACAGTATTTCACAACTAGTAGCATCAGATGATCCTGAAAACTTGTTGTAAGATAAATCCCTGCAATACATGTCATAATCCCTTCATGACAGTTCTTAATTGGAAAAGAATGATATTGAGAGATTAGAGCTCATCACATGAGTCTCACAACATCTCACAATCCAAAAGGAGAAGGAAGAATAAAGTTTATAGACAAATGAAATAAAGATTCTTAGCTTATAGTAGACGTACATTTTATTGTTATTGTTGTTGCTGTTCAATATCCAAGTCGGCACCATTCCAGTCAATGAGTTGCTGGTTAAAAACCTACATTTACAAAATATATGTTCATCTTGTTTATTGCCAAATGAGTAGTCACAGTGGAAGATAAAACATAGATAATTTGAGAAATAAATAAAAAATGAAACATTGGCATAATTTTTACTCTCTGTGCATATGGCTTTACATGTATTCTATAGCCTCGTTCGAAGTTGTAACTGGAATTGGACCACTCAAATTGTTGAAGCTTAGGTCTCTACAAGATAGAAACAAATCTGTTATGAGCATAAATTATATATTTTTACCAACGAATTACATAATATAAACGGAGTCAAATTTATTTACTATAATTTGTTTTCCATTTTGTTGCGCTAACATATTCAATTAAAATTCTATAATCCAAAATGCAGTTTCTTGTAGAAATAAAGCCGTTACTACATGTTAGTAGTTGACATTATATTTTCTTTCCATACACTCTTGAAAAATATTTCCATATATTCATAGGCTTATAGATTATGGGCTGATTTCAAAAGCAAGGGGATAAACAGCAGAATTTATTGAATTGAAATGATTCAATTGCCATGGGACATCCAAAAGCACCTCTAGTATCTCAAAGTCTAAATAAATTTTCTTTACAAGATAACATACTTTTGAAACAAGAACCAAAATATTAAAACGAAAAAAATTAAGACCAGAGAGAGAGAGAGGATAAATAGACAAACTGCAGTAAATTAACCCCCCTAGCGTCAAAAGAGTGAACAATTTCTAGGTGAATAAGAAACCTCTTGCTAAAACTAGCATACAAACAGAGAAGAACGGAGAAAACAAGTAACCTTTTTTTTTAAATTTCATTTTTCTAAGAAAGAAAAGTCTTATGTGCTTTGTTAGTTTTATTTTGGCTCATTCGGTGGTATCTTTGTAATCATTTGGAAAATAAGTTCAAGCATGAAGAATTGAAGAATTCAGAGTGTTTCAGTCTAGTGTGTTCCGGACACCCAGAAGACAGGTCTGGACAGTAATTCCAGAGAGATCAACAAAGATTGACATGTCTGGACATCAGTTAGACATGTCCAGACACAGTTTCCCAAGAGTTCACTTTAGAAAGCATGCCCGGATATCAGTTGGACATGTCCGGACCTGATTTCCAGAGACTTCATTGTGCAAGACATGTTCCGACAACTAGAAGAAGTGTCCGGACATGATTTCCATAGACTTAAATTCACAAGACCTGTCCAGACAGCTTGGGAACATGTCTGGACATGAATTCCAGAGAGTTCATTCTACATTGGATGTCCGGACAATTGGACATCATGTTCAAACATGTAGGGTTTACAAAGACGTAACCCTAGCAGTGTCCGAACATGAGTTTAACCCTGTTCGGACACAACCGCTTTTTAATTGCCTAATTCTAGTTAGAATAGGACCGTGCCTTTAGTCTATGCATTGTGGACTATCAAGCACATTTGAATGTACATATTCCAAGAGCGATATTGTTGTGCTAAGAGAGCTTTTAAGATTTAGAGCTTTAGGTCTCTCTCTTAAAGTTAGAGTTGTGTCTTCATCCGCAGATCCAAAACAACCGAAGCCTATCGGAGTTTTGGTAAAGGAGATCACATAGAAGAAACTTTCCAAAGGTTCTGGGAGAACTACTATGGTAGCGGACAAGTGGGTCGTTTGTCTAGTACACGGGATTGTCAGTTGCAAAGGTTTTGTAAGTTTTGACATTGTGTAATTTCTAGTTATTCTATAGTAAAATGAGTTCATGGATTTGGCTGCCTTAAAGAGGTTTTACATTTTAAAGAGTTCTCTAAAAGGTTTCGTCTTCGTAATCAAATATATGTGTCCCTTTTATTTACAACTTCTATATACATTTGGTGAATTGTTGCATGCTTAGTATTTTTAATTCTGTATATTATTGTAAACACCTATTTAACCCCTTTCTAGGTATATATTGGGAGTAATGCTACAAGTCCATCTTGTGTCCATCTTAAGTCCATCTAAAAATGATGTGACTATTAAAATCACCATTGGACTTGTAATGGATCATTATTGAATTTTGATCAAATGGTAATTTTAATAGACACATCATTCTTGGATGGACTTAAGATGGACACAAAATGGACTTCTAGAATTACTCGTATATTGAAGTCTATTAGGTTTTTCAATTATTATCAGAGTGGGTTCACACAGCGATGGATTTATCTCCTAAGTGTGATCCTAGACTCTGCATCAAATGTCTCATATTGTTGCACCTAACTCTCTTCCCTTCTTTGATGGATCAAATTATACACTTTGAAAAATTCGTATGAGAGCATATCTCAAATCACTTAATGTTTGGAATGCTGTTGAATTTGGATGGACCCATCCAGATAGAGCAATAGCTGAATGGACAATGGATGAAAAGAATGTTATCATTGCTAATGACAAAGCTATAAATTTCATCTTCATTTCTATCTCAACCAAGGAATTCTCAAGAATGTCTAGATGTGAGATGCAAAGGAAGCATGGGAAACATGAAATCACTCATGAAGGAACTAAAATTGTGAGATCTTCAAAACTTTAAATGTTGATTTCTCAATTTGAAGAGATTAGAATAAAAGAAGACAAGACATTGATGAGTTTTATTCTAAGCTTAGCACAAATAGAAACTCTACTATCAATATGGGAAAAAAGTGTCAGATACTAAAATCTTATGATCTTTGCCTGAGAGGTTTATACCTAAGATTACTGCCATACAAGACAGCAAAGATCTAGACACAATGAGAGTAGAGGAACTTGTTGGTTAACTTCAAACTTTTGAGCTTATCTCACCTAAACTAAATAAAACCAAGAACATTGCTCTTAAGATCAAGGATGCTAAGGAGTGGGGGTTTTTGGGTGCTTTTTAGGGTTCTTGGGTGGGTTTGTGGGGTTCTTTTTGTGGGTTTGCTTTGGGTTTTCTTCTTGTAATTTCTTTTTCTCTTTTTCCTTTTTCAATAAAACTCCTTATTACTTATCAAAAAAAAAAAGATCAAAGATGCTAAGGTGAACTCTAGTGATCCCTCTGATGAGGATTCTAGGGATGATGAAGAAATAACTATGTTTGCTAGTTTTAGAAGAGTTACGTTTGAGTCATTAGGATTTTGGGGGTAGTTTAGTCTTTATGGTATTTACCTAATCCTATATAATAGGATGCTTGTATTAGGTTAATATAAGTTGAATAATTTAATAGCCTTCACTTTTCATCTCTAAACCGTTCATACAATCTATAACATGGTATCAGAGCTTGTTTTGATTCTTAGCTAATCTTTGGTTTTCTCTTGTTGGTGGCAGCACCACCCGTGTTGGCTAAAGCCCACATGGGCAGTGCCTTCATAGAGCAGTTTTTTGTTCTTATTTTATGGATACCGGAACTCCTTCCAATGAGAAGAAAAAAAAAAAATTATTTTGTTTGTTTTTGGTTTTTTGTGATGCTGGCCGGCATGTTTTGTGGTCGTTGTCTGTCTTGTCTGTGGTTGACGGCAAAGTTGCAACAACAATTGAAAAAATATATATATATTCCGGTCGTTTGATGTTTTTGTCGTTGAAATGTTGATCTGTGGTCATCGTTTGCTTTTGTAGTTGCTGTTTTTGGAGCAGCCGGAACATTTTGTCTTCTCCGGCGAGCTCCGGCAAGCTCACAACGCAAGTTTTTGTTATGTTTTCAGTGTTTTTCTTCTGTTTTAAGTACTGCCCGCATGTTCTGCTTGTCTCCAGCCTGTTTTGAAGCTCTGTCAAAGTTTCAGCGAGTCTCCAACGAAGTTTTTTTATTTTCCCTAGTATCTGTTTTCTGGCGAAACTTGTTGGTTTATCATGCGTTGGCTATAGGTTGTTGGTGATCGATGTATCCGATCGGCCTTGGTGTTTTGCAGCGATAACCGATCCAATGTTGTGATCAATGTATTTGATCGGCCTTGGTGTTTTGCGGTGAGAACCGATCCAATGTTGTGATCGTTGTATCCGACCAGCCTTGGTGTTTTGCAGCAATATCCGATCAAATCTTGGTTGATCAAATTTTCTACGAGTTTTTGACCGGCCTTGAAGTTTTATTAAATTATCTTGTTATTTGTTTTGAGTCTTTGTATTATGTACTCCAAGTTGTTCCAGCTTGAGGGGGAGTGTTAAGTATGCTTTTCTAGTTGTTTTTCGTTTGCTTGTATCTTCCAAACTAGATTCATATGATGTATATGCTTTAGCTTGAGGGGAAGTGTTAGAAGAGTTAGGTTAGGGTTGTGGGGTTAGTTTAGTCTTTATGGTATTTTCCTAATCCTATATAATAGGATGCTTATATTAGGTTAATATAAGTTGAATAAGTTTAATAGCCTCCACCCTTTGTCTCTAAACCGTTCATGCAAACTATAACAGCTAGGAAGTTTAGGAAATTCTTTAGACCCACGCAAGAAAATTTCAGAAATGGAAATTCTCAATTTCGTGAGAAATGAAGAAATAAGACTGTTGAGAATGATAAGTTATGTAGTGGTCACAAGTGTCATGAATGTGGAGGGTGTGATCATATTCGTGCTGATTGTGCTAACTTGAGAAAGTCAAATGGCAACGCTTTTAATGTGCCTCAAAGTGACAAGTCAAACAAGGATGATGTTGAAGAGGGAGTGAATTATTTAGCATTTTGTGTTACTTATGATAGTGAGCATGAGGCTAGTGAGTCTAATTCTCAAGACAAACAAGGTTTATCTGACAATAAATCTGAAGAGGAGAATATTCTGCAAAATTCTCATAGTAATCTTTTTGAGGAATACACTAAACTGAAAAAGTTGTATAATCAACACTTGAAGAAACTCTTTTTAGATGATAATCACAGAAAACTCAGAAAATAACACTTGAAGAAACTCAAAGAGATTACTCTTGAAAATGATAATCTCTCTGTAACCTTAAATGATTCTCTTGCTGTTCATAATACATTGATATCTGAAAATCACATGTTAATTGATAATCGCAGATATTCCACATATTGGAAGGAAAAGAAGTACCATTAGACTATATGGCAATTGGTATCTAATCTGATTTTATTTATTTTAGTCAGAGTTTGGTCAGTTAGTTGGTAGGCAACTATTAGGAGTAATATGATTTATGTGTTTAGTTTTCCAATAACTACCGGAAAAAAAAAAAAAAAAAGTTTTAACTTCCCTACTAGTAGAGTTGAAGTCCTCCCATATAAGCTATCTAAATGCCATTCAGTCTATTTTCGATGAATAAAAATCTATAAATTTGTATTTTGGAGGAACGATCTCCCTTGGCAATCAATCCTGCTTCTCTAATATACGGTAGTATCATACAAAATTAATAACAAATAGAGCCAGCAAACAGTAAATCGAAACTTTAGTAGTCCATAATTTCAATCCAATTATGGTTCATCTCAAGTGACTTCATAACAATTGTCATGATAAAAAAATATAAGATGTCTTATAATCACACAAGTCCAGAACATAAAACAGTTTTAAACCTGGATATAGAGAAAGAAATTCAAAAGTAAATCATCTCTGTAAGTATACACATGTCAAGCAACTTACATTCTTTTCAATTTATCACTCGTTAAAATATAGTCTGGGATTGAACCACTGATTAAGCAATTTCTCAGTACCCTGAGGCACAGGAATAAGACCAACAACTTGGTTAAGTAAGAAAACTGCAAAATCAATCCGATATGATTCATTACTCGTTGTAGCAAATAAAGTAAATATTGAACTTACAAATACTTCAAATCTTTCAAATCCTTCAGATTAGGGAAGCTACTGCTTGATCCGTTCAAGTCAGATATCATCCTGGCAAACATGTCAGATCAGTCAAAACCGATTGTACTATCTTCCAGATTTCCTGTTCCTAATCAATGTCTGCTACAGGAACACTCACAGTTGAGTTAAGTTTGTCAACAAGGATATGTTGGAAGGAATGGGGCCCTCCATGGACGTGCCTTGGATAGAACTGCAAAAAAAATATAATAATAATAATATTTCATCATATACCAAAAAGCAAAACTAATATTTTTTTTTTTTAATTCATATTTCCAAACAAGAAATAAGGCAGATAAAAGGAATGAAGTATAATACTCACAGCCAATCAAGTTTGCTCCAATGCCCAATAAAATCAGGTATCTTCCCCGATATTTTAGTCCCATCTATCCTACTGCAGGCAGTAAATTTCTAAGAATTTCTGAATTCTAAACACAACATGTCCAAATAATCATGTCATATTGCATTACTTACAATTCAGTTAAGTTCTTTAAATTGACAAACGTATCTGGTACTGGGCCCGTAAAATTGTTTGCAGAAAGAATGCTGCAAGATAAAGAAATATTAGTCATGCATTCCCTTGAAGCAAAATATGGCAAAAAGTTGTGGTAGCATAAGAAACAAAGTGTACTGATGTTTGACATTGATATGAGGTGTAGGCACAGTTACAAAAGAAGTAACAAGCAGTACAGCCTTTCATACAGAAATAGGTTCAAGCCAGACATGACAAATAGAAGCTTTTATTTCATTCAACCCAGAAGAGACAGAATAAATACAAGTATCTTTTTTTCTTTTTCTTTTTTTATACATTACAAGTGCACCATCCATATATATATATATATATATATATATATATTAAAGATTCAATATATTAAAAGCACAAGGGCTAAATACAAGTATCTTAATGAACTATACTTTTGAAATAAAATGAATTAAAGTATTTGAGAAAATTATCCAAGAAATGCATTTGCAACCTAAAATCATACAACCATCCCGAACTCAAGAAATTTTTCAGACCCACTGGATATTGTTAAAACACAAAAAATTAGCTCATAATATTTTGCATTCGTCTTCTGTAGTTCCACATGCTGCACCTTTTCACATATCACTAATGATATATACTATATTTTTTTTTAAGTGTTTCACATATGATATTGATAGTGTAATATTTTAATTTATTATCTGAGGGCATTTATGTAATTATCCTATTTCAGCTCTAATATAAATAGAGCATTGCTACACACTACAAAATTTACAACATACTATCTATTTACAAAGTGGCACGGGGATTATATAGTTGTACCATATCAGAAACTTAAAAACTACAAATTTTAAGTTGTTGATGTAAAAGTTACCACCTAAGATATCACATCAGTTTGTAAAAGAATTGTGGTGCAATTGGTAGTATCTCTAACATTTTCCATATAAATAATACAAGTGATAACGCTAATTACAGGTTCTCACTTCCCCCAATCATTACGCCTTTTCTCCTTTTTTCGCCTTCTCTCTCCTCTCTTTCACGCCTTTCAACTTCATATTGAGTTCCAACTCACTCCATATTATACCTTCCATTTAACTTAAATATTTTGGGCGACAAAATGTTTAAGTAATTAAATTCTTCTTTTTTTACTCATGTAACCTTTTGGCACAGCTGACAATCTAATGTTTTAGAAGGATTGAGACCAGGTGCATTATATTTTTTCTGAACCATTAATTTAAAATGAACAACCCAGATCATGATATATATATATATATATATAAAGGTGGTTGACGGGGTGGGCAAACCACCCCTTTTGGTGGTTCAAATGGCTGGTGTGGGGGTGTTGGGGAAGAGTGGCCTGTTTGGGGGTAGCCAAACCATCTCCTTTAGCTAAGTAGGTGGTTCAGCCACCCCAATTGCTTGTTTGGAGGTGGCTGAACCACCCCTTTAACCATGAGGGTAGTTCGGCCATCTCAACAAGCACCGAGCCAACCATTTTTTCCATTATTTTGTTGTTAGGACATTCATTTAATGAATGGCCTACATAGAATGTATTGCATGGTGCAATACAGATTTCAATTTGTACCAAAACACCACTAGTGTTGTCATTCATTTGGACATGCCCCTAAAGTGTTCCTACCAGATGGCGGCTGGGGTCAAATTGATGGAACCTACAACTAATAACAAAAATATATTGATAATACTAACTCATATCAAGTATGAGAGACCACAATAGATTTGGGGTAGGAGAGACCACAAGTGAATCTAATTAGAGCCGAAGACAAACCACAAACAAGCTTTTGCTTAGTAATTGTTATTAATTCGTTCGGTACAGTTGACCCTTATTTATATTGTTCCTAAACTACTAAACCAATACATAAAAGAGAGAGAATTAGACTACAAAAAGATAAAAGAGCAATTAGGTAGGACTAGGACTTCCACTGCTTCTAGGACTACATTGGAGGTCTTCTATTGCATGTTGGAGACATCTTCCTTGAACTTGTAGAACTCTATCATTCCTCCCCCTTAAACGAACCTTGTCCTCAAGGTCTGTACAACATTTGACCTTTTTTTTTTGGTAGGAGACTAAACGTCGTCTTTTTTCCTTTGCTTTCTGAGCCACTTGAATGGAGCAGGTGTGAGGAGATGAGGGCAGCGTCAGGACGGTGGGTAGCGGTGCACCTAGGATGCGGGTTGCGGTGAGTCATGGCTGGTTTGGTCTATAGAATGCAACTGAAGTGGTGACGGTTGTGGGTCATGAACAGCCCGCGAACGGTGTCACAGCACTGTTGATCTTTGTGAGTCGTTGGTTGATGGTGGCATACGGGCCCGAGCTGTTTTGAGAGAGATGAGAGGTGGTTCTTCATCCTCTTTCGTTGCTGTAATGTCACGCAATAGCTCTTCTAAATTTCGCCCGATTCGTTCCACGATTTGGCTTTGATTGGCTAGCTGAGTGGCTAGACTCTTCTCCAAATGATCAAGTAAACGATGAAGTTGGAAATTCAACATCGTTGCTTTAGATGCGATACCAAGTTGATGGAACCCCACAACTAATAATAGAAATATATTGATAATTTAAACTCTTTTCAGGTAGAAGAGACCACAATAGATCCTTAGGGGTAGGAGAGACCACAATAGAACCTTTGGGGTAGGAAGACCACAAGTGAATCCAATTAGGGCTATAGACAAATCACAAACAAGCTTTTGCTTAATAATTCTCTATTAATTTTTTCATTACAATTGTCCCCTATTTATACCATTCCTTAGTACTAAATCAATTCATAAAAGAGATACTAATGCAATACCTAAAGTATTACTTCTACAACTAGACAACCAAATAACATAAAGTAAGACTACTACAACTAGTTAATAATGTACAAGATATAATTAGACTACCACAAGGTAAATAAGTAGAACTTCTACTACTTCTAGAACTTCTACTTTGGAGATCTTCTATTGCATGTTGGAGACTTGTTTCTTGGACTTGTAGAACTCCATCAGAAGTACTAACTCATATATTTGGTCATTTGAAGTGATGACAACAACCGTGCATCACTTGTGTCCACATTCTCGAAGGCAACCCTCTCTTTCAAGAGGATTCGAGGCATGTCAAACCCTAATAAGATTCTTTGCTTTGCATCGAATTAAACCACATGCTCCACCACTTGTGGAGGCCCCCACCAATTCCTTTTAGTTTCATTCTTGCGAACATACTCTCCAGATGGAATAATGAGGGTACATTGGGTAAGTGGATTAGAGCTTGGAATGGAATAGTTATTCCTATGTAATAGCTTTTTCATTCGTTCGGTTAGTTGATTATCATGGGATTAGTCATTCCAAAGGAATAAGTATTCCTCAAAATGAGGAATCTTATTCTATGCTTACTATTGCATATCTCATTAATCAGATGTCATTTCACACTACGAAACATTTTGTCACCTTCTTTGTCTTCCTCTTTGTTCGTTGCTCCTCCATTCGTTTTATTATTATTATTATTATTATTATTCATAGCCCCTACAAAGATAGGTGACTGCCCTTATTGTGTATATTGATGATATAGTATTGATAGGAAATAATGAGAAAGAAATGCAACGGTTGAGAAATTATCTTGTTAATGAGTTTGAAATAAAAGACTAAGGAAGCTTGAAGTACTTTCTAAGCATTAAAGTAGCATGACTAAGAAATGAAATATTCATCTCACAAAATAACTTGAAAATATAATATTATTTAGATGTAGATTAGGTTCGATCAGTTATAGATTGAAAGTCTACTTTATAGGGTATTGCAGTTTTGTAGGAGGAAATTTGGTTATTTGGGTTAGAAAAACAGTCGGTGGTTGGTAGATCAAGGATGGAAGCACAATTTAGAGCCATGTCACCTGGTTTTGTGAGTTATTGTGGTTGACGATTCTATTGAAAGAAATTGGGTACAATTCTAAAGATCATATGAGATTGTATTGTGATAACAAAGCAGCGATTAACTGGGCCAAGAACATTGAAGTTGACAAACTTTTTATAAAATAAATTACATGCGGACTTAATATTTACACCTTACGTGAAATCAAGAGAACAACTTGCATCATGCAGCATCTTTCACACAACCATAAGCAAGTTGGGCATGCATTGCCTCATCTCGAGGAGTGTTGACGTGGCATATTTTAATTTTAGGGATAACTTCACTTAAGACCCATAAATTACCATGTATTTTAAGATCCCCAAATTTCAAAAAATCTCAATTTCACTTCCTGAACTTCCAATTTGATGCAATTGACCCATCTCCGTCAATTTTTGCCGTTAAGCCCTAACGGAAACCACTAAAAAGACCAAATTACCCTTCAATTTTTTTAAAATTTTTTATTTGAAATTAAAGGTAAATTTGGAATTTTATAAAAATGTAAGAGGTATAAAAAAAAATCAATTTTAACATTCAAAAATTGTCAGAGGGGGGTGCATTGCATCAAATTGAAAGTTTATGGGTAAAATTGAGAGTTTTTGAAATTTAAGGAGTCTTCAAAATGAGTGGTAGTTTAGGAGTCTTAAGTGAAGTTTCCCCATAATTTTATGTTGATGTGGTGAAATATTTTAATTTTATTAGGGAAAACTTCATAAAGCTCCCCCGAACTTTCACCATTTTTGAAATACCCCCTTAACTTTCAATTGCTCTCAATTTGAACCCCTCCGTCAATTTGACTCGTTAACTTCGGACGGAACCCTAAACACATGACTTGCACGTGATTTTTTACCCCCGAAATACCTGTTGTACCCTCCAAGCTCGCCGGAATCTTCCCGGAAACCAATCCAAGCTCGCCCGAACCTTCCTAGAAACCAATCAAGCTCGTAGGAACCTTCTCAACATCATCAAATCCCTCTAAAGAGATTTCCCAAGCTCGCCGGAACCTTCTCAACCTCGACATCATCAAATTGCCGGAACCTTCTCGACATCATCAAGTCGCCGAACCTTCTTCTTCCCCTTCTTTGACTTTGTCGGAATCGAGCAATTCCCCACTCGCAATCTCCACCCGAAAACCCCAAACCTCTCGAAAGCAGCCCAACCAGACTTACAACGAAGCCAGATGATGTCGATGAGAAGCACCATTTGATAGAGTCAGAGGAAACAAAGCCGAACCCAACAATGAAACCATCCTTTTCCGAACTGATCGGGTTCTGAATATCGCAAATTTTTTAAGCAAACCCAGATTGAAATTCCAGCCAAAAACACCTTCGGAAGAAAATTTAGGCTTTGCGAAGCGGAAATTTAGAGTTTGAAGCAGACCCAGATCGATTATTAGCCGAAACCCTAATAGAAAACAAAAAACCAATTGAATCTCAGCTTTTCAAAATGGGTTTTCACCAAAGAGGGACACAAAGGCTGTCTAGATGGAAGAAATTGGCAGGAATGCGATGCTGTCCTGAGACGTGTTAATAGGTGGGGAAACCATGTTCCTCCCCATGTTTCTTAAGAAAAGAATCAAAGAAAACGAGTAAACGAGACCGATATAATTAAAAAAAAAAAAAACCAACAAATAAATACAAGCAAAAATCAAAGAAAACCAAGATGATAAAAACAAAGGAAAATTGAAAAGTTGATAGATTTATCGCATACTTCACAACCAGTGGCTTCGGAGAGGCTATTGATGCGAATCAAGGGGGTGTTGCCAATGGCATCAACAAGCCCATTGGATTTGGGAATGGATGTCTGCCAAATCTCCCCCAACCGGAATTGAGATTTGGATTCGGGGTTGAGGAGCAAAGTCGAAAAGCCGCCAGCCATGGAGGGTATAATGGGTATATCAAGGGTAAAAAATCACATGCAAGTCACTTGTTTAGGATTCCGTCCGAAGTTAATGAGTTAAATTGATGGAGGGTCCAAGTCGCCGTCCGAAGTTAACGAGTTAAATTGATGGAGGTCCAAATCGAGAGTAATTGAAAGATTAGGGGAGTTTGGGTTCGGTGGAGCAGGATCCAGGTATGGCTGTTCGTCATTCTTTTCCGGTGAAGGTTTCCGGCGACACCAACTCTGACACCATTTCTGGGCTGTTGGTGCAAGACAAAGCCGACATGGACACTTCTAATGCGTCTGCTCTGCTGCCGGAGTCTCCGATCCACGCCGAGATCCAGTGTGACAGCTTTGAGGCCTTTACCGATCACTCTTCTAACTCTATTTCCTCAGTCATTCCTTCGTCTGCTGAGGGTGTGTGGGCGACTGTGGATGAGGAGAGCTTGGATCAAGGTTTGTGAGGTGTTTCTGCAGTGGGTTCTGTTTTGCCTAAGATGGTGGGGTCTGGGGTGGTGTCCAAATAGAATTCTCCTCCGTGGGCAGCTTCTTTGTATGGGTCGGATTCTTGTTCGCTAGATTCTAATAGTTCAACTAGGTTGTGCTCCTCAGACACCTTATCTGTGGATTACAGTCTGACCAAATCCCAAAATTGGCAAATTGAGTGGGCGAAGGAAAAGTTAAAGGTCTATGACGGTAAAGAGTTAATGGACGAAGATCGTTTGGGGGTCTTGAAGAACATGGCAGAGGATTTTCGTTGGGAAAATAGGGTTGCTCGCAAGGAGGGGCTGTTGGTGGGTGATGAGGAGGAGGATTGTAAGGTAGCATGGCTGAATGAGGTGAAAGAAGATATGAGTATAACGATTGTGTTGCCTGAGATCGAAGGCAGGTCTATTACATTGTAGTCGTCAATGGGTTCGCCCTGTATTTTGGGGTCATCTTAAGAAGCTCTCATAAGCATAGGGTTTTTGGGTTCGTGTGGGTCACGCTGGTTTTCTTGAATACTTTTTGTGTACAACCGCTTGCACTTTTTGATATATACAACAATTACTTATAAAAAAAAAAATGAAAGCTTTTAAAGTTTAGAGGGCTATTTCAAAAATGATGGAAGTCCGAAGAGCTTTATGAAATTTCCCCATTTTATTATTTTAACTCTAATATCAATACTACATTGGTAGAGTAGAAAACCCTATTTTGGTTCTCTTCCACTTACACAATCATTTTCCTTTTCTTTCTTTCTCACATTCTCTCTCCTCTATTTCATGTTATTCAATTTATGGATCATAATACACTTTTTTGTGCAAAACAAGGAGAAAAAGACATAAAACATAATGAGTTGGCAGCTTAAAACCAGAAAGCATTAGTTGCGAAAGATTATCTCCCCAAAAAACCAAAAAAAAGAGAGAAGCGAAAGAAGTAGATGACAAGAATAACAAAGATAAAAAGAAATTAGAAGGACAAATGAAGACAGCAATCTTACAGTCTTTTCAATTTGCTCAAATTTCCTAGGCTTTCAGGAAGAGGTCCACCAAGCTGATTACCTTCCAAGACCCTGCAAAATTAGGAATAAAACTCTAATTCATGATCTGCAATCAGTAATCCAGGTTGTACATCATTCTTCTTTAAATTAGGAATAAAACTCTAATTCATGACTTACAAATCCTCGAGTGAACCAATATCACCAATTTCCGTAGGAATGCTACCATGTAGTAGGTTTCCAAAAAGGGACCTGAGAATACAAAGTGTTACAAATTAACCAGCCTGTAGACCCCTTGGGCCTTGGTCGATACCTACATGGAAAATAAAAGAGGTTCTCATAGATACATATGCTAATAATAACTTACAGATTGACAAGAGGAAGCCGAGCAAAACTTGTAGGAATCTGTCCACTGATATAGTTGCGAGTGAGATCACTGTTTAAATAAAAAGAAACTTCACTTAGTCTTTCTCAGTTGCATGTCATCATACAGAACGGGTGCCAATCTTCCATGAACTCACTCAAACATTACTAAAATATTAAAACGACTACATAGAGTTTAGAAAAGAGCTCCAAGTTATTTGATGATTGTATTAATCAAGGAACTGTTAGGGCAAACTCAGCAAACCGATGATGTAATGAGATTAATGGACTTCTTTAATGCAGAAAAACATGCATGTTTCCCTTACAGTTGTCGCAGATTAGTAAGATTTCCAAATTCAGCTGGTAGAACTCCAGTTATATTGAGACCCTTCAGCTCGCTGTCATACCCCAAAAAAAGAAGAAGAAGAAGAAGAAGACAAAAGTATTAAAGAAAAATTGAGATAAAGACAATAACAAACTGAATAAAATCACTCCATAGTAATACTCGAAGTTCGGTTCTGAGAATCAGTAACAAAGACTACTTAATCAACTTTTCAAATTTTGATTCAAAACTATTGAAGGTTTAGTCCTAAGTAAATAAGTATTTTCCAGCCAATTGTGCCATGGCATACTTCATAGGAAACAAGCATACAGATGATTAAGATGAGGAATTATAAGATATAGGTAATCCAATTTGTCCCTATCACTTGACACATTAAATGAAACAAGAATTTACTTGCATACATCCAAACATTAGAGAACAAATGGTGATGCCCCATAAAAAATTAAGCAATTGATGGCTTGATACCCATTGGCACTTTGCTTCTGACATGCTTATTTATAAACTAAAAAGACAATGCCAGCTGAAGCAAGATGGAGAAAAATCACATGGTCTCCCCTGTATGCACGTGAAATATGTCCACTGCAGTATACACAAGGTATCACAAAGTAAGAACAAGATATAACCTAATCCTAATTGAGATAGAATTCTAGTATTTGTTAGATTGAAAAACATCATGCAATACATGTTTGTGAACAATTATTTATCAAGGATACCTTGTATATTGCAACTGTAACATATCCAAAGTAAAGCATCAAGCCAAATATGCAACCATTTTTTTGCTAGCCATAAATAAACTGCACAATAAATGCCTATATTTGTGTATGGTTAGGTACATGTTTATTAATAAAAATGTAGAGAAATTAAAACAAAAAAACAAAACAAAAAAAAAAAAACAAAACAAAACAAAGGATCATACATGCTTATGATACTGCAAACAGTGTTGTTACAGTCGCATGAGATGTTCCTACGAACATAATCGCCTTCTGTGAAGTTGATACTTCTGCTACTGCAAAAATTTTCACTGATGCTCCAATTTAGGTTCTTTAATTTTGTGGATATTGCGTTAAGAGCTTTCACTGTTAGAGAAAATCAATTAGTAATCAGCATTATGAGCATTAAAGAAATAAAAATTACAAATCATCCAAGTAAAAAGGAAACCAACCAAAAGACATCAACTTAAATTTCAGTGCAAAAGAATTAATATACCATATAATATTTTTTTCACAAAGCAATCCTCTTTATAGGCCAAGTTTACGCATACTTCAATACTCACATGCATCTTTGCTATAAAAAGACATCACATTCATATTATCTATTTTAACTCTAATAAAAAGTTAGACAAATTCCTTATTTTTATTTTATTTAAGGCATGAAATGCGGAATATGAGGCATAAAATTATATAGCATATGGTCAAACACCAAATTAAATGACAAATTCTTGATCTCAGTCTGGCAAAAGATAGATGATGGACAAGATAGTCAAAAGGGTGGGGTTGAACAATAACGTCAAGCACATTCACATTGCATGAAATTGACACCAGTTCAAATAAATAAAACAATGAATTAAGACCAGTCAAACCAAATCCAAGTTCAACTTACGTACCAAAGTTAAAATCCACCAGCTCTATGCTTTGAAGTCGTCAACCCGACAACCTATTCAGTTACTTCCTAATTTCAAGTTGCTACTAGTAAACGACACAATTATGTAAAAATAGAAAATAAATTTGCTGCAGTAAGCACCAAGATCATATGTTACGTAGTCATGCTACTTTTTTAACTTATTTATCACATTTCTTTAGCATGTCTTAATTAACTTTTTTTTTTTTTTCTAAATACTTGACATGAAAAAAAAAAAAAAAAATTACTTAAATATGTCACGTCTATCTATGCAAAATAAATAAGCATAAAGAGGAATATTATTTTGACATATAAACCCATGTCACATTCCCCTAGACATTATATTTATTAGTTTAATTTTTTATTTTTTGTCCTTGGACCCGTAGAGTCCAGTCCTCTTACCTGGATCTATTGAATTTAGACTTAATTTCTGCTGTTATTTAGTAATATATTTTGATTTGCTTAGAAAGAAAAAATAATAATAAAGGTCACATCAAGTAACCATCAATCAGAAACTAACCACTAATCTGAATCTAACATTATAAAAATGATCTAGTTGAGGTGATCCAATAGAAGTAATCCAAATTTCAATTTGCATTTGATGTAATTAATGCGGTGCTGGCAGACGGAACAACCTTCCTCTCTATTAATTTATTAGAAGCAATATCGCTACAAGACAAAATCTAAAAGAAATATATATATATACACAATCTCCTAGGGGTCAATTTGTCGACTAAAATAGTAAATAGACCCCAATAATGCTAAGAAAAGGAAAAATGTAGAGCACCAGTCCAAGAGAGAATTTTCAGCCTCATTTGGTTTAGGTGAAGAACATATATATATTTATAAATTTTGTAATGGTTTATATTTAATTTTATTCACTTTTTATAAAAAAAATTAAATTTAAATCTAAATCGCTAAAAAAGTACTACCTAAACCCTCCAAAATATCTTATTCTTTTGACTTCTAGTAATAAATGTACATGAAGTAGTTATGAACAATGGATAGGGTTATTCCATTATTTAGCCCGACATATAACAAATAAATAAATACGACTTGATTTATTTTTTATTATTATGTTGTTTTTAATCTTCTGAGGTATGGAATTTTCTTCTTTTTTCATAAAAGAAATACATGTAAATCTCACCGCCACAAACAACGAATATCAATCAATAGTATATACTACCAATTGGCCCTCACATAGTTAGTCAAGTGGCCCACATCACATGGACGGGTAGGACTTTACATCAAGTTAAATCTGAAATTTATTTATTATTTTTTTAAATATTTTCCAAAATTTTGCCCTGTTTTTGTGTTCTTGTGGTGGAGTGGAAAACTAAAATAGAAACACAAAAGAGACTACCAATAACCCACGATTTGATCGCGTAGAAGAACACAGAAACGGAAAAGAGATTAAAATCAGAGATTCAGAAATGTATGTTTAAGTTTTCGACCCATTAAAAAACCATGAAATTCGCGGAGCAACTCGGCCGCCAAACTTGTGCACACAACTTGTTTAACAAAATGTTTGTGTGGATTGGTTCCATTATTATTGCATAGAAGTCAAAAATGAATCAGAATTCCCAAGACAAAAATTCTGAAAAAAAAGCTTCAGTACACACAACAGCGAAGAATGCAACTGTTCCAGAAAAGTACCTTCATCTTGTGCCAGAGGCGCCTGAGCGTCCGTTCCAAACTCAGTGAAGCAATTCAAAACCAAAATGCCCAGAACAAGGACATAGACAGCCCTGTCCAAGACCACCGACCCCATTTCCCCTGCAAAACAAACTCAAACCGACAAGTCCTCTTGAAAGCGAAAAAAAGGTCGACGAGGCAAACAGAGCCCAAAGGAAGACAAAGAGCCAAAGATAAGTTGGAAGAAAATGATGATAAGAGAGAACGATGGGTTTAGTTTAAAACATACGTGGAACTTTTGTGATTTTTTTTTTTGGGTATTACTTTGTGAAGGTTCAACGGCAAGAAAAATCAAAAGCAGCGAAAATTCGTACGAGTAAAAGTACGGACGTAAAGATTGAATTGACTAAAAAGATGAAGAAGAGAGCCGCCGAGGACAAACTTCTTCCTGCTTCTTTCTTCCTGCTTCCTTTACCAAAAACAGAACCAACACGAACACGGAATGGCAGAGCAGAGGCGGCAATATTTATGGCACGCGAAAAACGGGCAACCGGTTTTCCTTTGATCGGTTTGGGCAAACTGACACACGGACCATTTGAATGACAACCGGAATTTATTTATTTATTATTATTATTATTTTTTTTTTTTTTAGTCTACGACCGGAATAGTTTTGAAGGAAAAGTATAGGTACTCTTTAAATTATTATTTTATTTATATATATATATTAAAAATGGTCCAGTCTCTCAAAATAAATAAAAGATAGACCATGAGCCTATTGGCCCCTGCCCATCGAAAAAGGTTTGCCTACCCATTGAAACTTGAAAGACTCAAATCCTATAAGATAAACAAATCTTATCATCTTTATTTCTTACGGAAAGACTTATAGCTTATTTGGAGGAAATTTTATAAGCTTAGTTATAAGTGGAGAACTGGAGAAGGCAGAAAATGAGAAGAAATGTAGTTTCAAAGGAAATTAGTTTGAAGAAAATTTTATTCGACCCAATCTAATAAATGTTAAGTGTGCTCTAACATTTAGAATTATTATCGTCTCAAATTCATTTGAATTCGATAATATTCAGTTAGTTAGAAATAATAATATAAGGAGGACTACAATCCTCTTAAAATCATCTCAAATGTGATGTAACATTTAAAATCACTTAGAGAATTATCTTCCTTATATCATTACTTGTTAGTTAGAGTGGAATAGTATTTTTGTTCTCTCAAAAAATAAAAAACAAAAATACCTCTCAACTGGATGCTCTCAAGGGCACACGTTTTCTTTAACATTTTTAATAGTCATTTATTACCTTCTACTAACCTATGAATTAGGATCTTCTTCATTTTACTTGAACTGAATAATATCCCGTTAGTTATAGTAAAAAATATATTTTTCACTATAACTAGCGGATATTATTTAGTTCAAATGAAATGAAGATGACATTAATTTTTGAACAGCTCAAACATGTTAAATGACACTTAACATTTATTAGAGTGGGTTGAAAACAGTTTAAAGGAAATTTGTATCCAATTTTAAATGTCAAAGAATTGTCCTTTCGTTTCCTTTTTTAGCAACAAGTAGTGTTTTGCTATGGAATGATTAATATAACTTTTTTTAAAAATAAAATAAAACACTAAATAGCTAAAGTTGATTGACGTAAAAAAAAATGTAAGAATGTTTAGTATAAAAAAATGAAAATTGTTTGTTTTATAGTGATTTTTTATTTAAATAATAGTAAAAAGTAAATTATGTGATATAAAAAGTAAAAAAAAAATTGAGAATATTCTGATATTGATTTTTTTAGAAAAAAAAAATCAAAGTGAAATTTTATTTATTTATAGTTAATTTAAGTTTTTTTTTTTTTTTGTAATTAAATGTGTTTATAAGAAATTATTGGTATTTGGTTGATATTTGACAACTACAGTTATTTGATTGTAGATTACATTTTTTTTTATATTGTTATTCGATAATTATAGTCTTAGAGAGGTTTTTAGAAGGTGATGCATCTTACTTTGGCTCCATATTTTAAAATATTTTTCTACAAAAAAATAAATGTTTATTTAATATTTGGTGGCCAAATAAATATTGGTACGGAATCCAAATGGGAGTAATTTTGCACGCTCACATTTCCATACAAATGGGCCATAATCATAGGTGATTTTTAAAACTATTGTTTGATTAAAATTTAATAAAATTTATTTTAAATTTAATAATAATTTTAAAATCTATGAGAAAATAAATATAAAAAATAAGAGTACGCGTAGCATTAGTTGACTGATGTGAAGGCAAGGTTTAGAGACATTGGAAAAGTCATAAGTGGTAGTTGCGGTGCTAAGAGTTAATAGATGATGCCTAATTTCTCAAAAAAAAAAAAAAAAAAGTCAAGTTACTTTTTTCACATTATCAAACTATTTTTCCACTTTTCTCGAAAAAAAAAAAAAATTCAAAACTCTTCACATTTATATCACATTATTTAATTCCTAAATCATTTTTCTCTCTAGCCAGGGGAATCCACATGTGTTTTTTTTTTTGGTTGTTGTAAGTAAGAGAAATGCTAATTGTTTTTTAGTATTTTCTTAGTATTTTTTTAACTGTGATATGACTTTTAAAATCACAAATAGATTAAAAATTAATTATAATAATCTTAAATTCAATAATGATTTTAAAAGTTACATCACAGTTAAGAGGACACGAGGAGAATACTAGAAGAACTCATTACTCATATCATTTCCCTGTAAGTAACATGGGTTTTGTCTTTGCTTGTTTAGATTCTCGTCCTAAATCATTTTTCTCTCTAGCTAGGGGAATCCACATGTGTTTTTTTTTTTTTTTTTTTGGGTTGTTGTAAGTAAGGGAAATGCCAGATGCTTTTATAGTGTTTTTTTAGTATTCTTCTAACTGTGATATAACTTTTAAAATTACAATAGATTAAAAGTCAACTATGATAATCTCAAATTCAACGATAATTTTAAAAGTCACATCACAGTTGGGAAGAGACAAAGAGAATACTAGAAGAACATATAACATTTCTATGTAAGTAACATGAGTTTTGTCTTTGCTTGTTTAGGTTCCCGTACAGTTGAAGATAGAAGAGGTTGAGTAGGACGACGTCTTTTGCAATTCTTCTTTGTTGTTCTGCCTTTATATAATATGTCGTTCCTAACCTTAGTTAAGAGGCAGAGTATTTTGAACTCTTAACGTTAGCTGGAATCAAGTTTAAAAAGTTTGGGCAAGTTTTGGGGCCTGAAGGACCTCCGGTTAGTTTTGGACTTGGATGATCAATCCTAATCAAGGCCGAAACCCTAAGGACCGATCCTCCTATTTTAGGTCGATCCTCCTATGTCGAATATGATTTTATTTAAATGATATTACTATGCAGCAACATTTTGTAATTAGACATTTTTTGGCAAATAGATAGATGTCTTTCTCTTCTTAGGACGAGAAGGTGAACAATACAAAGCTCCACAAAGTAGTTGGAAAACAAAAGATAAGCAAATCTTGAGATCTAATACAAATGAATCGTTAATGTAAACCAAGCCATTACAAAACTTTGAAGTTTTACAATAGGGATAGGGTTATGATTAGAGATGATAATAGTTGATTTGGAATGCAATTCTAATTCATTAGGATTAGATTATTTAAATTAGCTTTAGTTTATTTAATATTAAAATTAAGTTATTAGAATTAGAGTTTATTTGAATTTGAATATTAGAACTTTAATTTATGGGTTATCACTTTAATCTTTATCTACTTGTATTTTTATATAAAGACCACTTAATTATTAATGAAAATCAAAAAATAATTAGACATATGTCTTCATGATCTTCTCATGATCACTACCCAGCCTCGAGTACCTATCATTTCATGACTAACGAAGATATAGCTAGATGAAAATCTTCAATTAAAGCACTATTAAAACATTTGCTTCTATCATATAGCCCCAACAAGCGAAAATCTGAAAAAGTTACATCACTGAAGTAATCATTTGGGCAAAGGGGGTGACTATGCCTTTATATATATATATATATATATATATATATATATATGAAGGGTATTTTTGTCATTTGCGGCACATTGTAAATTGTTGGTAGTTTGAAGAAAATATTGGTACAATATTTAGTTTGGGTAGAATATTGCAGATTGAGTGTTAAATTGAGTATATACATTTTCTTATTTTATAACTTCAAGAATAAACTGTGTTATAATGCAAGTAGCTAGACGTGGGATAGAATCATTCAAAAAAGATGGGTTGTGGTGCAGGCGAAAACAGTTAAAGGCAAGCCACTATAGAAGATAATTAATAGTCGTGGTAAATGAGACGACTCTTAGTCTCTTTTCAAAACTTTGCCCATTAGCTATTTATATTTAATTTACTTTGTTAAAATATTTTTTAATTTAAAAAATAAAATAAAATAAAACTGTTCTAAAAGTCTAAACATATATAATTGATTAACAGGAATTCATTACCAATAGAGTTTATAGTTGTTTCTTTCATTGGCGTTCACACAAATATAATTGAAACATCATGACAGCTAGATTGACAGTGGACAGATTGCATAGTACGTGCTCTATCATTTTCGCAATAAAAATTCAGTAGAAGAATACTAGGCAGAATCTTTATATATAGAAATACTGTGATACACGTCTTGAAGACATGAGAGAATAGTTCTCTCATGCCTTCATATAATATATTATTATATATTATATAAAAGCATGATGAAACTGTCCTCTCATGCTTTCTGGATATCATCATCACCCATATATTTCATAAGGAATAAAAAAATATATATTAGCTAGTAATTAATTGATAGGGTATGAAAGTCTTATTAGACGGCTCCAACCAAAAACAACACTGGCAAGCATATATGACCAGTCAAGCAAATTATTTAGCCGTGGCCCATTTATATGGTCCCATGCCCATGCAAATATGTTCCAAGGCGTCAATGAAAATTACTGTTATCAACTTATCATCATCTTCCTAGCTAGTCTCTCTTCTTAATTTCATTGGGTGGATATATAATTAATCACGTGGTTCAAAACAAGTCTGCGGCATTCCTGATGAACATTAATCTTACTGCTCACCCAGCTTTAAAGCCTTTAATGCACAGTCAAATGCATCCAGATTCATTGCATGAGCCCAGCTCATCACGTGTATATATATATATATATATATATAAAAGTCTAGAAGATGCTTAAAAATCATGTTGATGTTCTTAAGTAAATCAATGAATTTTTGCATGCAATTACCACGAACCTTCTTCCTTTCGTCTTTAAGGATAAAGTTGTGTGGACCAACCAGATAAAGTTAAAAACAAGTGGCTTATAGAGTTAAAAATAAAACATTAAAAAACAAAAACAAAAAACAAAAAAGTTATAATTTTTTTTACAGTTGTAAAGGTACCCTCTGAATTGCAATTTCAGTGGTTTGAAACAACGTTTTAGAAAGATATGCACAAATTTGTAACGAATGCCCAAAGTAGACGTGAGACTACTGTTGTAGATTTTTTTACGCCTCAATTGGTCCCATTAAAGCTCGGGAATGTTGCGAAGAAGTTGCCGAGCTTTGAATGAAATGATTAATGGAAGCCTATGTTATTCAGCATTTTTAAGTGTTAATTTATTAACATATTATTTTTGATTATTTTGCCTTTTATTTTATTTTTTAAAATAAACAAATGTTAATATTTTACATAAACAAAAAATGTTAAAGGAAACTTTATAAATTTTTTTGAACTTCTACATATTTTAAAAATATTTTTGAAATAAAAAAACTATCAATTAAGAGTTTTGAATATTCAATTTCTTTCAATTATTTTTTTTTTGTTATAACTTTTAATTAAATCAATTCTGTCAAAAATTATCAAAATATTATTTTTATTATAAAAAATAAAATAAAATAATTGTAAAAATTCATACGTGTATTTTATTTATATAAAACAAAACTTGGCGACATTTTTTACACCTTTGAAATTTTTTATAAAAAAAGGGGGTATTTTAGATATTTTGACAAAAATTAACAAAAAAAATTCCAATAAAATAAAATTTTAAAAGAAAGTAAAAATTTAATGCCATTGATAGTGTTAAAACTCTAAAAGAATAATATAAAAGGAGTGAAATTTAGATAAAATTTTTATTAAAAGAAAAAAGGCAAAACAACGTACGTAGAGGTAGAGCTGCCACTATCAATATTCAATCAAGGCAGCAAATGTCGGCGACTGGTGAGTCGACGTTGAACGCGCCAACTTTCTCCGCTAGCCGACGGTGTCAGCTTTGTAGTATGACTTATCCAATATATGAAAAGATATGAAAAATTCTGCATGACAACAACGTATATGTTTTGTTTAATGTTTGAAGATTCTTTAATTGAAACAAATTCTTAATAATAATGTAATCAACTTTAGCAACCTATCCTCTTCTTTTTTCTTTTTTTTTTTATTAATAAAGGAGTTACGTTGGACCCATGAAGCCACATATTATTCATAAAAATTCTAGAGGCTAAATTAGCTAAAGTATATGCCACTTGATTACCGTCTCTCGATGAATAAACGACAATTGTTATTGTTATAAAGATTGTAACTCATGTTTAATGTCCTCCACTAATACTCCCATGCTACTCCAATCTGTATGCCTCAAATTGATAGCAGCAATTACTCTTTGTGCATAATTTTTTGTAAACCCCAAACTGTGACAAAATTGGATTGCAATAGGACATGCCATCGCCTCTGCCTTCAAAACATCAAGTCTTCCAACAATTGTTTTGTTGTACGCTGCTATGACCATTCCTTGCTCATCACGTAGCACCATGCCAAATCCCATCCAATTTTTATCTTTTGCTATTGAGGCATCTCAGTTCATTTTCTTCCATCCATAACTTGGAGCCTTCCAAACCATAAGAGCTGGCATTACTGCTCGAACGGGAACTCCATCTCCTGCATCGTTAGCTTGTGCAAATTCTTCCATTGCAGTAACAGCACGTTGAACAAGGGAATTTGATGAGCTAGTGACCTCCATACACCACGTCATTCCTCCAGAGCCGTAGTCTTCGAGCAATCCCAACAAATAGTTTTATTTCTTCATGGTCACAGTGAGCCAATATATCTTCCACCACTCTTTTTCTTTTTCTTTTTTTCTTCTCTCTCAATTTTTTTTTTTTTGTTCTTTCTCCGTTTTTATCATTGTTATTATTTCTTTTGATTCTATGCAACGTTTCCTTTGATTCCATTTCTTTGTCTCTCTATTATTATTATTTTTTTAATTTCTATATCGTTTATTTTTCTTAATCTTATTTCTCCATCTCTCTTTCACTGTACGTTTCAAGTTTTTTTTTTTTTTTTAATTTTTTTATTCTTTGTAATGTTTTTCTTTGATTCTATTTCTACTTTCTCTTTTTTCTTTTTTTTTTAAAAAAAATTATACCGTTTATTTTTCTTGATTGAGTTTGATTGACATTAGAATTCAAGATTGAGTTTAATTCTATTTTCTCTAACTATATATGTTTTTGTTAGAAAACTAAATTGGTATTTAAGGAAATAAAATCACAATATGATTTCATTTACCAACATATTACATTGTATCAAACAAATGAATATGATTAGCTAGTCTATTCTAGTGTTATAATCAAATAAAGGAATATGAATACCTAATTTATTCTATACTTTTCTATTCCCAGTAGTAGCTAATCATTTTTCAATAGACTAAACAATCCGCAAACCAAACGAAGCCTTGGGGTTTGGAAAAGCCTCTCTAGCAAAGACCGCTTCCTCCTTGCCTAGGTCAACCTCGAATAGTTATGTCTGAAATCATCCTTGACTAGGCTCCTCCCTTACCATCGTATCTAGAAGCCCCTTAACTGGTGATTTGTTGCCCCTAGCTCCACGAGAGTGTTGTCCCTTCATGTCAAAGTGTGATGAAGTGCCAGGTCCCTTCTTTGTAGAAAATCTGCTGTGACTTCGTTCCTTCTTCTAGTGGGAGAAGGAGCCCTAAGCCATGGACCATATTGATTTGTTGCTGCTGAAAAGTACTCCTCGTTGGACATCCCATTTCCTCATGGTATATTGTGATGACCCTGATGGGCAAATCAATTAACTAGTAATTAATCTCATGGTGCGTCATCCCAGTTATGTCTTTCGTAGAACAAGACCTCCAGAATTCACTTTCCTATCGTAATGAGAAAATTGCGTGAGGAAAACTTTACTAAGACTATGAAATTTAGAGATAATAAATGAAACATTACACAACAAATGCAGAGATAAAATACTAGTCACCATAACATCATAAATAGTCATCAAATATACTAGTTATCGGACCATCATCAAGAAAATAAATACAACACGTAAGAACAAAACATCAACATAGTTCACAAAAGGGTCAATATATCACAACCTAGACTTAAGTTTAAGCGAGCTAATGATATCAAGATCTCTATCATGTCACGAGTAGATTCTCCAGCCTCCCACATTGAACGCAACCAAATATGATCTATATCTTCAAAGATTACGGATTAAGTCTTGAGCTAGCACCCAAGTTTGCTCGGCAATATCTTCTAAAGCGGCTAAATTGTATAACAATCGTAATGGGGATGAAATATAAAGGAAATTGTAAGTTTAAAATTTAGTGATTTTTAACATAGAAAATACCCATATCAGTTTAGTAATGAACTTGGATGTTTAATAAGCAAAAATAGTTTCATCATGACAACTTACATTATATGTGATATATATAATAGATAATACATGAATATGATGTAAACAACAATCATAGTTCAACAAGATGGTTTACGAGATATTACATCTTCTCAAAGAAGATTGGCATTGTCCTGCATTGTCCCAAGGGACCTATAGTACAATGCCAGTATCCTAGCCATTACATAACATACCATACGTAACATTAGTGGCACGATCGAGTTCGACTTCGAATGACCTACACCGACTAATGAGCGTTCATCCTATAGTGACCAAACCATTGAGAATTGTTGCACCGTGATCACGAAACCAATGGATCCAAAGCCCTCATATAACACACATTTGATCATAAAGCTAACATGTATAGTAAGTCCATGACCATTATTACCGCACATACCAGTGTACAAGGCAGGCTAGACCACTAGGTGAGCTAGGTGCTCACCTAAGGCCCTTGGCACATTAAGGCCTCCAAAAAAAAATTTTAATATGGCAAAAAAAAAATTTTTTTTTAATAAGGCCCAAAAAAAATTATTATCAAAATTTAAGGCCTATAACCATAAAAAATAAATAATTTAAAAGGCCTCAATTTCATAAGCCCCATTACACAAATTCTTAAAAAAATAATAAATAAATAAAATCTACAAATCTCATCAACCCCACAAGGCCACAGACGACTATGCTGCTCAATGCTTGTACACAAATTCAAGTAAAGAATCGATAAATCGATCACCCACAACCTAAGGATGACCATGCTGCTAATTTGATGGGACAAACTAATTGATGAGAGTTGTATTTGTTGTTTTCTAGAGTAGACAAGCTTGGAGGGGAAGTAAAAAACCTCGTTAGGTACACTTTCTGAGCTAAGTTAGTATTACACGTGTGGATAGTAGGGGGGAAGGGCAAGCTTTAGTCCATGGCAAAAATCTGACAAATCCCATCAGCCCACACTCCATAGGCGACAACTGCCAAAAAATTTGCCAAATCTCACGACTCCAACCCTAAATCTTGCCAAAAAATCTAGCAATTCCCACGGTTCCCACCCCAAATCTCCATAGGTAACGGCCAAAAATACCAACCAATATATGGACAACCAGGAGCTCCCCTTCTGGTTCTATTCTCCGAAAGCTTCAAGCCTTCAAGTTCAATCTTTTTTTCTCAAATTTTCTCTAACCGAAAATCTCTTGTTTCATAATTCATAAAGAACCATTTTTCTAAGGCAAAAGGTTAGTTACCAAAATTTCTTTGTGCAGGTTGAAATTTCTTTTATTATTATTATTTATTTGATTTTTCAAAATATTTAACAACAAATTTATAACTAATTTGTAATTTTTTATGCAAATTGAAAGTATTAATAGATAATCTGATTATCAAGTTAATTCAAAATAATTCATTTGCCAAATCAGGTTTTATTTTTCTATTTTTGAAATTTATTTTATTGTAGCCAGAATATATATATACATACATATATATATATATATATATATATATATATTTGTATAAATCATGTTTGTTTAATTTATTAATATTTTGATCAAACATGTCTACTAGAAAATATGCATGTGGTTATGGAAAACTTCAAAAAAAGGAGAAAAGTAGAATAATTGATTGAATCTCAAAGATGAGCTCTAAATTTTACAAAATGATAGAAAATTTTACTAGATAATATGCTAAGTTTAACTCTTAAGCCATTTTCTCAAACACGTTGGGAAAGTCGGATTGAAAGTCTAAAATAATAAAATTTCAAACTCCACAAATAAGAGACACTTTGCTACAATTAGCAAAAACAAGTGATGTTCCAAAAACAAAAAGTGAAGTTAATTGTTTAGCAACATATGAGATGTAAAGTTTTGAATTCTTATTGAGTATAACTATTTGGTATGATATTTTATTTGTTGTTAACACTGTTAGTAAAAATTTACAATCGAAAGACATGCATATTGATGTTGTTATAGATCAATTAGAAGGTCTTATTTCACATTTTAAAATGTATGAAAAAACTGGATTTACATTGGTTATGATTTCATTTAAAGAGATTGCAACTATAATGAAAATATAACATGTTTTTTCGTGAAAAACATATAATTCGTAGAAAGAAACAGTTTGATGAGAACGCTAATGACAAGACAACACAATCTGCTGAAGAATCTTTTAGAATTGATTACTTATTATATGTAGCTATTTCTTCAATTCAAAGTAGGTTTAAACAATTTCAAATATACGAAAATTATTTTGGGTTTTTACTTAATTTTAAGAAATTAAAATCACTAGATGATGATTTGCAAAATAAATGTCTTAATTTATAAGGTTTCCTAAAACATGATTTTGATGGTTTATATTTTAAAACTAAAAGTTTTAAAAGAAATTATACAAATAGAAGAAAGTGCTCCAATTGACATATTAAATTATATAAAAAGACTTGATTCTTTTCCAAATACATGTATTGCTTATAGAATTTTATTAACAATACTTTTATTACAGTTGCTTTTGCAGAAAAAGTTTTCAAAATTAAAATTGATAAAATCCTACCTAAGATCACAATGTCACAAGAGAGATTAAATAGATTAACCATTTTATCAATTGAAAAAAGTATGTTAGAAAAATTTGAATATAAAAATTTAATTAGTAATTTTGCATTCCAAAAAGTGAGAAAATCATTTTAAATAAAAATATAACAATATGATTAATATATATATTTTTATTTAAAAAAATAAAACTCCATTTCAAAGTTTCACCTAAGGCCTCAAAATTCATTGGGCTGTCCCTGTCGATGTACCATATCATACGATGCAAATTATTTTGTTTGTATTTTATATGCATGCCATTTTACAAGTCTCACTTGATTAATATATTCAACGCTTTTCTTAAAATGCCAGAGTTCATGTGCAATAAGTATAAACTATGAGAGTTGTAAAATATGCATATTTTCTCAATATACAAAATAGATGTGCAGTGCATGGAAAATAGCAATTAACATTATGTGAGTTAAAACTCATCTAGATTGAAAAGCGTCTTTGAATACTCCAAAAGATCCAGATTCTCCAAATTTGTTGAAAACCTTCTATTAGTCCTAATTCTACTAAAACAACTCTAAAATAAGGAAAACATGAGTTATGAGACGGTTGCTGAAAACAGGGTTTCCTTGTCACACACTGACCGTACGTCCGGGTTCGGGAGCCGTACGTCCACCATGTCATAATGGGCCGTATGTCGTCTAGACATCAAAGCATTTTCTTCGCTATATTTTTTCTTTTCTTGATTGTATACAAGACTCTATTTATAGATAAATAGTATTAATATTATATGTCTCTTTTACTTCTACATTAACCACCATAATGGTAACTCTTATCATTTGAGATCTTGTAACTATTGTCAGTTGAGATCTTGTAATTATTGTCCTCATTTCTTTCGAGGTCACTTGAAATCTTGTAACTCTTGTCTTTTGAGACCTTGTAACTATAATCTCTTTGAGCTCTCATAACCATTGTTTCTTGAGCTTTTGTAACTCTTGTTTTAATATGATCCACAAACCTAACAGTAGATAATGTAGTTGATGTTTGATCTTGAACATCAAATGGCTTCTATGGCCTAAATTGGAACATCGGCTGCTATGATTGAAACTTAGACTTTGGTGAATTTAGCCACACCTACTACTATGGTTTGAAACATGGACATCAATGACTGTTTGGTTGGCATCGCATAATGTCCAAAATTTGGCCAACTATGAGCCTTATATAGGTCACGTTGACCAAAACATATGCCTCTTTAGGCTTTTTCTTTTTTTTTTTTTTTTTTTTCTTTTTAATAAACTAAAACAAACTTGCATTGTGAACCAACAAGAAGTTATAACGCTGGGTGAACTTTAGTGGAAGATGAAAATATAAGACTGGTTTTAATTGTGTAGTTGCAGATCGTAAGGGATGCTAAAAGAAAATATTGGCACAAGATTTATATATACTCGCATTATTGGTAACATATTAGAACTAATAATTAATCTAAATAGAGAAAGAAAATAGATGAAACACATAAAATTGATGTGATTTTTAAAATTAATATTAAATTAATTTATCACAAATTCAATTTATTATTTAAATTTTAAAAACAAATATAAAACAAAATAATAAAAAAATAACTTTAAAAAAGTATGGTGGTGCCACCCTATTTAAACATCTTGGTGGCTTCAATGAACCATACCTTTTTTTTTTAAAAAAATCGTTTATCATTATTTTGTTTTATATTTGTTTTTAAAATTTAAATAATAAAATATTATATTTTAATTAATGGGACACATGGCAGATTGTAGACCCTTATATGAGATTCAAGGGCTGGGATTAATAAGAAAAACTGATGGGAAATTCACTTGGATCCTGATCCCTTTCTTCCTCTTTTTTTTTTTTTTTTTTTTAATTTTTTTTTTAACTTTTAGATTTAATTTTTAAATTAAATTTAATAAAAAATTTAATATTTTAATGAGGTGAAATGATGCGTTTTGATTATGATTAATAGTTGCTAAAAAATTTTGACGGCGGAGATTTTATTGAAATTTCAATTGACCTATAGAGTAATTTTTTTTTTTTTTTTTTTTTTTTTTTAAAAAACTTAGGAATAAATTTTTTTTGGCATGTTTACCCACGGTGTTTCGATATATTTTCCCAAATAAATATATAACTACTTATAGTATTAGTCAACCACATGTTGTAGGCAATCATGACCATCAGTTTTAGAAGATAAAAAGATGGGCTATATATAACGTTGCTTTTTTTTTTTTTTTTTGACATGTCCACACAAGAGGGGGAGGGAGAATTCAAACTAGTGATCTCCACTTCATGAGGCATGGTCCCTACCAATTGGACTACCTCTTAGGGATATAACGTTGCTTTTTAAAATGTATTAGTTTTTTTTTTTTTTTAATCAAATAAGGGAAAATTGGTTACAAGATTAATTGACCACAAAAGGGGTGGATACCTCAACAACAAAGCCCAATAAGGTAAAAGCAGTACAAATACATAAATAAGTTCCAGATCTGGTCCACAAGGACCAAACAACAAACAATGACATCTGAGCGGCTTTTTCGGTCTGCAAGGTGGTGACAAATGCAAAGAACTCTGTAAAGAGTCATTTGTGGTAAAAATAACCACCACCGTTAAATGATTGTTGTAGGGCAAACATTGTAAAAACCGAATCAGATCCATTGAAGGCAGACCACTTGCATAAAAAATATCTCCACAAGATCCAGACACTTCAATACAAGGGGATAAAACGCACAAAAAATAGCAACAACAAAGATAAACACCAAACTACAGAAAATACAAGAGAGCAACAAAAAACGCAAACAGCAGCAGCACAAGTGGAAGAGGCATGTGAAAAGCTTATACCTAGTTTGGCCTAGTTTTTTCTTCTTTAGCAAAAAAAGAAAAAAAAGAAAGTATTACAAATAATTTTAAACAGAAAAATACTAAAACTACTTTCATTTTATATTAGATCAAAGCACTTTTTTATTTATTATTTTTTTTATCATCGAATAACCTTATGATTATGATTTTTTTTTTTCAAACAACCTTTAATTAAAATTTTGGCTACACATACACTCCTTTTTTTTTTTTTTTTACATTTCTCAAAACAAAAATGTCAATTTCTTTTATTTTTTTTTCTTATTACTAAATAATTTTATTTACATTTTGTATCATATCAATCACTACTTAATTATTATTATTGGAATAGTAATAATAATATTAAGCCAACTTAAAACTTATTTACTAAACAGCCCCTTGTCGGTTTTTGCTCATTGTTTGTTTTTGTATTTGTTTTGTTTTTTTTTTTTTTGAAATGAGCGTTTACTCATTTTGACTCAAGTCAAAAGTTAAAAAATAACTTCACGTACGGTAGCATAACCCCACAGTCCACACAATAAATCAATAATCGTTGACTTTGATTCATTCCCTTCGATTCGAGGTCTACTCGGTCTATTTATCATCACTCTCAAACCAAAACCAGAAGATATTCCCCTTGTTTCCTCACCGCTTGAATTCATCTCTTCTCTCTCTCTCTCGAAACTCCTTCACCATCCAACGGTCAATGATTTGCGCAGCACCAATTCGGCCACCATTTTACCTGCGTAGGTGAAGGTATTCTCTCGTCTGCAAAATGAAGAAGCTGTTTCTAATTATTGCTCCATTTCTCCTTGCTTCAACTCTCTCCTTTTGCTTCCCAACCTTCGCTTCCGGAGCCGCTATATTGCCGAAAGATGAAGGTTCGCTCGTCACACAGATGCATGATATTAATTTTTTTAAATATCTTAATAAATCTTAGTTTCATGGCGATATATGCAATCTTTTCATCAGAAAAATAATTAAAAAAAGGTGCAAATTTGATTGGTTGGATCTGGATAGCCTTTTCTTTTGTTTCTGATTTGATCATAAACTTTTGCAGTGGAAGCTTTACGTGACATAGCGAAGAGTTTGGGGAAGACGAACTGGAATTTCAGCGTCGATCCGTGCGGTGGAGAATACGGATGGATTAAACTCGACAAACGGAAAGGATTTGAAAATGCTGTTACTTGTAACTGCTCCTTCTCCAGTGCCACTGTGTGCCACGTCATCAGCATGTAAGTTCCATCCTTTTCACTTAAGCTCACTTAGTTAATAATTAAGATTTTATTTTATTTTATGTAACAAGTTTAATCTGAATAAATTTAATTTATAACATGCGAATATTTAATTGAAATGAAAAGTAAACAACGGAGTTAAAGCTTAAATTCAGAACCTTTAGCCTTAATACAATATTAAAGAGACATGGTACATATCATACTTTTAACAATTTCATTTAGCAAATCTATTGGACTTACCGTTGACACTTTGTAGACTCATGTAAGTCACATAACAAAAAATTTAATTGTAAATTTACCCGATCATTATTTGTAGATGATTAAAAGATGGTTAAAATAATGATTTTTTTATCACTTTCTCGTGTTAAATTACTATTAGCTTGTCTTAAAAGCTTAAGTTGATAAGAATAAATAAATTTAATTAATAATTATATTTAATTATTATCTTATTTTATTAGTGTAACTGTGTCTACCAACTTTAGACTTCTGTCGATGAAAAAAAGAAAAAAGAAAAAATCATTAGATAATGAATAAACAACAAAAGATAATTACTAGGTACATGCATGCCTTTAAACAATTTTGAATGGGTGTCTTTAAAAATGTTTAAAAAGTAACAAATAAACATAAAGATAGCTATTACACATTTATTTTTTTGTTAATATTTCTTGTAAATTCATTTTTTTAAATAAATTTATCATTAAATATATAACACTCACATTTTAGATCTTACATATTCAATAATTAGTTTATTCGTTTCTGTAGAAGTATTTGACTCATACCTTTGACTTTCAAACTGTACAAAAATATATTAAATGGGTTATGAGGACCACATCTTTTAATGCATTCTCATTCTCATTCTCACTCCCGTCAATTCTCATCATGGCTGGCCACGCAAATAAATTTTTTTTAAAAAAATCTTAGATGGGGGATCGGGACCACGTTCGCTTTCGATGATCTGCCAGTTCTCGTTCCCTAGCGGGCGGGGTTCAGCCAGCTTTTTTACATGTTCACACCGACATAAGAGAAGGAGGAGTGATTTTTGTTTTATTAAACATGATTTATAATTAATTGATCTATTATTTAGAGATAATTAATTGTTTAATTAGTCATTATTAAATAAATAAATTTAAAATTAGTTGAATTATCACGAAAACACTGTACAATAATTATAAACTTATATGAGATAAAATATAATATATAATATTTTTCTTCAAAAAAATACTAACTACTAACTAGCACTTATACGGTTGGATTGAAAATTTGATGGAATAACTTATTTATTATGAGTAGGATATCAATCAGGCCAACTTGAATGAACATTGAACAGTATTCATATTGGCTTTATTTTAATATTAAAATATATTACATTTCATTTTTAAAATAAGATTTTAATATTAAAATAAGATTAGCGTGAATACTATTTACTCATACCGATTAATATACTACTCATTTATTATATAGGCAAAACTCATCTCCTTAATTGTTAAAATTTTAAATTAGTCTTTATGCTGGGCGAAAACTCAAAAGTTATGGGGCAATTTTTCAAATAAAATAATAATGCAAAACATATTAGGAAAGACCCAAATGGGCCTTGTGGAATTTTAAGAAAAAAAAAAAATGTAGCCCGTTCTTGGTCTAACAAGCTCTCTTCACCCAAAAGGTTGGAAGGAAAACTGGGCCGATGATAAGAAATCGTAAACTAGATTTTTCATTAATTCAGTTACACTAGCATTTGACAAGGTAGCCTTTGAGGGGCTGGATCGCAACTCTTAACGTGTTTTGAAATGGGTTGAAACCCAAGGCCCGGACCTTTAGTGGTCGAAGATTAGAGAAGAAATGTCAGATTTTCCAGTTTTATTTTTTATTTTTCTAAAAATTTGAAAGACCTAAGCATTTCTCCGAAGATGATTATGTTTGTTTGTCTCTCTTCTTATTACTAGTTCGTTGAACCTTTGGAAGGTATATATATTGTTGATTTAAGAACAAATTTTTATTGTTATATTATTAATTTATATGATGGTCGTATAACGGTCTATTAAATATTTTTTTATTTGTATAGTAATATTATGTAATAAACTGTTATACGATTGTGATACTGAAAATTAATCCTAAAATAATAAAATAAAATTTAGGCATACATGAAAAAGAAAAGAAAATTGAGGAGTTTTAAATTCTTAAAACTAAGCATTTCTATCATGTTTGAAGGGAAAAGGTAAAATTTTGACTACGAGAAAGTTCTTCAGACTACATTTTATAGCTTTGAGCCACAATTTTATTCATTATTTCTTGAGAAAGTTGAGCCCGGTGACCGAAAAAACCCAACTTTTGTACTGGAATGACAGAGTCCTCAAAGCGCAGAATCTCCCGGGCAAACTCCCACCAGATTTGGTCAGGTTGCCTTACCTCCAACAAATGTAAGTGTACACAAATGCTGTAGTTTCTTTCATCAGCTGATTTTCCGGTGGACTCATTTCTCTATTTCCCTCTTACATTAGTGACCTCACCCGCAACTACCTCAACGGTTCAATTCCTCCGGAATGGGGTTCCACGCAGCTGGTCAACATGTACTCTCTCTCTCTCTCTCTCTAGATGTTTTCATGAAGGGATGATTTTAACGTAAGAGGGTCATATTGCAGTTCCTTCTTGGAAACCGGTTAACGGGTTCTATCCCCAGAGAACTTGCACATTACTACTCTCAAAAGCTTGTGAGTTTTGATAAGCCGTTTGTTTCTATTTGTGATTTTTCTTTTAAGAGTTTTGTGATTTAGAATTCGGTTTTATTATTTGTAGTACGGTGGAGTTCAATCAGCTTTCCGGAAATCTTCCTCCAGAGCTTGGCCATATGCACTCCATAGAAAGATTGTAAGACGTTTTAAATATTCCCCTTATTACAAGAATCTTAACTCTTTTATTTGGTGTACTGAGAATTCCTGAGGCTGATAATGTTGTTGTTGATGATGATGTTCTTATAGCCTCCTCAGCTCGAATTACTTTACTGGGGAGTTGCCTGATTCATTTGCAGGGCTGATCACATTGAAGGACTTAAGCTACTCTTTCTTTCTTTCCGCATTAAGTTTTCATCTGAGATTACATATGACTTTTTCTTTTAAAATTCTTTTGTCCATTCAACGTAATGCAGTCGGATCAGTGACAATCAATTTTCTGGAAAGATACCCAATTATATTCAAAATTGGAAAAAGCTTGAAAACTGTGAGAGCTTTATTCCTTTTGCCTTTTTAATTTTGATTGGGATTTTGTCATTATTTAATTATGGCTGTTATTTGTTATCCTCATTACATCAAAATTTGGTAACAACAGAGTGATTCAGGCAAGTGGTTTGAACGGGCCAATTCCTCCTGGCGTTGCTCTTTTGGAAAAGTTATCTGACTTGTGAGTATCAACCTTTTATGTCACAACTATAAATCATTTTCAGATGGAATTGCATTTGAATTACTATATTCTTTGTTGAATTTGATATGCAGGAGAATTAGTGACTTGAATGGATCTGAAGAACCTTTTCCACCACTTAATAATCTGACACATTTGAAGACATTGTAAGTCAAATGTTTCAATGACATGATTTTCGGAAGTTCCATCCTTATGGCTACTCGACTTTACATAGATATTTTTTATTTTGTTACAGGATATTGAGGAGTTGCAATATTACTGGACGGCTACCTGAATTTCTTGGGGATATGACAACGTTGAAAACCTTGTTAGTATAGTAGCCACCTTTTTGTCCATTTTCTGTTTGCTGATATTTCAAAAATTCTCTTGAAAATGCTTTTATGCTCATTTTTCGACCATTCTTTGCCCGTTGATGAAGCCTTTTAGACATGGAACATGATTGTCTTTGACAAGGTGGTCTATGTTATTTGGTGTACTTGAGAAAACTATTCGAGACCATTTTTTTTTTTCAAATTTTTTTATGTCATTTGCTTGGTGGATTCTCTTCCTTTTTGCCTTTCTTTAGTCAATCTTGAACTCCTAATTCCAATACTCATTTAGAGGTTTTTTTTTTGGAACTGCCCCAGTCTATTGTGCATAAACACTAGTTGGTCTAATTAGCCAAACAGTTGAAATTTGAGCAAATCATCTGACTGCTCAATTATGTGCGAAAGTGTATGTTTATGTCTGAGAAAATGAGATATGCTCTTCATCTGATTGGATGTCAAATGAATTAAGCTATAAACTAGTCCGTATGCACAATAGTTTAATTGGTTTATATCGTATGAAAGGATTATATGAGAAATCAAAAGTGACGATAAAATTGAGTAATTATTTCGGCTCAAGATATTGCATGAGCTTGGTAATGTACAATTGTTGAAATCCTGTTTGGGTATGGGTCACTTACCTTTAACAACTAAGCTTAGGAAACTGTTATTTTATTTTATTTTATTTATAAAAAAACGAAGGTAGGGAACTTATGTTAACAAAAATTGTCCCACTAGAAATGAGTAAAGAACTTATTTAATTGACAAGAAAAGAGGTGGGTAGCTTAATGTGCTGCCACAGTCAAGCATGATTATATACCAGGAAATGCTCTAGAAAACTTCTATTTTGTAAGATTTTAACAAAACCAAAACCAAAACCATGACCTCCCTTTCCCACACCTGCAACCTAAACCAAGGCCCAGGATTGGAAAATTCTTTTAAAAGATTTAAGAATTCCAACTAAATTAGCATGGTTTGACTTTTTATTTTTATTTTTTTATTTTATTTTTATGACATTCTTATAAAAATGATTTTTCTCATTTTACAACTTCAATATGTTGTTTGTTTGTAACATTTTCAGGAAAGGATTGGTTTTTAGGGTGCTATTTGTTTTCTAATTCATTTAATTATAACTTTTCCTGCAGAGATCTCAGCTTTAACAAACTAAGAGGAGAAATTCCAAGCAGCTTTGCAAGTCTACAAAATCAGATTACATGTATGCATTTGAAATTATATGTATATTTTCATATACCAAATTGCAGACAACCATTTTTGTATAGCTGAGAGACACTGTGATTGTTACCTCATTAGTGGGGATGAAAAAGGAATAGTTTAATGACCTGATCAATTAGGCTATCTCCTAGTTGATCAACTGGATGACTCCAAGATTCTGGCCTTAGATGACCTCAAGTATAAAATCAGGCAAAAATATCCTTTTGGCATCAAAGTCTCAAACAAACTTTGGGCCCCAAACAGAATTATCTGTGACCAACCTGACAGGATGTTTCAAGGGTGAAGTAACTGGATGGCCTGTAGAATATAGAACGTGGCACTAATGTGGCTTAAATGCACCAAGTCAAGCTTTTAGTTACAAGGGTTTTGTAAAAAGTTTTAAGTATTTGCATTGGACATACATATCATCATATGGGTAATTGAGTGCTGAAATTGTCTTCTCTTAAACAAGTACCCAGTAGTCTGTCTGCTAAAGGCTACAAAAGAGAAATAAGTCCTTTCATGTCATTCAAATTATAGGTTTCCTAGAGTTAACTACTCCATGTTGACATCCATATAAGAATTTTTTAAATTGATTTCCTAGTTAAAGTTATTCCTCTTCCAAAGGATAGGTAGCTAACACTCCTACCTCTACTTGCTAGAGTAGGGATGCCATTTCATGTAATTTATTATTGTTAATATGAAATCATCCAAAGTATAAATATTCGTTTAGCCATTGGGTGTTTGAAAGATTTGCATCCTCAAGGGAAAGTCTACTTGATGATCTGTAATGCACAAACTACATAACGATACTGAATTGGCAATATTGATTTTGTTTAGATATTTAACCGGCAACTTGCTAACTGGACAAGTGCCTCTATGGATGCTGAATAAAGGGGACAACATGTAAGGTTCTCTGCCAAATTCTATATATACAATTAGTCAACCAAAGATGTTGATTATTTTATCCTAATCATTGCATGATATTTCATTAATAATAATATGATTGTGCATCTACCTTGTTGACTATCTTCTAGAGCTTTATCTGCCTTTATTACTCAGTCGCTTTTACTTCAACTGAAAAAAAAAAATGTATCTGAGTATGACCTCTGGTAATACATAGTTACTTGCATGTCTTCCATTTGATTTGGTCTGAATGTCAAAATATGAAGAAACTCTGATGCTGTTGGGTTGTTTTCGGATGAGATGGTCAAAGGTCCGATCCAACACAAAAGATGCTATAAATGTTAAAAAGTGTAATTTATAGAAATCTGTGAGATACTTTATTAATCAATTTAGAAAATGAGGGTCTTAAATCATATCAAAACAAGAGGATTAAAGGAAATGCATTCCATACAAGTTTCAATGGCATTTCCAAGAATTTCTACTCTTGAGAGTTCCCAATGTTTCCTACTCTTCTTGTGTTTACTTCCAGGTGCTTTTTCTACAATGTGTCAGAAATCCCAATGTCGAAAACTGGAACCAGAGAATATACATTTTCATTGAAAGCATGTCCTGTGCAATTACAGCCATACTAATGTCTCCTTTTGAGTTCAAGATTCAAATATCTTTTGTTGCTGTGGTTCATGATTCAACTTGGAGGAGAAGAGCCTCCATATTCTGGATTGGCATTCACTCTTCTAGTATTTTCCATGGGATTGTTAACAAGATAATAGGACCATAAGGAGATGATCATTTTAGGAAGTATTTCCCTCAGCTTATGATAGTTTTTGAGCAGCTAATCCCCTTATGAGTAGTAGAAAGTGCTTGTAGTTTTTCTACTTAAGTTCAGTTGTTAGCTTAATATCTTGGATTATGTAGAATGAAGAATGAGAAGAATTAAATCTGCATACTATCATCCCTTCTAAGTATGTTATGCACTATCATGTATAATATAAGTTTTCTGGTCATGCTACGTCATAGAAGCTGATGAATCACGTTGCCTCTTTGTGTGCAGTGATCTTCATATAACAACTTCACGATTGGGAATTCAGGGCTATCAATTTGTCAACAACGTAGTGTGTAAGAATTCCATCTGAGCATGTTTTTGTGTACATGCATGCATGGGCATACTCAATAAACTTTACCCATGTTATTTTCCACAGGAACTTGTTTGCAAGCTCCTCAATTGACAATAATTCGTGAGTATCAACTTTATCTATAAAAAATATGCATAAAAAACTTTTAACTTTCTGGTGTATTGCCTTGATATATATAAACACAAATCCATTTTTTATGTTACACTAAATTGTTTTGGACCTTGATTGTTCTATCAGTGGCATGGTTTCGTGTTTGAGAAGCTTTCGTTGTTCACATTGTAAGTTGAAATATCATATATTTTCTTAATATGGTTATATTCTCATTATTACCGTGTGTCAATAGTGTTACCGACTTGTTTGCTCTTCCTTGTCATGGTGGATGGGGGACTGAGACTTGTAGCCAAACCTCTTATACATAGGTCTGTAATTTCTAAAGAATAAGAGGTTGTTCTAAGTACAACTACGTATAGTAGATTGCGTGAAATAAAAACCAAAGGAAAAAGGATGAAAGATGTTGAAATTTCCTCTGAAATTGTAGTGCTATGAGCAAGCGATAAAACCACAATAGTTGAGGTGCACTTCTCTAGGTTTCCTTTTCTTTTGAATTTTTATTCTTTGTTGGACGTTTTCTTTATAGAAAGGTGACACTGTTGTTATCAAATTTACTACATCAGTTGGAAAGGAAACCTGTATAAATCATGTAGGTTTTCTTGTCATGTTTGTGGTCTTAGTGAACAAGGAACCTGCTTTTACAGATACTGCTTTCATATTTAAGTTGTAGGATCATCCTACGTTACATAATTCTTCAATTCTTAGATGTTTTGAGAGTTGTAACACTATATTATAGGAAGGAAAATTCCTTTTTTCTAGGCATAAAAGAAACATAAAACTCCTTATCTTCGGAATTTGTTATGGTAGCACCTTACCCATTGGGGCACCAGTTAGGAGAGACCTAGATAGGCCCGCAATGTGGGTGATTTTTAGGCTCTTCCTACAAGACGGGTCGAGCCTTAGCCTGGCCCTAACTCCACAAAGGACATAGTACCAGGAAGCTGATGAGTAGGGTTTAATGGGCATGAGTCTTGTCCCCTTAGCATTGTGTCCATAGAGACTTGAACCCATGTCCTCCTCACCAAACCACTTGAGAGTAAGCCCCTTGCCATTAAGCTAACCCCTTTGATGCAATTTTTCTATAATTAAAAGCTAGTAACTTTAACCTATTGGTAGGGTAGGAAGGCACACGTCTCCAAAATAAAAAACTTGGTGCTAATGCTTTCACAATTGGTACAAACGAGGCTCATAATTTAGCCTTAAGTTTTCTTAACTGTTTTCGCTTACCAATCTCTCCTTATTTTTGACTTAAGCATTCACTATAATTCTAATTGATCAGGCTTGAACTAATGAAAGTTAGCTTACACGTGTTGCCTCCTTCATAGTTGTCTGGCTAGATCTAACAGTGCATAGTGAAATATTGTGAGGGACGATTAAGATGTAAGCAATCAATAATATATTTGTGATAGTCTTAGTCATAATGTAAAAAATGTTCTCCGTGAATGGGCAATGACAATAAATGACTTCTTTCATTTGCCTGAATTGTGTACTAACTCATCCTTCATTCTCCCCCATTGCTCTCTCAATTGAGAATATTGAATAGGTTTTCTTCCTTTTCTTTTTTGACAGTTACTAATGCTTTTACGTCTAGTCGTCTAAATGTTCAATTGTTACTAATTTATTGTTGTTTTTGTCCCAGATTGGTACAATGTTCATATAAATTGCGGTGGAAAAGCAGTAACTATCAATGGCACTACTGCATATGACGCTGATACAGATACCAGTGGACCTTCAAATTTTTTCCAGAGTGCACAAAACTGGGCATTTAGCAGCACTGGTGACTTCATGGATAATGATGACCAAATGGACCCACTTTTATTCACAAATTCATCTAGACTCTCCATGACCAACCCTGAACTGTACATGAATGCACGCCTTTCTCCTCTCTCTCTTAGTTATTATGCCTTTTGTTTGGGAAATGGAAATTACAAAGTAAACCTCCATTTTATGGAGATAATGTTCATGATGATAAATCATATAGCAGCTTGGGAAGGCGATATTTGATATTTACATTCAGTAATTATAACAATATACTTCCACTTTTATCAAGCAATTTCAATACTCAAGTAGTTGTTAACGAAACGGTTGTTTTTTTGATAACACAGAATGGATTAGAATATTGTAGGAGAGCTGGTATGGAAGGATTTCAACATTGTAAAAGAGGCTGGTGGAGTTGGTAAGGCAGTTATAGCAAATTTTACCGCTATTGTGACTAGTAATACCTTGGAGATCCGTTTCTATTGGGCTGGGAAGGGGACAACTGGTATCCCAGACAGAGGAGTCTATGGTCCTCTTATTTCAGCTATTTCTGTGGATCATGGTAATTTTTATCTTTTATCAGCTCTTGTTTTAACTTTTGGTAGCTTGAAAGTGAACCATTCTGAGACTTGCTTATATAAACTTTACCTCTATTTCTCTGGGTACTTTTAAGGATGAACGGTGCTAAAGATATTTCGCTAATTTCTTTGATAGGATTTGATTTGGCCTTGTAATTTCTTTATGGAAACATAGATGGATGTATTTGTCTTTCTTGCCTACGTTTTTTTGGTTTTATTTTTATTATATATATATATTTTTCAGTTTGATGTCTACTACTTGAAGAAATGATAGTCAACAATGATATTGATGAATAAGAGAATGAAATCCTTTTCTTATTTATTTTCATTGAAGTATTAACTGTCAGTTTAGACGTCCTTGTTTTCCATGTGTTACTTGGATGATAATTTCTCCCATCAATTACCTTGACAATGATTAATGCTATTACTCTTATATTTTTTCTTCAAACAGACTTTATGTCCCCATCAGAAAATGGAACTGGTATATCTCTAGCTGCAAAGGTTGGGATTGTTGCTGCTGGAGCTTTTGTTATATTTTTGGTTCTGGGTACCCTCTGGTGGAAGTGCTGTCTAGGACAGAAAAATAAAATGGAACAAGGTACTTGCAGGGCAATTAATGTTGTTATTATTTGGATCAGTATTTCTTTTTAGTAAAAGTTATTTACTTATGGTATGTTCTTTGGATTCTTTTTTCCTTTATTTTTTTCCCATCGAGCACTTTGCATGTGTATGTATGTTTGAACACACTACAGATGCATATGCACACTTGTAGGATGCAGTGGAAACAGCTAACTTGTTTAGTAATATGTTCACCGTGAGGTTGTGTGCATGGAGTACACAAGGGATCAGCCCATGAGCGCAACAATTATTTTAGTACTAATTATACTAAAATGTCTCAAGCTATGAGGAATGTGAACAATTATGCAATTTTCTTAGACATACATCTGTACTAACTTGGCATCTTCCTCAGATTTAAACGGTTTGGGCCGGCAAACTGGCATATTTACCTTAAACCAAATCAAAACTGCCACAAACAACTTTGATGCTGCGAATAAAATTGGTGAAGGTGGTTTCGGTTCTGTTTATAAGGTATTTGCAGAATAAATATTTTCTTTTGATTGAGTGTATTTGAACTTTTCTTATTGTTCTTTTTGAGGTGTCCTTGTTCATTTATAAAATAGGTTTTATGTTTCCCAAATGCAGGGTATTCTATCAGATGGTACCATAATTGCTGTCAAACAGCTTTCTTCCAAATCAAAGCAAGGAAATCGCGAGTTTGTGAATGAGATAGGCATGATTTCTGCTTTGCAACACCCTCATTTTGTTAAGCTCTATGGGTGCTGTATTGAAGGAAATCAATTGTTGCTAGTATACGAGTACATGGAAAATAATTGTCTCGCTCGTGCTTTGTTTGGTAAACTTTTACCTTCGTGCAGTTAATTGCTTTTGTTGTGTATTTGTTGTCATTGATAACATGCATGTATGCTTAGTCGAATGTTTTTATTAATTTGATTGATTGAAGGGCCACAAGAATATGAGTTGAAATTGGATTGGCCAACAAGACAGAAGATTTGTGTTGGTGTAGCCAGAGGTTTGGCCTATCTCCATGAAGAATCGAGATTGAAGATTGTTCATAGAGACATCAAGGCTACTAATGTATTGCTTGATAAAAATCTCAACCCTAAGATATCTGACTTTGGTTTAGCCAAGCTTGATGAAGAGGATAAAACCCACATAAGAACCCGAGTTGCTGGAACTTAGTGAGTTGTTGTGTATTAATTTTATGTCATAGTGTTTCCTATTATCTTTTTTCTTATTTTCATGTGATACCAATAGTTTCAAAGAAATAGGAAGAAAAAGATAATTGAAAGTATCTTACAAGTTAACTATTGATTTAGTTTAACCATGCCCTCAAGACACAAACACACACACACACAAAAGCAATTGGAAATTATTGCCCTTAATATTTGCAATCTTATGATTTCGTGATGATGCAAATGTTTGCAGTGGATATATGGCACCAGAATATGCAATGCGGGGTTATTTAACTGGCAAAGCTGATGTTTATAGTTTTGGAGTTGTTGCCTTGGAAATTGTCAGTGGAATGAGCAACACCGGTTACCGACCAAAGGAGGACTGTTTCCATCTTCTTGATCGGGTAATTTGAATCTCTTTTCTTTTTTACATTTTTTGCTTGTTATGCTCTTGTTAATTTATATATGCTTGTGTTTGTTAATCTTAGAATTTAATTACGGAAATGTTTCATGTTGAATATCTAATTGTCATATTTGTTGAGCTAGAAAGTTGATACAATGTTGAGGGAAAATCTTCCAGGCCTTCTAAATGAAGAATCAACCCCAACTTTTATTTGTTTCTTGAATTCTTCTTTTCCTGCCAGAGTTCACAAATTCTTGATCAATAGCATGTTGTCTGTTTGCAGGCACTTGTTTTAAAAGAAAAAGGGAGTTTATTGGAGCTGGTGGATCCAAGGTTGGGCTCAAACTACAAGACAGAAGAGGTTATGGTGACGATCAATGTGGCTCTTTTATGCACTAATGTTTCCCCAACAGTTAGGCCTACCATGTCTGCAGTGGTGAGCATGCTTGAGGGTAGGGCTCTTGTTCCAGAGCTGGTTCCGGGTCCAAGTATCTCAAATGATGAAATGAAAAGTGAATGCGTTGTGGGGGCATTTTCAACATAGTAAAGAACATAATATGTGTAACACTCCTGGTCCGTAAGGGCTAGGTTAGTTTACGTTTGACTTAGAGGCGCAAAGAAATAAAAGAAAACTTTGAGCACTGCTAACCTAACAAGAGAATTAATCAAAAGAACATCGGAAGTGATTAGGGTCCGTTTGAATTTGTGATTTTAAAATGTACAATTTGAAAACATGATTTTTAAAAATGCAGTAAAGCATTTGTCAAAATCATAGCTTTACTTTTGAAATCGTAGTTTAACTTTTAAAATTGTGCATTTTTACAGAAGCACCTTATTCTTTGTGAATTGAAAACAAATATTTTAGAAAGGGGTTTGTTAGGGGTTCAACCCATAATGTTTTCTTGGATTTTTTTAAATTTACGTAAAACATGATTTAAGAAAAAATAAAATTGGGTTTTGATGATGTGGTCTTTCTTGACATCCATTTAATTAGAGTGAAGATAATTATCAAACTGGTGTGCTTGAATAGTCAAGCACATTAGTATATAATATTATTTTTTAAACTGTTGAAATATTTTTTTAATAATAAAAAAATAGGAAAAATATAAAATGGTCCCTAAACTATTTCATAATTTAGTCCTCAAAGTTTTAATTGGTATAAAGTAGCTCTCAAACTATTAACCCTTCGGTTTAGCCCTATTCATTAATAAGAATTGTCAAAATGGATGGAAAAGCCAAAACAACGTCGTTTTGGGCTGCAGAGTTACTAAAATGCCCTCACTGGTTTTAAACAAAGAATATCTGCAGCCCTCACGACGTCGTTTTGCTGGTTCCGGAACCCATACTTGCGAGGACAAGTTGCAATGGTCGGCAACGAATGGGCTCGTCGGTTCACCGGTGAGGTATGGGTTTTAGACTTGGTTAATCTGGTCCAACAAAACACGAAACCAATCCTCACCAAACCACAAAACGCTAGAAAAATATAAAATGCCCTCACCGTCAAGTAGGCATTGGTCAAACCTCGCCCACGAGCATTGGTTAGACCTCACCGTGAACCGGTGATCGACACGAACCAGCTATGCAGCACAACAGCCGCCTCACCTCTACAAAGGCGCCACCCGACCTCACCAGCACCTCACGAGCACAATCAGACCTCACTGGCGAACCGTCTATCAGATGCCTCGGCGAGCCCAGACCTTGCCTCGCAGCGAGCTAGCGGGCAAGCTCCATTGTCTTCACGAGCACCGAGTAGCCAAGTCTAAAACCCAGACCTCACTGGCAAACCGGCGGTCAGACGCCCCAGTGAGCCCATTAGTTGCCGACCACTGTAACTCATCCTCGCGAGTATTGGTTCCAGAACTAGCAAAACGACGTCGTGAGGGCTACAGATATTCTTTGTTTAAAACTGGTGAAGGCATTTTAGTAATTTTGCAGCCCAAAACGACGTCGTTTTAAGTTTTTCATCAATTTTAACGGTTCTTACTAACGGATGAGGCCAAACTGTAAGGAGTTAGTAGTTTGTGGAGCTACTTTATATCAATTGAGAGGCTAAATTACAAAAGGCTGATAGTTTGGAAGGTCATTTTATACTTTTTCTTAAAATAATAATATTATATATTGAAACTTATCATCACTCATTTAATCATGATTTGACACAAGTGTTAATTGACGGACGTGGTCCACCTTTACAACATTTACTGGAAAACCATGTTGAATAGAAAATGTTTTCGGTCATTCTTGATGGCTGCAAAAAAAATTAAAAAATATATATATATTTTATTATTATGATGTGTAAATCCTCTAGATGAGATTGATATATTTGTTCTTTTCCATATCCCAAAAGAAGGAAATTCCAAGCAGTTCTTCACAATTAATTCATTTGTATGACTTGTTAAAAAAAATGTTGGTGAATTATCAACACTGATTAAATTTCGTAACCTATCAAGTTTACAAGTCCAAATTTGCACGTAATTGATTGGCTTCATATAGAAATCAAACCAATAATTGGGTTCAATTTTGTATGGAAATCATATGAATCACAAATCAATCATGTTCAAATGCTCATGCATTGAAAGTTTGGAGTATCTCAATGGCTAGTGCCAACTAATAAATTAATCAGAGTATTGGGACTATTTCCAAAACAAAATTTAGAATTTAGAGTATTAAAAAAATAAAATTTAGAATTCGAGATCATCTCGCAAATTTCTTCCAATCTTAAAGTACTAAACATTTAGTACAAACCGAAAAGAAAACATTGAAATTGACAATTCAACTCTTATATGTTTTCGACCAACCATTCTGTTTATTTGTACGTCTTCCTTAAAACAAACAAGAATTAACTAGAGCACGAATTTTTTTCTAATTAAAGAAAGGTAAGTAGAAGATATAGATTGCAGTTATTTTGGCAGAACATCATCATAGAAGAATTTGTCCATTGAGAGCTGCACATAAAGGATCTAAACAATGAAAAACGACAATCGCCTGATTGAAACATCAAGACATCAATGAGATCCAGTGTGACTAATACTAACAGAATTAAAGATTATCATTTCGACAGGTGAATTTTTATTATAATACATGTCCAACCACTTTTATATATATATATATATATATATATATATTTGGACTATATCATCATGAGAGTCTAGATCTTGTTGAGTAGACCAAACAAATCCGTCTTCATCAAATGTTGATAAATGCATCTTTTTAAAGAGTAGTATGAATTCTTCTATCTTGTAACGCGTATATCAGGACCACATGCCAATGAAAACAATTCCTCAGACACTTTAGATGAGTTCTCACCATCTAAGCGTCTACGTACACTAAAAAAATAAGGGACTCCAAATGATCACTTTAACGAGTCCTGCTATGCGGCAGACTCTGGTCCGCCCAGTGTCCGCCCAGGGCCTTTTTAAAAAAAAAAAAAAAATTGGAGACTAAAAAAAATGCTAGGCTATCTTTTCTTTCTCCTTCTCCTCTCCCTCATCAGCGGCTTCTCTTCCTTTCTCCCTCTGTGGGATTCAAAACTATAGCCTAGGAAAAAGGATGAACCCTTTTGGGAAGCTATTAACAGTTGTCGCTAATGCTTCAGTTTGCTGCTAATGCCTCACAGTTTACTGCTAATGCATCAAACTTTGTTGCTAATGCCTCAACCCTCTAAAAAGGCTTTCTCAAAACCCTCCAAAAAAATCCTCCAAACCCTCCAAAAAAACTTTTCCAAAATGTTCTGGGATTGTGCACAGTAATCGTCTGTTTGGTAGCTAAGAAATCACTGGAAAGAAAGAAAACAAAAAGGAGAAAGTATAATATTGAGAACAAATCAAACCCACTTCTGTTTTTTTTGCCGTAACAGTGTGATCTTCTTTGTGCAGACTTGCAATCATTCATCGGCGTGAACTATGGGCAAGTTGCCGACAACCTCCCGCCACCTTCAGCCACCGCGAAGCTTCTCCAGTCCACCTCTATACAAAAGGGATGACTCGACGACAGAGGGACAAGAGAGGAAGAGGCAGAGATGAAAAGGGGGAGGCGATGAAATGGGGGAAGAAGAGAGAATGAGAAGTTTTCTAACCTAATTTTTTTAAAAAATTAAAATTTAATTTTTTTTAAGTCTGACATGCCACGTCAGACTTAGGCAGACCCTGGGCGGACCAGGGTCTGCTGAAAATCTCTACTCCACTTTAACAGCCCAAAAAGAAAAAGAAAGAAAGGAAGAAAGAAAGAAAGAAAGAAAGAAAGAAAGAAAAAAGAAAAGAAAAGAAAAGAAAAGGACACTAAATTAAGCATGGTTCTCTTTCGCCTCTTTAATAGAATAATTAAATAATAGATCGATCTTTCCTCATAGACATGAAAATGACGTTCTTCTATTAATTTAGAGGACACGCTTTCTAATATAGGCCTCATGTCTTTTTGATAGATGACCTGAGTGAATAAAAAAACAGTATTCGGTGTGTGTAGAGATAATATATAGTACCTCAATCCTATTTTTTTCATATCGACAGAATAAATTAAAGTATAATGGTACTATTATGTGTAGAGATAATAGTACCTTTATGCTCATTATACTATTTTAGGGGGACAATAGTACCTCAATCCATGCAATTTGGTAGGTTTAGCACTTCTCCATGAGAATAACTATGCTAGTCCACCTAAAATAGATAAATATAATAATCTCCCACTTGGACATCATAAATCATTCAATCGCGAAGCAAACACAAATATGAATAATCCCAAAATTCAAAAGAACATGTTTTTAGTCATTCTTGAAAAAACAATTGATTTTATTGTTATGATGTGTAAATCCTCTATGAGATTAAAATATTTTTGTTGTTTTCCATATCCCTCAAGAAGGAAATTTCAAGGACGTTGATCAACGACTAGATATACGACTTTTATCAGCTTCACAATTAATTCATTTGTATGACGAGTAAATTCTCTTTGATAACAACCTACATGCATATGTTGTTTTCAATTGCCCAAGATTTTTTTAATTTTTAACCAATTGATCAGCATCCTATGCTGAAATTAAAAGTACAAATTTGTACGTAATTGATTGGCTTCATTCATATAAAAAACAAACTCAATTTTTAGATGAAAATCATACGAATCATAAATCAATCATTTTGAAATCCACCTGCCTAGCTTGAAGGGCACATGAATATATAATTTGGTAATGTGATATAATTATTACACATAGTGTCTAGCTACTACGTGTTCTATAATATAAGTAGTTCACTGTGAATTCGTATTAATTATATGATAATAATCTTTGATGTAATGTTAGTGTAATCTAATATAAAATAAAATAAAAAAATCTTTGTTAGCTAGGTTGTTGCAAAATGTCATATTCGTTCTCATTGACATGTTCTTAGCCTCTTTCAGTCATCATTTTGATTTTTTCAATTAATCATTTTGAGATTATGTCGAAAAATAGAACTTTTAAAGTTCAAAAATTATCATTAATTTTGGATGGACACAAAAAAGCATGAATCTTCATCTGATTGCCAAAAAAATTGGAGAATTATCAACGCTAATTAATTTGTCAGCTAAACATTAATTTCTTTAAATATTTGGAAAATTGTCATCAACATATTCTTGAGTGGTGGCGTATATATTAATAATTAAATATATATTTTAACTGTTTTACATAAAAATAAAAATAAAAATAAAACATTTAAAAAAGCATTAGCTAAAAGTTCTTTTGGCCATTTCAGCAAATTGACTCAACAAAATAACTAAAAAAACTATATTGATAAATCTTCTAGAAATGCTATGAGAGATAATCAAACATTCAAGATTGATGAAAACAAATGTTGATAATAATAACGTGGAAATAAGACCGAGACTCCATAACAATACTGAGGAGATGGGTTTTGACGACGTGGTCCTACTCGACATCCATTTGATTATGATTTGACACAAGTGTTGATTGAAACACGTGGTCATCATGGGGTAGCGGATGTGTTTTCGAATTTCGTTGATTTATAGGAGATTCGATTTGTGACTTTGTAGCTTAGGTTACCATTACTTCAGGGCTTACCCTGTAATTGTAAGAGCTTTCGCTCTTGAATTCTATGGAATGAGAATGAGAATGAGTTATTTTCAAAAAAAAAAAAAAAAACACGTGGTCATCCTTTACAACATTGACTGAAAACCATGTTGAATAGAAACTGTTGTCAGTCATTCTTGATGGCTGCAAAAAAAAAAAAAAACAAAAAAACAAAAAACAATTGATTTTATTATTATGATTTGTAAATCTTCTATGAGATTGACATATTTGTTCTTTTCCATATCCCACAAGAAGGAAATTCCAAGCAACTCTTCACAATTAATCCATTTGTATGACGTGTAAATTCTCTTTGATAACAACCTTTTATGTGTTCTTTTCAATATCTCAAGATGCTTTAAATTAAAAGTCTAAATTTGTACGTAATTGATTGGCTTCATCCATATGAATCACAAATTAATCATTTTGAAATCCAGGTACTTTGAAAGTAGTACCATATATATTGTACTTTCAGTGGCACATAAATAACTTTTAATAATGTGATGCAATATATATATATATATATATATATATATAGAGAATAACTTCTATAAGGAGTTGGTGTAAACCAGCTCTTTTGTACCCACCAATTAGAATTAGACACTTAGGATTTTCACACAAAAAGAAATAAAGTGAAAAACACTAGATTAAACACCCACTTCCCACTAAAAACAAAACCCTACTTTTTCTCCTCTTCCCCCCACTCCCTCTCTCTCTTTCTCTACGCCATGAATTGCAGCCCCTAAACCACGGTAAGCTGTTGGCTGGAATTCACGGGGTTGCAATTCACGGCGTGTATTCGGTGAGAGAGAAAACAGAGAAATATAAAAAATCGCATTGTATTTGTGCAAATGAAAAACTACATTGTGAGAGAAAAATAGAGAAATAATTTCAGTAAGAGAGAAATTGTGTCGTGACTGTGAGTGAGAGAGGAAAAAGCATTGGGCAGTAGAGAAATTTTTTATATTTATCTAGCTAGCATGTTCTATGAGTGAGAGGAGAGAGATAGGGAGCACAGAGAATAAGAGAGAGAGATCAAACCAATAATTGGGTTCGATTTTGGATGGAAATTATATGAATCACAAACCAATAATTTTAAAATGCTCATGCCTTGAAAGTTTGTAGTATCTCAATGGCTAGTGCCAACTAATAAATTAATCAGAGTATTGGGACTATTTCCAAGACAATAAATAGTAAATTAAATTTAGAGTACTAAACAAAATAAAATTTAGAATTTGAGATCATCTCTTAAATTTCTTCCAATCTTAAAGTATTACGCATTTAGTACAAACCGAAAAGAAAACATTGAAACTGATCTTATATATATATATATATATATATATATATATATTTTGACATGTCTGCATAAGAGGGGAAATGGAGATTCGAATTAGAGACCTTCACTTTATTAAGTGTGATTCTAGCTGATTGAACTACCTCTTGGGGAGAACTCTTATATGATTTCCACCAGCCATTCTGTTTATTTGTACGTCTTCCTTAGATCATTTTGCAAAGTCCTTTTTTTTACTGTTAAAATAGAAAAGAAAATAATTATGTTATTAAGTGGATACAGACTTCCTATGGGAAACAACATAGACATAGTGGTTGTCCAACAATATACTACACATAATAAAATATTGCCTTGGGCAAGTCACATATTGCGCGTTCCCGCTTTTTTTTATTCTTTTAGAAATCTTATTTATGTTATGCTTGCTTTATTGAACTCATTTCATATCATGGTTCAAACGTTAAAAATTAGCGGGCTTTACTAATCCTTTTCGAAATCCAAAGAGGTTCCCATGGAAATGAACCACTGGATCATCTGTCAACTGATCAATCAATTACTTCTTCAGAATACTAAAAAAAGATTATTTTATTTTCTTTTTATTAATTATTAATATAGGCCTATACTCTTTTTTCCTTCGTCAATTTGATTCTTTCAATGGATATCGGGATTCATATTGAATAGAATCAGAAATTCTAGGAATTAGAATTGTAAGAGTAAGAATTGCCCTTCGATTTTTTCAGATTGATGATTGGAATCAACACAAATTAAATAGATGAAGCAAAGAAATAGAATTGTTACATTATGTAAATACATTACATATATGTAATTGATATCTATGAAGATACATATTGCAGATTGATCTATATTAAACCTCTATCTTTATACAGTACGACTTTATATACTACACTACAATAACAATAATAAGTATGGTAGAAAGATTCATATATTTCTTTCTACCATACTATCGAATCTCATAAAATACTGATGATTCTAGTCCGCTTATTTCATTTAAGACACGAAATCTTAATACTTTTCATTTTCTTTTTTCTTTTCAATCATTGATAAGAACTAAACAGTCAAGTTTAATTCAAATTAATCATTTTGACTGACTGTTTTTACATATATTATAAGTAAAAAAGCAGTAGGAACTAGAATGAACAGTGCAGTAGCAATAAATGCGAGAATATTTACTTCCATAATCTCATCGTTTCATTTTTAATTAATTCGCAATAACTCGGGATTTAATCCCATAGAGCTGATAAATCTTTCACCTGTAAATTCAATATTCAATATTCAATGGGATGAATTACATCTCGACGATATCGAATCGGAGCAATATCATGAATAACAATATCTGAGCTATCAAATTGATTCATCGTCGAGAATTAAATAGTATAACATAGGAAGATCTTTTATCCATACCGAATTCAAATTTTGATTCCTGATCCGATAAATAATTCCTTTACTTTCTTTATCATTCTTTTCCATTCTTTCTTTTCTATAACCTACGTACCTCCTTGTGGAATCATCTGATGAAATATCATATGACCGCCTTTACACTTACTTACATTGGTTATAAAAAACCCCAATAAAATAACCAATAGAAGCGAAATGTAAAAAGGAAGAAGTTTAGTTCTAAACCCCCTTTTTATGATCTAATCTTCTTGGAAAACAAAGAAGTAGTATAAATAAGGAGAGTCCGGGTATAAAAAAATCGAGTATTCCATCAAATTCATTAAAAAGTTTGTTCTTTCTTCGGCAAGACCCTTAAACTTAAAAAAGATTATTCATTCCCTCACAAAGAGAGATAGGATCTTCTTTGAGCTTTATTTTATTAATATCCCATTTCCTTGGATTAATTTTGGGATACATATATCAAAAATTCAGTGTGAAATTTGAATGAGATAAATTGGTTCAAATTCACATTAATAATTGAAATTCTTAATTGAGGTTGCACAAAATCGGAGCCCTAAAGGGATATACTTTTAATCTTAAAAGTATTATATCGAGGTTACTATGTTAAGTTAATCTTTTTTGTATCGTACAAATTCCATTTCTGTATAGCCCCCCTGTAAACATATAGTACTCTATTACGCAGATCGGGAATAATCGAAAAAGCCAGACTCCGTACGGTATTTGTTGGAATCCTGAATATAATTTTACCAATCATTGTACTAATCTACAGTTGAATAAATGGTAATTCCCATATTTATTTGATGAGAAATGTGAAACTAATAAATAAATAAAATAGGAGGGTATCCTCTTGTGAATGAAATTCTGCTATTTCTTTTGTTCTCCTTTTCACAGCACACCTCAAATGACGTTAACAGCCCCACAACCCTTCCCTCCCCCCCCCCCCACAAAAAGGAGGGATATGTTTGATACTTATATTTTTCCATATAATATTTCTAGAACAACTTGATGTTTAGATTTACGTGCCGTCCCATTCCATCCCGGCCATCAGTCTCGTACAATTTCCTGGAACTTTCTTCCTTAGTTTTCATTGGTTTTCCAAATCTTGATTGCATGCGCTATATGTATATGCAGGTTAGGATAATAATTTTTGCTGACGTCTGGTACACCTGTATTCCATTCATTATTAGTGAGCAATAAATTTCGTGGCCTGCATATCAAGTTTACAAGTTGTCCACAAAATAAAATACACAATCGCCTTAAACTTTACACAATAATAGGTGACTAGCTTGTACGTTTTTGAAGTCTACTCTCTTTAATTATCACTCTCAAACCGAAACCCGAAGTTATTATATTCGATCCCTTGCTTCCTCGCTGCTTTCCTAATGCATGTGTTTTCTTTGGCAAAATGAAGAAGAAGATGATGTTTCTTGTTCCATTTCTCCTTGCTTCAACTCTCTCCTTTTGCTTCGCAACGACGCTCGCTTTCGGAGCCAATACTTCATTGCCGTATGGAGAAGGTAAGCTGATCAGCCCACAGATGTATGAAGTTTAACCTGAATAAATCATGGTTTCATGACGATGCAATTCAAGTCTTTTTTTCACCCGAAAAAAAAACTTGCATATCTGATTGGTTGGATTTGATCATGTCTTCTGCAGAGCAAGCCTTAAGTGAGATAGTGAATACGTTAGGGAAGACGGACTGGGATTTCAGCAAAGATCCATGCACTAGAGAATCTGGATGGAGCGAACCAGAAGAAGAAACATTGGATGTAATACGTCTTGTCTGTAAGTGCAACGTTAATGGCACTGTGTGCAACGTTGAAAGAATGTAAGTCGATCATATTTCTCTCATATATACACTACTCCCTTCACATACGCAACCACCGACCTATGTTTCATTGAGATTTTATTTTTTATTTTAACAACTTTGTTAATTATATATCTCGTCTACATCTTTATTCTTTTAATAAATATATATAATAAATATTTGAGTCAACTTGTGAAAACAAAAAACTCCAATTTTTTTTTTTTTTTTTAAATTTTTACTCCATCGGTCAATTGAAAAAATGTTATAAGTCATTCGGTTACATTTTCTTCAAAATGTTGAATGTCTGTCATTAAATCACAAAACTCATCGTTTTGCCACGTCAACTTTTTTTCACCTCACGTCACCTTTTTAACATGGGTGTTGGGGTGGCTTGCAAGCCACCCCTAAACCCCAAGAGGGTGACACCCTTTGAGCCACCCTGTTGGGGGGTTTGGGGTGGCCGCAAAGCCACCCCTAACCCCCTCGAGTGGCATACTGCCACTTCAAAGGGGTTAGGGGGTGGCAGCACCACCGCTTGTCACCCCTTCAATTTATTTATTTATTTTTAGATTTGATTATAAAATTAAATTAATAAAAAATAATATTTTAAAGTGAGGTGAAAAAAAAGCTAACGTGGCAAAATGGTGAGTCTTGAGATTTAATTACATGGACAACAATTAAATCATGAATAAATTATTAAGAATAAAGTCATTGTATTTTTGCTGTAAAATAAATAACACAAGACTTCTCTTTGTTATTTTTTTATAAACTGTCATATACGTTTTATTCCTTGACCGCGGTCTCTACCAATCTTAAACCATGAGCGTCGCACTTTGGCTTTGCCCCAAAGAACCTTTTGGGCTCATCATGTCGTCACAAAAAAGCTAAGAGCTAGGTTCCCTAGGTGAAGTTCACACCTTCTCATCACCATCATTTGGTGTGGTTGCCCTCGCTATCCAAATAAACACATGGGATCTAGATCATAACACTATGGAATTAATTTATATGAGCATGTTGTTTTTTTTTAAAGCTTTTTATGAGCTTTTTCAGATGAGTTTAATCCAATTTTTGAACTAAATACACTTATAAATTGTAATATGAAAATACAAATTGAATTGTAAATATTAGACAATACAGGTATTTATAAACTGAATTCTCATATATATATAAAAAAAAAAAAAAAAATACATCTATTTATAAACTTTTGGCAATACAAGTAAATTGAAAAGAAAAAAAAAACAACTAGAAAATTGGGTTGAATTATATTCTATATTAAAAAAAGAAGAAGAATTAATTGCCTTGAGACAATTGAGTTGAATTATATTCTATATAAAAAAAAAATAATAAAAAACTAATGAATCGACTTTAATTGCCTTGAGATGATGTCCACAGCTAGATAGTGGACACAGAAGGTCAATTTAAAGTCATAATAAGACAAGATTATTATTTTTTTTATATAAAAATATGGGGATTCGCCTTTGCCTACCTAGGGTTAGGAGATGAAAATCCGCCCGTAAAGCATGCCGATGGGTGAATAATGGATGCCAAGCTGTTTTTAATCGCTCACCTGAACATCCCTACAAATAATTACATTTGCCTCTCTCTGTCTCTCATCTTATGAGTTTTATTTTTTATTTTTTATTTTATTTTTAGGCACACACTTGCATTCATAAATCATAATACTTTTTAGATGTATTTCACATAGAAAGCACTCACAACTTTGTGAAAGAAAAATGAAAAAAAAAAAAAAATTATCTAACAAAATCAAGCTTTGTATCAGATTTGCATTCTCTTTGAAGGGGAAAGGTTCAATTTGATTAGAAAAGTTCTTTAGATCGCTTTAGCCTTTAACTTGTGATTTTATTGTCATATATGCATGTATTCATTTATATTGAGATGAAAGTTAAGCCCATAAAAAATCCCACTCTCTATTGGATGTACAGATTTCTCAAAGGCCAAAATCTCTCGGGCACACTCCCACCAAATTTGACCGGGTTGCCTCACCTCCAAGAAATGTAAGTACTCATAACTGCAGTTTCTTTCATTAACTAACTTTCATGTGGATTCATATCTCTATTTCCCGCTCATATTAGTGACTCTATTTCCCTCTCATTTTAGTGACCTCACCCGCAACTACCTTGGCGGTTCAATCCCTACGGGATGGGGTTCTTCCACGCAGCTGGTCAACATGTACTCTCTCTCTCTCTCTCTCTCTCTCTCTCTATATATATATATATATATATTCATGAAGGGGTGATTTTAACGTAAGAGAGTCTCGTTGCAGTTCCCTTCTTGGAAACCGGTTAACGGGTTCTATCCCCAAAGAGCTGGGAAACCTCACAACCCTCGAAAGCTTGTGAGTTCTGATCACCCATTTGTTTCTATTTGTGAAATCTTTTTAGAGTTTTGTTATTGAGAAATTCAGTTTTATTATTCGTAGTGTGGTGGAGTTCAATAATCTTTCCGGAAATCTTCCTCCAGAGCTTGGCAAAATGTCCTCCATAAAAAGATTGTAAGACGATTTTGAATATTCCCTCTGACAACAATCTTAGACAGATGTTGAATCTTGAGGCTGATAGCTTAGTTGGCTTATTTATACATACTTGTTGATGATGATGATGTTGTTGTTATAGCTTCCTCACCTCGAATAATTTTACTGGGGAGCTGCCTGAATCATTTGCAAGGCTTAATACATTGGAGGACTTGTAAGCTATTATTTTTCATATGCTGTAATTTGTTGAATATATTGTAGAATATATTATAGAGAGCGGAAGGAGAGAGAGAAGAGAGAGAGCGAAAACATATAATAGACTACATTGTATTGAGTAGAATCCTTAGAATGTATACAAGAGCCTCCTTATATAGGAGGGAGATATGAGCCTTAGCTTCCAATCTTACCAATGTGGGACAAGCCCCACATATACATTAACATCCCCCCTCAAACTTAATGTGTCTAAACATTAAGGTTGGAAAACAAAAGCATGAATGAAAAAACATAAAAGAAAGGGAAAGAAAATGAAAAATAACCTAACATAAAATAATATTCTTAATATCCCCTCAAACTCAATATGTAAACTTGAGTTTGGATAAAAGAAAAGGAAAATAAAAATGAATTCACCAAAAGCACTTGTGCGAAAGAGTTGCCGAAGTAACGCCATAAAAGAAGAGCTTGGTTCACTTGGTTGTAATTTTGACTTGAAAACCATATACTAGTAATGAAGAAACTTGCATGCCTAAAACCCATGGACCGTCTCGACTAGTGGGCTGAGCTAAAGTCGACCAAAAATTCTAACTAGTAGATTGACTCCTGGTTAAAAGGCTAATCATGCCCGAAACCCATGGGACCGTCTACTTTGGTGAAATGAGCTAAAATCGACCAAAAATTCTAACTAGTAGATTGACTCGATCGGTTGAAGAGGCTAAGCATGGAGAAAAAGGGCCGGTTAAAAAAGGCTAAACATGCCTGAAACCCTTGGACCGTCTCGCCATGTCGGCTGAGCTAAAGTCTAACCCAAAAAAAATTCTCACTAGTAATGGATCAATGGCCTAGGAGAGGCTGCAGTGACCAGTGAGGGCGGCATTTGACAAGGCATAAGTGGGCCAGTTGAAAGGGGCTTCTTTGGCCCAAAAAAAATCATTTGACCTGAGAGTGCCTACCGCAAGAAGAATAAACCGGATTGAACTGCACCAAAAAAAAAAAAAGGCCGTGGAACCGAAATGACCAATGCATGAATCGACATAAACCGCAAAAAATGCCTAAATTTGGAGAAGAATCTTGTTTTCTGCCATATAGAGGTGCCAAAAGCAAAAATAGACCAAAAATTTGAAATCAGGACGAAAAATTAAGTCGGAAACACTTGGTCAACTTTTGGAGTCCCTGTCAAAGTCAACGGTCAACTCTAGCAAAGTCAAAAGTCAGCGAAAAAGTCAATGACCGTCAGTAGGGCTGATGTGGCACTAGGGCTGACGTGGTGTCGCTGGGACACGTGGCGTGAGGAGTCAGAAGAAAGCAGCGGCGTGTAATACACGCCAGGTGGCGGCGGGGCGCGTGAAGCCCACGCGATAGCATCTACCCGGTAGCGTGGCGGCGTGCAAGATCGTATGAGGACGTTCTTGGCGGAGATCTGACCGTCGTCACTGGATCTATAAGGTGGACAGGCAACCTTCCTGATCGGGCTGACGTGGCGGCGCGTGGAGGAGCTACAGTGGCGCGTGGAGGCGCGTGGAAGATGTGCAGAACCTTCTGGGGGCGCGTGGCGGCGCGTGAAATCTCGATTGGCGAGACTGACAGATCCACCAATCGGAGCGAGACACCACTTTTGGTGGTTATGTTGGCGAGAGGGGTCACGGTGGTGGCGCACAATTGGCTCGGGCAGCAAGCGAGGAGCTCGGAGGGCCGATGACGGCGAACCTTCCACAGATCTGTAGATCTGAAGGAGTGGAAGAGATTTGGAGCAGAAAACCAGCTTGGAGGCGTGTAGACGACTGAAAACTACCGGAAAGAGGAGGTCGCTAGAGGGAGCGCCGAAAAAAACGTCAAAGACGTTTATTGAAGGCCACAGAAAAGTGGCTCTGATACCATGTTGAATATATTGTAGAATATATTATAGAGAGCGGAAGGAGAGAGAGAAGAGAGAGCGGAAACATATAATAGACTACATTGTATTGAGTAGAATCCTTAGAATGTATACAAGAGCCTCCTTATATAGGAGGGAGATAGGAGCCTTAGCTTCCAATCTTACCAATGTGGGACAAGCCCCACATATACATTAACAAGTTACATATAACATTTCTTTCCATTTCTTTTTATTCCTTTTGTCCATTCAACTTCATGCAGTCGGATTGGAGACAATCACTTTTCTGGAAAGATACCCGATTATATTCAAAATTGGACAAAACTTAAAAAACTGTGAGAGCTTTATTCCTTTTTCCTTTCTAATTTTGTTTAAGGATTTTGTCGTTATTTAATTATATATGGTTGTTATGTGTTATTCCTAACTAAATTAAAATTTGGTAACAACAGAGTGATTCAGGCAAGTGGTTTGAGCGGGCCAATTCCCTCTGGCATTGCTCATTTGGAAAATTTAAATGACTTGTGAGTATCAACTTTTTATGTCACAGCTATAAATCATTTTCACGTGGAATTGCATTTGAATTAATTTATTCTTTGTTGAATTTGATATGCAGGAGAATTAGTGACTTGAATGGATCTGAACAACGTTTTCCACCACTTGATAATCTGACAAAGTTGGAAACACTGTTAGTTAAATGTTTCAATGACATGATTTTCCAAAGTACCCATCCTTATGGCTACTCTAATTTACATATATATTTTAATTATTTTACAGGATATTGAGGAGTTGCAATATTACAGGGGAGCTACCTGAGTATCTCGGGAGTATGACAAAGCTAACGACCTTGTTAGTATATAGTAGCCACTTTTTCCTCCATTTTTCTGTTTGCTCATATTTCAAAATCCTCTTATAAATGCTTTTATGCTAATTTATGGATCATTCAGTATTCTTGCATGGCTTATAATTCATTTTCCTCTGCTTGTGTTGATTGACCTAAACCGACTTAGGTGGCATTCTTGATATGGAATTTGTGATTTTTTTGACCTAAGCAAAAATATTTATAATTTTGTTCTAAATAATATTACTAAGCAAAAATATGTTAAACAATTTATTTTCTTTTCTTCCCGTAGCTCTGTTGAGGGCATATATTATTCTTTTGGATAGAAGCTGACATTTCTAATCCAACAATATTTCTGTTTTTTTTTTTTTTTCTCCACCTTTTGCCAGTTGCTTAAGCCTTCTAGACTGTGAACATGATTGTTTGACAGGATCATTTGTGTTTTTTGGTGCACTTGAGAACTATTTGAGACAAACCTTTAATTTTCATTTCATTTGCTTGGTGGATTCTCCCCATTTTGACTTACTTTTGTCCATTTCAGTTCTCATTCCAATATTGATGATGTAGATCGGGATGCCGTCCGGAAGGACCTTCATCCAATATTTCAATTGTTTTCGGTTAATAACCGATAAGTGGCCAAATCGGACCGTTTTAACCGATACTTGGGGCTACTTGGAGTCACCAGAAATCTGGTGTCGCACCAAGCGGAAGAGTAATCACTACTTAGAAGCCTCAAAAATTGAAATTGAAAATACTGTTTATTGCCCATAAAAAAAAGGAGTACAAGGACTTTTATAGGTGTTTGCTTATTCTAAACCAAAGTGGATAAGGAAAACAAAATACAAAGAAAGAAATACAAAAACAACTATAACTGTACTTTGATTAACGTACACGTGGAGAGCTTCTTCAAGAATTCTACTTGTATTTTGGAAACATAATTCCACCCATGACCCCACCCAATGAAATTGGACTTCTCCACAGATTAACACGACTTAGGCAAAACAAGATAAATGCAGACTAAAGACTTGGACACGTACTCCATCACACGACCTCCTTTTCCCACCCGCTTACAACCTAAACCAAGGCCAAGGATTTGAAAGTGCTTTTTTTTATAAAAAAAACTTAAGAATTCCCACTAAATTAGCATGGTTTTGACTTTGTTTATGAAATTCTTATATAATAACGAATGTCTTTTCTTGTTTTAACAACTTCAATTTGTTGTTTGTTTATAACATATTTCAAGAAAGAATTAGTTTTTTAGGGTGCTATTTGTTTTCTAACTCATTTATTAATTATAACTTTTATTGCAGAGATCTCAGCTTTAACATGCTAAGTGGAAAAATTCCAAGCAACTTTTCCGGTCTACACAATGCAAGTTTCATGTATGCATTTTAAATTATACGTATATATATTTTTCAAATTTACTTCACTCCTAACTCTACTTGATAGAATGGGGAAGTCATTTCATCTAATTTATCATTGTAAATATGAAACCATAAATAATGCTTTCGATGATTAATATTGATTTTGTTTAGATATTTAACGGGCAACTTGCTAACTGGAGAAGTGCCTGCTTTGATGCTCAATGCGAACCATACGTAAGCTTCTTTGCAAAATTCTATATGCCCAATTTGTTGACCAAAATGTTTACGTATTTTATCCTATATCGTTAGGTGGTATTTCATTAATAATGATAATTATATTTATGCATCTTACCTTGTTGACTCTCTTCTGGAACTTTATTTGACTTTATATATATATGACGCAGTCAGTTACTTGTGTGCTTTGATAGCATTTCCGCCACTTGATTGGTCTAAATGTAAAAATGTGAAGAAATTAACTTTGATGCATTTAGTGTTAATCTTAATCATTTGGAAGTTCATTAATCAACTATGAAAATAAGGGACTGAAAGCATATTATTTCTTACAAGTTTTAATCATTCCAATTCCATGATTTTCTACTCCTGAAAGTGCCCCAACTGTTTCTACTCGATCTCATTGATTTTATTTCCAGAGGATTTTTCTAAATATGTCAAAAAGGGGATCCAAGGAATAGGCATCCACTATTCTCGTGTTTGTTCATGTAATTATTAGAAACATCATAAGACTCTAATGAGGATGATAATTTTAGGTAGGATTTGCTTAGCTTATAATCCCCTTATGAGTGGTTGAAAGACTTGTCATTTTTCTGCTTAAGTTCAGTTGTAAGTTTAATCTCTTGGATTATATCGAATGAAGTAAGAGAACAATAAAATATGAATATAGTACCATCTCTTCGAAATAAAAGTTTTTGGTTAATGTAATTTTCTAAAGAAAAATTACGGAAGGTAATGAATCATGTTGCTTCTTTTGTATGCAGTGATCTTTCATATAACAATTTTACAGTTGGTGGATCAGTGCCATCAAGTTGTCAAACAAGTAGAGTGTAAGACTTCTAATCATGTTTGTCCGAATGCAAGCGCTCATGGGCATACTCACTAAACTTTTCTCTTGTTATTTTCCATAGGAATTTGTTTTCCCCTTCTTTGATTGGGAATAACTTGTAAGTATCAACTTCATCACTCGAAAATATGCATCGCAAATTTTTCTGATGTTAACCTTCTTGATATGAGTAAACACAAATCCAATTTTGATGTTAATAATAACTTGTTTTGGACCTTGATTGTTCATTTAACAGTGGCCTGGGTTCGTGTTTGGAAAGCATTAAATGTCCTAGAAGTAAGTTGAAATGAAATGCTATATATTTCCTCAAGATCATTGTTACATTCTCATGATTACCTTTGTTTTTCCTTGTCATGGTATGGGGGATTTGGACATTTATATCCAAAACGTTTATAATAGGTGTGCAATTTCTAAAGAATGAGAGACAGTTAATTATGTAGACCTTCATATAATGAATAAGTATAAAAGATTGAATAAAATTAAAAATTGAAGAAAAAAAAAAAGGGATGTGCATGTTCAAATTGAAAGTAGTGACCACCATGGGTTTTGTGGTTCAATAATCCAAGGAAGTTCCTAAGTAATCAAGGCATATACTAGGGCGTGGGTTTGAATCTCTGCAATGGATAATCTTCACATATGCCTAATTGATATTAGCCGTCTTGGATTCCACAATTGATCTAGTGAATAGATTTTCTTCCTTTTCTTTTTGATGAATATGAATTCTACTATGCCCACCAGTTTTGTTTTCACTAATCTATTGTTGCTTTTATGCCAGAATCATACAAACTTCACATAAATTGTGGCGGAGAAGTAGTAACCATTAATGGACGTAGTACTCCATATGATGCTGATACAGTTCAAAGTGAACCTTCAAAATTCTACAAAAGTCCACAAAACTCATGGGCATTTAGCAGCACTGGTCACTTCATCAGGGAAAATTCATCTAATCTCCTTGACAGCTATATTGCGCAAAGTTCATCTAGTCTCTCTATGATCAACCCTGAACTGTACATGAAAGCACGCATTTCTCTCTCTCTCTTACTTATTATGCTTTTTTTGGAAATGGAAATTACACAGTCAACCTCCATTTTGCGGAGATAATATTCACTAATGACACAACATATTACAGCTTGGGAAGGCGTATATTTGATATTTACATTCAGGTAATTATTATAATATACTTCCACTTTCATCATGTAATTTTCAATTACTAGAGTATTTGCGGTTGTTCAACACATAAATGGATTAGAATATTGTAGGAAAGCTGGTACGGAAGGATTTCAACATTGTACAAAAGGCTGGTGGAGTTGGTAAGGCAGTTAAAGAAAATTTTACTGCTGTCGTGACTAAAAATACCTTGGAGATACGTTTCTACTGGGCTGGGAAGGGGACAATTTCTATCCCGGAGAGAGGAGTCTATGGTCCTCTTATTTCGGCTATTTCTGTGGATCCTGGTTGGTTTTATGTTTTATAAGTTCCTTTTAACTTTCGAATGCTTGAAAGTGAACTATTCTTAGACTTACTTATATCTTAGCATTTAAATTAATCTCATTAACTTCCTTAAAGTATTTGATTTGAACCTTTTAATTTCTTTATGGTATATAGATGGATGTAATTTTTTTTTTCTCTTCCACTTTTTATTATTTTATTTTTGTTTTATATTTTACTACTTCAAGTAATGATATTAAAAAATCATATTGATGAATAAGAGAATCAAATACTTTTCTAACTATTAGTTTGTGTTAAATATATTGGAGCGGAAGAAGGAGAGAAAGCGGAAGCATATAGGACTACATTGTATTGAGTATGATATATTATATGTTGAGAATGATTACAGAGGCATCTATATATAAAGAGGCTAAAAGTGATAAGTAAGAAACCATAAACTAATTAAGATAGTGAATAAACCCAAACAGAAAGGACAATAAACCCTAGAAAATAATATATAAAATATTTTAACAGTTTGGACCTTTGTTTTCATGCATTACTTGGTTAAATCATAAATTTTTTGTTTCAATTACCCTGACAATATGTTTTTTCTTCAAACAGACTTTACACCACCATCGAAAAATGGTATATCTCTAGGTGCAAAGGTCGGGATTGTCGTTGCTTCTATTATAATTTTGGTTTTGGGTATCCTCTGGTTGAAATGCCATCTACAAAAAAGTCAAGTGGAACAAGGTATTTGCAAGGCAATCAATATTGTTATTATATAGATAGACATTTATTTCATATATGTTCTTTCGGTTCTTTTCTCTGTTTAGTTTTTTTTTTTTTTTTCATTGAGCACTTTGCATGTTTATGTATGTTTGAACAATACAGGTGCGTATATTACGCTTTAAAATGTCTCAATTTCTCAAACTATGATAAATGTCAAGAAATTTTGTAATTTTCTTAGCCATGCTTTGGTATCTGACTTGGCATCTTCTTCAGAGTTAAAGGGTTTGAACTTGCAAACTAGTACATTCACCTTAAGGCAAATCAAAGCTGCAACAAACCACTTTAATGCTGCAAATAAAATTGGAGAAGGTGGTTTTGGTCCTGTTTATAAGGTATTTGCAAAATAAATATTTTCATTTTTGTATTGTAGTTCTTTCCTTCTTAAGGGTTCCTTATTCATAGATGAAAAAAAGGTTTATGTTCCCCAAATGTAGGGCCTTCTGTCAGATGGCACCATAATTGCGGTCAAACAGCTTTCTTCAAAATCAAAACAAGGGAATCGAGAGTTTGTGAATGAGATAGGCATGATTTCTGCTTTACAACACCCTCATCTTGTTAAGCTCTATGGATGTTGTATTGAAGGAAATCAATTGTTGCTAGTATACGAGTACATGGAAAATAATAGTCTCGCTCGTGCTTTGTTTGGTAAAATTTTACCTTAATGCACTTTACTGTTTTTGTTGTGTAGTATTGATAAGATGCATATATGCATGGTCATTTACTGTTTTCTATTAATTTGATTGATTGAAGGGCCAGAAGAGCATGCCTTGAAATTGGATTGGCCAACAAGACAAAAGATTTGTGTTGGTATAGCAAGAGGTTTGGCCTATCTCCATGAGGAATCAAGATTGAAGATTGTTCATAGAGACATCAAGGCTACCAATGTCTTGCTTGATAAAATCTCAACTCTAAGATATCGACTTTGGTTTAGCCAAGCTTGATGAAGAAGATAATACTCACATAAGCACCGAGTTGCTGGAACTTAGTAAGTTGTTGTATATTAATTTAACATCACAATGTTTCATGTGATGCCAATAAAGTAAAGAAAGGAATTGTTAGTAAACTTCTATTGTACTGAAAAAATTCAGCTTGAGAAATTTCTTTTGCTGAATTATTTTACAAGCTAATTTGATTACTTCATGGCAATGATTTTAGTTTACCCATGCCATTAAGAACAATAAATAAATAAATAAATAAGCAATTACAAATTATTGCCCTTAATATTAGCAGTTTTAGAAATTCATGATGCTGAAAATGTTGCCCGTTGTTTCGTGATTTGGTAGCGGATACATGGCACCTGAATATGCAATGCGGGGTTATTTGACCGACAAAGCAGATGTATATAGTTTTGGAGTTGTAGCCTTAGAAATTGTTAGTGGGAGGAGCAATACCAGTTACCGGGCAAAGGAGGAATCTTTCCATCTTCTTGATTGGGTAATTTGAATCTCTTTTCTTTCTTGCATTAAATTCTCTTACGCTCTTGTTAATTTTTACTCTGCTCTTAAATTGTTAGATTAGGGAATTGTTTCATGATGAATATATATCCAATTGTCATATTTGCAAAGCAAGAAAGTTGACAAGGTTCCTAACTAGCTAGTACCATGTTGTTGCTAACTAGAGGCCACAAATTTTATACCTTTCTCTCATCTCCCTGTTTCCAGGCATTGCTTTTAAAAGAGAAAGAGAGTTTATTGGAACTGGTTGATCCAAGGTTGGGCTCTAACTACAAGAAAGAAGAGGTTATGGTGATGATCAATGTAGCTCTCCTATGCATTAATGCTTCTGCAGCAATTAGGCCTGCCATGTCTTCAGTGGTAAGCATGCTTGAGGGCAGCACTATTGTTCCAGTGTTGGTTTCAGATCCAAGTGTCTCAAATAAGGAAATGAAAGAGGCCATGTGGGAGCATTTTCAACAAACTAAAGAACAGAATATGCATGCGAGCCAAATAGAGAGTGCTTCTTCTACATTGATACAAAGAACGTCAACAGATGGTCCACGGACTGCTTCTTCTACATCTGCAGCTAATCTATATCCTATCAATTTAGATTCTAATTACTTGGAGAAAGGAGCTTAGACAAGTTGAAGGAGCTCCATATCTCAGTTTGGTCGCCAAAATAAACTTTAACGTTACAATAGTTTTTTTTTATATATTTTTCATATTTATTTTACAAGCTTTCTCAGATTACGTACCGTTGTGAAAGAAAATACATGATTTACATATGTAACATCCAAACCTCGAAATTAGGTCAACCTGGTCTATATGAATCAAACTAATGTGCTATTATTATTGTCGGCCGGGATAACATTTCAGTTTCACAAAACACTGGCCCCAAGGGCATCATTATTTAATTTATTTGCATGTGATTTTTAGTCTTTTACAGTGTCTTAATTCAAATCATATTAGTTGATATCTTTTATTAAGGCCCCAATTAAGATTAAAAATATATATATATATAAATATATATATTTTGACAAGATATTGAGATTTAAGAGAGAGATGAAGAAAGATAGATCCGCATAGAAAGAAAAGTTCAATTGATTGGTAAATTGAAGATAAGATTAAAATTATTATTTTTTTATCGAACGGAAATATTTTAGAATTAGTTTTTTTTTTTGACATGTCTACACAAAGATAGGGGGAGGGGGGATTCGAACTTGTGACCTCCGCTACATAAGGCGTGGTTCACAAACTATTGAGCTAGAATTAATTGATAAAAGATTAAGAGCATAAAAGCTCAAGTAAAAAAGAGTTTTTGGGCTAAAGTTTCATATTTAAGCTTTTATCAAAAGTGCGTTTTAGTCATTTTAAAGTTTTTTAGATCCTTAAAAGAGCTTTTAATTTTTTTACCAAATAAATATTTATCTTCTTTAAACAAAATTTTTGAGTGTTAAAAGTATTTTTAAGCCCTTCAAATGCAATTTCAAATAGGCCTTTAAAAAGTAATTATAAGGCCCCAACTATGACAATATATATATATATAATGTTGAAATAATTCAATATACACTTTTGACAAAAGCTTAAATATGCATAATATTGAGACTTTAAAGAGTTTGCAATATCATCCCCAGTTAGTATATTATGTATAAATTTTCAAAATATCCTTTTTTTTTAAATAATAATTAAATTAATTTTGTAATTTTATAAAATTTATGTGGGTATAAAAGGCCATTTCACCAATTTTTCCGAATAATTTAACCCCAAACTCTAATTGGATTGGTAATATTGCAAACTTTTTAATGTTTGATACACTAAATTGAGAGTATTTTTAACTTTAAGGATGTAATTGCAAAAATGATAAAATCTCAAGAAGTTAAGTACAATTTCTCCTATAAACAATAATGATATTTGTGTTATATAAGAAATAAATAAGTTAATTGAACAACTCTTCAATAAACTTGAGTTTGTCCGAAAAATAAATGAACATAATTTGAATATATTATTAATTAGATGAATGATAATTAAGCTCGAGCCAAACTGGAACATTCAATACTCGATTGGATTGTCCCCAAGAGGTATCTCAATTGATTAGGGACCACGTCTCATGAAGTGGATGTCACTATTTCAAATCCTCCTCCCCCTTCCCGTTGTACGAACATGTCAAAATAAAAAAATTAAAAAAAAACTCAATTGGATTATAATCCATTAATATTAATATGATTACTCTTCTTTATTCTTTCAATATAAGTGCTTTGGTATACAACATCTTTCATGTCACACAAACTGGTTGGAAAGTGCAGGACCATATACAAGGGGGAAGGCTTTGGTGGACAATTCGCAAGAGGCCATTGAAACATGGGAGAAGGATCCTCTCCATTTCAAATGAAATGGAGAGTACAAGTTAGTTATTTTTAAGGGACATTTTTGTCCAGATGAAAAACAGGAAACTCAAAAATAACAAAATTACCCCATAAAAGTAACTAACTTGATACAAATAAAATGGAGAGGATCCAAGTCCATTGGCATGAGAGCACAATGCGGTGGCAGGACCATCACAGCCACGGTAAGCCAAATTGATGTCCTACATCACTACGTTTTTGCATGGCTTGCTTCCATTGCATCGGAGAGTAACTGCAACTTTGGCATTAGAACTTTCCCAGATATTTATGTATGTGACATTACTAATTTGCAAAAGAGATGCCTATCCACAATAATTGATATCACAAATTTAATTAGTCAAGTTCATCTTTTAATCATAAACTAGCATTGTGCACTCAAAAAATAAAACAAAGATAATAATTAATTAAAGAGAGAGAGAGAAAGGAAAATATATTTTCGGCCCCAAAACTATCATCAAACTTTAAAAAGTGATATTAACTTCCAAACTTTAAAAGGTGATATTAAGACTTATGAACTACCACTGCATGTTAAATTAGATGTTTTTGCATTATTATTTTTCTCCTCAAAATAACCTTAAAGTTATTAGAAAATAAAAATAACCTTTTTGAAAAAATAAATAGTTAAGGGAGATAATATGAAAAACGGCCACTTGGTATTTTTACTTTTTCCTCCTTAATTTTTCAATAAATTTAATTTGTTTTAAATGGTAATTTTTAATAAGTTTAAGGGCATTTAGAAAGAAAATTGCAAAATGTCTGATTATTTTTGACGGTATATATGGGGACCGATTGATTATATACCGTTAAAATATATTTTCTCCGTAAAAAAATAAAAAATAAAAAAAAATAAAAAATTAAAGATTTCCATTGTATTTTGAAATTATGGAGAGGTTAATTATTTTAAAACAAAATGAAGATAAAATAAGAAATTACCCGTTGATCGCAAGGGGGTAGGGCAATATTCTTGATCAAGAATGATGGGATTGCCGACCGATCCATGAAAATGTCTTGAAATATAAAATTAGAAGCCGTACATTAAGGGATGGAGCAGCCATGTCTTGATTCTCACCCATCGAAGTGCCGCGAAGGTGCAGTTTTTTACGACAACTCCGTTGACATCATCTCCATTATTTTTGCCAAGCTGATGCTTATTCCGCGTCGAGTCCACAAACAACATTCGAAATATGGACATCTTTAGTTCCGAGACAGATGGCAATACAACCATCGCCCAGAATAATTGTGGAACGAGAGATTCCGATACGATGAGAGCTTCCAATCTTTATCCCATCGGTGTTGGGGCTGCCGGCCGGAGCCGATATTCTGATATGGCTCATTCACGTTCTCACAGCCGAAAAGCCCAATATGGTTGTTCTTACTGTTCATGGACCTCACGTAATGAATCCGTGCATTGGTCACAAAATCAAATCTCAATGTCTGCATGGGATTGGAAAGCATGATAAACTTCTACGTAAATTTGAATCCTACTTTTTTTCCAAGGCTTTCTATTCAAAGCATGCATAACTATTCAGACATAATTAAGGTCGCTATTTATATGAACGAAAAAGGTGAAAAGTCGTATGGCATTATGGAATGACGTAGTAATAAAAAACATACATGAGAACATACATGTAGTTGTAGTACTTTTATGTATCATTACCAGATTTTTGTCCTTAGCGCCAACATTTTTTGGATGCTAATACCCTAAAATCGACGCTAATACTATTAGCGTTGATAGTTAGACGCTAATGGAGTCGACGTATAAGCCCAACTCTAATAGTATCATGCATGGGACGCTTAATAGTCGTACTATGTCAACACCGAAAGTCCTTCTATTTCAACGATAAAATGTGAGTGGACGGAAGGCAAAAGTCGACGTTATAGTGCACTATTAGTGTCGACTTTTAAGTGGATGCTAATAGTTGCACTATTAGTGTTGACTCAAAGTCGATGCTAATAGTCTTAAAAATAAATAAAAATAAAAATTACTAAAGTCAATGCCGATAGTTTTGAAAATTTTACTATCGTCAGACTCAAAGTCAATCGATAGTCTTAAAAATAAATAAATAAATAAAATTACTATCGTCAAAACACGATAGTCTTAATAAATAAAAAATAAAAAACTGTTAAATTACATTAATTTAATTTTATTTAAAAGCTAAATAACAAGCCCAAAAGGTTAACAAACCTATCTAAAACTATTAATTAGAAAATAAGAGGTAAGAAAGAGGTTCATAACCCATATATACACAAAGCATATAAAGAGAAGCCTAAGTATTCATAAGATCCTTCTCTCTACTAAAGATTAGTAATCATGTTTTAGAAGTTTGTTGGTCAAATATAAGTCCACTCATGTAATGGAGGTAGAAGAATGTAGTTACAAATTAGACTTCCAGGAAAAGAGGAAAATTAGAGAAAAAAATATATACAACATCCCAGTTTAGCTTTTGCTAACCAAAAATTTGAATGAAGTTAATATAGCTTCAAGCTGGACACAATAATGATTTTATTCTACCACCTCATACAACTTACTGTTCAATACTTCCACACATACAACATATCAATACCTATGAACTGAAACATTAGAGCAAGCATTACCTGACTGATACTCAAGACGGCATCTACATGAATGTCAGAGCCTTCTCTACGTAAAACAGGATCTTCACGAACCTGCAGAGAAGATGAAAAATGATAAGATATAAGATTGTGTGTTCAAACAAGGTAAATACAGACAAATATTAGGTTAGAGGAGGAGCAGTGGCAAATAAGATGAAAAATGATAAGATAAGCACCAGAAAAACCATTGTACGTCTGAGCAATGAATCTTCTAAAATGCACAATTTACTTTGCGCACTCAAATAGCAAACAGAATAATCTCCCCCACTTTACAAGCCAATTATGATAAAGGGAACTCATTTACATGCATTGCTGGGTATAGGAGGAACACATATATGACTCATAAGAACAAACATGTACATAGGCATTCATGTAATGCATGTCACGGGGGAAGGAAACTGAAAGGAAAAAGGGAAGGGAAGAAACATGTGTTAGATGATAAAAGAGAAGAGATAGTGAAAGAGCAGCTGGATGTTCAGAGCATGTGCACAGATATTCAAATGAATATCATAATAGACAAAATCTGCCAAGGAAATGTTGGAAGTAAAAAGATAGTTATGCTATGAATTGTAATGCCTACTTATGCTGCAGAGTTACTACGGCAATGTTATAAAAGTAGGTACCATAACAAGCAGATGCACGTAGGAGATGTATATCCAAATAGAAAGAAATGTAACATAAGCAATACAATATGCCATCAACAAGATAAAACATATGAAAGAATATGTATCAGAGAAGATTTTCCTAGGCCATCTAATCCATGTCATGTATAAAGAGAGAACATACAACATACTTTAAATCTTTCTAAAGAAAATAACATAAACCAATTTGTTGTCAAAACTATCATTTCCCAACCATGAAGAGGGAACTTGCATCTATCCCAGCTAATCATAAACATGCATAAACAACATACAACATGCTTCAAAACTTTCTTCAAAAAAACAAGAAACTAATTTAATTTGTTGCCACAACTATCATTTCCAACCATGAAGGGGGGGCAAAACCAAAAGAAAGTTATCCTCCCTGGTGGAATATATTTCTCTTGGAAATTGCAGCATGCCCGTTGTACATAAAATTTTCTTTTCTCATTGGTAGATTATACACATACCTAATGGGTCTTAAATGCACAACTCTCGCTCCACCCTTTCATGTGGGAAGAGGAGTTGCCTTTCAAGCTAGAGCTCATTGGCATCAACAGCACAAATTTTTCCTGACAGCACAGCATCCAAAACAACAATAGACCTATCAAGTAAAACTATAGTTACATGCTATTTCCCCTCCCATCCCCTAGGCTTACTCATGCATTAGCAGCTGAAGGACTATAGATGTATTAAGGAGTGTTGTAACCGTGCACAATTATGATGAACAATATAGAATCGAAAAGAGAGAGATTAAGAGAGAGTTGAAACACATATTTAACGTGGTTCAGCAATTTGCCTATGTTCACAGAGAGACAGCTATTATTCTGATAATAATTAAGGTTTACATCAATGAGATATATATATATATATATATATATATAGAAAACACCAAAAACCCTACTAGTACGAAAGCGTACGGACTCCGTACGAAACTGTACGGAATCCCTAAAATACTCCCGTACACTCGTGCAAAATTGTGCAGTGCATGGAAAATAGCAATAAGCATTATATGAGTTAAAACTTACATGGATCGAAAAGCGTCTTTGAATACTCCGAAAGATTTGGATTCTCCAAATTTGTGAAAAACCTTCTATTAGTCATAATTCTACTAAAATAACTCTAAAATAAGGAAAACATGAGTTATGGGACGGTTGCTGAAAACAGGATTTCCTTGTCACACACTGACCGTACATCCGGGTTCGAGGCCGTACGTCCACCATGTCACGATGGGTCGTATGTTCGGTCACGATACTGTACGTCTACTTTAAGAGTTTTTAGGGAGAACCTCATTTTCTCTCCACTGTCCGCCTATTCTCCGACTCCTAGGGCTACTAGAAACATCTTAAAGCTTCCTAACCTAGATTATAACCTTCATACAATGTAAAAACACTAAGCTAACAAAGTGCTAACCTAAACAAGGTTCAAAGCGTATTAAAGCTAACAACTACAACCAAATAAAAATCGAGCAGTATAATGACGTATTTAAAAAGCTAAGGATCGAACGTTACCTTATTGAAACAAAACCGCAAGAGTTTCGCCTTACGAATGTTCCAAAATACACAAAAACTTCACACACACTCATAAAACACTCACAAACACACACCAGCAGCCTAGGGGCGTCTAAAAAACTATGAGGGGGTATGGGGCTATTTATAGGAGAGGGCTGCTACCAACTCCTCGTCAAAGTAGCGAACGTTCGGCCAAATTGGTGTATGTCTGTTGGTTCTTGCCCAGCGGTCCAAAGGCTACCTCGTACGTTTAGGTATTAATCAGAAGGTATTCCAAAAAGTAGCATACGTTCAATGGTCCCACGTACGTCCATCTCAGACGGTTTGCGGTATGACGTCCGTGGTCCTCTGTAATTTCAAGACTGAGCAGCGCCCCTGCAGACCTATCGTACATCCGCCCAAAAGTCCAAATTACCCTTCTAGTGTCCTTAGTGATCCAAAGCTCAAATTAACTCCCACAACTAAGCTACTTACGCTTAGTTAATAATTTGGGTCACTACACATATAGATCCACATTGAAAACAAAATTTTTTAAGATGTTTATCCAATGGGCAATCCCCTCAATGTTAATCTTCCTCCCTCTCGACAAAGGTTTGAACAAATCGATTTGGACCTTAACTCGCAGGAATTCACCCCGTCCCATACCCCTCGCATCTGTGTCCACTACTTTGACCACCCGTATTAAGGCTCCAATCTTATGTCCAATATCTCTACCCATGCATGCTAATAGCAAGTCTTTCATTCACTCCGAGAAGGTAGCCTTTTCAAACATGAATTTTGACGGTGATTTAATACCATCAAAATCCTTAACCAAAAATAGGCTTTCCTCAAAGACCCAGGGTGTAACATCCCACCCTAATGACACACAATATTGTCCGCTTTTGACTCCCCTGAATCAGACTTTCCAGGAGGTCACCCATCCTTGTACTACTCCAGTAGAAGCACGCTTAACTGCGGAGTTCTGATGGGATCCTTTAAAACGCGTTGTTGTCATTGAAGGTGGAAGTATACATATAAGCACATCTCCATGCCCAGGCAATGTGGGATGTCACAATCACCCCCTCTTAGGATCCAGCATCCCCGCTAGCGGCCTTCATGGGCTTGTGCATGCTCCCTCACATCTCAGGCTTGGCAATGGCTCTGATACCATTTGTAACATCCCACCCCAATGACACACAATATTGTCCGCTTTTGGCTCCCCTAAATCAGACTTCCCAAGAGGTCACCCATCCTGGTACTACTTCAGCAGAAGCATGCTTAACTACGAAGTTCTGATAGAATCATTACCATTACGGCTTTAAAACGCATTGTTGTCATTGAAGGTGGAAGTATACATATAAGCACATCTCCATGCCCAGGCAATGTGAGATGTCACACAGGGTCTCCCCTCCAAGACTCTTGCAATTGTCTTTAGGATTTGCAAATTCGATTAAAAACAAGTTATCCCCAAGAACTTTGAAGGAAAGACTCTCTGACGGTTTCCACCACTGCATGAGGGATAATTAGATCGTCTCCTTGCTCACCATTCTGTTTGCTAGCAATTTTCCCAAAACACAGGATTTGCCAAATGTGACCCCATCATTCAGTTTCACCTTTTGAAACGATAACTTGACATCCTCTTCCTTCGTAAGCGAGAAATTTTCCCACATCATAAAAAAGATCATCCGCCATCTTGACAAACAAAGTCCCCCACCTTCTCAAATGATAACTCGACATCCTCTTCCTTCATAAATAATCATAAGCGAGAAATTTTCCCACATCATAAAAAAGATCATCCGCCATCTTGACAAACAAAGTCCCCAGCAACAAAATTCTTTCACAGTTTGAATCTGGAAAAACAACTCCTCCTCATCTATTGTCTAGAGAGAAAACTTATAACATCAATATGTTAAACATCCTTTCCCATATTCCACTTTCTCCCTAATGAATTACGGACAATAATAAGCGCTACCATAAAGGCTACACAAATTATTGCCCCCCTTAGGTTCTTCGAGAGCGGAACATTCCTTCTTAGATTGGACCAACTTTTAGCAACCTATCCTAAAAAAAAAATTAAAAAAAAAAAAAAAACAGTGTAATTAATTGGTCTTGCTTAAGAAAACATAAAACGTTAGCTAAATTTTTAGATGGGAATCATGTGAGTCACAAATAAATCATTTTCAAATCCACATGTGTTGAAACTTGAAAGTGAGATTACATTATAATTTAATGCAACATTTAGTTACACTAAGTGATATTTCAAACATTTTTTAGGACGTTTGGAGCATTTCTAAGAGAATAGGCAAATTCTTTATAATAGTCAAATTTGACTATTATTAGCCTTCTTTCTTCTCCAACATAATAGTTATTTTGTAGTTTTTCCTTATAGTATGAATAGTAAATAGGCTAATTAGCATATTAACTATATATCCGTACTATAAACTTTGTTTATTATTATTTTTCTCTCATTTTCTTCCTTTTACTCTCTCTCACTTCCTCTTTTTTTCACAATCTCTCTCACACAAAATAATATTTAAAGAAAATAGATATTAGAATAAAGAATCCATTTGAGTGCGTATGAAAAAATGGGTAGCTAAAGTAAAATTTTATACTTTTTCAATAGCTATTTTGCATACTTTTGCTAGATCAAGATGCTCTAAAAGAGTCTATTTACCGTTCACATTAGAAAAAATAATATTATTTTGCCTATTTTGTTGGAGACAAAAATGCTTATAATAGTCAACTTTGATTATTATAAGTCATTTACCTACTCACAAACAAACAAACAAACAAACAAAAGGAGAGAAAAGTCATTTACCTATTATGGTGAAGATCATCTCAAAGAGGTGAAATTCCACATTCTTTTGAATTGAGAATATATATTAAAGGATAAGTTATACCTTAATTAATTAGAAATTTTATAGTAATGTTATAAGTAGGACTTTTTCTTCATTTTATCTTTCTTAAAGCAATGTAACTTTTAAAATTACAATTAAATTAAAATTCATTAGTAATCAATCCAAAATTCAATGGTAATTTAAGTCACAACACTTTAAAAATAACTAAAAAAATGTTATCAAACGAATTTCTAAAACTCATTACTTAACATTTTTGTTACAAGTTATATAATAGATGAATCTTTGTTGGCACTTATGTTTTCATTTCTCTTTGGCATGAGTTTTAGAAATTCCTTTGATAACATTTTTTAATGAACAATAAAATCCTAGATAAATAAAAATAATTCTTTAATTTTTAATCAAGAAAGGCAAAATAAATATGACCAAGCAATTAAACAAAGAACAAAAAGGTTAAAGATAATAAAATAAACAAATTTGGAGTAAAAGAGTAGCATTCTACTAGTACATACTTTTATTTTTTTAGTCCTAAAAAAAAATTAAAATACATTTACTGCTCACTTGATCCTCCCAATTCATATTGATCGTAATCACTCACGAGTTTATGGCCCATAATTAGACAGTCACGGCACACTTCAAGGGCATTCATGGAAGGCAAACTAGTGCAAGAGTGAACCACACCATCTCACCATTGCAGGTGCCTATAGATGCAGTCCTAGAGGGCGATCGAACCACATCCATTCACCATTGTGGGGGCTGCGTTCTCATGTTATATAATGAATGGCTGCATGAGTTGACCGCATGCCTGCCATGCCTCTTCATATTGTTTCAATGGCACTGCCCTTGAAGTTGACTTGAGCCATGCATCTTCCTACTATTTCAATGGCACTACCCTTGAAGTTGACTTGAGCCATGCATCTGCCTACTATTTCAATGGCACTACCCTTGAAGATGATGTGCCTTTCCTCCTCCAAATCATCACCACCAGCCATGCCCCTAATAACACAACCAGCCTTATCACTATCCATATTATAACTAATAATTAATTTAAATAGAGAAAGAAAAGAGATGAAACACATAGAGTTTAGGTGGTTCAGCATATGCCTACGTCTAGACATCAAATCATTTTCTTCGCTATATTTTTTCTTTTCTTGATTGTATACAATACTCTATTTATAGAGAAATAATATTAATATTATATGTCTCTTTTACTTCTACATTAACCACCATAATGGTAACTCTTATCATTTGAGATCTTGTAACTATTGTCAGTTGAGATCTTGTAATTATTGTCCTCATTTCTTTCGAGGTTACTTGAGATCTTGTAACTCTTGTCTTTTGAGACCTTGTAACTATAATCTCTTTGAGCTCTCGTAACCATTGTTTCTTGAGCTTTTGTAACTCTTGTTTTAATATGATCCCGCAAACCTAACAGTAGATAATGTAGTTGAGGTTTGATCTTGAACATCAAATGGCTTCTATGGCCTAAATTGGAACATCGGCTACTATGACTGAAACTTAGACTTTGGTGAATTTAGCCGACACCATCTACTATGGCCGAAACATGGACATCAATGACTGTTTGGTTGGCATCGGCTACAATGTCCAAAATTTGGCCAACTATGAGCCTTAAATAGGTTAGGTTGACCAAACATATGCCTCTTTAGGCTTTTTTTTTTTTTTTTTTTTTTGACAAACTAAAACAAACTTGGATTGTGAACCAACAAGAAGTTATAATGCGGGGTGAACTTTAGCTGTGGAAGATGAAAAATATAAGACTGGGTTTTGATTGTGTAGTTGCAGATGTAGAAGGGATGTGAAAAGAAAAATATTGGCACATGATTTATATATACTCGCATTACTGGTAACATATTAGAACTAATAATTAATTTAAATAGAGAAAGAAAATAGATGAAACACATAAATTTTTTATGTAATGCTAAAAGGTTTTTTATTTTTATTTTTTATGTTATATAAAATTGATGTGATTTTTAAAATTAATATTAAATTAAAATTTAATATTAATTTATCACAAATTCAATTGTGATTTTAAAGTCATATCAATTTTAAAAAGACAAACTTCTAACATGACTTGTTTAGTGATTTATGAAATTTAAAAGTTGTCAACAAAATAAATAGTGATTTATGAAATTCCAATAAAATATTTGCCGTCAAAATTTTTTAACTAGTCCTAATCAAAACGCACCGTTTCACCTCATTAAAATATTAATTTGTTATTAATTTAATTTAAAAATTAAATCTAAAATTAAAAAAAAAAAAAAAAAAAAGGAGGAAGGGATTGGGATCCCAGCGAATTTCTTTTAAGTTTTCCTTATTAATCTTGGCCCTTGAATCTCATCTAAGTGTCTACAAGTCATCACGTGTCCCATTAATTAAAATATAATATTTTATTATTTAAATTTTAAAAACAAATATAAAACAAAATAATAATAAAAAATAACTTAAAAAAAAAGTATGAGGTGGTCGGCCACCCTAGCTAAAACATGGGGTGGCTTCGGCCAACTCATACTTTTTTTTTAAAAAAAATTTATTATTATTTTGTTTTATATTTGTTTTTAAAATTTAAAAAATAAAATATTATATTTTAATTAATGGGACACGTGACAGCTTATAAACCCTTATATGAGATTCAAGGGCTAGGATTAATAAGAAAAACTGATGGGAAATTCGCTTGGATCCCAATCCCTTTCCACCTCTCCCTCTTTTTTTTTTTTTTTTTTTTTTTAACTTTTAGATTTAATTTTTAAATTAAATTAATAAAAAATTTAATATTGTAATGAGGTGAAATGATGTGTTTTGATTAAGATTAACAGTTGCTAAAAAATTTTGACGGCGGAGATTTTATTGAAATTTCAATTGACCTATGGAATTGACACTTTCCTCCTGATAATTACCAACTATGACACTTGACATCAAACTATCATCATTTACGACACTTTCCTCCATTCCGTCAGTCAAATGAGTTAAATCTAACGGTCAACCTTTTTAAATTTTTTTCTTTCCATTTTTGCTCTTAGTTCAGATTAATAAAATGACGCTTATACCCTTATAAACTCTAATGCAAAAATCTAAAATGAAGGCAAAAATGGAAAGAACAAATTTAAAATGACACATGCAAGTCACATGACCGTTGACCGTTAGTTTTAACCCCTTTGACTAACGAAAGGGGGGAAAGTGTCATAAATTCAGTGAGTCAATTATATCAAGTTAATAGTTTAGTAGTTCTTGTATCAGAATTCATAAATAAAGATAATTACCTCATAAAATTAAATAAAAAATAAAAAACTTAGGAATAAAATTTTTTTGGCATGTTTACGTGTTTCGATATATTTTCCCAAATAAATATATAGCTACTCATAGTATCAGTCAACACATGTTGTAGGCAATCATGTCCATCAGTTTCAGAAGATAAAAAGATAGGCTATATATAACGTTGCTTTTTTTTTTTTTTTTTTGACATGTCCACACAAGAGGGAGGAGGGAGAATTCGAACTAGTGATCTCCACTTCATAACGCATGATTCCAGCCGATTGAACTACCTCTTGGGGACATAACATTGCTTTTTAAAATGTATTAGTTTTTTTTTAATCAAATAAGGAAAAATGGGTTACAGGACTAAGTGACCACAAAAGGGGTGGATACCACAAATGAAGAGTCATTTGTGGTAAAAATAACAACCACCATTAAATGATTGTTGTAGGGCAAACACTAGAAAAATTGAATCGGATCCATTAAAGGCAGACCACCGGCATAAAAAATCTCTCCCACAAGATCTAGACACTTCAATACAAGGGGATAAAACGCACAAAAAATAACAACAACAAAGATAAATACCAAACTACAGAAAATACAAGAGAGCAACATAAAACCCAAACAGCAGCAGCACGACAGCAGTAGCGCGAGTGGAAGAGGCAAGTTAAAAGCTTATACCTAGTTTGGCCTAATTTTTTCCTCTTTAGCAAAAAAAAAAAAAAAAAAAAAAGAAAGTATTACAAATAATTTTAAACAGAAAAATACTAAAACTACTTTCATTTTATATTAGATCAAAGCACTTTTTTATTTATTATTTTTTTATCATCGAATAACGTCCTTATGATTATGATTTTTTTTTTTTCAAACAACCTTTAATCAAAATTTTGGCAACACATATACTCCTATTTTTTTTTTTTTTTTTCATTTCTCAAAACAAAATGTCAATTTCTTTTTATTTTTTTTTTCTTATTACTAAATAATTTTATTTACATTTGTATCATATCAATCACTACTCATTATTATTGGAATAGTAATAATAATATTAAGCCAACTTAAAACCTATTTACTAAACAGCCCCTTGTCAGTTTTTACTCATTTGTTTTTGTTTTTTGAAATGAGCGTTTACTCATTTTGACTCAAGTCAAAAGTTATAAAATAAGTACACGGTAGCATAACCCCACAATCCACACAATAAATCAATAATCGTTGACTTTGATTCTTCATTCTCTTCGATTCGAGGTCTACTCGATCTATTTATCATCACTCTCAAACCAAAACCAGAAGATATTCCCCTTGTTTCCTCACCGCTTGAATTCATCTCTTCTCTCTCTCTCGAAACTCCTTCACCATCCAACGGTCAATGATTTGCGCAGCACCAATTCGGCCACCATTTTACCTGCGTAGGTGAAGGTATTCTCTCGTCTGCAAAATGAAGAAGCTGTTTCTAATTATTGCTCCATTTCTCCTTGCTTCAACTCTCTCCTTTTGCTTCCCAACCTTCGCTTCCGGAGCCGCTATATTGCCGAAAGATGAAGGTTCGCTCGTCACACAGATGCATGATATTAATTTTTTTAAATATCTTAATAAATCTTAGTTTCATGGCGATATATGCAATCTTTTCATCAGAAAAATAATAAAAACACGTGCAAATTTGATATATTGGTTGGATCTGGATAGCCTTTTCTTTTGTTTCTGATTTGATCATAAACTTTTGCAGTGGAAGCTTTACGTGACATAGCGAAGAGTTTGGGGAAGATGGACTGGAATTTCAGCGTCGATCCGTGCAGTGGAGAATACGGATGGGTTAAACTTGACAAACGGAAAGGATTTGAAAATGCTGTTACTTGTAACTGCTCCTACTCCAGTGCCACTGTGTGCCACGTCATCAGCATGTAAGTTCCGTCCTTTCCACTTAAGCTCACTTAGTTAATAATTAAGATTTTATTTTATTTTCTGTAACAAGTTTAATCTAAGGAATAAATTTAATTTATAACATGCGAATATTTAATTAAAATGAAAAATAAATGACGGAGTTAAAGCTTAAATTCAGAACCTTTAGCCTTAATACAATGTTAAAGAGACATGGTACATATCATACTTTTAACAATTTCATTTTGCAAATCTATTGGACCTACCGTTGGCTTTGTAAACTCATGTAAGTCACATAACAAAAAATTTAATGGTAAATTTACCCGTTCACTATTTGGAGATGATTAAAAGATGGTTGAAATAATGATTTTTTATCACTTTTCTCGTGTTAAATTACTACTCGTCTTAAAAGCTAAAGTTGATAAGAATACATAAATTTAATTAGTAATTATATTTAATTATTATCTTATTTTATTAGTGTGACCGTGTCTACCAACTTCAGACTCCTGTCGATGAAAAAAGAAAAAATCATTAGATAATGAATAAACAACAAAAGATAATTACTAGGTACATGCATGCCTTTAAACAATTTTGAATGGGTGTCTTTAAAAATGTTTAAAAAGTAAGCTGCAATAATAAACATAAAGATAGCTATTACACATTTATTTTTTTGTTAATATTTCTTGTAAATTCATTTTTTTAAAAAATAAATTTGTCATTAAATATGTAACACTCACATTTTAGATCTTACATATTCAATAATTAGTTTATTCGTTTCTGTAGAAGTATTTGACTCATATCTTTGACTTTCAAGCTATACAAAAATATATTAAATGGGTTATTGAGGACCACATCTTTTAATGCATTCTCATTCTCACTCCTGTCAATTCTCATCATAGCTGGCCACGCAACCAAAAAAAAAAAATCTTAGATGGGGGATCGGGACCACATTCGCTTTCGATGATCTGCCAGTTCTCGTTCCTTAGCGGGCGGGATTCAGCCAGCTTTTTTACATGTTCACACCAACATAAGAAAGGAGGAGTGGTTTTTTTTTTTATGTTGGATCATGGATCAACCTCCTAGAAGCCCATGACCGCTTCGCCCAAAGATCACCGAGATCAAGACTAAGGACTGAACCGACACCTCCGAGACCTATTGGCCTCAGGTTCTCGAAATTCGAGGCCCCCACATCCGAGACCTTCTCCGAGATAGGGCTCAATTGAGGCCTCCGAGACCTAAGGGTCCTAGGCTATCAATTCGAGGCCCCACATTCAAATCTTCCTAAAGACCGACATTACAATTCGAGGCCTCCGAGACCTAAAGGTCCTAGGCTCTCAATTCGAGGACCCACGTCAAGCACCGGAAACCCGGATCTGTAATCTATCAACTCAATTCAAAATTCAAATGACAATCGCTAAATCCTATCTTGATCTCCAAAGATCAAGGAACGAAAATCGCTTAGATTCTCGATAACAAACGCCGCAAAGAATCAGGAAGAGCCAATCATCGACTAGGAATCGTCACTTCATGCCTATATAATACAAGTCTCCATCACATGCAAAGGTAAGGCAACTCTAGCACATTTAAGCTTGTTGTTTCCACTCTTTAAAATCGACTTAGGCATCGGAGTGACCGGCTCACCCCTCCTCTCTTCGACCCTATTGTCTTTTCTTTGTGCAGCATTCATACACGAATCAATCCAAGAGTCAAATTAGCGTTACACGTCATCAAATCTGCATCAACAGCTTACGCCATCAGGGAATCGATTTTTCGATCGATTTTCATTCATCTACTATCCGACATGGTGAATACACGCCTTTCACGATCTTCACACCAAGAACCTCAACCAATGCAGCCACCTCCTAGCGCTACCGAGCGCCAATGACCCGGATTTGAGGATGCAACCACCCCCTAGTGCGCCCGGGGTATCCAATGACCCGGATTTGAGGGATTTTTTCAAATCTATGGGAATCGATGGAAGTCCTCGTAAAGCGTAACGAGGAACTCAATGTCGGATTAATCGCGGAGGCCCGGCGCAAGGAGAAAGAAAGAGAGCGCGTCGAGTGACGGGAGAAGGAGAAGCAAGACAGGATTCACCGTGAAAAGTGGCCTGTCAACCCTCGTCAGGAGGACAATGAGAGTACCGGCCCGTGGGGGGGAGAATGAGGAAAATCGTGATAATCCCGGCCAAGACGAATGCGAGGTCTCGAAGGGATCGAACCCATCGAGAAGAGTCCCCACGCAGAGAGTCTCGGCACGAGGGGGGTAGCAAAAGGTCTCGCAAAGAGAGACGCGAAGAAGAAAGGTCTCACCGATCAGGGTGGCACCGAGAAAAATCCCAACACGGGAACTGGAAGCCACCAGAAGCAAAGATGAAAGACCTTGAGGATAAGTATACCCGGATGTCACGAATGGATGGGGAGGATCCAATTGATGGCTCGGGACATGTTGGAAGACGAAAGTCTCCTGCTCACCGGCGGGGTGAAAGCATACCCCATGCCGGATAAATTCAAAATGCCACTTGGATCGAGAAGTACGATGGAAATGGAGATCCACAGAGCATTTGAGGCCTTCCGAGAGCATCTCATCTTGCATGGCACTCCCGATGAGATCGCATGTAGGGCTTTCCCTTTGACCTTGAAAGGAGTAGCGAAAGATTGGTTCACCGGACTCCCCCCTAAGTCAGTCGACACTTTCAAGGATCTGGGCCTGTTCTAACCCAGTTCCTAGCCACCAGGAAAAGGAAGAAGGATCCGACCTGTCTGTTGACCTTACGTCAAGACAAGGAGGAAAGTTTAAAGGACTTCATGCTTCGTTTCAATAGGGAAAAGCTTGAGGTTGATACTCCTGACGACAAGACATTACTCCGGCCTTGATGGGGCACGAGCGAAGGGCCGCTATGGTCAAGTAGGGAGAAAGAATGTGAATAAGTGACCTCCCGCTCATGAAACCGACGGAGAATTCATTCACCAGAGGAGCTAGTTTGAGCACTTCTTAAAGCCCAGACATTGGAGGAACAGCTAAGAAGGAGAAGAAGAAGGACTTAATCCTCCCAAGTTAAAGGAAGAAAAGAATCCTCAAAAGGGAAAAGAAGCTAGCCCATTACTCAAGTGAGCCTCAAAAACAGAGCCACCGAGATTCTCTAAGGAAGTCTTCACCCCTTAAACACGCCTCATCAAGTATTTTCGCCATAAAGGGGACCCAGATTTAGATGGCCACAAAGATGAAGACCACCCATTCAAACGGGATCAAGAAAATTTTTGAGTACCATGCCGATTACGGCATTTGACGAGGATTGTATATCTCCGCCGAGAAATCAAGTCTTCATACAAAACGGAGGTTAGTTAGATTCCTCGGAGGAAAGGAATCAGAGGCCAATCGTCGAGGACCTTGAGGGAGTTCGAGAAGGTCTCAACGGGCGTAAACCAAGACGAGGGACGAAGCTCAGAGAGGTTCGACGTAACCAAGAACGGGGATATCCAAGAAGAACCCATCCAAAACTGTGGAGGTCGCTCGAGAGATCCACACCATCGCCGGAGGAATTGTAGTGGAGGAGACTCAATTCGGCAAGAAAGGCTTATGCAAGAAGTCCGCAAGGCCGTGGAGGTGTATTCGCTACATAGGCCCTCAAGGCTGCAAGGACGGATTCGGGTGTTGTCATTCTCGAGGAAGACGCCGGGGTGGTGATGCCCCATGACGACGCCGGTAGTGACCTTGACCGCTATAACTATGGGATACATCAAATTCTCGGACAATGGAAGTTCACCGACATCCTATCATCGTCGGCCTTCCAAAGAAATGGGTATCGATCGTGAGAGGATCAAACCATTTGGCCCCATTAGTCGATTTGGCGGAGAAGTTGTATTCTAATAGGGATCATTCTGCCGGTAACAGAACAGCAGGAACAACACTCAACTAGCTACCGTGATGGTCGATTTCTTGGTAATCGACGCCCTCCGCCATAACGAATTGTGGGTCGGCAAGACATCAACAAATTGAAAGCAGCAACATCGACCTACCACCTCATGATGAAATTCCCGACGGAAGAGGGAGTCGAAGTGGTGAGGGGCGATCAATCGCAAGGAAGTGTTATAACACTTCGATAAAGAGGGTATCAATTCGACCACGCCACAAAGGGGCTTCGCACACAAGGTCAAAGGGGAACCAACAGAGCCGCTAGAGGAAGTTTCAATTGGGGAAGGAAGGGTCTTGCAGTTAGGAACTTGTCTGGAGAAGGAAGTTCAAGAAGACCTTATGGAATTCCTTCGTAGGAACGTGGAGGTTTTCGCCGTCGCACGAAGATATGCCGGAATTAGCCCCAGGGAGATTGTCCACGAAACGTGAACTCGCACAAGCCAAGAAACAAAAGCGAAGGAAGTTTGCACCCGAAAGGGTCGAAGCGATAACTATGGAAGTCGAGAAGCTCTTGAAGGCGCAATTCATAGAAGAGGTTCATTACCCGGAATGGCTGGCCAATGTGGTTTTAGTAAAAAAATCCAATGGCAAATGGAGAATGTGCGTGGACTTCACCGACCTTAATAAAGCCTGTCCCAAAAACAGCTTCCCTCTTCCCCGCATTGACGCTTTGGTCGATTCCACCTCTGGATACGGGTTGCTAAGCTTCATGGACGCATTTTCTGGATACAATCAGATCCTTATACACCCACAAGATCGAGAGAAGACTGCATTCATCACCGATCGAGGCTTATACTGTTACAAGGTTATGCCCTTCGGTTTGAAGAATGCAGGGGCTACCTACCAGCGACTGGTAAACAAAATGTTCCAAGCCCAGATAGTGAGAAACATGGAGGTATATGTAGATGATATGCTGGTCAAGAGCAAGGAGTCGAGGGATCACATCAGTGACCTTCACGAGGCCTTTGCCACGTCAAGCAAAGATGGAATGAAATTGAACCCGCAGTGCGCCGGGTATCCTCCGGAAATTCCTGGGGTATATGGTCTCATGCAGAGGAATCGAGGCCAACCCCAAAAAGATTCGAGCAGTCCTCGAAATGCAATCCCCGAAGACAACGAAGCAGCTACAACAGCTGACCGGACAATTAGCAGCCTTAAACAGGTTTATATCTCGCCTGCATAAATGCCTTCCTTCTTCAAAATTTTGAGGAAGGCCTTCGAGTGGACGAATGAGTGCGAGGAGGCCTTTTCCAACTTGAAGGCGCACTGATTTAGTCCTCCTCATCGAGCCGAACTATCCTGTGGGAAGTCCTATGCTTATACTTGGTCATACCCTCTCAACAGGCAGCCTTGATCCGAAGATGAAGGAATACAAAAGCCGGTGTATTTGTAAGCAAAGCGCTCACGGCGTATGAGGTACCGGATCGAGAAGCTTGCTTGTCTCATATGGCCTCGAAAAGCTTCGCCTTATTTTCGCTCATACCATCCGAGTTCTCACGAGTATCCTCTCCGAAGGTGATGCAAAAGCTGGATTTATCGGGTAGATTGCAATTGACGATCGAATGACAGTGATCTCGAATTCTCCTCAAATGCCATCAAGGGTCAAGTACTCGCAGACTTTCTGGTCGAATTCACAAACATGCCAGAGGTTAATGAACCAGTTATGGAGCGAAAATGGATGGTTTACGTCGATGGTTCGTCAACAAAGAAGAAATGGGGGTGCAGGATAGTACTCTTCACCCGGAGGAAGGAGAGTTGAGTCCTCGAGGCTGGAATTCAAGACCACCAACAACGGCGAGTACGAAAGTCGTGGCGTGGGGCCTCGAGTTGGCCTCGAACTAGGAGCCGATTCTGGAAATACGAGTGACTCCCAAGTTATCGAGGGCATATCGGAGGAGAATTCGAGGCCAAGGAGAAAAGATGAAGAAGTACCTAAAGGTACAAAGCATGCATCGCTTTTGAAGTTCTCGATAAAAAGATTCCGCGAAGACAATGAAAAAGCGATCATCCGGCAAAATGGCGCAAGAGAGACGCAGGAGTCTGACGAGAACGAGGGAATCATCAGGATTCTAAATCAACCCTCGATCTTCGAGGAGGTCTCGAAAGCGCCTCAAATGTCGTCGATCGAGGAGGCCTCGGATTGGAGGCAGGAAATCTTCAGCTACTTGTAGGATGGAACCCTACCCTCCGAGAAGAAGTCCGCGATAAAATTGAGGATGAAAGCAGGAAGATTCACTATCTTAAATGGGCTACTCTACAAAAGGGGGTTCACGTTGCCTCTCCTAAAATGTATCTCCAGTGAAGAAGGAAATTACGTGCTCCAGGAAATACAGGGGAACTGTGGAAGTCATTCGAGCTGTGGTGTCGGCTCATAAAGCCGTATAAGGTAGGATTCTCTTGGCCAAACATGTATAAAAGTTCACAGAAATCGTTAGAGTATTGTGACAAGGTACCAGCGATTCATAAACATCACCAAACAACCCCGAGGAGTTGGCGGCAATTTCCTCCCCATGGCCCTTCTCACAATGGGGGTGGATATAGTGGGACCGTTGCCCGAGGAAAAGGCGTCGATTCGCAGTTGTCGCGATGGATTACTTCACCAAATGGATGAGTCGAACCCTTGGTAAACATCACGACTACAGCATCCAACGGTTCTTATGGAAGAATGTTATACTGCCTACGATTGTGCCACACGCGTTTGTCACCGATAATGAAAGCAGTTCATTGCGAACCATTCGAAGTGGTGTGCCATTGTGTATTAAGAATTACTTCTCTTCTCCGGACATCCATGAGCAAATGGGCGGTGGAAGCCACCAACAAGACCATTTTCAAAATTTTGAAAAAAAAGCTAGGTGACAAAAAATGGTGGGGCGGCGACCTAAGTCCTTTGGGCCTATCGAACCACCAAGAGAACTCCTCTGAAGAATCCCCTATGCTCTAACATTGAATGAGGCGGTCATTCCGTGAGAGGATCGGGAAGCTTGATTGAGTCGTACCAAAAAAGGAGGAAACGCCGAAGGGCTAAAGCTCCATTTGGACTCCAAGAGAGGCGTGATTATGCCCAGATCACACTCTCAGCCTATCAAGAAAGAATGGCGAAATATTTTAACAGGAAAGTGAACCATCGAAGTTTCAAAGTCAGAGACCTAGTCCTGCGTAAAGTTACTCTCGCCACCAGAGATCCAGTCGAAGGAAAGCTAGCTCCAAACTGGGAGGGACCTTACGAAGTGGTTAAATGCCAGAGGCCAGGAGCATACTACCTCAAAGACTCAACGGGGAGAGCCCTTCCGAGACCTTGGAACGCTGATCACCTTAAGAAGTATTTCGTTTAATAATTGTAATTCATATTTGTTCTTGTTTCCTCAATTTCAGTTTGAATTGGTGCAATAAAAGGATGGCTCGGAGTTTCTCTCCGCAAAAATGTGGAATCAGTTGGAACAAAAGAAACGATGTCACGGCCCGATATGAGACCTGGTCTCCGCCAGGCTCGGCATCGAAAGCCTGACTCGAAATAATGTCACGGCCCGATACGAGACCTGGTCTTCACCAGGCTCGACATCGAGAGCCTGACACTCAAAATGATGTCACGGCCCGATACGAGACCTGGTCTTCACCAGGCTCGGCATCGAGAGCCTGACACTCAAAAGAAACAATGTCACGGCCCGATACGAGATCTGGTCTTTACCAGGCTCGGCATCGAAAGCCTGACTCAAAATAATTTTACGGCTCGATACGAGGCCTGGCCTTCACCAGACTCGGCATCCGAGACCTTACGCTTACTCGATAACCGGACGCTCAAAATGAACAGTTAAAAAAAAAATCACATGGTCTTCTCGAAACAACATCGAAGCTAAAATCCCAAAGCACTTTTCGATTTTTCGAGAAGAATACCTTGTCAATTGATTCTTGATCATTTTTTTGGATGAGTTATACAAAGTTATGTCAAAATGTTTCCATTTAAGTAAACAAATGTTAACTGAAATATACTAAAATATGTTTCATTAACTTCTGAAGTTACAATATGGTACAAGGAAAAGATATACAAGTTGTACAACAGAGCCTACGGCTTTACTGGGGGGTCTTGGGCCGGCGGAGGTTCCTCAACGCCGTCGTGTTCCTTCTCTGCCTCTTCACCTTCCGGAGCCGCTTCCGGTTGATAGGCGAACCGGTCAATCCCTACGGCGTCCGGCATCTCCTCACGACCAAGGCTGATCAGCTGTCGAATGGCCTCTTTTGTCATAGGTATGTCCTCAATATTAACGGAGTTGAGGTCCATCTTCCGAGCCGAGTCCCTCCACCAGGCCCTGAAGGTCTCGAATCCGAGGTGAAGCCTATCCGCCCACGCCGAGTCTCGGACTCTCGAAGCAAAAGATAGCTGGTGTAGGTAATCAGTCGCCTTCGCCTTGGCTTCCTTGAGCTCCAACCTCATACCCTTATACAAGGTGTTAAAGTGTTGGAACTTCTCCTCGGCGACAATCTTGCCTTCCACCGCTCGCTCCACCGAGACCTTACTCTCTGACAGCTGCTCAAGAATGTCAGAGTGCTTCTCCTCGAGCAATTTATAATCCTCCTTAAGGATGGAGTGGTCCTCCAGGAGTTCTGCGTTTTTTGCCTCGAGAACGTGGTGGTCCTCTCGAAGCTTCGTGTTCTCAGAACGCAGCCGCTCGATATCCTCAGAGAGCTTCGAGAGCTTAGCCTCTGCTCGGTCCCTAGCCTTCGAAGCGTCTGAGGCCTCGCATTCCATCATGGCGGAATGCTCCGCCAGAACCCGGAGGTCTTCCTCGTGTTTGGCGACGGACTTTTTGAGGTTGGCATTCTCCTCCTTGACCCCCGAAAGTCTCCTTTGTAAGTCCTCCGGCCCACTATCGGAAGCTGAAACCTTCCGCATATAGCAGTATAGGATCGTGGACCGGAGGAAAGCCTGCAGACAAAGCCAACGCAATGTTAAAAAAAAAAAAAATTCAGAAATTAAGGTTCAATACCTGGTCAACACTTACCAAGCACTGCATGGTCAGCATCTTCTCGGCTACCCCACGAAGAGTTATATCTCGCTTCAGCCGGAGACCGTCATGATCGACAAGGTCGACCACGGCCTTGAAAGGGTTATCTTTAAAATCCCCTCCAAGTTTAGCCAACTTCCCCCCAACGGTCCAGTTGGCCCCTTCCGGTTTAATCTCGATCGTACTCTCGGAGCTCGAAGCCCCGGATGCTTCGAAAGCGTTTGGCCTCCTCGCTTCCGCTTCCTTCTCGACTCCTTCAGGAGTCGGACTTCGAGGCCTCGTCGGAGTCGGAGCTCTCGACGAGTTCCCCACCTCAGGAATCGGGGACAATGCCCTTCCGGGAGCCTCTTCCGTCGCTTTAGGGGAGGCCCCCATGTTGTCGTCAGCCACCCCAACCGAATCATCCGACATCATCTCTATATCCTCCAGAATGTGCCGGATGTTCGAGCCAAGAGGTTGACTCAGTACAGGAATACTCCCCTCTGGCACTCGCAGGGGCTCTTCTTCAACCACCTTGGCCACCGCCACAGGAACGGCCAAGACCGGCTCGTTCGCAATGAATTTCTCAACCTTCCCCAACGGCGGAATTGAGGGGGGCATGGCCTTCTTCCTCCGAGAGGCCAAGAATTCGACGACATTAGCCGCTTCGTCGACCTGAGGACCGGTTCCGGCCGTTGGTACGTCCGCTTCCACCACCTTGGTCAGCTTTCTCCTCTTCACAAGGGGAGCCTCAATAACCTCTACTGACTCCTCGGCTATCGAGTGTGCCTTACGAGCGGATCCCGGAAGGTTCTCGATAGGCCCACTTGCTTCCGGGCTCTCCTCATCAGTAGCAGCACCACAGCCACCTTGGGGCTTCGATTTCTCCACCAAGAGGCCCTTCGTCGTTGGCGGGTTTATGGGGAGTGAAGGGAGTGTCGGAACCTTAGGCTCCCGAATTTTAAACGCCCCGCCAGTCATTATAGGGTAGACGGCCTTCGCGGGTTTCCCGGTGTCGACGACTTTCGCCTTGCCTTTGTCGGCGACCCAGGCTTCACTTTGCGGCCAAAGGGCCTCACCCTTTCCTTCGAGGGTAGAGGCCCGTGTGTTAGCGGCGGGAACGCTGGGGTCCAGGCGACGGTAGGGTCGACGAGCCCAAAGGGTCATCGAGCCTCATGGGGACGTCGGAAGGATTCGGCGTCATAGCAATTCGGATAAGCTTAGCGGATGTAATAAGGCTTCGACAAACATCATCTTGGTGCTCGACCCCACTTGATAACATTGTTGACCCGATGAATCATCTCTGGGGTCAAACAGGCTCTTCATGAGCTTTGAAGTCGTTAATATCTCGGGGTACCCTAGGACCCTTAGCTTTCTCGGTGGGAGTGAACTCCCACTGTCCCAAAACGAAAATGTACTTGTTCTTCCATTTGGGGTTACTCGAAAATTGGGAGTCGATTTGAATAAACTTCCCCTTTTTCGTCTGGAAGTTGTAGACTGCAGAGCTCTGTGGGTTCTTTTGGAGCCGGTACATGTGCATGAACTCTTTTATCGTGAGTATATGATCTCGACCCAAGGCTAGGGGCCACAAGATCACACACGCAAAGAAAGTCCTCCAGGTGTTCGGCGACAGTTGGTGGGGTGATAAGTTAAGAAAGCCGAGTAGCTCTCTAATTATCGGAATGAACGGAAGTCGTAAGCCTGCCTTGAACATGTGTTCATATACACAGACTTCGTGCATATCCGACCGAGCCACGACGCCGGAATTATTTCCATCAAAACGGATTTTGATGAAACTTGGAATGAAGCACTCCCTCCTTATGCGCCTCTCATCAGCAGTGGACAAATGGGATGCCCAGAAGGCAGGGTGAGTTTCCCCCAAGCCGTCAGAGTCGTGTCCGTCCTTTGTCATTTTTGAGAAGGTATAGAAAAGCTGGGAAATGCGGGTGCGAATTAGAAGAAGCAGAGAAAGATGATCACACAAGCAAATAAGTTCGAAATATGATTCAGGCCTGGGTTTTATAGGCAACTAGAAGGAATATGAAGCGTTGGCGTTGATAACCGAAGAGATGCATTAAAACCGGAAAAGACGCTTGAAACACCGAAGACTTCGTAATCCCAAAAACGCTTCGACTTCGCGCTGGCGGTCATTATGATAGCCGTTTTGACCTCGACTTCAACACGTGGCCGAACCGCTGTCACTTGGTACGGCGTATTAAATGTCCGACGTCTTCTCGAGCCAACCAAGCGTCTCGAAATATTTTTGGCGGGATTTCAAAAATTTTCCCGCCCAAATGTACCCAAAAAAAAAAAAAAAACGAGTCCTCGTGTACGAGTCAACATGTTTTGAGAGTTTGATCCATTTTTCATAAACGTATGAAAATTTCCATAAGTCTTCGGACATTGAAATTGGGGGAATGTATTGGATCATGGATCAACCTCCTAAAGCCCAACGACCCGATTTGGAGCCCATGACCGCCAGCGATCATCGAGATCAAGACTAAGGACTCGAATCAGATACCTCCGAAACCTATTGGCCTCAGGTTCTCGAAATTCGAGGCCCCCACGTCCAGGACCTTCTCCGAGATGAGGGCTCAATTGAGGCCTCCGAGACCTAAGGGTCCTAGGCTCTTGAATTGAGACCCCACATTCGAAATCTCCTTAAAGGCCATTACTCGAATTCAAGGCCTCCGAGACCTAAGGGTCCTAGGCTCTCGAATTCGAGGACTCCCACGCCACACCGAAACTGATCTATCAACAATTCAAAATTCAAATGACAATGCTAAATCCTATCTTGATCTCAAGATCAATGAGCGAAATGCTTTAGATTCCACGATAACAAAACGCCTGTGACAAATCGAGGAAGAACCGATCATTGGCTAGGTGTGCCTATATAATACAAGTCTCCACCACATGCAAAGGTAAGGCAACGCTAGCACACTTCGAGATTTAGTTGTTGTTTCCCATTCTCTTTAAAACAGTTCACTGACTTAGGCATCGGAGTGACCCCGCCGGCTCACCCCCGGTCTCTCTTTGACCCTATTGTCTTTTTCTTTGTGCAGCATTCATACACGGAGCAATCAATCCAGAAGTCAAATTAGCGTGCCACGTCACCAGTCGGAAACTGTGCATCAACATTTTATTAGACATGATTTATAATTAATTGATCTATTATTTAGAGACAATTAATTTTTTAATTAGTCATTATTAAATAAATAAATAAATTTAAAATTAGTTGAAATGGTCACGAAAACATTGTATAATAATTATAAACTTATGAGATAAAAATATAATATATAATATATAATATATAATATTTTTCTTCAAAAACATACTAACTACTAACTAGCACTTATACGGTTGGATTGAAAAATTTGATGGAATAACTTATTTATTATGAGTAGGATATTAATCAGGCCAGCTTGAGTGAACATTAAATAGTATTCACGCTAGCCTTATTTTAATATTAAAATATATTACATTTCATTTTTAAAATAAGATTTTAATATTAAAATAAATTTAATGTGAATACTATTTACTCACGTTGGCCGATTAATATAATACTCATTTTATTATATAGGCAAAACTCATCTCTTTAATTGTTAAAATTTTAAATTAGTCTTTATGCTGGGCGAAAACTCAAAAGTTATGGGGCAATTTTTCAAATAAAAATAAGGAAAAAATACAAAATTAGTCTTTTTGGTTTACTTGATTTACAATTTACTTCCTATGGTATCAAAACGAACTCAAAAGTCCATGTGGTATGCAAAAAAACAATTTAGTCCTTATAGTTAAACTTCATCAATTAACTTAACGGATTTTGTTACTGCGCCATGCCACATCCAATTATAACACATGTCATGTTTTATTTATGACTTTTAAAAATCACACCTGGATTTTTCACGTTATATTATTATGCCAACTAATATTCCAACCTTAGCTTTTTTTTTTTTTTTCGTTAAACACATCAGGTAAAATATTTTTAAAAAACCTAATTCTATCAAATTATTGATTTAAAAACCTAATTCAAAAGAAAACAAATTATTCTTCTTCTTCTCATTCTCTTTTTCTTTGTTTTTTTCTTGTCGTGGTTTTTTTCTCCATCTCTTCTTCTCCCTTTTTTTCTCGTCGAAGAAGAAGAAGAAGAAAAAGAAAAGAGAAGGAGAAGGAGAAGAAGAAGAAAAAAAGGGAGAAAAAGAGAAGGAGAAGAAGAAGAAGAAAATGGAGAAAAAGAGAAGGAGAAGAAGAAGAAGAAGGAGAAGATAGAGAAAAAGAGACAAAGAAGAAGAGGAGGGAAGAAGAATAATAATTTGTTTTCTTTTGAATTAGATTTTCAGATCAATAATTTGGTAGAATTAAGGTTTTTAAAAATATTTTACTTGATGTATTTAACGTTAAAAAAAAAAAAAAAAAAGCTAAGGTGGGAATATTAGTTGGCATGATAATATGATGTGGAAAATATAAGTGTGATTTTTAAGTCATAATTAAAACATGACACGTGTCATAATTTAATTGAATGTGACATGACATGCTAACGGAATCCGTTAAGTCCATGGATAGAATTTAACTATAGGGGCTAAATTGTTTTTTTGCCATACCACATGGATTTTTGAGTTTGTTTTGATATCCCATGGAGTAAATTGTAAATTAAGTAAACCTTATATTTTTTCCTAAAAATAATAATGCAAAACATATTAGGGAAAGACCCAATGGGCCTTATGGAATTTTAATAAATAAAAAAATGCAGCCCGTTCTTGGTCTAACAAGCTTTCTTCACCCAAAAGGTTGAAAGGAAAACTGGGCCGATGATAAGAAATCGTAAACTAGATTTTTCATTAACTCGCATTTGACAAGGTAGCCTTTGAGGGGCTGGACCGCAACTCTTAAGGTGTTTTGAAATGGGTCGAAACCCAAGGCCCGGACCTTTAGTGGTCGAAGATTAGAGAAGAAATGTCAGATTTTCCAGTTTTATTTTTTATTTTTCTAAAAATTTGAAAGACCTAAGCATTTCTCCGAAGATGATTATGTTTGTTTGTCTCTCTTCTTATTACTAGTTCGTTGAACCTTTGGAAGGTATATATATTGTCGATTTAAGGAATTTTGATTGTTATATTATTAAATTATATGATAATCGTTTACTAAATATTTTTGCTTTATAAAAATTTATATGCTTGGCAAATAGGGTATTTCATCTTTTCCTATTTGCATGGTAATATTATGTATTAACCTGTTATACGATTGTGATATTGAAAATTAATCCAAAAATAAAAAAATAAAAAATTTAGGCATACATGAAAAAGAAAAGAAAATTGAGGAGTTTTAAATTCTTAAAACTAAGCACTTCTATCATGTTTGAAGGGAAAAGGTAAAATTTTGACTACGAGAAAGTTCTTCAGACTACATTTTATAGCTTTGAGCCACAATTTTATTCATTATTTCTTGAGAAAGTTGAGCCAGTGACCGAAAAACCCAACTTTTGTACTGGAATTACAGAGTCCTCAAAGCGCAGAATCTCCCAGGCAAACTCCCACCAGATTTGGTCAGGTTGCCTTACCTCCAACAAATGTAAGTGTACACAAATGCTGTAGTTTCTTTCATCAGCTGATTTTCCGGTGGACTCATTTCTCTATTTCCCTCTTACATTAGTGACCTCACCCGCAACTACCTCAACGGTTCAATTCCTCCGGAATGGGGTTCCACGCAGCTGGTCAACATGTACTCTCTCTCTCTCTCTCTCTCTCTCTCTCTCTATATATATATATATATAGATGTTTTCATGAAGGGATGATTTTAACGTAAGAGGGTCATATTGCAGTTCCCTTCTTGGAAACCGGTTAACGGGTTCTATCCCCAGAGAACTTGCACACATTACTACTCTCAAAAGCTTGTGAGTTTTGATAAGCCGTTTGTTTCTATTTGTGATTTTTCTTTTTAAGAGTTTTGTGATTTAGGAATTCGGTTTTATTATTTGTAGTACGGTGGAGTTCAATCAGCTTTCCGGAAATCTTCCTCCAGAGCTTGGCCATATGCACTCCATAGAAAGATTGTAAGACGTTTTTAAATATTCCCCCTTATTACAAGAATCTTAACTCTTTTATTTGGTGTACTGAGAATTCCTGAGGCTGATAATGTTGTTGTTGATGATGATGTTCTTATAGCCTCCTCAGCTCGAATTACTTTACTGGGGAGTTGCCTGATTCATTTGCAGGGCTGATCACATTGAAGGACTTATAGCTACTCTTTCTTTCTTTCCGCATTAAGTTTTTCATCTGAGATTACATATGACTTTTTCTTTTAAAATTCTTTTTGTCCATTCAACGTAATGCAGTCGGATCAGTGACAATCAATTTTCTGGAAAGATACCCAATTATATTCAAAATTGGAAAAAGCTTGGAAAACTGTGAGAGCTTTATTCCTTTTGCCTTTTTAATTTTGATTGGGGATTTTGTCATTATTTAATTATGGCTGTTATTTGTTATCCCTCATTACATCAAAATTTGGTAACAACAGAGTGATTCAGGCAAGTGGTTTGAACGGGCCAATTCCTCCTGGCGTTGCTCTTTTGGAAAAGTTATCTGACTTGTGAGTATCAACCTTTTATGTCACAACTATAAATCATTTTCAGATGGAATTGCATTTGAATTACTATATTCTTTGTTGAATTTGATATGCAGGAGAATTAGTGACTTGAATGGATCTGAAGAACCTTTTCCACCACTTAATAATCTGACACATTTGAAGACATTGTAAGTCAAATGTTTCAATGACATGATTTTCGGAAGTTCCATCCTTATGGCTACTCGACTTTACATAGATATTTTTTATTTTGTTACAGGATATTGAGGAGTTGCAATATTACTGGACGGCTACCTGAATTTCTTGGGGATATGACAACGTTGAAAACCTTGTTAGTATAGTAGCCACTTTTTGTCCATTTTCTGTTTGCTGATATTTCAAAATTCTCTTGAAAATGCTTTTATGCTCATTTATCGACCATTCTTTGCCCATTGATCAAGCCTTTTAGACATTGAACATGATTGTCTTTGACAAGGTGGTCTATGTTATTTGGTGTACTTGAGAAAACTATTTGAGACCAATTTTATTTATTTATTTTTTCTAAATTTTTTATGTCATTTGCTTGGGTGGATTCTCTCCTTTTGCCTTTCTTTAGTCAATCTTGAACTCCTGATTCCAATACTCATTTAGAGGTTTTTTTTTTTTTGAACTGCCCCAGCTGATTGTGCATAAACACTAGTTGGTCTAATTAGCCAAACAGTTGAAATTTGAGCAAATCATCTGACTGCTCAATTATGTGCAAGTGTATGTTTATGTCTGAGAAAATGACATATGTCTTCATCTGATTGGATGTCAAATGAATTAAGCTATAAACTAGTCTGTATGTACAATAGTTTAATTGGTTTATATCGTATGAAAGGATTATATGAGAAATCAAAATTGATGATAAAATTGAGTAATTATTTCGCTCAAGATATTGGATGAGCTCAGTAATGTACAATTGTTATGGGTCACTTACCTTTAACAACTAAGGTTAGGAAACTGTTATTTTATTTTATTTTATTTATAAAAAAAATGAAGGTAGGGAACTTATGTTAACAAAAATTGTCCCACTAGAAATGAGTAAAGAACTTATTTAATTGACAAGAAAAGAGGTGGATAGCTTAATGTGCTGCCACGGTCAAGCATGAATTATATACCAGGAAATGCTCTAGAAAACTTCTATTTTGTAAGATTTTGACAAAAATGAAAACGAAAACCATGACCTCCCTTTCCCAAACACCTGCAACCTAAACCAAGGCCCAGGATCGGAAAATGCTTTTTAAAAGATTTAAGAATTCCAACTAAATTAGCATGGTTTGACCCTTTTTTTAAATTTTTTATGACATTCTTATATAAAAATGATTTGTCCTTTCCCATTTTTACAACTTCAATATGTTGTTTGTTTGTAACATTTTTCAGGAAAGGATTGGTTTTTTAGGGTGCTATTTGTTTTCTAATTCATTTAATTATAACTTTTCCTGCAGAGATCTCAGCTTTAACAAACTAAGAGGAGAAATTCCAAGCAGCTTTGCAAGTCTACAAAAATCAGATTACATGTATGCATTTTAAATTATATGTATATTTTCATATACCAAATTGCAGACAACCATTTTTGTATAGCTGAGAGACACTGTGATTGTTACCTCATTAGTGGGGATGAAAAAGGAATAGTTTAATGGCCTGATCAATTAGGCTATCTCCAAGTTGATCAACTGGATGACTCCTAGATTCTGGCCTTAAAAGACCTCAAGTATAAAATCAGGCAAAAATATCCTTTTGGCATCAAAGTCTCAAACAAACTTTGGGCCCCAAACAGAATTATCTGTGGCCAACCTGACAGGATGTTTCAAGGGTGAAGTAACTGGGTGGCCTGTAGAATATAGAACGTGGTACTAATGTGGCTTAAATGCACCAAGTCAAGCTTTTAGTTACAAGGGTTCTGTAAAAAGTTTTAAGTATTTGCATTGGACATACATATCATCATATGGGTAATTGAGTGCTGAAATTGTCTTCTCTTAAACAAGTACCCAGTAGTCTGTCTGCTAAAGGCTACAAAAGAGAAATAAGTCCTTTCATGTCATTCAAATTATACTTTTCCTAGAGTTAAGTACTGCATGTTGACATCCATATAAGAATTTTTTAAATTGATTTCCTAGTTAAAGTTGTTCCTCTTCCAAAGGATAGATGTAGCTAACACTCCTACCTCTACTTGCTAGAGTAGGGATGCCATTTCATGTAATTTATTATTGTTAATATGAAATCATCCAAAGTATAAATATTCGTTTAGCCATTGGGTGTTTGAAAGATTTGCATCCTCAAGGGAAAGTCTACTTGATGATCTGTAATGCACAAACTACATAACGATACTGAATTGGCAATATTGATTTTGTTTAGATATTTAACCGGCAACTGTCTAACTGGACAAGTGCCTCTGTGGATGCTGAATAAAGGGGACAACATGTAAGATTCTCTGCCAAATTCTATATATACAATTAGTAGACCAAAGATGTTGATTGTTTTATCCTAATCATTGCATGATATTTCATTAATAATAATATGATTGTGCATCTACCTTGTTGACTATCTTCTAGAGCTTTATCTGCCTTTATTACTCAGTCGCTTTTACTTCAACCGAAAAAAAAAATGTATCTGAGTATGACCTCAGGTAATACGTAGTTACTTGCATGTCTTCCATTTGATTTGGTCTGAATGTCAAAATGTGAAGAAACTCTAATGCTGTTGGGTTGTTTTCGGATGAGATGGTCAAAGGTCCGATCCAACACAAAAGATGCTATAAATGTTAAATCTTAATCATTAGAAAAGTGACATGGACGAAAACAATTTGCATCTTTAAAGTGTAATTTATAGAAATCTGTGAGATACTTTATTAATCAATTTAGAAAATGAGGGTCGTAAAGCATATCAAAACAAGAGGATTAAAGGAAATGCATTCCTTACAAGTTTCAATGGCATTTCCAAGAATTTCTACTCCTGAGAGTTCCCAATGTTTTCTACTCTCCTTGTGTTTACTTCCAGGTGCTTTTTCTACAATGTGTCAGAAATGGCATCCCAACGTCGAAATCAGGAACCAGAGAATATGCATTTTCATTGAAAGCATGTCCTGTGCAATTACAGCCATACTAATGTCTCCTTTTGAGTTCAAGATTCAAATATCTTTTGTTGCTATGGTTTATGATCCAACTTGGAGGAGAAGAGCCTCCATATTCTGGATTGGCATTCACTCTTCTAGTATTTTCTTATGGGATTGTTAGCAAGATAATAGGACTATAAGGAGATGATCATTTTAGGAAGTATTTCCCTAAGCTTATGATAGTTTATGAGCAGCTAATCCCCTAATGAGTAATAGAAAGTGCTTGTAGTTTTTCTACTTAAGTTCCGTTGTTAGCTTAATATCTTGGATTATGTAGAATGAAGAATGAGAAGAATTAAATCTGAATACTATCATCCCTTCCAAGTATGTTATGCACTATCATGTATAATATAAGTTTTCTGGTCATGCTACATCATGGAAGCTGATGAATCAGGTTGCCTCTTTGGGTGCAGTGATCTTTCATATAACAACTTCACAGTTGGGAATTCAGGGTTATCAGTTTGTCAACAACGTAGTGTGTAAGAATTCCATCTAAGCATGTTTCTGTGTGTACGTGCATGCATGGGCATACTCAATAAACTTTTCCCATGTTATTTTCCACAGGAACTTGTTTGCAAGCTCCTCAATTGAAAATAATTCTTGAGTATCAACTTCATCTATAAAAAATATGCATAAAAAAGTTTTAACTTTCTGGTGTATTGCCTTGATATATATATAAACACAAATCCATTTTTTATGCTACACTAAATTGTTTTGGACCTTGATTGTTCTATCAGTGGCATGGTTTCGTGTTTTAGAAGCTTTCGTTGTTCACATTGTAAGTTGAAATATCATATATTTTCTTAATATTGTTATATTCTCATTATTACCATGTGTCAATAGTGTTACCGACTGTTTGCTTTTCCTTGTCATGGTGGATGGGGGACTGAGACTTGTAGCCAAACCTCTTATACATAGGTCTGTAATTTCTAAAGAATAAGTGGTTGTTCTAAGTACAACTACGTATAGTAGATTGCGTGAAATAAAAAAACTGAAGGAAAAAAGGATGAAAGATGTTGAAATTTCTTCTGAAATTGTAGTGCTATGAGCAAGCGATAAAACCACAATAGTTGAGGGTGCACTTCTCTAGGTTTCCTATTCTTTTTGAATTTTTTATTCTTTGTTGGACGTTTTCTTTATAGAAAGGTGACACTGTTGTTATCAAATTTACTACATCAGTTGGAAAGGAAACCTGTATAAATCATGTAGGTCTTCTTGTCATGTTTGTGGTCTTAGTGAACAAGGAACCTGCTTTTACAGATCCTGCTGTCATATTTAAGTTGTAGGATCATCGTATGTTACACAATTCTTCAATTCTTAGATGTTTTGAAAGTTGTAACACTATATTATAGGAAGGAAAATTCCTTTTTTCTAGGCATAAAAGAAACATAAAACTCCTTATCTTTGGAATTTATTATGGTAGCACCTTACCCATTGGGGCACCAGTTAGGAGAGACCTAGATAGGCCTGCAATGTGGGTGATTTTTAGGCGCTTCCTACAAGACAGGTCGAGCCTTAGCCTGGCCCTAACTCCACAAAGGACATAGTAACAGGAAGCTGATGAGTAGGGTTTAATGGGCATGAGTCTTGTCCCCTTAGCATCATGTCCATAGAGACTTGAACCCATGTCCTCCTCCTCACCAAACTAGTTGAGAGTAAGCCCCTTGCCATTAAGCCAACCCCTTTGATGCAATTTTTCTATAATTAAAAGCTAGTAACCTATTGGTAGGGTAGGAAGGCACACGTCTCCAAAATAAAAAAAATCGGTGCTAATGCTTTCACAATTGGTACAAACGAGGCTCATAATTTAGCCTTAAGTTTTCTTAACTGTTTTTGCTCACCAATCTCTCCTTATATTTGACTTAAGCATGCACTATAATTCTAATTGATCAAGCTTGAACTAATGAAAGTTAGCTTACACATGTTGCCTCCTACATAGTTGTCTGGCTAGATCTAACAGTGCATAGTGAAATATTGTGAGGGACGATTAAGATGTAAGCAATCAATAATATATTTGTGATAGTCTTAGTCATTACGTAAAAAATGTTCTCTGTGAACGGGCAATGACAATAAATGACTTCTTTCATTTGCCTGAATTCTGTACTAACTCATCCTTCTCTCCCACTGCTCTCTCAAATGAGAATACTGAATAGGTGTTCTTCCTTTTCTTTTTTGACAGTTATTAATGCTTTTATGTCTAGTCGTCTATATGTTCAATTGTTACTAATTTATTGTTGTTTTTGTCCCAGATTGGTACAATGTTCATATAAATTGCGGTGGAAAAGTAGTAACTATCAATGGCACTACTGCATATGATGCTGATACAGATACCAGTGGACCTTCAAATTTTTTTCCAGAGTGCACAAAACTGGGCATTTAGCAGCACTGGTGACTTCATGGATAATGATGACCAAATGGACCCACTTTTATTCACAAATTCATCCAGACTCTCTATGACCAACCCTGAACTGTACATGAATGCACGCCTTTCACCTCTCTCTTAGTTATTATGCTTTTTGTTTGGGAAATGGAAATTACAAAGTAAACCTCCATTTTGCGGAGATAATGTTCACTGATGATAAATCATATAGCAGCTTGGGAAGACGTATATTTGATATTTACATTCAGGTAATTATAACAATATACTTCCACTTTCATCAAGCAATTTCAATACTCAAGTAGTTGTTAGCATGAAACTGTTGTTAACACAGAATGGATTAGAATATTGTAGGGAGAGCTGGTATGGAAGGATTTCAACATTGTAAAAGAGGCTGGTGGAGTTGGTAAGGCAGTTATAGCAAATTTTACTGCTATTGTGACTGGTAATACCTTGGAGATCCGTTTCTACTGGGCTGGGAAGGGGACAACTGGTATCCCAGACAGAGGAGTCTATGGTCCTCTTATTTCAGCTATTTCTATGGATCATGGTAATTTTTATCTTTTATGAGTTCTTGTTTTAACTTTTGGTGGCTTGAAAGTGAACCATTCTCAGACTTGCTTATATATCTAAAACTTTACCTCTATTTCTCTGGGTACTTTTAAGGATGAACGGTGCTAAAGAGATTTCACTAATTTCCTTAATCGTATTTGATTTGGCCTTGTAATTTCTTTATGGAAACATAGATGGATGTATTTGTCTTTCTTGCCTACTTTTTTATGGTTTTATTTTATTTTATATATATATTTTTTCAGTTTGATGTCTACTACTTGAAGAAATGATAGTCAACAATGATATTGATGAATAAGAGAATGAAATCCTTTTCTTATTTATTTTCATTGAAGTATTCCTAAGTGTCAGTTTGGACCTCCTCGTTTTCCATGTGTTACTTGGATGATAATTTTTCCCAGCAATTACCTTGACAATGATTAATGCTATTACTCTTATATTTTTTCTTCAAACAGAGTTTATGTCCCCATCAGAAAATGGAACTGGTATATCTCTAGGTGCAAAGGTTGGGATTGTTGCTGCTGGAGCTTTTGTTATATTTTTGGTTCTGGGTACCCTCTGGTGGAAGTGCTGTCTAGTACAGAAAAATAAAATGGAACAAGGTATTTGCAGGGCAATTAATGTTATTATATGGATCAGTGTTTCTTTTTAGTAAAAGTTATTTACTTTTGGTATGTTCTTTGGATTCTTTTTTCCTTTATTTTTTTCCCATCGAGCACTTTGCATGTGTATGTATGTTTGAACACCCTACAGATGCATATGCACACTTGTAGGATGAAGTGGAAACAGCTAACTTGTTTAGTAATATGTTCACTGTGAGGTTGTGTGCATGGCATGGAGCACACAACGGATCGGCCCATGAGCTGACATGCAAGTTGCAGCCTAAAAGCATTGTGCGGCTAACAGGGTGGCACTCATTCTAAGATAGCCTTTTGCAAAAGTTCCTGATGCAGAATGATGGCATGTGGTTTCTCTAGAACTTGTTAATTTATTAGGTTATCTTTTCTGAGCAAGGAAGGGGGGTTGCAGTATGTACTAAAATGTCTCAAAACTATGAGGAATGTCAACAATTATGCAATTTTCTTAGACATACATCTGAATCTAACTTGGCATCTTCCTCAGATTTAAAGGGTTTGGGCCGGCAAACTGGCATATTTACCTTAAGCCAAATCAAAGCTGCCACAAACAACTTTGATTCTGCGAATAAAATTGGTGAAGGTGGTTTCGGCTCTGTTTATAAGGTATTTGTAGAATAAATATTTTCTTTTGATTGATTGTATCTGAACTTTTCTTATTGTTCTTTTTGAAGTGTCCTTGTTCATTTATAAAATAGGTTTTATGTTTCCCAAATGCAGGGCCTTATGTCAGATGGTACCATAATTGCTGTCAAACAGCTATCTTCCAAATCAAAGCAAGGAAATCGTGAGTTTATGAATGAGATAGGCATGATTTCTGCTTTGCAACACCCTCATTTTGTTAAGCTCTATGGGTGCTGTATTGAAGGAAATCAATTGTTGCTAGTATACGAGTACATGGAAAATAATTGTCTCGCTCGTGCTTTGTTTGGTAAACTTTTACCTTCATGTACTTAATTGCTTTTGTTGTGTATTTGTAGTCATTGATAACATGCATGTATACTTAGTCAGTAACTGTTTTTTATTAATTTGATTGATTGAAGGGCCACAAGAATATGAGTTGAAATTGGATTGGCCAACAAGACAAAAGATTTGTGTTGGTGTAGAAAGAGGTTTAGCCTATCTCCATGAAGAATCGAGATTGAAGATTGTTCATAGAGACATCGAGGCTACTAATGTATTGCTTGATAAAAATCTCAACCCTAAGATATCTGACTTTGGTTTAGCCAAGCTTGATGAAGAGGATAAAACCCACATAAGAACCCGAGTTGCTGGAACTTAGTGAGTTGTTGCGTATTAATTTCATGTCATAGTGTTTCCTATTATCTTTTTTCTTATTTTCATGTGATGCCAATAGTTTCTAAGAAATAGGAAGAAAAAGATAATTGAAAGTATCTTCAAGTTAACTATTGATTTAGTTTACCCATGCCCTCAAGACACAAACACACACACACAAAGCAATTGGAAATTATTGCCCTTAATATTTGCAATTTTGTGACTTCGTGATGCTGAAAATGTTTGTAGTGGATATATGGCTCCAGAATATGCAATGCGGGGTTATTTAACTGACAAAGCAGATGTTTATAGTTTTGGAATTGTTGCTTTGGAAATTGTCAGTGGAATGAGCAACACTGGTTACCGACCAAAGGAGGACTGTTTCCATCTTCTTGATCGGGTAATTTGAATCTCTTTCTTTCTTACATTTTCTGCTTGTTATGCTCTTGTTAATTTATATATGCTTGTGTTTGTTAATCTTAGAATATAATTACGGAAATGTTTCATGTTGAATATCCTATTGTCATATTTGTTGAGCTAGAAAGTTGATACAATGTTGAGGAAAATCGTAAGACCTTCTAAATGAAGGATCAACCTCAACTTTTATTTGTTTCTTGAATTCTTCTTTTCCCGGAGTTCACTAATTTTGATCAAGAGTATGTTGTCTGCTTTGTGAACTTGTTTTAAAGAGAAAGGGAGTTTATTGAGCTGGTGGATCAAGGTTGGGCTCAAAGTACAAGATGTAAGAGGTTATGGTGATGATCAATGTGGCTCTTTTATGCACTAATGTTTCCCCAACAGTTAGGCCTACCATGTCTGCGGTGGTGAGAATGCTCGAGGGTAGGGCTCTTGTTCTAGAGCTGGCTCCAGATCCAAGTATCTCAAATGATGAAATGAAAGTGAATGCGTTGTGGCGGCATTTTCAACACAGTAAGGAACATAATATGTGTAATACTCCTAGTCCGTAAGGGCTAGGTTAGTTAACTTGTTTGACAGAGGCGTAAAGAAGTACAGGAAAACTTTGAGCACTGCTAATCTAACTAGAGAATTGATCAAAAGAACATTGGAAGAGATTAGGGATCGTTAGAATTTGTGATTTTAAAATGTGTGATTTGAAAATGTGATTTTTAAAAACTCAGTTTGTCAAAATCATAGCTTACCTTTAAATTCGTAGTTTAGCTTTTAAAATTGTGTGTTTTCACAAAAGCACCTCATTCCTTATGATTTGAAAATGCTGACTTTAGAAATGACTATTTTTAAAAAGAAGGCAAGCCTAAATGATCAATCACATTTGTTTATGAATATTTTTATGTAAAATGCTTAATTAAAGCTTACTTTTTCTAGTTAACAGTAAGAAAATTTTGAGAAAAGAGTGATGTAAAGAGAAATAGTATATTAATAAGATGGATGTGTAAATGGTGCTCTCTACTTGTACCGGTATACTGTTAACAAATGCAACAATAATGCATTTTGCATTTGAGATGTATAATTCTATGCAGAAGGTTTTTTTTTTAGTGTTTTGCTTATTTATTTTAGATAAAAGTAAAAAATGGTTAAGCCAATGTGAATGCTTTAAATGATCAATTTTCTATGATTTGGGTTAAAATTAAGCTATTTGTCTATAAAATTGTAATGCCAAACACCCCTTTAGTGAAATAACTTAACTAGTTTGCCCACTGCAAATGGAAGTCATCTTTGTCCAATGGGAAGGCTAAAGATCTAAGAAGAGGAGGGAGCAGATCTAGTCCCTCCTCTCCCCTTCCCTTTCTATTCCCCATTCCTACCCTCCCCCTTCCCTTTGGCAAGGGTGGTGGACCATGTTAAAATTGGCCCTATTTTTAGATTTTTTGGTGATATTCAATAAAAAATTTAGGCCATATTCTTAATTTTTTTGGGCTATACACATTAAGGGCATTTTTGTTTTTATTTTTATTTTTGGCCCTTACTTTCAAATGTCCACTTTTTTGGTCTTTACTTTTAAATGCTCACTTTTTTTTTTTTTTTGCCCTTAAGTAGTATTTAGTTCATAAAAATCAACAAAAATAATTTTTTTAATAAAAATAATTCTAAAGAACTGAAAAATAAATTTTGGCTGGCCCCCTCCCATAAAATTTTGTAGCACCTGAAGAATTTATTAGGATGACTTAGAATGTTTTAGTCTAAATTGTGATTTTAAGTTAAATCAAATATATTAGGAAAATATATTTGATGTCTAATTTAATATTCTCAATTGAAATTGAGAAGTAGATAGTTAGAGTTAGCTTTAATTCCCATTATGAAGTATTTGGCATTTAAGATTTACCTAGTTAGATGCTAAAGAGTTAGTAGTAATGATAGTGTGATAAATAATTTAATTGTCTGATTGGTTTAAGGTAATAAGAAATATTTATATATATATATATATATATATTTATATATGATATTTAAGTATGATATTTATATATGTAATATATAAATAATATATGGAATATATAGCAGTAGAACATTCAAGTGAATGTTCATTAGATAATATATATATATATACATATATATATTTAGTAATAAGCTTTGGAGCTACCTCAAGTGGGAGTGTTTAGTATAATTCTTTTATCCTTAGTTTATGTCAATTATAGTTATTAGAATTTAAATTATATCGTCATAATGTCTAAATTGCTTGGGAAAGTGTGATTGAATATCTCGGGATGGATATTATATTCAATCATCCTTTTAAATATTATAAATACGTCGTTATGCTATCTAAATTTTATTAGGTATTTTATAATAACGTCGTTGTAATGCCCAAGTAATATTAGACATTTTAGATAAATATTACATTAATGTAGTAATAATGCCTATATAAAAATGTGGTAACACTACATAGCCATTATGATGCCCGAGTAACATTATAATATTTTAGATAGATGTCGTTATGCTGCCCAATTTTGGATAGAGCATAGGGAGAAATTAAGAAGTCGTTATTTTACCATTTTAATTATAATTTTAGACTAATTTATGGTCGCACGCGGGTGCACAAAATGCAGTGAGTATTAGAATCAAGGGTTTGAACGGGAATCCAACTTAACGGTCTACGGTGACAAGTAAGTATAATTACTTACTGAACATGGTATTATTTTAGTGAGTATAACTGCTTACTGAGATTGATACTATTTTATAAAGCTTTCGAAGTATGATTATTACATGAGCCTAAATATTTTATGAATAACGTGAATATATGCTTTCAATTATTTTTATATATTGAAATGAGTTGAGAAATGAAATGTGATGGTTATGAAAACAAAAGAATAATTTTAAGAGATATGTTATTGCATATTGTTAGACATTGAGAATAAGAGATAAATTAAATATGAAGAAACAAAGGCTTTTCTATGTTAACGGTGGGAGCTGAAGGAGTCTCTTAGGTCAAATAAGAAGCCCTTTGTCTTCCTAAAGTGAATGTAAAATGTTAAGGTGTTCTTATATTAACGGTGTAAGCCAAAGTAGCCTTACCGGTTAAAATAAGAAACCTGGTACTAACCGAGGAGCCGAAGGTGTCTCCTAAAAACCGTAAACGAAATGTTCAATTCATTTAGAAAGCCAAAGAGGAGCCGAATGTGTCTCCTGATAGCCGTAAACGAAATGTTCAAGTCATTCAGAATGCTAAAGAGATTAGAGATTACATTGTATACATTTAATAATGTGATTTATGAGTTATTTGTTTTACTTCTTTGTATTTATATGCATATTCATTTTATGAGATGCAAAAAAAATGCATATATGTATAAATATAAAGTTGTTTAGAAAAGATAAATGGATTTTATCACAAATAACTCGATGATGCTTATTTTATCAGTTATGAATTATACAAAAATGATTTTATTTGGAAAACCTAATGTAACTGTTATTATAATCATCATGTTAGAGATACTCTTGAAAAGGATGACTCATATTGAAAAGGTTAATAATTCTTATACTTATTGAGACTGTAGACTCATTAATCCGCATGTGTAAATGTGGTAACCCCACGATTATATGACATTTACATTGATATTGATGCAGGTGCAGAGGAGGTGAAGATGATCCATATGTTTGTCTAGGTTATTATGGACAAGGTTTTCTAGTATTCTGGTGTTGAAGATGTCTATCTTTTGGAATGTATTTATAGTTAGACATGTTCTAGGTACTTTTGATGTATATCTACCTATGTGCCATTTGTGACACTTTTGATTAGGGTGTTTTCGGATTGTGTAAAGTACAATGTACAGATTTGTTTAATATAGAAGTCTTGTTTTCAACTCTGGTGTGTTTCGTGAGGATTTTATTTATATTTATAAAAAGAAAACAAAAAGTTATTTTGCTGTAAGATTTATAATCTCTAATGATTTGAGGAGGAGTTAGTACTGCTTAGTGGGAATTGGAAATTTTCACTTTTGCCTTTCATTAAGTAAAGTCGGGGTGTTACAAATTTTCTCGCTCTGCCCCTGCCTTCTGTCGTTCTCTAGATTTGCCCTTATGAGTGAGGATAAATAATTATGCGTAATAGGTTATTTTTCACGGCTTGTATATTTCGGTATGAGAGGTTATCTCTCATTGTTGGTTTCAATAAATTTTGTTAGGAAGTTTGGCTACCTATGTCTTAGATATAGTTTGCTTGGATCAGATCTGCTCTTTAACTATATTTGTATATGGGTTAATGAAAGATTGAAGTCATAGATAGTACTTAATTGTAAGAATTTTTGTTCATATCTATGATTTTGTAACCTCATAGCATGTGACTATGATTTTACAGAGCTTTATACATTGTGCTATAAGAGATGTTTGCTCTACTTTGTAAGAGCTTTATGCTTGTAATTTTTAGTCAATAAAATCCTAACATTTCCGTTAAAAAAAAAAAAACAGAAAAAGCTTCTCTTGACCATTTCAGCAAATTGATTCACCAAAATAACTAAAAAATTATATCAACAAATCTACTAGAAATGCTATGAGAGATAGAAAAACCGTACGTATCTGAAGAATAATCAAACGTTCAAGATGAATGAAAATAAATGTTTATAATAATGACGTGGAAATAACACCGAGTCTCCATAACAATGCTGAGGAAATGGGTTTTGACGACGTGCATGTTCCTCCTCGACATACAAGTGTTAATTGACTTTACAACATTGACCGAAAACCATTTTGAACAGAACGTGTTTTCAGTCATTCTTGATGGCTGCGAAAAATCAATCAATTTTATTATTATGACGTGTACGTAAATCCTCCATGAGATAAACATATTTTTGTTCTTTTCCATCGCACAAGAAGGAAATTTCAAGGAACGTTGATCAACGACTAGAGATAAAAACTTTTATCAGCTTCACAATTAATTCATTTGTATAACGTGTAAATTCTCTTTGATAACAACCTTTTAGGTGTTCTTTTCAATATCCCAAGATTCTTTAATTTTTAACCGATAAATTAAAAGTCTAGTTAAATTTGTACGTAATTGATTGGCTTCATCCATATGAATCACTAATCAATCATTTTGACATCCAGGTGCTTTTGAAAGTAGTATAATATCAAAGATACAAGGTCCTAACATTATTTATGACATACTTAATAACCTCTGAGCTATTATAAAACATCGTAGAAATGTCATCATAATAATCAATATATAGACCTGTAGAATAAACCGACGAATTATGCCTATAGTCACGGTCTCTTTTATCAATGTCATATTCACTCTCATTGCCATGTTCTTAACCTCTTTTGGTCATCGCTTTGATTTTTTCAATTCACAGCTAAGAGTATATTTGAAATTACGTCGGAAAATAGAGTTTTTAAAACTAAAAAAATTACCATTAATATTAGGAGGACACAAAAAGAACATGAATTTGAAAAAATATTGTAGAATTATTAACGCTAAAATTAACATCAGTTTCATTGAATATTTTAATATTGGAGAATTGTCATCAACATATTATTGAGTAATCCATGACGACATATTAAGGCCAAGGAATTTCCCAAACGCGCCCCATACATGCATGGACCCGTCAAACGTACGCTAGCTGTCTCCCTGATCTGATTGTGGAAAAATGTTGGAGAATTATCAACGATAATAACTTTTTTAGTGTAGTACTTGTAGCCCCTACACACACAACTTTACAAGTTATCCACAAAAGCAAAGCCATTTCCTCACTGCTTTCATCGATCCCACCATTTTGTGTTAATTGGCAAAATGAAGAAGAAGATGTTTCTTGTTCCATTTCTTCTTGCTTCAACTCTCTCCTTTTTCTTCACAACCTTCCCTTTCGGCGCCGCTGTATTGCCAGATGATGAAGGTAATCAAAGTATTTTCATGATGATAAGGGAAACGTGCAAATTTGATTGGTTGGATTTGGATAGCATGGATAGCCTTTTCTTACGTTAATTGTAGCTGATTTTATCATAATTTTTGCAGTGGAAGCTTTACGTGAGATAGCGGAGGCGTTAGGGAAGACGGACTGGAATTTCAGTGCAGATCCGTGCAGCGGATCACAAGACGGATGGATAAAACTCAACCAACCAGAAGGAATTCAAAATAATGTTACCTGTGGCAACTGCTCCTCCTCCTCCTCCTCCTCCAATGAAACCTGCCACGTTGTCAGCATGTACGTCATATCTCTCTCCAATACACTCCCTGCACATACGCATCCACCGTACATATATATGTTTCATTGAGACTTTCTTATATATATCTCATATACATCTTTAATGGGATATATATATGTACACTTACATAAAGTAGTACTCAACTTTCATCTTGAAGGGAAATACACTTTACCAAAAAGGTTTGACATACTCGAATTCTAAAAATTATTAACGCTTGGTACTTTTTATTAATTTTTCTTGTATTTTTTACAAAATCTATGTTATGTGCATAAGAAGTGACATTTTAAATGAGTAGTGATATTTACCGCAGCAGGCCTGAGTGACATTTTTAAGCCGGTAAATAGTATGTACGATTAAAAAAAAAAAAAAATCACTATTTTCAAATATTTTTTATCTTTTCTTTTTAAATATGGGTATTCACCTCCGCAACCTATTTTCCACTATTTGCTCACATATATATGTGTAGCGGATATAATATTTGCCTGCTAAGGGTTAGAGATCTAGAATGAAAATCCGCCAATAACCCATACAAACAGGCTGATAGTGCAGCTTTTAACTGCTCACCTGAACACCCCTAACTAGGAATAATTACATTCACTTCTCATATATTGCTTTTGCCTTATACTCGTGATTGCTTTTGCCTTTAAGTCGTGATTTTATTGCCATATATGTATTCATATATATATATTGAGAAAGTTAAGCTCGATAATAAAAAAACCACGCTCTCTATCGGACGTACAGAATGCTCAAAGGCCAAAATCTCACGGGCACACTCCCACCAGATTTGGCCAAGTTGCCTTACCTCCAACAAATGTAAGTACTCAGAACAGAGATGCCACATGTTGTAGTTTCTTTCCTCAACTGATTCATTTCTCTCTTATATTAGTGATCTCACCCGCAACTATCTTAACGGTTCAATCCCTCCGGGATGGGGTTCTTCCCCACAGCTGGTAGACATGTACTCTCTCTCTCTCTCTCTCTCTCTCTATATATATAGATGTTTTAATGAATGGATGATTTAATTACGTAAGAGAGTCTTATTGCAGTTCCCTTCTTGGAAACCGGTTAACGGGTTCTATCCCCAAAGAGCTGGGAAACCTCACAACTCTCAAAAGCTTGTGAGTTCTGATCGCCCATTTGTTTCTATTTGTGAAATCTTTTTAGAGTTTTGTTATTGAGGAATTCAGTTTTATTATTCGTAGTGTGGTGGAGTTCAATAATCTTTCCGGAAATCTTCCTCCAGAGCTTGGCAATATGTCCTCCATAGAAAGATTGTAAGACGATTTTGAATATTCCCTCTTACAAGAATCTGATCTCTTTTCTTTGGTGTGAGAGTAACTTGGATTTTTATTTTTTATTTTTGGATCGGCTTTTTCTATAGAAGATGTTGATCGAATTAAAGCTCATGTTGTTAGCTCAATCGGTTTACTCTTACATCTATGTTGTTATTGTTGATGATGATGTTATTATAGTTACCTCACGTCGAATAATTTTACTGGGGAGCTGCCCGATTCATTTGCAAGGCTCATCAATTTGAAGGATTTGTAAGCTATTATTTGTTTATTTCTTTATGTATAAGGGCTTTATGAAGGGCTTAAAAGTATATTTAACACTCAAAAAGTTTATTTGAAAAAAAAACATACCTGTTTGGTAAAAAGAAAAGAAAAGAAAAAACGCTTTTAAGGGACTAAAAAACTTAAAAATAGTTTTGAAGCTTTGTCAAAAATCACTTTTTAACTTAAAAACTTTATTTCTTAAACATAATCCCAAACATGCTCTAAGGTTTTCATTTGTTGCAATTAGTTTCGTATGACATTTTCCATTTTTATTTTATTCCTTTTCTCCATTTAGCCGGATCAGTGACAATAACTTTTCTGGGAAGATACCCGATTATATTCAAAACTGGACAAAGCTTGAAAAACTGTGAGAGCTTTATTCCTTTTTCCTTTTTAATTTTGTTTAAGGATTTTGTCATTATTTAATTATGGCTGTTATGTATTATTCCTAATCAAATTAAAATTTGGTAACAACAGAGTGATTCAGGCAAGTGGTTTGAACGGGCCAATTCCTCCTGGCATTTCTCTTTTGGAAAATTTATCTGACTTGTGAGTATCAACTTTTTAATTATGTCACAGCTATTAATCATTTTCAGCTGGGATTGCATTTGAATTAATTTACTATGTGTTGAATATGACATGCAGGAGAATTAGTGACTTGAATGGATCTGAACAACCTTTTCCACCACTTGATAATCTGATCCCAAAGTTGCAAGTATTGTAAGTTGAATGTTTCAATGACATGATTCTCCATAGTACCCATCTGCTCACGTTTACATAGATATATATTTTTATTTTGTTACAGGATATTGAGGAGTTGCAATATTACTGGACAACTACCTCCATATTTCGATCAGAAGATGAACGAGTTGGAAATCTTGTTAGTATAGTAGCTAGCCACTTTTTCCTCCCTTTTTCTGTTTGCTAATATTTCAAAAATCGTCTTGAAAATGCTTTTATGCTAATTTATGGATCATTCAATATTCTTGCATGGCTCATACTTCCTTTTCTTCTGATCCTTCTGTTGATTTAGCTAAACCAACTTAGGTGGCTTTCTTATATGGAATTTGTGATTTTTTTTTTTTTTTAGATAATACTAAGCAAAAATATTTTGTACCTTGAATTTTTTAGTTAAAAATTCATTTTCTTTTCTTCCCTAGCTCTATTGAGGAGGGTAACATTTCTAATCTAACAATATTTCTGTGCCTAGTTGCACATGATTGTCTTTGGCAGAGTCATCTATGTTTTTTGTCGCACTTTAAAAAACTATTTGAGATGAACCTAAAAGAGTCCAAGAAACGACTCTACCCCAAAATTCACTAAGCAAACAATAATTATCATAGTATAAAATTATTGAACAATAAAGCACATAGATATCACAATCACAAATCAACACAAGGATTTTGTTGACAAAGTGGAAACTTTTTGAATACATCAAAGGTAAAACCACTTCGGGGTAGTTAAACCCGAGAAATCACTAACAAAGAAGGTCCAGTTTACATACACAATGAGTACTTACAAACCTTTTTAAGACCTAGACTCTGTAAGATCAACACATCAAGAGAAGGAAACACATCTCTCTTGAAAGAACAATGGTGAATGCTACTTTTACTTCCTAATCAATACATGCATGAACATCCAAAGCATATGAAAGAGAAATGGGAAGGATCACAACATCAAGAGAGGGAAAGCTCTAGGCTTTGTATGATTCATCTCTTGGAACAAGGGAAAAGCAAGATCTCCTTTACCATAGCTATGAAAGGCTTCAAACAGGAGGTTGACAACAACCTAACAACTCATTTGGATGCAGCTAGCTTAACACGACTAAAATAGGATTCCTAGTGTGGCGTGTCTGCACGTCTTGTGGACAAGATTGCCAACGAGCCTCTCGGTGAGACCTTGAAGATCACCTTGTTCGGACATGTTGCAAACGAGATTGACAACAAGCTTCTTGGTGGGTCTTCAAAGATCATCTCATATAGATGTGTTGCAAATGAGATTGCCAATGAGCTTCTCGGTGAGTCTTCTAACATTAGCTTGTTCGGATATTCTTCAAACAAGATTGGGGACAAGCGTCTCGGTGGCTCTGCTATAACTACCTTGTCCAGAAGATTTGTAGACGAGCTTGCAGATGAACACTTTGGTAGTTCTTCAAGTATACAAATCTCATTCCATCAACCACTACTCTCGAAGAACACGCTACATAACACATTTTGGACAATGCATTTTGGCAACATAATAAAGCTAACATAATTGATTGGGTATCAGAAGGATCAAGGTAGAGGCGATTAAAATTTAAGGATGAATTGTCTTCAAACTAGGGAGGATGATATAGATTGGATTGCGTTCAAGGTTATGAAGAAACTAGAGAAGATGTGGGTGTTGGGATGAGGTCCAAAACACGTTTGGATAAGCTTGTTTCAAAGGCTTCATGAAGGAGGTCTAAGAGCTTTATTAGCTTCAACGTTAGGAAGACTTCTGGATAAGTTCCTCAATCTGAAGATCCGAGAGCCTTGTTAGGAAGCTCATCAAGAAGGCATCAATATAAGAAGGAATCCATGGGATATCTGAAGCGCTCTTGAGGAAGCTCGTCAAGATAGTGTAAGGACAAGAATCTTGCACTTGATAGTCATCCGGAAAAGTAAGTGCGTAATGCCCCAAAAATTAATTAACTAGTAATTAATTCTAGGGTTCGTTTTCAAGCCTTATTTCGTGAGGAACAAGACTCAGGAATCTATACTCCTCAAAAGGGAGGATACTAAATAGCGGAAACATTAAGATTCTATAAACATTAATCATTATAACCAGATCCTCTATCAACGGTCATCAAAGTAGCCAAAAATATACTATACATATCATCGTTACAAGGGATTCATTTTATACCTTAATCTGTAAGCATACATCAAAGCTCTTAAGTCTACAACATCACCTTAAAAGTACTAGTTGCCATAAGCACCCACCTAAGCTTGCAATATCCTTAAACATTTTTCGAATCTAATCCTGCAACATTATAGGATGACAGTTTATCATGGATGTAATATAGATATAAATGTTGTAATATGAGAATCATGTCATAGTTCAATAGTATAATTTACTCGAGATATTATCCATTCTCGGCAAGGTTGACACTATCCTGAGGGACCTATAATACAATGCTGGTACCCCGACTATTGTACGCTATCGTCCACCACTAGCAGCTTGATCGAGTTTGACCTTAGGTGGCCCATACTACTAGTGATGTACGTCTTTTAGTGACCAACCGTTTGGCAATGACTATGCTGGTCACAAAACTGCTGGATCCAAGGCCCATATATATATACATTTAACTATAAAGTTAACATGTATAGTAAGCCCATGGTCATTATCCCGCACGTACTGGTGTACTATGTTATATGATGAAATTAATCTTATGGGTCTTTTACAAGCATGGTTTTACAAGTCTTATTATTATCTTGTTAATCAACATATGTTTTTTCAAAAGAAAGTTCATAGTAGCTCCAAAATATATTTCATTACTGTTGTAAAATATGCATGTTCGATATATATATAAAATAATCGTGCAATGCGGGAAAAGTAACAAGTATTCATATGAGTTTGTACTCACCCGGGTTGTAAGACTCCTCCAAAAAATCCCATTGAGGCTTCATAATCTCGAATATTGAGAAAAGGCTTATCATTAGTTCTAAACTTGAGCCAAAACAAACCTAGAACATAAAATAGGGGTGATAGGACATTGGGCCGAGATGATGTTTTGTGGAACGTCTCTAGGAGAGCGCTCAGCCCTTAGGGTGAGTGTTTGGCCAGAAAGGTTCAAGTGGAACTTCATTTGGTTCAGCGATCTCCACAGCCTCCTAAACTAGTCCCAAGGCCACAAAAAGGGTTTCTAACACTTCCTAGCTCAAAACAATGTCTCTAATCACAAAGAAATATGCTCAACAATAATGAAACATTAACCTAAGCTTAAACCAAGAATAAGGACAATGACCTAACTAGAACCTCAAACTAACAACTATGCTACTATGAAAAGCATAACAACCTAACAGAACACAGGGAAAGGTAGTGTTACCTTAACAAGGCAAGATCTCCAAGAAGACCTCCTTCTTCTCCTAGAATATGCACAACCTCACACACACTCTAGAATCAAACCAATAGAGTTTCTCTGGGGCTTAGAGGGCAAAATGAAGGTTGGGGGTCAAATGGGGAAGGGTATTTATAGGGTGAAAGAGGCTGAGAGCAAAATGGGAAATTCTCCGAAAAGGGGCAAGCGCTCGTGTACTGTTCACAATAGGCAAAAAATGCTTTTCAAGCATAGCAATAAAAGTTCCAAAAAGGTTCAAGCACTCTTGTATTGTAGATCAAAGAGTTCAAAGTTGCAGGTGGCACGTGCAGGTAAAAACTAGCGGTCAACAAAAAGTCAACGAACGCTTGGCCTGGTCCCCACACAAACACTCGTGTACGGTTGCTAGGCAAGCGCTTGTGTGGTTCCCCATGTGAGCTTTCGTCCATTATAGCTCTGAAATTTCAAAAATGCCAAAAATGCCCATCTAGGTGTCCTTAGTGACCCAAAGTCCAATTAACCCTCTAATCAAGTTGTCCTAAGCCTAATTAATTATTTGGATCACTACTAAGTGTTATTGTCTAAACCAGCTCAAACGAGATCTAGAAAATTGACTTAATTTCAATGTTTTAGTAGGGTTAGAAGTTTAGATACTATAAATACTTGTTATTAATGGCCTTGGCAATAGTTTTTGATAATTATTAATTGTTTTCAATAAGAAACACTCAATGAGTGGTTTTCTATCTATCCTACCTCAAATCCTTGACTGTAGGACTTGATTCTTGGTTTTAGCTAGGAAGAGTCGTGAGCTTTGTGTGTTTATTTCTACAACCCACTACACCTAGGTTACATTATTATATAATTCGGTTGTCTTTTCTCGCCGTGACAACTTCAATACATTGTATGTTTTAACATTTTCAGGAAAGGATTGGTTTTTTAGGTGTTATTTGTTTTCTAATTCATTTAATTATAACTTTTCCTGCAGAGATCTCAGCTTTAACAACCTAACAGGAGAAATTCCAAGCAACTTTGAAAGTCTACCAAATACAGCAAAGATGTATGCATTTTAAATTATATGTATATTTTCATATTACAAATCATAGATAACAGACACAATGTGGGTTCATTACCTCATTAGTGGAGATGAAAAAGGACTAGTTAATTAATGGCCTGATCAATTAGGCAATTTCCAATTTGATTAACTGGATGACTCCTAGATTTTGTCCTTAAAATATATAAAATCAGGCAAAAATATCCTTTTAGCATCAAAGTTAAACTCAAACAAACTTTGGGCCTGAAACAAAATTATATGCGACCAACTTGACAGTATGTTTCAAAGGTGAAGTAACTGAATGGCCTGTAGATACAAGCCCAGTAGTATGCCTACTAAAGGCTAAAAATGCAAATATATGTCCTGACATGTCATTGAAATTATAGTTTTCCTTTAGTTAAGTACTAAATGTTGACATTTATTTAAGGATTTTTCAAATTTACATCTTAGTTAAGGTTGTTCCTCTTTCAAAGGAAAGATGTACGTATCCAACACTCCTATCGCAATAGGAGTGTGCTACTTGCCAAAGGGTATAGGGATCCCATTTTATGTAATTTATTATTGTTAATATGAAATCATTCAAAGCATAAATATTCATTTAGCCATTGGATGCGTTAAGATTTGCATCTGAATTGTTAATATTGGTTTTTTTTTTAGATATTTAACTGGAAACTTTCTAAGTGGAGTGCCTCTTGGGATGCTGAATAGAACTCCTGGCAACACGTAAGCTTCTCTCCCAAATTCTATATATTCAATTTGTTAACCAAAAGTGTTAACGCATTTTTCTTTCTTAATCAATTTTACTTCTACCGAACAAAAATATGTGTATGACCTCTGGTAATATGTAGTTGAATGCTTTGATAGCACTTCCTCTATTTGACTGGTATAAATGTCAAAATGTGAAAAAGATTTGACACATTTAATGTTGATCGTAGTCATTAGAAAAGTGATGATGTAGGACAAGGACCCCCTAATTGGGGTGCAAAATTGGAGCATGTTGTGTCTCGCGTGGTTACGAAAGTAATATGGCCGGGGATAAGCTAGATAGAAGTCGTATTAGAATAGAATTATGTTAAATAATAATAGTTATAGTTATCTATTTAAGTTAGTCTTTTAATTATTTGTAGCACAATGATGCATAAGTCATTTAGTAGTAGGTTTCTATTATATCTTCATAGGAATTTATCTCCAAGTGAGTAGAAGTTCTTCTCCAAGTCTAAGTCATTGTAATGTTCCTATTTAAAAGATGATCATGAATAACAAAGGAAGCAGAATTAATCCCAAACCTTGTGTTTGAAAAATATTTTTGTAGGTTCACTCAAAATCTAAAAATGTTAGATTACCTTAGAATATAAGGTCTAGGTCCCCTCATAATCTAAATTATGTCCTCTTTACGTATTCACGTAACACGTTCAAAGAACAGTTGAACCCTCTTGAAGGACTTAGTGAGGGGCTCATATTAAAGATGGGCTCATCTTGCCATGGGGCACTTACTAAGGGGCTCATCTTCCCATCATGGTTCCTAACAAGTGGGGTTACTTGGGAGCAACCTTAGTGGGGGGAAGTTTGTTAGAGACGGTGGAGTCTGGTTGATTTGCGTGTGCATCCGAACAAGCTATTATAGCGTCCGGATAGGAGAGCGACTAGGAGTACCAAAAAACAAGTATTTCGAGATGGAAGCCACCGAGAGCATCCGACATTGGGCATGTTTGGACGGGCTGGAAGATGTGTTTGGACCGGAGCCATCAAGAGCATCAATTTTTTAGCCATGTCTAGATAGTGCGATCGTATGTCTGGACATGGCTAGACCATCTAGACGGCATCGCCTTAAGTCGCATGATTTCTATTGCTGCATATTTAAAAGTCTCTTTCTAGGACTATAGAATTTTGCTTTTCTAAAAGCCAAATACTCAGAGAAAACATCAGAGAGAATATATAATGAGGTTTATGTGAACCTAAACTTCGAAAACAGGATCCAAAGAATATACATTTTTCATTGGCATCCACTATTATTGTATTTGTTTATGTGATTGTTAGCAACATCGTACGAATATAATGAGGATGATCATTTTGCTTAGCTTATGATGATTGATCAATAGCTAATCCCCTTATAAGTGGTGGAAAGAGCTTGTCGTTTTTCTACTTAAGTTAATTTGTAATTTTAATCTCTTGGATTGTATAGAATGAAGTATGAGAACAATTGAATCTTAATATTATGATCATCTTTTTGAAATTAAAGTTTTTGGTTAATGTAATTTTTCTATAAATTTTTTTTTTTTTAAAAAAAAGGAAGAAGATTACGGAAGAAATGAATCATGTTGCTTCTTTTGTATGCAGTGATCTCTCATATAACAGTTTTCCAGAATCAGTGTTATCAAGTTGTCCAACAAGTAATAAAGTGTAAGACTTCTAAGCATGTTTGTCTGAATGCAAGCGCTCATGGCCATATTCACTAAACTTTTCTCTTGTTATTTTCCACAGGAACTTGTTTTCAAGCTCTTTGATTGGAAATAACTTGTAAGTATCAACTTTATCTGTCGAAAATATGCATCTCAAATTTTTCTAGTGTTAACTTTCTTGATATGAGTAAAAACAAATTAATCCAATTTTGGTGTTAATAATAACTTGTTTTGGACCTTGATTGTTCCAACAGTGGCCTGGATTCGTGTTTGAGAAAAGGTGGTTGTCGTCAAAGTAAGTTGAAATGCTGGCTTAGTGTACTATTATTATTATTATTATTATTTATTCATTTGTTTTTTTATCAGTTCACCAATAAATGAATTGTTCCCATAAATGACTTGTTTCATTTGCGTGAATTGTGTACCAACTCATCTTTTCTGAATTGAAAGTAGTTGTTGAGAATAAGGTTATATATTGAATCACACTGAATGATGTACATAAGGGGCCTATATATAGGCTAATAATATAGACATCATATAGAACACAAATACTAGTAAGACACTACTACATAAACTCTAACAGCCCCCCTCAAGCTCAAGGTGGAGTTCTAGAGACCAACTTGAGTTTGGACACAAGATCACTTAAACCGCCATACGGAGGATGTGACTTTGTAAAGATATCCGCAAGCTGATCACGAGACGTGACAGAATGAAGCTGTAGTGAGCCCTGAAGAAGATGATGACGTACCAAATGACAATCAATCTCAATATGTTTGGTCCGTTCATGAAAAACATCATTATGAGCAATCTGAATAGCACTCCTGTTGTCACAATATAAAGGAGTAGCAAGAATTAGAGACACCCATATCCTGCAATGACCATCGCAACCAAAGAAGCTCAGGTAGTGTCGGCTAGAGCACGATATTACGCCTCAGCTAGATCGAGCAACAACGGTTTGTTTCTTACTTCGCCAAGAGATAAGTGAGGTGCCAAGTAGGAAGCAGTAACCAGTAGTAGAGCGACGATCTGTTGGATCACCCGCCCAATCAGCATCAGTATAAGCATGCAGCTGAAGAGGAGACTGAGAGGAGAAATAGAGCCCATGAAATAATGTCCCCTTCAAGTACCGAAGGATGCGGAGGACAGCTGAGAAATGAGTGGAGCGAGGAGCAGCCATAAATTGACTCACTTGATGGACAGCATACGAGATATCAAGTCGAGTGATAGTAAGGTAGACAAGACTGCCGACTAAATGCCGATATAAGGTAAAATCGCGAAGAGGCTCACCATCATGAGGAGTGAGACGAGTATTGAGCTCAGTCGGTGTGTCGACAATCTTACTATCGGTGAGATTGGCCCGAGAAAGCAGATCAGAGATATACTTGGCCTGTGTCAAATAATAACCATCAGAAGAAGAGGAGATCTCAAGACCAAGAAAATAGTTGAGAGGGCCAAGATCTTTCATCTCAAAGTCTTGGCCGAGAAACTGTTAAGTTCACGAATACCAGTAATATCATCTCCATGATGATCATGTCATCAACATATAGTAGAAGAAGTATGGTACCATGCAGGGCGAATAAACAATCTGAATCATAAGAGCTGATGGAATAACCAAGGCAGAGATAGTGGTGCTAAACTTAGCAAACCATGCTCGAGGGCCGCTTAAGTCCATATAGAGCTCGACGGAGAGCGACAAACCTTGTTTGTAGAATGAGATAAACCAGAGGTAGCTGCATATAGACTTCTTCACTTAAATCACCATTAAGGAAGGCATTTTGACATCCATTTGACAAAGTGACCAAGAAATGCACCAATAAAAGCACGCACAGAAGTGAGACGAGCAACTGGAGCAAAAGTCTCCTCATAATCCACACCGTATTCCTGAGTAAAACCTCTCGCCACAAGTCGAGCCTTATATCTATCAACAGTACCATCAGAACAAGTCTTGATTTTGTAAACCCACTTACACCCTACCACAGACTTTCCAGGAGGCAAGTCAACCATATCCCACGTATTGTTCTTGTGTAAAGCATCAAGTTCCTCTTTCATCGCAGCCTGCCAAAGAGGGTTAATGGAGGCCTCACGAAAAGAGTGAGGCTCATGCAAGGTAGCTAAGGCATGAAAGCAATGAAAATCCTGTAAATGGGATGGGAGAGATCTTACTCGGGTGGATCGACGAAGGTCAGGTGGTGGAGTGCAGACGGATCCTCGGATGAAATAGAACTCGGGACGCAAGCGGCGGCGTCAAGGGCATCGGATGACCGATGGTCAAGTGGAATGACTGGGGCATCAAATGACCGATGTTCAAGCGGGAGTGACTCGCAAGACATTGCTAGTTGGAGTTGGAGAAAGAGGAATCTCAAGGAGGGTAGTAAAGGGAGGAAAGGATGGCATATTGAATTTGCCAATCTCATGGAATGGTCGATGCTCCCAAAAACTACATGACGGAGATGCGAAGACGACGAGACATGTGATCATAACATCGATAGCCCTTTTGTTCCACTCCATATCCAAGAAATGCGTTCATGAGAGCAGGTAAAACAAAAAAAAACCAAAGACACGAAGATGGTGATATGAAGGGACAGAGCCAAACAACCGCTCGTAAGGAGTGCAGTTATCAAGGATAGGGGTAGGCAACCTATTGATCGTGTAGACAGCCGTGAGAGTGGTTTCACCCCAAAACGGGGTAGGAGCAGACGTGGAAAGGAGAAGTGCACGGACAGTGTCTAAAATGTGCCTAAGTTTTCTTTCAGCTCGACCATTTTGTTGTGAGGTGCCTGGACACGACAAGTGAGGAATAGTGCCATAATGTTTGAGAATGGCTTGAAAATCATGTTGAGTATATTCTAAAGCATTATCAGAACGAAAAGCTTTAATGGGTTTTGAAAATTGGGTTTCAACCATTTTGGCAAACGTGCGATAAATATCCAACAATTCAGAACGAGATTTCATCAAAAACACCCAAGTGTAACGAGAGAAATCATCAACAAAAATAACAAAATAACGTGAACCACTCATACTAGCAACAGGAGAAGGTCCCCAAACATCAGAATGAATTAAATCAAAAGAAGCAGTAGCATGAGACTCACTATTATTAAAAGGCAAAGCCGGTTTTTTACCAAGTTGACATGAAATACAAATCAAAAGAATTATTGGACATGGACCTAACAAACCCTTAGAAGCTAAAAGTTGAACGCGAGAGGCGATGCATGACCAAGACGCGAATGCCAAAGTGCAAGAGGTGGTGGTGACAGAGAGACGCTAGTGGTGGGAAGATGTAAGGATGAAAGTTCGAACATACGCCCAATTCTACGCCCGGTCCCAATGGTCCGACTCGTCAGACGAGGATCCCGCACATGCACACCGTAAAAGTCAAAACAAGTTTATATCCAAGTTCACACAATTGCCCAACAGAAAGAAGATTGAAGGACAATTCGCACATGAAAGACGCCAGAATGAAAGGGAAGGTGTATTGATAGTGCCTATATTTTTAATCATAATGGAGCCATCACCGTAGCGAATCAATGAAGAATGGGGTGAAGGCAGATGTGGTAGATGAAGTAGGTGGGGTGTCATATGATTGCAACAAGCAGAGTCAAAGAGCCAAGGGAAGAGGTACTGCAAGACCGAGAGGGCAGAGGATGATGCATTACCAGAACGAGATAGGACGACCTGGTTGACTATTGTCTCAAAGTCAGCTGCAGATAAGGTGATATTGGATCCCGATGCGTGGCCAAAGAGCAATCAAGAGGGAGCAACTTGAGATGAATCACTTTCAAAGATGAGCAGCAGCTGCTATGGGTGCATTAGATCTCCTCTTATTCCAACACCTATCCATAGTGTGTCCTCGACGTCGACAAAGTTGACAATAATAGTTATTGGTGCGAGACTTAGGAGGGAGTCGAGGAGTATTCGACCTATCAAATTGCTCTCGCTGAACTGATGAAGAACTAGATGACGGCGCAGCCAATATCGTATGACTGGCCGAGAGCGATAGTCTGCGATCTATGCTCGGCACGAACAAGTTCAAAGATGGCAGTGTCCAAAGTGGGAAGAGGAGAACGGTGTAAAAGTTGCACCCGAACAGGCTCGAAATCATCACGCAAGGCCATCAAAAATTGGTGAAGGCGATGTTGATTTCTACGTGTAATATACATCTCAGCATCAGCAGGATCCTTCCAAATAGGGTCAGAAACATCAATTTGGTTCCATAAAAATTGCATGTGAGCAAGAAAATCATTAATACTTTGACCAGATTCCTGCCTCAGATGGAAAAGCTCAAACAGAAGCTGATACTCGTGAGCACCATCTACAGAAGAATAACGAGAAGCAAGCATATCCCAAGCACCCTTTGCTTCATCAAAACTGCCAAAAAGCGCAGAAATAGATGGGATAGTGGTGTTACGGAACCACGTAAGAATCTTGTGATGATTACTATCCCAATCAATAAGACGAGTGGTGAAAGCCTCATCTGTTTGAAGCCCCTTTAACTGGCTTTTAATCTCCTGTCACATAAAGCCAAAGCTTGCGGCCTTTAAGAAAGCTACGCATAGATGGGGACCAGACCATATAGTTTGTGCCATCCAATATAGTTTGAACATGATGAATGATCTCATTTTGTGCCATCTAGAATGCTCAAATGCAAAAACAGACCACAAAAATGAAATCAGAACCAAAAAATTGAGTAGAAAGCACCTGGTCAAAGTCAAAGTCAACGGTCAGCAGTCAACGGTCAACGGTCAGCAGTCACGGTCAACGGTCAACGGTCAACGGTCAACGGTCAGTAGGGCTGACGTGGCAGTAGGGCTGACGTGGCAGCTGGTGTACTGGCGCGTGGGGCGCGTGGCGCGTGGAGCGTGTGGCGCGTGGCGTGTGGCGCGTGGAGCTGTGATTGGCGCGTGGATCTGACGCGCGGGGACTGGGCGGCGCGTGGCGGCGCGTGGAGGTGCGTGGAGGCTCGTTTTGACGATCTGGAACCTGTTTTGGAATCGCAGGATCGAGATCTATCTAATGGTTTGAAGATAACACAGATCGGACCACCGTGGAGGCTTGTGGCGGTGGCGGCAGTGGCGGGGCGGCCGGAACTTCAAACGGCGCGTGTAGGAGCGTGAGGACTCCGATGGGAATGTGTTCAGCGGCTCTGGAACGGTCGTCTTCCGAGGGTTCTAGCGGTATATTGATCCGCTGAAAAATACAAGAGGAAAACAAAAACCGAAAAGGACAGCAAAATATTTGCCAGAAAACACTAGCAGAGCCGAAAAAAAATAATAAATGTATATGCGGAAAAAAATTTAAAGGTGATTTAAAACCTATGCTCTGATACCATGTTGAGAATAAGGTTATATATTGAATCACACTGAATGATGTACATAAGGGGCCTATATATAGGCTAATAATATAGACATCATATAGAACACAAATACTAGTAAGACACTACTACATAAACTCTAACAGTAGTGAACATATTTTCTTCCTTTTCTTGTTTGATGAATATTAATTCTATACGCCTAGTCAATTTATTAGTGATTACTAATTGTTGTTACATTTATCCTAGAATCATACAACTTTCATATAAATTGCGGCGGAGATGCAGTAACCATTAATGGAAGTACTAGTACTGCATATGAGGCTGATAGAGATCTAGGTGGCCCTTCAAAGTTCTACCCGAGTTCACAAAACTGGGCATTTAGTAGCACTGGTCACTTTGTGGGTAACAGTGAACCAGAAAACTATATTGTGCAAAATTCAACCAGACTCTCTATGACCAACCCTGAACTTTACATGAACGCACGCATTTCTCCTCTCTCTCTTACTTATTATGCTTTTTGTTTGGGAAATGGAAATTACAATGTAAGCCTCCATTTTGCGGAGATAGTGTTCACTGATGATAAAAGCTATAGTAGCTTGGGAAGGCGTATATTTGATATTTACATTCAGGTAATAATTACAATATACTTCCACTTTCATCTATTAATTAGCAGTTGGTAGCATGAAATGGTTGACATACATGGATTCGAATATCGCAGGGAGAGCTAGTTTGGAAGGATTTCAACATTGTAAAGGAGGCTGGTGGAGTGGGTAAGGCAGTAATAAGAAATTTTACTGCTGCCGTGACTAATGGTACCTTAGAGATCCGTTTCTACTGGGCTGGGAAGGGGACAACTGCTATCCCAAAAGATGGAGTCTATGGTCCTCTTATTTCAGCTATTTCTGTGGATGGTACAGGTAGGTTAACTTTCAATATTATGGTTTGAAAGTAACCATTCTCAAACTTGCATATATATATATATATATATATATATATATGGGAACTTTTAAGGAAGCATGATGTTAATTATATTTCGTTAATTTCTTTAAAGTATATGATTTGAATCTAATTTCTTTATGGTATATATCGTGGATGGGTGTATATGTCTTTTTAGTCCACTTTTTATGATTTTATTATTCTTTTATATTTTTTCAATTTGATGTGTACTACTTAAAGAAATGATCATATTCATAAATCATATTGATGAATAACATAATGAAATCCTTTTCATGTTTATTTTCATTGAAGTGTTGCTAACTGTCAGTTTGGATCTCTCGCTTTCATGCGTTACTTGGATGAAAATTTCTTGTATCAATTACCTTGCCAGCAATCTAACATGGTAATTCTTATGTTTTTTCTTCAAACAAACTTTACACCACCATTAGAAAATGGAGATGGTCTATCCCCAGGTGCAACGGTCGGAATTGTTGTTGCTGGAGCTGTTTTTATACTTTTGGTTCTAGGTATCATCTGGTGGAAATGTTGTCTAGGACGGGAAAATAAGATGGAACAAGGTACTTGCAATGTAATTAATATTGTTGTTATATAGATAAATATTTATTTCTAATATGTTTTTTGGATTCTTTTTTTCATTTAGCTTTTATTTTTTCCAACTGACCACTTTGCATGTGTATGTATGTTTGAGCACGCAACAGGTGCATATGCCCACTTGTTGGATGAAATGAATTCTTTATATATACACACACACACATTTACCTTCTAAAAGTGATTTAGTGATGGAAATAGTAGATTATCTTCCACCCTTAATTTTTCGAGTGGAAACAGCGAATTTACTCATCATCTACTTACTGTGAGTTTGTGTGCGTGGAGCACGCAATGGATGGGTTATAGTATACTTTAAAATATCTAAAATTTTGAGGAATGTCAAGAACTTTGCAATTTTCTTAGACATGCTTCTGTATTTGATATGCCATCTACCTCAGATTTAAAGGGTTTGAGCTTACAAACTGGTACATTCACCTTAAGGCAAATCAAAGATGCAACAAACAACTTTGATGCTGCGAATAAAATTGGAGAAGGTGGTTTTGGTTCTGTTTATAAGGTATTTGCAAAATTAATATTTTCATTTTCGTAAACTTTTATCGTTGTCTTTCTTTCTTTTGAAGTGTTCTTTATTCATAGATGAAAAAAAGTTGATGTTCCCAAATGTAGGGCCGTTTGTCAGATGGCACCATAATTGCAGTTAAACAGCTTTCTTCAAAATCAAAACAAGGAAATCGTGAGTTTGTGAATGAGATAGGCATGATTTCTGCTTTGCAACACCCTCATCTTGTTAAGCTATATGGGTGTTGTATTGAAGGAAATCAATTGTTGCTAGTATACGAGTACATGGAAAATAATTGTCTCGCTCGTGCTTTGTTTGGTAAGCTTTTACCATAATGCACTTAATTGTTTTTGTTGTGTAGCTATTGTCATTGATAAGATGCATGTGTGCATGATCGTTTACTGTTTTCTACTAATTTGATTGATTGAAGGGAGAGAAGAGCATGAGTTGAAATTGGATTGGCCAACAAGACAAAAGATTTGTGTTGGTATAGCAAGAGGTTTGGCCTATCTTCATGAGGAATCAAGATTGAAGATTGTTCATAGAGACATCAAGGCTACTAATGTCTTGCTTGATAAAAATCTCAACTCTAAGATATCTGACTTTGGTTTGGCCAAGCTTGATGAAGAAGATAATACCCACATAAGCACCCGAGTTGCTGGAACTTAGTGAGTTGTTATGTATTTATTTAATGTCACAATGTTTCATATTATCTTTTATCTTGTTTTCATCATATGCCAATATATCGAAAGAGATAGAGAAGAAAAAAGGAAATTGAAAGTAGAAGAATTGTCACTAAAGTTCAATTGTGCCAAAAACTTTCAGCTTGAGAAATTTCATTGTTTGAATTATTTTACAAGCTAGCTTGATTACTTCATGGTATTGATTCTATTTTACACATGCCATTAAAAACAAAAGGATAAAATCAATTAGGAATTATTGCCTTTAATATTAGCAGTTGTACAAATTCATGATGCTAAAAATGTTACCTATTGTTTCGTGATATGGTAGTGGATATATGGCACCTGAATATGTAATGCGGGGTTATTTAACCGACAAAGCAGATGTTTATAGTTTTGGAGTTGTTGCATTGGAAATTGTTAGTGGGAGGATCAACACTAGTTACCGAGGAAAGGTGGAATCTTTCAATCTTCTTGATTGGGTAATTTGAATCTCTTTCTTTCTTGCATTTATTTCTTTTACACTTCTTTTAATTTTTATTTCGCTTGTATTAATTTTATAACTTGCTCCTATCTCCCCGTTTCCAGGCACTGCTTTTAAAAAGAGAAAGAGAGTCTGTTGAACTGGTCGATCCAAGGTTGGGCTCTAATTACAATAAAGAAGAGGTTATGGTGATGATCAATGTGGGTCTCCTATGCACTAATGCTTCTGCAGCAGTTAGGCCTGCAATGTCTTCAGTGGTGAGCATGCTTGAGGGCAACACTGTTGTTTCAGGGTTGGTTTCAAATCCAAGTGTCTCAAGTAATGAAATGAAAGAGGCCATATGGGAGCATTTTCAACAAATTAAAGAACAGAATATTATGAGTGATAGCCAGAAAGAAAGTGTTTCTTCTTCATTGATACAGAGTACATCAACGGATGGCCCATGGACTGCTTCTTCTACATCTGGTGTTGATTTATATCCAGTTAATTTATATTCTAATTACTTAGACAAAAGAGCTTAGAGAAATTGGAGGAGCTTGATATCTCAGTTTCGTCTGTCAGTGAATCTTAACGTTGCAATTGTTTGTTGAATATTTTTCATTTTCATTTTACAAGTTTTCTCGGATTATGATTGTGAAAGAAAAGGCATGATTACATATGTAAGATCCAAGCCTAGTTGACATTAGGTAAACTTGGTCTATATGGATCAAACTCATTAGTGTGCTATTATTATGGGATAATATGTTAGTTATACAAAAATTGTGGCCAGGCCACATAGGCATCATTATTTGCATGTGATTTTTAGTTTTTTTTAGCGTTTTAAATCAAATCCCATTCAATTTCCAAAAGAAAAATATTTCAAATCCCATTAGTCAATATCCTTAATTAAGGCCACAATTATGATTAAAAAAAAGGGGAAACTTCATTTCCACCCTCTTTGAACTTCTAACCGATTTTAAAAATACCTTCTGAACTTTTAAAACTCTCACTTAGGTTTCATGAACCTTGATTTGCTCTCACATTGGACCCTTCTGTTAATTTTCACCGTTAAACACAAATGATATGTATTTTTATGCCCATTATACCCTCACCCAATCCACTTAAAATTCCAAAAATGCTCAAAACTACAGCACCCACCCCCAGCCCAAAATGACACCGTTTTGGGCATCTATTTTTTTTTTAAAAAAAAAGAAAAAATATTAAAAGAAAAAAAAGAAAAGAAAAATTGGGTATAGCAAATGGGTGAACCACCCCGATATTTTTTCTGGGTCCTTGTCATGGGGTAAATAGTGTGAACCTCATTCATCTTGTGATAAACTCTGATATCATGAATAAATTTGTAGGCCTAACTCATCTTATAATCGGTTCAATAAGAGAGAGTTGCTCATTCCTTATAAATATGCCCAAGATCTTCTCCACACGCAATGTAGAATTATTCCTTAACACAACGTAACATGGATGTATTTTGTTAGTTTTTCAATAAGAAAGCTCAGAGTTAAGTTTCTTATATATATATTTTTCTCAAAGTTTAGATAGGCTCAAGCATTTTGAAAAGAATTCTTATATCATTGAGAGACTTAAGATCTAAGTTATATTTATCCCTCCTTTCTTGCTATTTATCTTTGCAACCCACGATGTTGTGTTGCATCAACAGCCCCCAGCCAATTTTGCATGAAACCTAGTTGGCCTAATTAACCCTATACATTTGAAATGTGAGCAAATCATCTCATTGCTCTACATATTGTGTGCACAATGTATGTTTCTTTTTGTGTATATGTATGAGAAAATGACATATGTTCTTCACCTAATTGGATGTCAAATGAATTAAAGCTATAAACTAGTTTAATTGATTTATATCCTATCAAAGGATTGTACGAGAAATCAAATCAAAAGCAGAAAGATCAATAAAAATTATTTCAGCTTGGTGATGTACAATTGTTGAATCCAATTGGGTATGGGCCACTAACCTTTAACAACTATGGATAGGAAACTGCTTATTAAAAAAACTAAGGATGGGGAACTTATGTTAACAAAGAAAAAAAGGTGGGGGGAGGGGGTTTGAAGGAGTTGTAGGGAAGGGGAAGAGAGAAGGCACTGGGAATAAGGCATCAGGTAAATAACTAGCACTGGAGCGAAAAGGACGAGAGGAGGGAGGTAGCGAAACGGCCAACCCTCCTCCCCGTGTGGCTACTGGGTTTTTTATACATCGAACTGTTTTAAAATGGTTGAGTTAAACATATTTTTCAAGAGAGAATTTAATTTCGTAATAAAGAAGCTTTTTTGAAATCTTCAAAAGAAAAATTTTGTAATTTTCTTGGACTCCAAAATTTTCTTTAACTTGTTATTCTGCGACCGTAAATCAAATTGATTTTTTTTTTTTTTTGGTTGTCTTTTTAACATACCTAAACAAGGGGAGGGAAAGAGGGGAGGGAGATTCAATCTAATGATCTTTATTTCATGATGCATGCTTTTTAATTGATTGAACTACTCATTGAAAATATTCAAATACATGAATTTGTTTTTGAAAGAACTGTTCAATAAAAGAGTTTTTTTTTTATCATTTATATTATGTTGAGGTTAAATAATGCTGTTAAACTTACCTAGACGACTCCTAAAACATGCCTTACAGGTGCGATTTCGAATGCTAAAAAGGCTTGGTTTTCCTCATTGGACACTACTTGGTTTTAGATAAGATGATCAAAGGTTCAATCCAATAAATGATATCAGAGCCAGGGTCATGGGGTCGTGTTGCTAGAGCTTCATGTTGAGGGAATGATTGTTCAGGTTCAATAATGACCGCTTTGCTCACTTAAATGGCTCTTAAAACATGCCTTAATAAAGCGGAGGTCACTAGTTAAAATCCACTCCTCCCTCTTGTGCGGACATGTCAAAAAAAAAAAAAAAAAGCTCTTAGAACGTGTCTTAAATTACTTAAACACATGCTAAAAAGTTTCAAAATATGTTCATTATTCTCTTATCTTTATATACACATGCACATGTAAAGTGGTCAGTAAGGTACATTCACTACAAATTCCATTTAGATATTCGATCAATTGAATGATCCGATCAAAATCAACGGGACTAATGCACTATGATCAATCATATGTTTTTATTATGATTGATCGAACTAATTATATTACAATCAATCATACTAATGCACTAGGATCAATCCTACGATCCTACAATCCTATCAAGATCAATTATGCTATTGTACTAAGTTCGATCTGGTGTTCTTATCATGATTAATTAACTAATGCAAAAGGATTAATCACATGTTCTTATCATCATTGATCAAACATTTAAATAAGAATAAGAAATATAAAACTTTAATAATACAATAAAAAAGAATTAATGTTTCTAAGTATTTTAATTTAATAGGAAAATTTGTTTTTAATAGGAACCCAATGCACTATTATTTAAAATAAATAAGTAAATATTTATTTTTTATATAAAATAAGAATAGAAAATAGAAAAATAAAAAAATACCAATAATTAATATAAAATAAATAATGACATATTATCGGAGGTGAATTTTTGGGAAATAACTTTTTTCTATTATATATGTAAGGTCAATAGTATCACCCCAAAATTTATTTATTTATTTTTATTTGATTTTTTATGTTTTGATATTTCTCATCTCAATAGAAGCAACCACAAAGTGGCCGCTATTGATGCTCTTTAGCGGCTGCTATTAATGTCGCCGCTATTTGGACCAAATAGCGGCCACATTTTGGTGGCTGCTAATGACATTTTGAATTTTGTTTTATTTTATTTTTCTCTTCTTAATAGTGGCGACATCAGTGTGGCCGTTATTGGCCCCTAATTAGTGGTCACTTTTAGTATTGCTACTATTTGGACCAAATAGCAGCCACAAAATGTGGCCGTTAATAACATTTTGAATTTTTGAATTTTTTATTTTTCTCTTCTCAATAGCGGCGACACTAAAATGGCCACTGTTGACCCCTAATTTGCGGCCACTTTTAGTGTTGCTGCTATTTGGACCAAATAGTGGCCACATTAGTTGCTACTAATTGTTTTTTAATATATATATTTTTAAATTCTATCATGTTATTAAAGGCGACTTTTGAAAGTGACCACTATTTGTTCATCATTTACAGCCACTAATAGTGGCGACCTTATAGTGGCAGCTAATATGGGGTCATTAGCGGCCACTTTCAAAAGTCACCGCTAATGACCTCTTATTAGCAGCCACTTTTAAGTCTCCGTTATTTATTTGGTTGCTAATGATGGTGTTTTTATTTTTATTTTTATTTTTATTTTGTAGTGATTGCAAATTAAAAGAGGTTAAACTTCAAGGGTAAAACACATTTTCCCTAAAATAATTTCTTTCTTATTTTTGAATTGGAACGAGTTCTCACATCTCATAAATCTTTCCATTTATGATTTCCACTTAATAATATTCTTTCTCATCGTAAGATTCGTCGTAGCATCATCTTTTTTGTTACAAACATTCAAACAAAGCATTTGTCACACTAACCTTGAATAAAAACATTCAAAATACAGCCATATTGGCCCAGCGCTTTTGAAACAATTCACAGCCTAACTAAAACGAGAGTTCAATGCAATACATATATTCTTCTGTTCATGTCTATTTCGGGTCCGTTTGAATATGTGATTTTAAAATTAGCGATTTGAAAACATGATTTTTAAAATGTAGTAAGGTATTTGACAAAATCACAGCTTTACCTTTGAAATCACAGTTTACCTTTTAAAATTGTGCATTTTCACGAAAGCATCTCATTATCTATGATTGAAAATACAAATTTTAGAAATGACTATTTTTTAAAAAAAGGCAATCCTAAACCATCAATTTTCCGTAATTTAATTTAAAGTTATATTTTTTGTATATGAAATCATAATGCCAATTAAACGCACCCTTAGTGAAATAACTTCATTACTAGTTTGCCCCATACAAATGGAAGTCCTCTTTGTCCAACAGGAAGGCCAAAAGTTCTTTTTGGCTATTTCAACAAATTAACTCACCAAAATATCTAAAAATAATATATATTGATAAATATACTAGAAATGCAATGAGAGATAATCGATCATTCAAAGATTAATGAAAACAAATGTTGATAATAATGACGTGGTAATAAGACTGAGACTCCATAACAATGCTGAGGAGATGGGTTTGACGACATGGTCCTCCTCGACATCCATTTAATTATGATTTGACACAAGTGTTGATTGACACACGTGGTCATCCAATACATCATTGACTGAAAACCATGTTGAATAGAAACTGTTGTCAGTCATTCTTGATGGCTGCAATATATATATATATATATATATATATATATATATAGTATAATCTGTAAATCCTCTATGAGATTGACATATTTGTTCTTTTCCATATCCACAAGAAGGAAATTTCAAGCAACTCTTCACAATTAATTCATTTGTATGGCGTGTAAGTTCTCTTTGGTAACAACCTTTTATGTGTTCATTTCAATATCTCAAGATGCTTTAATTTTAACCGATGGTAAAATTAAAAATCTAAATTTGTAGGTAATTGATTGGCTTCATCCATATGAATCACAAATTAATCATTTTGAATCCAGGTACTTTGAAAGTAGTACCATATTGTACTTTTAGTGGCACGTGAATAATTTTTAATAATGTGATGCAATATACATATAAACAACTATTTTTATTGATGTTGATACACAGTTTCCGATTGGTGACGTGGCACGCTTATTGAACTCTTGGAGTGACTGTTCTGAGTACAAAAACCTGCACAAAGAGGAAGACAATATGGTCGAAGAGGGACCGGGGATGAGCCTGCAGGATCACTCCGATGCCTAAGTCAGTGTTTGCTATGGAAAGAATGAAAAACAACAAAAGCTTGAAGTGTGCTAGAGTTGCTCCCTGAGGACATGTGGTGGAGACTTGTATTATATAGGCATGGAATGGTAGTCCCCTCACCAATGACTGACCTTTCCCTGATTTGCCGTGAGGCAGTTTGTTATCGAGGGATTTGGGTAGTCATCCGTCTCTTGATCTCCGAGGATCAAGATCGGATTTCGTTGTTGACATTTGGTTTTTAAATTCTGGTCGTTAAGATACCTGATCTCGTGTTTCCAGGTGCTTGATCTTTGAATTGGATGGATAAGATCGCATCGCATGCTCGAGTGAATTCAAGTCTTCGATCCCTGAGTTCCTGGGCCTCGAATTCAAGACCTCGAATTTGAATGCCTAGGACACGTGGGTCCCGCAGGTCTCAAATTCGAGTACTTAGTCTTCAGAGAAGCTTCAGATTCAAGGCGTGATCTCGGAGGTCTTGGGCCTAAGATGCTCTTGGGTTTCACTGGCCGGCAATGTTAGCTCACGGAGGTTGATCCATGGTCAGCCATTCTCAATTTTCTTGTCTGGAAGACTATGGAAATTTCAATGTGCTACGGAGAATGGATCAAACTCAAAAAGCTTACCCTAACTCCAGGGATTTGAATTTTTTTTTTGGGCGGGAAAATTCAAAAATTTTCCTGCCAAAAGGATTTCGAGATGCTTCGTCGATTTCGAGGAGACGCCGATCATTTATTGCGCCGATACACGTGGTTGTGGTTTGGCCACGTGTCGTATTCGGAGTGGTCGAACGCGCAATCTGGTTTACCATAATGACAAGCCGTCGAAGTCGTTGCCGATTTCAAACGTCTTCGTGGTTTTAATCGACGTCTTTCGCTTATCGGCGTCGACGCCTCGTCTTTCTTCCGGGTGCCTTTAAGACCTAGATTTGATCCATTCTTCAAACTTACTTGCCTGTGTAATTAACTTTCCCTGCTTCTTTATACTCTCCCACTTGCATCTTTTCTTCATCTCCGGCGTTTTTGAAAATGACCAAGGACGGCAACAATTCAGATGGCTTGGAGGATACCCATCCTGCTTTCTGGGTTTCTCAAATATCCATCGCTAACGAGAGGCGCATCAGGAGGGAATGTTTCATCCCGAGCTTCATCAGAATCCGTTTTGATGAAAATGAATCTGGTGCTGTGGCCCGGTCGGACACTCACGAGGTCTGCGTATACGAGACCATGTTTCGGGCAGGCTTTCGACTTCCTTTCGTTCGAATAGTTAGAGAACTACTTGGCTTTCTCAATCTATCACCTCATCAGCTATCGCCGAATGCCTGGAGAACTTTCTTCGGGTGTGTGATTCTGTGGCCCCTGGCACTGGGCAAGGAGCATACCCTGACCATGAAGGAGTTTATGCACCTTTATAGGCTGTAGAAGAACCCCCAAAGTTTCGCTGTCTACAACTTCCAGGTGAAGAGGGGGAAGTTCCTCCAAGTCGACTCTCAGTTCTCCAGCAACCCCAAATAGAAGAACAAGTACTTCTTCATTTCGGGGCAGTGGGAGTTCACCCCTACTAAGAAAGCAGAGGGACCCAGGGTTCCCCGAGATATCAATGACCCTTCTGTTGAGGCTTATAACGAGCCCATTTTGACCCCTGAGATGATTCGGTGGGTCAACGAGGTTGTAAAGTGGGGTCGAGATCATCCAAAGATAATGTTCGTTGGAACCCTTGTCACGGTTCTGAAGCTGTCGGAGTTCGTCTACGATGTCGAATCTTTTCAACCTCTCCCCAGGCCGATTGGCGATCCTTTATGGTCTCGCCCATCCCAAATGGCTTCCACCCCCAAGAAGGGCAAAAATGAGGTCCCCGTGGCCACTCAAACCAAGCCCAAGGTAATTAACAAGGGCAAAGCTAAAGTAATCGATACTGGTAAACCTGAGAAGGTTTCGTACCCAATACGAACTGGTAGGCAATTCGGGAGCTGAAGCCCCGACTCCTCCCCGGCTTCCCATCGCCGCGCCTTTGACGAAACCACAAGTGGAGAAGGCCAAGATGCCTATCAAGGTCGCCAGGGTCCTCAAATTACAAGATGAGGAGGAAAGCCCAGAGGTAGGTGGGCATGTAGAGACCCACTTGGAACCTGCTCCTCGGACTCATGACACAGTCGAGGATTCGGTGGATGTTCTTGAGGCTCCTGCAGTCAAGAAGAGGAAGCTATCACAGGCTACGGGGCTGGAGGTTCCAACAGTCGAACCGGCGGCCTCTGCGGCAAAAGAGGTGGATGTGGCCGGATTTTTGGCTTCTCGGAGGAAGAAGGCTGAGCTCCCCTCGGTTCCACGCTTGGCAGAAGTCGAGGCCTTCATCACAAACGAGCCAGTTCCCGCCGTCCCGATGGCCGTGGTAAATCCGGTTGGGGAAGAACCTCTACGAGCGCCAGAGGGGCCCATCCCATCTCTATTGAACAAACCTCTGGGCTTGAATATTCAACATATATTAGACGATATCGACATGGAGTCGGAGGACTTTGTGGGGATGGCTGACAAAAATATAGGGCCATCCCCTTTTGCGGCTACGAGGGTTCCTCGAAAGGTATTGTCCCTGATACCCAAGACGGGGAGATCGTCGAGAGCTCCGACCCCAAAAAGGCCTTGAAGCCTGACTCCTGAAGAAGTCGAAAAGGAGATAGACTCGAAGAGGCCCCAAGCTTCCGAAGCGTCTGAAGCTTCAAGCTCTGAGAGTACGGCCGAAATACAGCCGAAGGGGACAAACTGGACTGTCGGGGGGAGGCTAGCCAAGCTCAGAGGAGACTTCAAGGGTAACCCTTTTAAGGCCGTGGTGGATCTCGTCGACCATGAGGGTCTCCGTCTGAAACGAGACCTTACTCTCCGAAGAGTAGTCGAGGAGATGCTAACCATGCAGTGTCTGGTAAGTCTTCATCATTTAACGGCTTACACACCTTTCTTTTCTTTTCTTTTCTTTCTTTTTTTTTTTTTTTACATTTGACATCTTGCCTTTCTTGATTGCAGGCTTTCCTCAAGTCAACGATTTTACATTGCTACATTCGTAAGGTCTTGACCTCTGACGCCGGGCCAGAGGGCCTGCAGAAGAAACTTGCAGAGGTCGAAGAGGAGAATGCCAATCTAAAGAAGGCCGTGGCCAAGCACGAAGAGGACCTTCGAGTCCTAGGTGAACATTCGGCCATGATGGAGTGTAAGGCTTCTGAAGCCTCCAAGGCCAGAGACCGAGCAGAGGCCAAGCTCTCGAAGCAGTCCGAGGAGATTGAGCGCTTGCGATCCGAAAACGCCCAGCTTCGGGAGGACCACCGCATTCTTCAGGTAGAGAACGCCGAGCTCCAGGAGGACCATTCTATCCTCAAGGAGGACTTGGTACAGCTTGAGGAGAAACACTTCGATGTCCTTGAGCAACTGAAGGAGAGCCAGGCCTCGATGGAGTGGGTGGTGGCGAACAAGGTCGTGACTGAGGAGAAGTTCCAGCATTTCAACAACCTGTATAAGGGAATGAGGCTGGAATTGAAGGAGGCCAAAGCTAAGGCGGCTGACTACTTACGACAGTTGTCCTTCGCTTCGAGAGTTTGGGATTTGGCTTGGGCAGATGGGATCAACCTCGGCTTCGAGACCTTCAGAACTTGGTGAAGGGACCCGGCTCGGAAGATGGACCTAAACTCAGTCAATATCGAAGACATACCAATGACGAGTAGGGCTATCCGACAGCTGATCAGCCTTGGCCGGGAGAAGATGCCGGATGCCGCGGGGATTGACCGGTTCAACTACAAACCAGAGGCCACTTCGGAAGGTGGAGAAGCGGAGGAGTCCGAAGACGCCACGAAAAGTCCACTTGCTCAGGACCCCTCCAATTGACCCTTAGGTCTTGTAATATAAAGACCTGTATTTCCACTGTATTCTTGTATATTTATAAAGTTAATAAAAATTACACTTCACAGAGGTTTGTTCGTTCTCAAACATGTTTATTTTTCTTCGAAAACTAACCATAAATTTGAGCAAATAAGAATAGGATACACGGAATAAAAAAACTGAAAAAGGGTTAAACTCCCCACCAATAAATTCAAAACAACAATACAATATAAAAAATAAAAACAAATAGGAAATGAGCTAAAAAATGGCCCGATTCTCTGGACCTTGGTCAACATACCAAAAAATGGCACCAACAAAATAACGTTTTGAGCGAGCCAAAAATCTGACTAACTTTGAAAGCACAACACCCTCTAAAAGAAAATTGTTGATGGAAAGGCACTAAATTCCCATACGGAACCGACTAAAATAAAGGTCGATATTGCGTGACATTTTCTTAAAAGCAACACATGATAAAAGGATAAAGGATGCATCTCTTTTCGTTATTTCTTTCATCTCCTTCAACTTTTATAAATTCACTTTCGGTCCTCCAGACAACTTACACATCAAGCTAAAGTGTTGGCAACTTGGCATTGATGTAAATCAGTCAAAAGTTGATGTGTGTGTGGGGGTGTTGGGGATGGGTTTGGGAAAGCTGTTTAATATTTTTGTCTTGTTTAAATAGTAATAAAAATTTATCTAAATATTTTTTTTAAAATATTTTGTAAGAAACACCGGTTATAAGGAAGAATGTTGTTTGATAATGTGAAAAAATAAGTTTTATTTTTGGGAAAATTCAGTTATCCTTTGATTTTTTCAATTTGAATTATAAATTTCAAAATTGACATATTACTCAAGTTTTAAAAGTGGCAATTTAAACCTTCCGTCAAATTGGACAGAAAACTATGAAATGACGAAATTGCCCTCAGTCTTTTTTTAAAAAAATTTCGTCCATTTTAACGGAAAGTTTTAATAGAAGGTTTAAATTGCCACTTTTTGAAACTTCATGGGGGTAAACTACCAATTTTGAAACTTTGTGGTCAAATTGAAAAATCCCTGAAACTTCAGGGGGGTAAACTGAATTTTGCCCTTTATTTTTTTTAGAGGAATAAAAAAAAGGAGAGGGAGAGTTTAACTGGGACACACTGGTGTGGGTTGAAAATAGTTTAAAGGAAATTTGTATCCAATATATATATATATATATATTTGAAAAGATACTGATCTCATTAAGGTAAAAGTTAAAAGCATGAAGCTTATACAACACAGAACAACAAAACTCTGACAAATCTTAACCATAGTCAAGACAAAACTATAGCCAAAATTGCAACTTCACCAACTGGCTAACCTATGTGTGGCTTCCGATATTAAAATAGATCTGCAATAAGTAGATACCAACAATACATAGGTGCAGCCCCTAATGGAACCCCCACAACCTAAGGGCAGGGGACTAAACCATCCACAACCCAAAAGGCCAGGATGCCTTATTACAAGAAAAATAAGTAAAGCTAACTCATATGTCAGATCTGCATCAAACAACCAAGATCTAGAACATGAGTAGCCCAAACACAAAAACAAAACAAAAACAAAACAAAACAAAAAAAAAAGAAACAAAACAAAAACAAAACAAAACAAAACAAAACAAAAAACAAAAAACAAAAAACAAAACAAAACTTAAAAAACTCCACAAGTAGCAACAGAGGAGTCCAGCATCGAAGAGATCCTATGAAGACGCACCAAGGCTGATGAAGAAAAGCAGATCTAAGAAAGAGAAAACTAGATCTAGAGCAAGATCTAGAAATACAACTTAGATTTGAAACAAACGCCTGCCCGAAATGGAGACTGGAGGAAACACCGAGCACTGCTATCGTAGAGGGGGAAGAAGGGAAGATCTAGGGTTTTTTTTATTATGGAATGATTAATATAGATTTTTTACTAGTTTTCTAAATCTAGATTTTCCCTCCTCAAGGCTTTTTACTAGTTTTGTTGCCTTGAGGAAGATGAAATAAGTTTTTGGTATCCAATTTTAAATGTCAAAGAATTGTCCTTTTGTTTCCTTTTTTTAGCCATGAGTAGTGTTTTGCTATGGAATGATTAATATATATTTTTTTAAAAGGAAAATTACATTTTACTAAGTATCCATCCATTTTTTGTAAAGTTTAAAATGTGATATTTATTAAAATTTCAAATTGTGGCAATTTTATTATTTATTTAAATTAAATATTTAATATTTTTTTCTAAACAAAAAAATTCCAAAAAAAAACCAAAAAATATAATATATATGCTATTTTTTTAAATGTAAATAGGTCAAATCATTTTAAACTTTGGAGGCAAAAGTAAAAATGGATGGATATTTCAGGAAGGTAAAATGTAATTTCCAAAAAAAAAAAAACACTTAATAACTGACGTTGATTAATGTAAAATATACATATAAAAGAATGTTTAATATAAAAAAGTGAAAATTGTTTGTTTTGTAGTGATTTTTTTATTAAAAATAATAGTAAAAATTAAATTATGTAATATAAAAAGTGCAATTCTAATTCATTAGGATTAGATTATTTAATATTAAGATTAGGTTATTAAAATTAGAGTTTATTTGAATTTGAATGTTAGAACTTTATGATTTATCACTTTAAACTTTATCTACCTGTATTTTTATATAATGACCATTTGGTTATTAATGAAAATCAAAAAATAAATTAGACATATGTCTTCGTGGTCTTCACATGATCATTACCCAACCTTGAGTACCTATTACTTCATGACTAGGATACAAATGAAAATCTTCTATTAAAGCATTTGCTTCTATCATATTGCCCCGACAAGCGAAAATATGAAAAAGCTACATCATTGAAGTAATCATTTAGGCAAAGGTGGTGGCCATGTGTTTTTTTTTTCTGAAGGGTATTTTTGTAATTTGCAGCACATTGTAAATTTTTTGTAGTTTGAAGAAAATATTGATACAATTTTTAGTTTGGGTAGAATATTGCAGATTGAGTGTTAGTTTGAGCATATACTTTTTTCTATTTTATAATTAAACCGTAACCCCCTAACTTCAAGAATAAACTGTGTTATAATGCAAGTAGACGTGAGATGGAATCACTCAAAAAAGATGGGTTGTGGTGTAGGAAAACAGTTAAAGGCAAGCCACTATAGTCATGGTAAATGAGACGACTCTTAGTCTCTTTTCAAAACTTTGCTCAGTAGCTATTTATATTTAACTTTGTTAAAATATTTTTCTAATTTAAAATAAATAAAAAAATAAAACTGTTCTAAAAGTCTAAACATAATTGATTAACAGGAATTCATATCGATAGAGTTTATAGTTGTTTCTTTTATTGGCATTCACACAAATATAATTGAAACATCATGACAGATTGACAGTGGACAGACTGCATAGTAAGTGTTCTATCTTCACAATAAAAATTCAGCAGAAGAATACTAGAATCTTTATATATATATATATATATATATATATATATATATATATTTCATAAAGAATAAAAAAATATATTAGCTAGTAATTAATTGATAGAGTATGAAAGTCTTATTAGACGGCTCCAACCAAAACAAAACAACACTGGCAAGCAGATATGACCAGTCAATTAAGCAAATTATTTAGCCGTTGCCCATATATGCAAGTCCCATGCAAATATGTTCCTCAAGGCGTCAATGAAAATTACTGTTATCATCATCTTCCTAGCTAGTCTCTCTTCTTAATTTCATTGGGTGGGTATATATAATTAATAACGTGGTTTAAAACAAGTCTGCAACATTCCTGATGAAGATTAATCTTACTGCTCACCCAGCTTTAATGCACAGTCAAATGCATCCAGATTCATTGCATGAGCCCAGCTCATCACGTGTATATATATATATATAAAAGTCTAGAAGATGCTTAAAAAATCATGTTGATGAATAAAGACTTAATTACGTGCAATCTCATCCCATCCCATCCCATCCCAGCAGCCAAGTTTCTTAAGTAAATCAATGAATTTTTGCATGCAATTACCACGAACCTTCTTCCTTTCGTCTTTAAGGATAAAGTTGTGTGGACCAACCAGATAAAGTTAAAAACAAGTGGCTTTATAGAGTTAAAAATAAAACATTAAAAAAAAAAAAGTTATAATTTTTTTACAGTTGTAAAGGTAGCCTTTGAATTGCAATTTCAGTGGATTGAAACAACGTTTTACAAAGATGTGCACAAATTTGTAACGAATAGCCAAAGTAGACGTGATCGAGACTACTGTTGTAGATTTTTTTACTCCTCAATTGGTCCCATTAAAGCTCGGGAATGTTGCCAAGAAGTTGCCAGAGCTTTTAATGAAATGATTAATGGAACCTATGTTATTCGGCATTTTTAAGTGTTTATTTATTAACATATTATTTTCGTTATTTTGCCTTTTATTTTATATTTTAAAAATAAATAAATATTAATATTTTACAAAAACAAAAAATTCTAGAGAAAACTTCACAAAATTTTCTAAACTTTTACATGTTTTAAAAATATTTTTGAAATTAAATAACTCTCAATTAAGGGCATCGAATATTCAATTTCTTTCAATTAACTTTTTTTTGTTATAACTTTTTATTAAATTGATCTTGTCAAAATATTCAAAATACCATTTTTTATTATAAAAAATTATAAAGATTCAGACGTATATTTTATTTATAAAAAAAAAACTTTGTGACATTTTTTACATTTTTTACATTTTTTATAAAAAAAATAGGAATATTTTAGATATTTTGACAAAAATTCTAATAAAATAGAATTTTGAATGAAAGTAAAAGTTTAATGCCCTTAATCGGTAGTTTTAAAACTTTAAGAGAATAATATAAAAGGTGTGAAATTTAGATAAAATTTGTATTAAAAGAAAAAAGGCAAAACAACGTACGTAGAGGTAGAGCTGCCACTATCAATCAAGGCAGCAAGCAATGTCGGCGACTGGTGAGTTGACGTTGGCTTTTTCCTCCAGCCGACGGTGTCAGCTGTCAAGTGCACTATTTTAATTTCTAGTATGACTTATCCAAGATATGAACAGATGTGAAAAATTCTGTATGACAACGTATATGTTTTGTTTAATGTTTGAAGATTCTTTAATTGAAAAAAAATTCTTAATAATAATGTAATCAACTTCAAATTCTTTAACTGTTTATGCCACGTCTTTTCAAAAAAAAAAAAAAAAAACAATTGATTTTATTATTTTGATTTGTAATTAAATCCTCTATGAGATCGACATATTTCTTCTTTTCCATATGCCACAAGAAGGAAATTCCAAGCATCGTTGATCAATGACAAGAGATGCGACTTTTCTCATAGCTTCACAATTAATTCATTTGTATGACGTGTAAATTCTCTTTGATAACAACCTTTTATGTACGTGTTCTTTTCAATATCTCAAGATGCTTTAATTTTTAACTGATCGGTAAAATTAAAAGTCTAAATTTGTACGTAATTGATTGGCTTCATCCATATGAATCACAAATCAATCATTTTGAAATCTAGGTATAATACCATATTGTATTTGGTACTTTGAAAGTAGTACCATACTGTACTTTCAATGACACATGAATCATTTTTAATAATGTGATGTATATATATATATATATTTTAATAAATGAGTTATTTTTATTGATATAAAATCAGTTTATAGCAATATGCTTCATCATTCAATGTCAAAGATAAAAGTTTGAAACTCTTCGGTGCTAATACTATCTATAACATACCCAATAGTCTCTCTGTCTATTATAAAACAACACTTTAAAAATGTTATTATCAAAGTCAGTATATAAATCTGTAACATAAACCGATAAATCACATCTTTGGTTGTTGTCTCTTTCATCAATGACAATTCTTCCATAAACTTGGTAACTCTTTCATCACCAATCAATAGTTTGCTTCAAGAAAAAAAAATAAAAATAAATAGAAAAAGAAAACTAAAGACCTACCAAAAACCATTTTGTTATTCTTAAGCAAAACCTAAGAAAACAATAAATCCAAATGTGATGTAATTATTACATATAGTGTCTAGCTACTACGTATTCTATAATATAATTAAGAACAGTTGACTGTTCCTATTATATGATAATAATATTTGATTTAATGTTAGTGTAATCTAATACAAAATAAAATAACAAATTGTTCCTAGCTAGGTTGTTGCAAAATGTCATATTCACTCTCATTGACATGTTTTTAGCATCTTTCAGTCATTGCTTTGATTTTTCCAATTCACCACTAAGAGTATATATGAGATTAGGTCGAAAAATAGAGTTTTTAAAACTAAAATAATGATCATTAATTTTGGGAAGACACGAGGAAAACATGAATTTTCGTCTAAACGTGGAAAAATATTGGAGAATTATCAAGGCTAATTAATTTTTGGTTTAAACGTCAATTTGTTTGAATATTTGAATATTGGAGAATTATCATCAACATATTAATTCTTGAGTAGTGACATTAAGGCCAATGAATTTCCCAAGCGCGCAATACGCTGTCTCCCTCTGATTGTGGAAAAAAAAATGTTGGAGAATTATCAACGCTGAATAAATTTCGTAACCTATCAAGTCTACAAGTCCAAATTTGCACGTAATTGATTGCCTTCATATAGAAATCAAACCAATAATTGAGTTCAATTTTGGATGGAAATAATATGAATCACAAATCAATCATTTTATATGTTTTCCACCAAACATTATGTTAATTTGTACATCTTCCTTAAAACAAAAAAGAATTAACTAGAGCATGAATATTTTTTCTAATTAAAGAAAGGTAAGCAGAAGAGATAAATTGCAATTATTTTAGCAGAACGTTATCATAGAAGAATTTGCCCATTGAGAGTTGTACAAAAAGGGCTTAAACGGTAAAAAGGCAGTCGCCTAACTGAAACATCAGGACATTAGTGAGACCCAATGTAACTTAGACTAATAGAATTAAATATTATCATTTCGACAGACGAATTTTTACTATAATACATGTCCAACCACTTATATATATATATATATATATATATATATTTGGACTATATCATCATGATAGTCTAGATCTTGTTGAGTAGACCAAAAAAATCTGTCTTTCGTCATACCAATTTTCGTAATCAGTTTCACAATTGATAAATGCATCTTTTTCAAGAGTAGTAAGAGTAGTATGAATTCTTCTATCTTGTAACCCTATATATATATATATATATATATATATATATGGCTGTGTTTGGGAATGGATTGAACATAAAGAAGTGAACTGATATTGTAGCAAAATTTATTGATGTGAAGAAAAAAGTAAGAATATTTTATATAGAAAAGTAAAATTTTTTGTTTTGTAGTATTTGTATTTATTTGAAAAGTGATACAAAAAGTAAGAATATTAGAGTTGGTTTTGAAAAAAATAAAAAAATGAGGATTTTACAAGGATCCGGTCCAGTCCTTCCCCAAACGGTGCCATATATATTTATACTATATCATCATGATAGTCTAGATCTTGTTGAGTAGACCAAAAAAATCTGTCTTTCGTCATACCAATTTTCATAATCAGTTTTATAATTGATAAATGCATCTTTTTCAAGAGTAGTATGAATTCTTCTATCTTGTAACTCATAGATCAGCCGATCAGGACCACAAGCCGATGCAAACAATTCCTCAGACACCTGAGATAGTGAGATGAGTTCTCACTATTTACGCATCTACGTACACTTCAAAATAAGGGAATTCAAATGACGTTAACAGCTCAAAAAAAAGAGGACATGATTGATACTTATATTTTTCCATATAATATTTCTAAAACAACTTGATGTTTAGATTTACGTGCCGTCCCATTCCATCCCGGCCATCAGTCTCGTACAATTTCCTGGAACTTTCTTCCTTAGTTTTCATTGGTTTTCCAAAACTTAATTGCATGTGACTATTCCGTGTGTGGAGCAGATAAAACTGAGGACCACATGCACGGCAATTAGGGGTGAAACTAATAAACCACAACCGCATATCTTAAAATCGCTATATGTATATGCAGGTTAGGATAATAATTTTTGCTGACGTCAGGTACACCTGTATTCCATTCATTATTAGTGAGCAATAAATTTCGTGGCCTGCATATCAAGTTTACAAGTTGTCCACAAAATAAAATACACAATTGCCTTAAACTTTACACGATAATAGTTGACTAGCTTGTACGTTTTTGAAGTCTACTCTCTTTAATTATCACTCTCAAACCAAAACCCGAAGTTATTATATTCGATCCCTTGCTTCCTCGCTGCTTTCCTAATGCATGTGTTTTCTTTGGCAAAATGAAGAAGAAGATGATGTTTCTAGTTCCATTTCTCCTTGCTTCAACTCTCTCCTTTTGCTTCGCAACGATGGTCGCTTTCGGAGCCAATATTAATCCATTGCCCCTTGAAGAAGGTAAGCTGATCAGCACACAGATGTATGAAATTTAACCTGAATAAATCATGGTTTCATGACGATGCAATTCAAGTCTTTTTTTCACCCGAAAATAAACTTGCATATTTGATTGGTTGGATTTGATCATATATATCTTTTGCAGCGCAAGCCTTAAGTGAGATAGCGAAGACGTTGGGGAAGACGGACTGGGATTTCAGCAAAGATCCATGCAGTAAACAATCTGGATGGAGCAAACCAGAAGAAGACACATCGGCGGTAGTACGTCTTGGCTGTAATTGCCACAGTGAAACTGGGTGCAACGTTGTCAGCATGTAAGTTATATTTCTCTCCTATATACGCTACTTACTCCCTTCACATACGCATCCACCGACATATGTTTCATTGAGATTTTATTTTTTATTTTTTATTTTTTATTTTTTATTTTTATTTTTTTTTTATTTTAACACCTTTGTTAATTATATATCTCGTCTACATCTTTATTCTTTTAATGAAAATGTATTACTAACAATGGAAAATATTTACATAAAATAGAACTCAACTTTCATTTTGAACGAAAATACATGCACTTTGCAAACAATTATCACCGGCCCGTACTTTCCAAGTTTGAAAACTGACACTCGTCACACTCGAATTCTAAAAATTATTTAACAGTAAAGCTTTACTATTTTTTGTTATTACTAAAATTATTATTATTATTTTTTTATTTTTTTATTTTTTTTTTTCTGATGTTGGTTCTTTTCGTCTCTTTAAAGGGACAAAAAGGTACGGTTGCCATTTATTAATAATTTAATAATAATTAGCATGTTATGCCTTCTGAGCTCACCAATCACCACGTGGCTTATTAGGCTGTGGCTAGAGTTTATTCGGACTGTATTTTCACCTATTTATCTCTTTCTCCTTCCTCTCTCATTTGTAGTGGTAAAGATCCACCTTCCTTCTTATTCCTTGTATCAGGGACTTTGGATCTCAGCTTTAGTTATGCTATGTTGTTTAATAAAAAAAAAAAAGGCATGCTGTGCCTTAAAGCGTCTAAACAATTAGTTAGATTTAGAGGCTAAGCTTTCATCTTCTGTTTATCTTAAGTTTATTTATGAATGATGTGACTATTAAAACTATTATTAGGTTCGTAATTAATCTTTATTAAATTTTGATCAAATGCTAATTTTAATAGTCACATCATTTTTATATATTTTTTTCTTTTTTCCTTTCTTCTAACCTCTCCACGGATACGCCGGCCAGAGACCCCCCTGGGTCACTGCTACCTACGGCGGAGACCCGCGTGGGTTGTAGGGCCGCTCACCCACTGAGAGCCCCCCCTTAAGAGTGACACCTAGTTCGACAGCGACAGCTCTGTTTTCTTCCACAAAATCTCCTGCAAGTTCCTCAACTCCCTCGCCAAGCTCAAGTTCTCCCTCCAGAACGACAGCTAGGGGGAGATCATCCAGCCTCGAGGTTTATGCTTGGTTGGGTTTAATTTGAGTCTTTTCTTTCTTTTATATGATAGTTAGGTGTTTAATATGTCATTTTGAAGTATGGGTTTTTGTTTGTTCAAGTGTAATTCCTCGCGGAATTGAAGTTTGGATTCAAGTGGGATTGATTGCTCTCTGATTTTCAGATTTATTGAAAAAGCGGAGATCTTTGTTTCTTGCCCCGGCCTTGTTGTAATGTCTTAGGATGTGGTTCTGATTTGGTTGACATTGATTGTTCACTTTCAAGAGCTGGGTTCTAGAGTTGGGAGTGAGTGGGTTGTAGAGCCGCCTCGGTCACTGCGACCCAGTGGCTGGGTCACGGCCAGAAACCCATGCGGGTCACTGCGACCTCTCCCGCTTCCTCCCCGTCATCGCCGGCGTCAACCTCACCCGCGTCCTCCATCACCGCCGGCGTCGGACAATACTGGCAGCTAGCAATCATGAAGATGAGATAAAATATTTTTATTTTTTAATGGGTTTTATATGAGATGATCCTGCTCCTGCGTGTTTCATTTCTATCCTATATACCATTTTTGGCTTATGTGTGTTACACCGGGCGGCCCAATGAATTAAAAGGGTTAAATATCAAATATTTCTCTAGGATTTTATAACTTTATTTTTTTCTCTTTATGATTTGATTTTTATCATAAGAAATTCTTATAGTTTTGATAAGGGATCAAATTGGTCATTACTGTTAATTAACCGTTAGTTAACTTAACAGAAGTCTATGTGGACAAATAAAAATTAAAGATAAATAGCATTTTTTTAGTGCATATTATGTATGATATGAGTTCATACATTAAAGAATTTAATAGTTTAGCTCGAACTTGAGTTAAGCCTGGCTCGGCTCAAATAGCATTCTCAACGAACTCAAGCTTAAGCTCAAACTCACCCGAACTTTAAACAAGCCAAGCTTGAACACACATTTCATAGTTTGGCTCGAATTCGAGCTTTGCTCAAATATACATCTTCGTAAACAAGTCAGTCTTGAAATCTTAAAGCTCGACTCGACTCGACTCGATTACGGCCCTACTTTATATCATCCTTCATTCACTTCTCATCTTTTCAAAGCCTACAATATTTGATCTACCTCAAAATCTTGTCCGAACACTCCTTCAGCGAAGTCTTCATCTTTACTACGATGGCGGTCATAGGATGGTGGTCGGTTTATGGGTGTAGGTTGTTGGTGAGGAATAGGCCTCACTCGAATCCCATCATCATCATGGGCAAGATTGTCCCTATGATTATGAATAGGACCCATGTGTGTGCGCTCCATTATCTCCCGCATCTAGCACATCTCTTGTTGCATCGTATGCACTGTTTGCTGGAGCTCTTGCACTTTGGCTCTCAAAGGACCCTCCTTGTCACGAGCGGTGTCGTTAAAAGGATCGTCACCCTTGCGTTGATTGATCATGATCAGAATAAAGCCTGCTCTAATACCAACTGACCTAGTGTAAGACTAAGGTAACTAATCAAATGGCAACGTCTTTGATTCTACAAGGGGAAGCATCTTCGTCTTTTACCCAAAAGATTAAAACAAGCCCATAAGCTAGAAAAAGATAAAATTCCACAGAATATTTGAAAAAAAAATTCTCTGACTTGATAATTATTCAATTGATTGAGTTTTACATAATAAACTAGCCTATTTATAGAAGAGAAATCGTTGTAACAAAGTAAATCTACTTCTAGTAGAGAAAGTAAATCTAATCCTAGTAGGGAAAGTAAATATAATCCTAGCAGGGAAATTAAACATAATTCTAATAGGGAAAAGAATTAGAAATTCAAATAAATAAATAAAAAGTAAAAACTCTTTTAGTCTTTGGTGGGCCATGGACATGCACATCCTACATCACTCTGCCGACGTATACGCCTTGTTGAACAACGTAAATCTATATTTTGACTCTTTTTTTATCTCTCTTTTTTCAATTCCATATTATTCATTATTGTTGTGCACGATCGTAACAACAATATGGCAATTAGATATTATTGAAGTTTTAATTATTATAATATTTTTAAGAATGGCCACAACATCCTAATTTTACAATATTAATCACATAAAGATTATTTATATTAACTTTATAAACAAAATTAAACATCGATGTTGTGATTAATTCATAAATATAGTTACTTTACCCCACATGGAGATTATTATTTATATGATTTAATTAGAATAAGTTGGTCAATTTGGCATTAAAAATAAATTTTTCTTAGGCTCACATGTACATGAAAATTTTTATTTATTAATGTTCAAATTTACTAGTCATATAAAAAAAATAAAAAATTATTTAGTAAATTCATGTGTGATGTAACCTTTGTCCACAGGTAGGTTAGAATTTACTATTAAATTAACATTAGTTCATTTAAATAAAGTTACTTCTTAGCATTAAAGTATCTTATTTTTCTTGGTCATTGTATGTAGTTTTACTACTTTAATTATCGGTGTTTTATGTTCCAATGCTTTCTAGTGATAATTCAAAAAAAAAAAAAAACATTTCTATCCAGTGAGGCATGAAAGGTTAATCATCAATTTAATCCATTGGCCTTTCGTGCTCAAGAGTTATGGAACTTTTTTTTTTTTGGTCAATTACTAAGATGAACTTTAGTCATGGCTTTGATACTCGGGAAACTCATTAATTAGTTTACTAATTTCTTAATTCGAGGGTTGGGTTCTCTTCCTCAGTAGTGTAGAAGGCTTTATACACATTTAAACAACGCCATGTGAGATTTAAAACACTCGAAGTCTCAAATCTCTAATTGGGACCTGTCTCGGTGGACCCAATTGAGACCTTGTGACTCAACCTGGAGCTTTTCGGGACCTAACTGGATTCTACCAAAACCCGCCCAAGACTTGATCGAGACTTATCTGAGACCTGACTGGGACCCATCAAGATCCACCCAGGACCCAGTTAGGACACCACTAGGACTAGTTCGAGACTCATGGGACTCAGCCAGGTCATTGTCGGCCGCCAGGACTTGGTCAAGACATTTTCGTAATTTAAAATTTAATATGATTGAATGAAAACATTTTCGTATATATATATATATATATATATATAATCTCTAAGTCAACGTGTGAAAACTATATATATGTATATACACTGAGTTAACGTGTGAAAACAAAAAACTCCTTCATTTTTATTTATTTATTTTAATTTTTACTTCCTCGGTCAATTGAAAAGATGTCGTAAGTCATCCCGTTACATTTTCTTCAAAATGTCTAATGTCTGTCATTAAATCACAAAACACATCGTTTTGCCACATCAACTTTTTTTCACCTCACGTCACCTTTTTAACATGGGTGTTGGGGTAAACCCCGACGGGGTGGCCACGAGCCACCCCCAAACCCCAATGGGGTGGCCGTGAGCCACCCTGTTGGGGGGTTTAGGGTGGTTGCAAAGCCACCCCTAACCCCCTCGAGTGGCGTACGGCCACTTCATAGGGGTTAGGGTGTGGCAGCCCCACCGCTTGTCACTCCTTCAATTTATTTATTTTTAGATTTGATTATAAAATTAAATTAATAAAAATATATATATTTTAAAGTGAGGTGAAAAAAAACTGACATGACAAAATGGTGAGTCTTGAGATTTAATTACATGGACAACAATTAAATCATGAATAAATTATTAAGAATAAAGTCACAGTATTTTTGCTGTAAAATAAATAGCGCAAGACTTCTCTTTATTATTCTTTTATAAACTGTCATATACGTTTTACCCCTTGACCCCGGCCTCTGCCAATCTTAAACCATGAGCGTAGCACTTTGGCTTTGCCCCAAAGAACCCTTTGGGCTCATCATATCGTCACAAAAAAGAGCTACCGAGATGAGGTGCTTCCCTAGGTGAAGATCACTTTAGCTGATAGTTCACACATTCTCATCACCATCATTCGATGTGGTCGCACTCGCTATCCAAATAAACACATGGGATTTAGATCATAACACTATGGACTTAATTTATATGAGCATCTTGTTTTTTTTTTTTTTTTTTTTTTTTAAAAGCTTTTTATGAGCTTTTTTAGATGAGTTTAATCCAATTTTGAACTAAATACACTTATAAATTGTAATATGAAAATACAAATTAAATTGTAAATATTAGACAATACAGGTATTTATAAATTGAATTCTCATATAAAAAAAATACATCTATTTATAAACTTTTGGCAATACAAGTAAATTGAATATATATATATATATATATATATAATACAATTGGGTTGAATTATATTCTATATTAAAAAAAATGAATTAATTGCCTTGAGACAATTGAGTTGAATTATATTATATATATATATATATATATAAACAAAACAAACAAATGAATTGACTTTAATTGCCTTGAGATGATGTCCACAGCTGGATAGTGGACACAGAAGGTCAATTATATTTAAAGTCATAATAGACAAGATTATAATTTTTTTACATAAAAATATGGGGATTTGCCTTTGCCTACCTAGGGTTAGGAGATGAAAATCCGCCCGTAAAGCATGCCGATGGGTGAATAATGGATGCCAAGCTGTTTTTAATTGCTCACCTGAACATCCCTACAAATAATTACATTTGCCTCTCTCTGTCTCTCATCTTATGAGTTTTATTTTTATTTTTTTATTTATTTTTAGGCACACACTTGCATTCATAAATCATAATACTTTTTAGATGTATTTCACATAGAAAGCACTCACAACTTTGTGAAAGAAAAATGAAAAAAATATTATCTTACTAATGAAGAAATTCGTGGGCCTAACTCATCTCATAAAATCGGTCTTACAAGAGAGGGTTGCTAATTCTTTATAAACATGCCCAAGGTCTTGTCTACAGGCAATGAGACTATTTCTCAACACCCTCCCTCATATACAAGCCGGATATTTTTTCTGGTCCTTGTCATAGGGTAAGTAGTGTAAGTCACATTTATCCTATAGTAGGTTTTAATATCATAAAGAAATTCATGAGCCCAACTCATCTCATAAAATCGGTCTTATAAGAGAGGGTTGCCCATTCTTTATAAACATACCCAAGGTCTTGTCCATAGGCAATATGAGACTATTTCTCAACACCATCTATCACATGCGAACCGGTATTTTTCTTGGTCCTTGTCACAAGGTAAGTAGCGTGGGCAACATTTTCTTGGTAAGTTCTAATACCATAAAAAATTTGTGAACCTAACTCATTTTATAAAACCGGTCTTACAAGAAATGGTTGCCCATTCTTTATAAACATATCAAAGGTCTTGCCCACAGGCAATGTAAGACTATTTCTCAACAACAAAATTAAGCTTTGTATCAGATTTGTATTCTCTTTGAAGGGGAAAGGTACAATTTGATTAGAAAAAGTTCTTTAGATCGCTTTAGCCTTTAACTTGTGATTTTGCTGTCATATATATATATATATATATATATATATATGTGTGTGTGTGTGTGTGTATGTATTCATTTATATTGAGAAAGGTACAATTTGATTAGAAAAAGTTCTTTAGATCGCTTTAGCCTTTAACTTGTGATTTTGCTGTCATATATATATATATATATATATGTGTGTGTGTGTGTGTGTGTGTATGTATTCATTTATATTGAGAAGAAAGGTGAGCCCATAAAGAATCCCACTCTCTATTGGATGTACAGATCTCTCAAATGCCAAAATCTCTCAGGCACACTCCCACCAAATTTGACCGGGTTGCCTTACCTCCAAGAAATGTAAGTACTCATAACTGCAGTTTCTTTCATTAACTAACTTTCATGTGGATTCATATCTCTATTTCCCGCTCACATTGGTGACTCTATTTCCCGCTCATATTAGTGACCTCACCCGCAACTACCTTAACGGTTCAATCCCTCCGGGATGGGGTTCTTCCCCGCAGCTGGTCAACATGTACTCTCTCTCTCTCTCTCTCTCTCTCTCTATATATATATGTATAGATGTTTTCATGAAGGGATGATTTTAACATAAGAGAGTCTTATTGCAGTTCCCTTCTTGGAAACCGGTTAACGGGTTCTATTCCTAAAGAGCTGGCAAACATCCCAACTCTCAAAAGCTTGTGAGTTCTGATCGCCCATTTGTTCCTGTTTGTGAAATGTTTTTAAAGGTTTGTTATCAAGTAAGGAATTCGGTTTTCTTATTTGTAGTGTGGTGGAGTTCAATCAGCTTTCCGGAAATCTTCCTCCAGAGCTTGGCAAAATGTCCTCCATAGAAAGATTGTAAGACGATTTTGAATATTCCCTCTGACAAAAAACTTAGACAGATGTTGAATCTTGAGGCTGATAACTTGGTTTATTTATACATATTTGTTGTTGTTGATGATGATGTTGTTGTTATAGCTTCCTCACCTCGAATAATTTTACTGGGGAGCTGCCTAATTCATTTGCAGGGCTTAGCACATTGAAGGACTTGTAAGCTATTATTTTTCATATGCTGAAATTATTTGCACATAACATTTTTTTCCATTTCTTTTTATTCCTTTTGTCCATTCAACTTCATGCAGTCGAATCGGAGACAATCACTTTTCTGGAAAGATACCCGATTATATTCAAAACTGGACAAACCTTACAAGATTGTGAGAGCTTTATTCATTTTTCCTTCTTTTTAATTGTGTTGAAGGATTTTGTCGTTATTTAGTTATGGTTGTTATGTACTATCCCTCATTAAATCAAATTTTGGTGACAGAGCTATTCAGGCAAGTGGTTTGAACGGGCCAATTCCCTCTGGCATTGCTCATTTGAAAAATTTAACCGACTTGTGAGTATCAACTTTTTATGTCACAGCTATAAATCATTTTCACATGGAATTGCATTTTGAATTAATTTATTCTTTGTTGAATCTGATATGCAGGAGAATTAGTGACTTGAATGGATCTGAACAACCTTTTCCACCACTTGATAATCTGACAAAGTTGAAAACACTGTTAGTTAAATGTTTCAATGACATAATTTTTCAAAGTACCCATCCTTATGGCTACTCTAATAATATATATAAATATAAATTTACAGGATATTGAGGAATTGCAATATTACAGGAGAGCTACCTGACTATCTCGGGAATAGGACAAAGCTGAAAACCTTGTTAGTATAGTAGCGACTTTTTCCTTCATTTTTCTATTTGCTGATATTTCAAAAATGCTCTTAATAATGCTTTAATGCTAATTTATGGATCATTCAGTATTCTTGCATGGCTTATAATTCATTTTCCTCTGCTTGTGTTGATTGACCTAAACCGACTTAGGTGGCATTCTTGATATGGAATTTGTGATTTTTTTACCTAAGCAAAAATATTTATAATTTTGTTCTAAATAATATTACTAAGCAAAAATATGTTAAACAATTTATTTTCTTTTCTTCCCGTAGCTCTGTTGAGGGCATATATTGTTCTTTTTGGATAGAAGCTGACATTTCTAATCCAACAATATTTCTGTTTTTTTTTTTTTTTCTCCACCTTTTGCCAGTTGCTTAAGCCTTCTAGACTGTGAACATGATTGTTTGACAGGATCATTTGTGTTTTTTGGTGCACTTGAGAACTATTTGAGACAAACCTTTAATTTTTCATTTCATTTGCTTGGTGGATTCTCCCCCATTTTGACTTACTTTTGTCCATTTCGAAGTTCTCATTCCGATGTAGATCGGGATGCCGTCCAGAAGGACCTTTATCCAATATTCCGATTATTTTCGGTTAATAACCGATAAGCGGCCAAACTAGACTATTTTGACCGATATCCAGGTCTACTTGGAGTCACACCAGAAATTTGGCATCGCACCAAGCGGAAGAGTAATCACTACTCAGAAGCCTCAGATATTGAAATTGAAAATACTGTTTATTGCCCATAAAAAAAAGGAGTACAAGGACTTTTATAGGTGTTTGCTTATTCTAAACCAAAGTGGATAAGGAAAACAAAATACAAAGAAAGAAATACATAAACAACTATAACTATACTTTGATTAACACGTGGAGAGCTTCTTCGAGAATTCTACTTGTATTTGGAAACATAATTCCACCCATGACCCCACCCAATGAAATTGGACTTCTCCACACATTAACACGACTTAGGCAAAACAAGATAAATGCAGACTAAAGACTTGGACACGTACTCCATCACACGACCTCCTTTTCCCACCCACTAATTACAACCTAAACCAAGGCCAAGGATTTGAAAGTGCTTTTTAAAAAAATTAAGAAAATTCCCACTAAATAAGCATGGTTTTGACTTTGTTTATGAAATTCTTATATAATAACGAATGTCAATTTGTTGTTTGTTTGTAACATATTTCAAGAAAGAATTAGTTTTTTAGAGTGCTATTTGTTTTCTAACTCATTTATTAATTATAACTTTTATTGCAGAGATCTCAGCTTTAACAATCTAAGTGGAAAAATTCCAAGCAACTTTTCCGGTCTATACAATGCAACTTACATGTATGCATTTTAAGTTATACGTATATCTTTCAAATTTACTTCACTCTTAACTCTACTTGATAGAATGTGGATGTCATTTCATCTAATTTATCATTGTAAATATGAAACCACAAATAATGCTTTCGATGATTAATATTGATTTTGTTTAGATATTTAACCCGCAACTTGCTAACTGGAGAAGTGCCTGTTTTGATGCTCAATGCGAACAACACGTAAGCTTCTTTGCAAAATTCTATATGCCCAATTTGTTGACCAAAATGTCTACGTATTTTATCCATATCGTTAGGTGGTATTTCATTAATAATGATAATTATATTTATGCATCTTACCTTGTTGACTCTCTTCTGGAACTTTATTTGACTTTATATATATATGACGCAGTCAGTTACTTGTGTGCTTTGATAGCATTTCCGCCACTTGATTGGTCTAAATGTCAAAATGTGAAGAAGTTAACTTTGACGCATTTAATTAGTGTTAATCTTAATCATTCGAAAGTTCATTAATCAATTATGAAAATGAGGGACTCAAAGCATATTATTTCTTTCAAGTTTTAATCATTTCAATGCCATGATTTTCTACTCCTGAAAGTTCCCCAACTGTTTCTACTCGATCTCATTGATTTTATTTCCAGAGGATTTTTCTAAATATGTCAGAAAGCTAGGGGATCCAAGGAATAGGCATCCACTATTCTCGTATTTGTTCATGTAATTGTTAGAAACATCATAAGACTCTAAGGAGGATGATAATTTTAGGTAGGATTTGCTTAGCTTATAATCCCCTTATGAGTGGTTGAAAGACTTGTCATTTTTCTGCTTAAGTTCAGTTGTAAGTTTAATCTCTTGGATTATATCGAATGAAGTAAGAGAACAATAAAATATGAATAGTACCATCTCTTCGAAATAAAAGTTTTTGGTTAATGTAATTTTTCTAAAGAAAAAATTACGGAAGGTAATGAATCATGTTGCTTCTTTTGTATGCAGTGATCTTTCATATAACAATTTTACAGTTGGTGGATCAGGGACATCAAGTTGTCAAACAAGTAGAGTGTAAGACTTCTAATCATGTTTGTCCGAATGCAAGCGCTCATGGGCATACTCACTAAACTTTTCTCTTGTTATTTTCCATAGGAATTTGTTTTCACCTTCTTTGATTGAGAATAACTTGTAAGTATCAACTTCATCTCTCGAAAATATGCATCGCAAATTTTTCTGATGTTAACCTTCTTGATATGAGTAAACACAAATCCAATTTTGATGTTAATAATAACTTGTTTTGGACCTTGATTGTTCATTTAACAGTGGCCTGGGTTCGTGTTTGGAAAGCATTAAATGTCCTAATCGAAGTAAGTTGAAACGAAATGCTATATATTTCCTCAAGATCATTGTTACATTCTCATGATTACCTTTAATTTGTTTTTCCTTGTCTTGGTATGGGGGATTTGGACATTTATATCCAAAACGTTTATAATAGGTGTGCAATTTCTAAAGAATGAGAGAGTTAATTATGTAGACCTTCATATTATGAATAAGTATAAAAGATTGAATAAAATTAAAATTGAAGAAAAAAAGGATGTGGTGTTCAAATTGAAAGTAGTGACCACCAAGGGTTGGTTTGTGGTTCAATGGTCCAAGGAATTTCCTAAGTGATCAAGGCATGTATACTAGTGGGTTTGAATCTCTGCAATGGATAATCCCCATATTAATTGATATTAGCCTCTTGGATTCCACAATTGATCTAGTGAATAGATTTTCTTCCTTTTCTATTTGATGAATATGAATTCTAGCCCACCTGCTTTGTTTTTACTAATCTATTGTTGCTTTTATGCCAGAATCGTACAAACTTCATATAAATTGCGGCGGAGAAGCAGAAACCATTAATGGAAGTATTGAATATGATGCTGATAGAGATCAAAGTGGACCTTCAAAATTCTACAAAAGTCCACAAAAATATTGGGCATTTAGCAGCACTGGTCACTTCTTGGATAATAATCTCCTAAATGACAGCTATATTGTGCAAAGTTCATCTAGTCTCTCTATGATCAACCCTGAACTGTACATGAAAGCACGCATTTCTCCTCTCTCTCTTACTTATTATGCTTTTTGTTTGGGAAATGCAAATTACACAGTCAACCTCCATTTTGCGGAGATAATATTCACTGATGATAAAACATATCACAGCTTGGGACGGCGTATATTTGATATTTACATTCAGGTAATTATTATAATATACTTCCACTTTCATCATGTAATTTTCAATTACTAGAGTATTTGCGGTTGTTCAACACATAAATGGATTAGAATATTGTAGGGAAAGCTGGTACGGAAGGATTTCAACATTGTACAAAAGGCTGGTGGAGTTGGTAAGGCAGTTAAAGAAAATTTTACTGCTGTCGTGACTAAAAGTACCTTGGAGATACGTTTCTACTGGGCTGGGAAGGGGACAATTTCTATCCCGGAGAGAGGAGTCTATGGTCCTCTTATTTCGGCTATTTCTGTGGATCCTGGTTGGTTTTATGTTTTATAAGTTCCTTTTAACTTTCGAATGCTTGAAAGTGAACTATTCTTAGACTTACTTATATCTTAGCATTTAAATTAATCTCATTAACTTCCTTAAAGTATTTGATTTGAACCTTTTAATTTCTTTATGGTATATAGATGGATGTAATTTTTTTTTCTCTTCCACTTTTTATTATTTTATTTTTGTTTTATATTTTACTACTTCAAGTAATGATATTAAAAAATCATATTGATGAATAAGAGAATCAAATACTTTTCTAACTATTAGTTTGTGTTAAATATATTGGAGCGGAAGAAGGAGAGAGAGCGGAAGCATATAGGACTACATTGTATTGAGTATGATATATTATATGTTGAGAATGATTACAAAGGCATCTATATATAAAGAGGCTAAAAGTGATAAGTAAGAAACCATAAACTAATTAAGATAGGGAATAAACCCAAACAGAAACGACAATAAACCCTAGAAAATAATATATAAAATATTTTAACAGTTTGGACCTTTGTTTTCATGCATTACTTGGTTAAATCATAAATTTTTTGTTTCAATTACCCTGACAATATGTTTTTTCTTCAAACAGACTTTACACCACCATCGGAAAATGGTATATCTCTAGGTGCAAAGGTCGGGATTGTCGTTGCTTCTATTATAATTTTGGTTTTGGGTATCCTCTGGTTGAAATGCCATCTACAAAAAAGTCAAGTGGAACAAGGTATTTGCAAGGCAATCAATATTGTTATTATATAGATAGATATTCATTTCATATATGTTCTTTCGGTTCTTTTCTTTGTTTAGTTTTTTTTTTTTTTTTCTTATTTCCCATTGAGCACTTTGCATGTGTATGTATGTTTGAACAATACAAGTGCGTATATCATGCTTTAAAATGTCTCAATTTCTCAAACTATGATGAATGTCAAGAATTTTGTAATTTTCTTAGCCATGCTTTGGTATTTGACTTGGCATCTTCTTCAGAGTTAAAGGGTTTGAACTTGCAAACAAGTACATTCACCTTAAGGCAAATCAAAGCTGCAACAAACAACTTTAATGCTGCGAATAAAATTGGAGAAGGTGGTTTTGGTCCTGTTTATAAGGTATTTGCAAAATAAATATTTTCATTTTGTAGTGTGGTAGTTCTTTCCTTTTGAAGTGTTCCTTATTCATAAATGAAAAAAAGTTTATGTTCCCCAAATGTAGGGCCTTACGTGAGATGGCACCATAATTGCGGTCAAACAAATTTTCTTCAAAATCAAAGCAAGGAATCGAGAGTTTGTGAATGAGATAGGCATGATTTCTGCTTTAACACCCTCATCTTGTTAAGCTCTATGGATGTGTATTGAAGGAAATCAATTGTTGCTAGTAGTACATGGAAAATAATAGTCTCGCTGTGCTTTGTTTGGTAAAATTTTACCTTAATGCACTTTTAATTGCTTTTTGTTGTGTAGTATTGATAAGATGCATATATGCATGGTCATTTACTGTTTTCTATTAATTTGATTGATTGAAGGGCCAGAAGAGCATGCCTTGAAATTGGATTGGCCAACAAGACAAAAGATTTGTGTTGGTATAGCAAGAGGTTTGGCCTATCTCCATGAGGAATCAAGATTGAAGATTGTTCATAGAGACATCAAGGCTACCAATGTCTTGCTTGATAAAAATCTCAACTCTAAGATATCTGACTTTGGTTTAGCCAAGCTTGATGAAGAAGATAATACTCACATAAGCACCAGTTGCTGGAACTTAGTAAGTTGTAGTGTATTGATTTAACATCACATTGTTTCATATTATATTTTTTCTTGTTTTCAAGTGGAGCCTGTTGATTCAAAGAAATATAGAAGAAAAAGAAAATTGAAAGTAAAGGAATTGTTTGTGTTTGTATTATTTTACAAGATAATTGATTACTTCATGGCAATAATTTTAGTTTACCCATGCCATTAAGAACAATAAATAAATAAATAAATAAGCAATTACAAATTATTGCCCTTAATATTAGTAGTTTTAAAATTCATGATGCTGAAAATGTTCGTTGTTTTGTGATTTGGCGGATACATGGCACCTGAATATGCAATGCGGGGTTATTTAACCGACAAAGCAGATGTATATAGTTTTGGAGTTGTTACCTTGGAAATTGTTAGTGGAGGAGCAATACTAGTTACTGGGCAAAGGAGGAATCTTTCCATCTTCTTGATTGGGTAATTTGGATCTCTTTCTTTCTTGCATTAAATTCTCTTACACTCTTGTTAATCCTTACTCTGCTTGTGTTTGTTCATCTTAAATTGTTGAGTTAGGAATTGTTTCATGATGAATATCCAATTGTCATATTTGCAAAGCAAGAAAGTTGACAAGGTTCCTAACTCTAGTACCATGTTGTTGCTAACTAGAGGCCACAAATTTTATACCTTTCTCTCATCTCCCTGTTTCCAGGCATTGCTTTTAAAAGAGAAAGAGAGTTTATTGGAACTGGTTGATCCAAGGTTGGGCTCTAACTACAAGAAAGAAGAGGTTATGGTGATGATCAAGTGGCTCTCTATGTACTAATGCTTCTGCAGCAATTAGGCCTGCCATGTCTTCAGTGGTAAGCATGCTTGAGGGCAGCACTATTGTTCCAGTGTTGGTTTCAGATCCAAGTGTCTCAGATAAGGAAATGAAAGAGGCAATGATGGAGCATTTTCAACAAAAGTAAAGAACAGAATATGCATGCGAGCCAAATAGAGAGTGTTTCTTCTACATTGATACAAAGAACGTCAACAGATGGCCCATGGACTGCTTCTTCTACATCTGCAGCTGATCTATATCCTGTCAATTTAGATTCTAATTACTTGAGAGAAAGAGCTTAGACAAGTTGAAGGAGCTCCATATCTCAGTTTGGTCACCAAAATAAATTTTAACGTTACAATAGTTTGTTGTATATTTTCATATTTATTTTACAAGCTTTCTTGGAATTACCGTTGTGAAAGAAAATACATGATTACATATGTAACATCCAAACCTCAAAAATTAGGTAAACTTGGTCTATATGAATCAAACTCATTAATGTGCTATTATTATTGTGGGATAACATTTAGTTTCACAAAACACTGGCCACGCTGCAGGCATCATTATTTATTTATTTGCATGTGATTTTTAGTCTTTTACAGTGTTTTAATTCAAATCATATTAGTTGATATCTTTTATAATTAAGATTAAAATATATTACCATTTAAAAGATGGAAAGAAGTAAATGTACAAGATATTGAGATTTAAGAGAGAGAAATGAAGAAATATAGAAAGTCACATAGAAAGAAAAGTTCCAATTATGGTAAATGGGTTAGTTAATGCTCTCTAATTATTATTTTTTTTATCGAACGGAAATATTTTAGAATTAGTTTTTTTTTTGTTTTTTTTGACCTGTCTACACAAAGATAGGGAGAGGGGGGATTCGAACTTGTGACCTCCGCTACATAAGGCGTGGTTCATAGTCGATTGAGCTACCTCTTGGAGACATATTTTAGAATTAGATGATAAAAGATTAAGAGCATAAAAGCTCAAGTAAAAAAGAGTTTTTGAGCTAAAGTTTCATATTTAAGCCTTTATCAAAAGTGTGTTTTAGTCATTTTTAAGTTTTTTAGATCCTTAAAAGAGCTTTTAATTTTTTTACCAAATAAATATTTTTCTTCTTTAAACAAAATTTTTGAGTGTTAAAAGTATTTTTAAGCCCTTCAAACGCAATTTCAAATAGGCCTTTAAAAAGTAATTATAAGGCCCCAACTATGACAATATATATATAATGTTGAAAGAATTCAATACGCACTTTTAACAAAAGCTTAAATATGCATAATATTGAGACTTTAAAAAGTTTGCAATATCATCCCCAGTTAGTATATTATGTATAAATTTTCAAAATATCCTTTTTTTTTAAATAATAATAATTAAATTAATTTTGTAATTTTATAAAATTTATGTGGGTATAAAAGGTCATTTCACCAATTTTTCCGAATAATTTAACCCCAAACTCTAATTGATTGGTGATATTGCAAACTTTTAATGTTTGATACACTAAATTGAGAGTATTTTTAACTTTAAGGATGTAATTGCAAAAATGATAAAAATTCAAGAAGTTAAGTACAATTTCTCCTATAAACAATAATGATATTTGTGTTATATAAGAAATAAATAAGTTAATTGAACAACTCTTCAATAAACTTGAGTTTGTCCAAAAATAAATGAACATAATTTGAATATATTATTAATTAGATGAATGATAATTAAGCTCGAGCCAAACTGGAACATTCAATACTCGATTGGATTGTCCCTAAGAGGTATTTCAATTGATTAGGGACCACGTCTCATAAAATGGATGTCACTATTTCAAATCCTCCTCCCCCTTCCCGTTGTACGAACATGTCAAAAAAAAATTAAAAAAAAAAAAAAACTCAATTGGATTATAATCCATTAATATTAATATGATTACTCTTCTTTATTCTTTCAATATAAGTGCTTTGGTATACAACATCTTTCATGTCACACAAACTGGTTGGAAAGTGCAGGACCATATACAAGGGGGAGGGCTTTGGTGGACAATTAGCAAGAGGCCATTGAAACTGGGAGAAGGATCCTCTCCATTTCAAATGAAATGGAGAGTATCAAGTTAGTTATTTTTAAGAGACATTTTTGTCCAGATGAAAAACAGGAAACTCAAAAGTGACAAAATTACCCCATAAAAATAACTAACTTGATACAAATAAAATGGAGAGAATCCAAATCCATTGGCATGAGAGCACAATGCGGTGGCAGGACCATCGATCACAGCCACGGTAAGCCAAATTGATGTCCTACATCACCACGTTTTTGCATGCATGGCTTGCTTCCATTGCATCGGAGAGTAACTGCAACTTCGGCATTAGAACTTTCCCAGATATTTATGTATGTGACATTGCTGATTTGCAAAAGAGATGCCTATCCACAATAATTGATATCACAAATTTAATTAGTCAAGTTCATCTTTTTAATCATAAACTAGCATTGTGCACTCAAAAAAATAAAAACAAAGATAATAATTTTTTTAAAAAAGAGAGAGAGAGAGGGAAAGGAAAATATATTTTTGGCCCCAAAACTATCATCAAACTTTAAAAAGTGATATTAACTTCCAAACTTTAAAAGGTGATATTAAGACTTATGAACTACCACTGCATGTTAAATTAGATGTTTTTACATTATTATTTTTCTCCTCAAAATAACCTTAAAGTTACTAGAAAATAAAAAATAACCTTTTGAAAAAAATAAATAGTTAAGGGAGATAATATGAAAAACGGCCACTTGGTATTTTTACTTTTTCCTCCTTAATTTTTCAATAAATTTAATTTGTTTTAAATGGTAATTTTTAATAAGTTTAAGGGCATTTAGAAAGAAAATTGCAAAAATGTCTGATTATTTTTTGGACGGTATATATATGGGACCGATCGATTATATACCGTTAAAATATATTTTCTCCGTAAAAAAATAAAAATAAAAATAAAAATAAAAGAATTCCTTTGTATTTTGAAATTTCGGAGAGGTTAATTATTTTAAAACAAAATGAAGATAAAATAAGAAATTACCTGTTGACTGCAAGGGGGGTAGGCCGGGGCAATATTCTTGATCAAGAATGATGGGATTGCCGACCGATTCATGAAAATGTCTTGAAATATAAAATTAGAAGCCGTGCCAAGGGATGGAGCAGCCCGTGTCTTGATTCTCACTCCATAAGAAGTGCCGCGAAAGGTGCAGTTTTTGACGACAACTCCGTCGACATCATCTCCATTATTTTTGCCAAGGCTGCCGATGCTTATTCTGTGCCCGGGTCCACAAACAACATTCGAAATATGAACATCTTTAGTTCCGGACAGCATGGCAATATAGTCATTGCCGGTAACAATTGTGGAACGAGAGATTCTGATACGATGAGAGCTTCCAATCTTTATCCCATCGGTGTTGGGGTTGCCGGCCGGAGCCAATATTCTGATATGGCTCATTCACGTTCTCACAGCCGAAAAGCACAATATGGTTGTTCTTACTGTTCATGGACCTCACGTAATGAATCCGTGCGTTGGTCACAAAATCAAATCTAATGTCTGCATGGGATTGGGAGGATTTGTAAAGCATGATGAACTTTTTTCCAAAGCTTTCTATTCAAAGCATGCATAACTATTCAGACATAATTAAGGTCGCTATTTATATGAACGAAAAAGGTGAAAAGTCGTATTGGCATTATGGAATGACGTAGTAATAAAAAACATACATGAGAACATACATGTAGTTGTAGTACTTTTATGTATCATTACCAGATTTTTGTCCTTTAGTGTCGACATTTCTTGGACACTAATACCCTTAAAGTCGACGCTAATACCCTTAAAGTCGACGCTAATTTGTCCTTTAACATGACGCTAATATAAAGTCGGCGCTAATAGTATTAGACGCTATAAGCCCGACCCTCATAGTATCATTAGCGTCGACCCCATGTGAACGCTAATAGTCGATACTAAAAGTCTTTGTATTTCAATGCTAAAACATGAGTGGAAGGTAAAAGTCGACGCTGATTGATAGTGCACTATTAGCATCGACTTTGAGTGGATGCTGATAGTTGCACTATTAGCATCGACTCAAAGTCGACACTAAGTCTTAAAAAATTAAAAAATAATAATTTACTATGAGTCTCAAAGATAGTCTTGAAAATAAAAAATTTAAAAAAATTACTATTAGCGTCAACTCAAAGTCGACGCTGATAGTCTTAAAAAATAATAAAAAAAAACTATTAAATTACATTAATTTAATTTTTATTTAAAAGCTAAATAACAAGCCCTAAAAGGTTAACAAACCTATCTAAAACTATTAATTAGAAAATAAGAGGTAAGAAAGAGGTTCATAACCCACATATACACACGAAGCATATAAGAGAAGCCTAAGTGCTCATAAGATCCTTCTCTCTACTAAAGATTAGTAATCATGTTTTAGAAGTTTGTTGGTCAAATATAAGTCCACTCATGTAATGGAGGTAGAAGAATGTAGTTACAAATAAGACTTCCAGGAAAAGAGGAAAATTAGAGAAAAAAAATATACACAACACCCAGTTTAGCTTTTGCTAACCAAAAATTTGAATGAAATTAATATAGCTTCAAGCTGGGCGCAATAATGATTTTACTCAACCACCTCATACAACTTACTGTCCAATACTTCCACACATTACAGCATATCAATACCTACGAACTGAAACATTAGAGCAAGCATTACCTGACTGATACTCAAGACGGCGTCTACATGAATGTCAGAGCCTTCTCTACGGAAAACAGGATCTTCACGAACCTGCAGAGAAGATGAAAAATGATAAGATATAAGATTGTGTGTTCAAACAAGGTAAATACAGACAAATATTAGGTTAGAGGAGGAGCAGTGGCAAATAAGATGAAAAATGATAAGATAAGCACCAGAAAAACCATTGTACGTCTGAGCAATGAATCTTCTAAAATGCACAATTTACTTTGCGCACTCAAATAGCAAACAGAATAATCTCCCCCACTTTACAAGCCAATTATGATAAAGGGAACTCATTTACATGCATTGCTGGGTATAGGAGGAACACATATATGACTCATAAGAACAAACATGTACATAGGCATTCATGTAATGCATGTCACGGGGGAAGGGAACTGAAAGGAAAAAGGGAAGGGAAGAAACATGTGTTAGATGACAAAAGAGAAGAGATAGTGAAAGAGCAGTTGGATGTTCAGAGCATGTGCACAGATATTCAAATGAATATCATAATAGACAAAATCTGCAAAGGAAATGTTGGAGGTAAAAAGATAGTTATGATATGGATTGTCACAATTATCATTTCCAACCATGAAGGGGGGGCAAAACCAAAAGAAAGTTATCCTCCCTGGTGGAATATATTTCTCTTGGAAATTGGAGCATGCCCGTTGTACATAAAATTTTCTTTTCTCATTGGTAGATTATACACATACCCAATGGGTCTTAAATGCACAACTCACCCTCCACCCTTTCGTGTGGGAAGAGGAGTTGCCTTTCGAGCTAGAGCTCATTGGCATCAACAGCACAAATTTTTCCTGACAGCACAGCATCCAAAACAACAATAGACCTATCAAGTAAAACTATAGTTACATGCTAGTTCCCCTCCCATCCCCTAGGCTTACTCATGGATTAGCAGCTGAAGGACTATAGATGTAGTATTTAACAAAATTAGAGTCAGGTAATATAAAGCAAGCAGAATTTCAAAACCAGCTAAATAAAATAGAAATTGACAAGTCCAGAAGACATACTTATCCTGATTAAACAGGTCAATGATCGGTGTTCTTCCATTGTCATGGTTGAAAAAGATGAAAAGACTACAATGCATTAACCATATTCTACTTTGCACCTGATTCACTGGTGATGCAAAATTCTGCAAAAACAAAAAAACAAAAACAAAATCGTCATTGCTAAACATATCTTTGCTGAAACATTAAAAAAATTGAGTGCATAGCATGAACAAGTGGAATTTGGAAGAAGAAAAAAACACCTTTGAGTCAATAATTTCTTTCAATCGATTAAGCTCTTCAAGAGCAATATCCCAGTTTTGCATCAAAATCTCAGCTGCAAGCTTTCCCCATAATGCACTCAAACTCCTCTCATTATTTGTGCATAAGGCCCTATACTGATATAGACAGTCAGCAGCACCAGCGTAGTTTCCACATTCAAACTGAAATTTAGCATACTGATATAAGGCTTCTATCTGCTCTGTTCCAATCTGGTAAGAAAGAATTATCATCCATAAGTTAAAGTTCAGGCAGAAGTGAGACTAATCACACAGAAGAGGTTCTAGGTGTCAAACTTAACATACAACGCATCTAAAGATCTTTAGTTATTTTCACAACAGTTCATCGCTATTTCTCATTGCATTTTACGCATAATTACTTATATTACAACATACACAACGCATCAGTTGTCAACTCGCTTCAATCACACAATAAAAATTTTCAATCAGACCCAAATGTTAATACCAAGACTGCATATAACCAAACATCCCATTGAATCCAAGCATGTTTTTGTGTACATGCATGCATGGGCATACTCAATAAACTTTACCCATGTTATTTTCCACAGGAACTTGTTTGCAAGATCCTCAATTGACAATAATTCGTGAGAATCAACTTTATCTATAAAAAATATGCATAAAATACTTTTAACTTTCTGGTGTATTGCCTTGATATATATAAACACAAATCCATTTTTTACGTTACACTAAATTGTTTTGGACCTTGATTGTTCTATCAGTGGCATGGTTTCGTGTTTGAGAAGCTTTCGTTGTTCACATTGTAAGTTGAAATATCATATATTTTCTTAATATTGTTATATTCTCATTATTACCGTGTGTCAATAGTGTTACCGACTTGTTTGCTTTTCCTTGTCATGGTGGATGGGGGACTGAGACTTGTAGCCAAACCTCTTATACATAGGTCTGTAATTTCTAAAGAATAAGAGGTTGTTCTAAGTACAACTACGTATAGTAGATTGCGTGAAATAAAAAACCAAAGGAAAAAAGGATGAAAGATGTTGAAATTTCCTCTAAAATTTTAGTGCTATGAGCAAGCGATAAAACCACAATAGTTGAGGGTGCACTTCTCTAGGTTTCCTTTTCTTTTTGAATTTTTTATTCTTTGTTGGACGTTTTCTTTATAGAAAGGTGACACTGTTGTTATCAAATTTACTACATCAGTTGGAAAGGAAACCTGTATAAATCATGTAGGTTTTCTTGTCATGTTTGTGGTCTTAGTGAACAAGGAACCTGCTTTTACAGATGCTGCTTTCATATTTAAGTTGTAGGATCATCCTATGTTACATAATTCTTCAATTCTTAGATGTTTTGAGAGTTGTAACACTATATTATAGGAAGGAAAATTCCTTTTTTCTAGGCATAAAAGAAACATAAAACTCCTTATCTTCGAAATTTATTATGGTAGCACCTTACCCATTGGGGCATCAGTTAGGAGAGACCTAGATAGGCCCGCAATGTGGGTGATTTTTAGGCTCTTCCTACAAGGACGGGCGAGCCTTAGCCTGGCCCTAACTCCACAAAGGACATAGTACCAGGAAGCTGATGAGTAGGGTTTAATGGGCATGTGTCTTGTCCCCTTAACATTGTGTCCATAGAGACTTGAACCCATGTCCTCCTCCTCACCAAACCACTTGAGAGTAAGCCCTTTGCCATTTGTAGGAAATCATAATGCGGAAATATAAAAGCGAAATATAAATGAGCAAGAGAGAAATAAACAAAAGACACAAGATTTAAAGTAGTTCGGTTTAAGACCTACATCCACACACTAAAGCCCTATAGGCTACATATTGATTTATTGAATGAATATATTGTACATAAGAGGCCTCCTTATATAGGAGCCAAAGGAGAGAAAGACTTCATACTTTTCCAATGTGAGACAAGCCTTAGGTGAGGCTTATTTATGTGAGCCAGTGACAAGAGATTTCTCAACACTAAGCAATGTGGGATAAGCCCACATTACCATTCTTTAACACCTTTATTCTATCCAAAAAACTCGTTTTCTCCCACTGAGAAAGCTCTCCTTGTAAGAAGTTTTTGCTGGAACCTCTTGCATCCCCTTTGCCTCCTTGGCACCCTGCTACCTCCCATCTCAACCCCATCACCTCTCCTCCCTCTCAACCCCCTCCACCTCAACCCCTACTACCTTCACCTTGTCTTTCCATTCAGTAACTGGTTTCCTTTCCCTAGTGTAAGTTCCTGTTTTTCCTCACTGTATCCTCCTCTCAATGGATATAGAGTCATTCATCTCTCTAACAAAGGCCCTCTCTTGGGAGAATCCTTCCTCACAAATAGAAACTACACCTAACAACACTCCCTCACATGCTAGCCTACCTCTGATAGGCCTTCTTATATCCCAGAGAACAAACAATATCCAATCTGTTCAGGCAGCTCTTAATAAAGCATGGGAATTTGTTGTGCCATTTTCCTTTGCTGCCATTGGTCCAAACAAATTCATGTTCAAATTCTCTAACTGTGCCCATCTAGACAAAATTCTCAAACAAACCACCTGGAATGTTAATGGTTATCTCTTGTCTCTCAACCAATGGTCCCCTCAGGTCTCCATAGGGGAAGTAGCTCTCAACATGTCTCCTTTTTGGATTCAAATACATGGCTTCCCTTTGGCCAACTTGACCCTGAAAAATGCTGTTGTTATAGGCAAAGGACTGGGGTCCTTTATTCAGGCGGAGGATTGCAGTGGAGAGACAAAGACCTTCAGGAGCTATCTTAGAGTATTGGTCAGCATCAATGTTCAGGAGCCCTTGAATCCAAGTTTTCTCTTCAGTCGAGCTGATGGAGAACAATTCAAGATCTTCTTCAAGTATGAAAGGTTAGATATTTACTGCTCTTCTTGTGGTAGAATAGGGCACAAAAATCAGTTCTGTTTAGCTCCTCCAGCAGAAATTGTGCCAGGCAAATATGACATTTCTCTCAAAGTTACAATTTTCTCAAACCTGTTACCCCCTCCAGTGTCTCAACCTTCCTCCTCCCAGGCTCAGCCCCCCTCAGCTCAAAAAATTACTCTTCTCCCTGGAGAAGGGTCAAAATCAAAAGCAAATCATCACTCTGACAACCACACCTTCACTAAATCTATCCCTGCCAAAAATATCTCCCTGCAGTCACTTCTTCCATCACCCCCTATGCAGCATCCACACTCAACATCCCATTCCCTCGAACCAACTTAGACCTCAAATCACAAACACTTCTCATTAAATGTTGCAACAGATAAGCAAGCCTCCACATTAGAAAAACAGAATGCAGACAACTACCTAAATCCACAAATCACCTCCATGGGAACTTGTTCCATGACAGCACCAAATTCTAGTTTGTATCCTGGTTCTATCTCAATTGATCTTCAGCCTTTTAATATTGGGCCGAGCCTAGTCACCAATAAAAAAGCCCAAGAAAAAAAACCTCTCACCAGAATTTCCAAAACCTGTCCCACACCAATAGAATTACCTAACAATTCAAATATCTCCCACTCACCCGCCAAAAACACCTCCTCCACTCCCCACTACCCCCATACTGACATAAATCCTCAACCTAAGCCCCTTTCTCCTTCCATAGAAAATCAAGAAACCCCAAATTACCAAACAAAAAACCCCAAAACCCACCTCAAAAAGAAAAGGCATCGAATATCAGGACCTTATATATCTCTCAAAAAAGGATCAGTTGTTCCCTCCTGTGACCATAGGCAATCTGATGATATGGATCTCTCTGATCACATAGAACCACCAGACCCTCATCCTCAAACAAACCTCTCCTTCTCACCCCCACATTTTTTCAAAGCTGCTCGCATCAGAAAACCTGCTGCTCCTCAGGCTCATCTTTCACAAAAGTCAGGTAACATTGAATTGTTCCCTAACCCCCCATGAAGATACTATCCTGGAACTGCAGAGGTCTCTCAAGACCATCTGCAGTTTGATCCTTGAGGGCCCTTATTCGTGAGAATAGCCCTGAAATCCTCTTTCTTTTTGAGACTGAATCCTCTCCCCCTCAAGTTTCTTCTATCCTCCAATCCCTTGGCTTCTTTCTCATTTGCCAAGTTGCTCCTGTGGGCTCCCAAGGTGGCCTTGCCCTCTCTTGGAGACCTGGTATTGATCTAGAATGTTTCAACTCAACCAAAAATGACATTTCAACTTGGTGCTACTCTGACCCCACTCATACCCCATGGATTCTCTCTTATATATATGGCCCCCCTGACCTAAGAGACAAGCCTGCATTTTGGGACTCATTCACTACTGTTAGTGATAATTTTGTTAGTCCTTGGATGTGCATAGGCCATCTCAATTTTGTTCTTGATCAATCTGAAAAGCAAGGAGGCAAGTTGGTTGCCTCCTCCTCCTCTTGCCCTTTCAAGAAGTTCATAGATCACTCTGGGTTGGTGGACTTAGGCTTTGCTGGGAACCCCTTTACCTAGTGTAATCAAAGACAAGGTCATGCTAACATTAAAGAAAGACTTGATAGAGGTCTTGCTTCTATGAGCTGGATCCATCTACACACTGAATACTCCATCCTGCATCTCCCTGCCACAAATTTAGATCATCACCCCATTTTGCTAAACACCAACCAATCTGCCATTCTGACTAGACCCTTCAGATTTGAACCTTTTTGGACTAGAGACCCCTCTTGTGAAGCTGTCATCCAAGCTGCTTGGAATCAGCCAGCTCTAGGCCCTCCTGCACAATGCCTGATTAGAAAACAATTCCACACTAAAGTATCCCTTAATCGTTGGAACTCTACCCACTTTGGGAGAATTCAGAAAAAAGATTAAGACTACTAAGGCTTTGATAGATCAAGTGCAGCAACTACCCCCTGCCCCAGTTCTCTCTCCTCTGAATCAAACCTCAAGATCACTCTTGATGAGCTGTTAATTCAAGAAGAGACTCTGGAAATCTAAATCTAGAGAGAATTGGCTGACTTGTTCTGATCTAAACACAAAGTTTTTCACACCTCAACCATCATCAGAAGAAGAACCAATGCTGTGAATTTTTTGAAAACAAATGCAGGGGGTTGGATTTCAGACAGGACTGAAATAGGGGGAAATTTTGTTGATCATTTCTCCTCCCTTTTCTCCTCAACCTCCCCTCAGATTGATGATGAGCTGTTGGAGCGTTTCCCTCTTATCATCTCTGAGGTGGAAAACCAGGCCCTTATCTCAATTCCTACTGAAATAGAGGTTTTTTATGTCCTCTCAAGCCTCGGTTCCTCAAAAGCTCCAAGGCCCGATGGCTTCTCAGCCTTATTCTACAAGAAATATTGGAGTGTTGTCAAGAGAGAAGTTCTGGATTTTGTCTTGGATTTCTCTCTTAACAAGAAGTTGGCTAGAGAGCAGAACCATACTTTCATCACCTTGATCCCTAAGCTCAGTGGGGCTCATTCTGTGGATAAGTTCAGGCCAATTAGCCTCTGCAACATCTCTTACAAGATTATTTCCAAGCTTTTGAACAATAGACTCAAGCTTCTTCTCCCCAAGATAATTTCCCCTCTCCAATCAGCTTTTATGCCTAATAGAAGTATCCAAGACAACTCAATCATTGCTCATGAACTTCTTCACTCTTTCAAGCTTAAGAGAAGGAAGGGTGGGTTCATGTTTCTTAAGATGGATATGGAGAAAGCTTTTGATAAGCTAGAATGGAATCTTATTCTTGCTGTTATGAAGAATTTGGGGTTCCATCTTTTGCAGCTTGTATTTCCTCATCATCCTTTTCCATTCTCTTGAATGGCAGCCCTTTTGGATTATTCTCACCTAAGAGAGGTTTGAGACAAGGGGATCCTCTCTCTCCTTTCCTCTTTATTCTGGGTTCAGAAGTGCTCTCAAGGCTCTTGCTCAAAAAGAAAAGACTTGGAAATATAAAAATGAAGATTGCAAGATCCTCTCCTGCTATCAATCACCTGCTGTTTGCAGATGACCTCCTACTATTTGGTAAAGCTTCCCTCCTTGAAGCAGCTAGCATAAAAGGTTGCCTTGACAAGTACTGCTCCTGGTCGGGCCAGTCAATAAACTCCAGAAAATCTTCCATCAAATTCAGTAAAAACACCAACCCCTCAACCTCCACCTCTATCCTAAATATACTCCCTTTCAATCCTAACCGCTCATGCTCAATATACCTTGGCCTACCAATCCTTATGGGGAGATCAAAGAGAGCTACTTTCCAAAGCATCCTTGATTCCATTCAGTCTAAGATGGAAGGTTGGAGAGCCAAAACCATTTCTCAAGTTAGCGGAGGAGTGCTTATCAAAGCTGTGGCAGCAGCTGTTCCTTCCTATGCAATGAGCACCTTTTTGCTTCCTAAGACCTTTTGCAGGAAATTAGATCAATGTTTCAAGAACTTCTGGTGGGGTTTCCCTCTTAAGAAATCCAGAAACCTTTCCCTCAAGTCTTGGAACTCTCTATGCTCTCCTAAAGCTTTGGGAGGTCTAGGCTTTAGAAAAATGGAAGATGTCAACCTAGCTCTCATCACCAAGCTCGAATGGAAGCTCCTCACCTCCTTGGCCTCAATGTGGGTGCAACAACTCCAAGGTAAGTATATTCTCTCTGGTTCTTTTCTCTCCCCCCCTCGCCATTCTGCTCCCTCATGGCTATGGAAAGGCATCCTCTCTTCTTTGCCTGTCATTTCCCAAGGAGCCTGCCATAGAGTCCATGCTCACTCCTCCATTCCAATTTGGAATTCACCCTGGATTCCCTCCATTCCTTGCTTCTTTCCTTCCCCTCTTTTTCCCAGGCCTCTCAATTCCACCAATCTGGTAATTTCAGACCTGATCAGACCAAATGCTTCTTGGAATTCCCCTCTCATCTCTAGTCTGTTTGACGCTCATAATGCTAGGGAGATTCACAAAATAGCTGTCTGTTCTTCCCCTATAACTGAATATCTTTGGACTCCTTCCCCCTCTGGAAAATTCTCCACTAGTTCAGCTTATAGGTTCATTAGTTCCTTAAGAGTCTCCACTTATTCCTCTCCTTTTGACCCCAAGTAGTGGAAGCTCCTTTGGAAGCTTAATCAATGCTTCTCAAGTTTCTGGAAAATAGCTTGGGATATCCTCCTTCAAAGCCGGACTAAATGTTGTTTTCCTATCTCTCCAGATTCATTGTGCCCTCTGTAAAAAAATGGAAAGATTCCTCCTTCATTTATTCTTCAGATGTAGTTTTGCTAGGATTGCTTGGAGATCCTCCTTCTGGCCATTGAACTCTTTAGCCTGGTCTTCTCTTTCCCTTTCCAGTTGGGTCAAAGGCATCATATCTCCAAATTCAGCTTTTGGTATCCCACACTCTGATGTCCATCTCTTTCAAATTTACTCTGCTGTGCTTTGTGATATGTTATGGTTTAGCAGGAATAAAGCAATTCACAATGGCATAATTCCAGACATCTCAAAGCTGGCCATTGCCATCAAGAAAACCTCCCTAGCTCATGCTGTTGCCTGGCTCTCAGATTCTGCAAAAGAAGTGCAAGTGTGGATTCCTCCTCAAGAAGGCTCTTTCAAGATAAATTTTGATACAACTATAAGAGATCTCTTTTCAGCTCAAGCAGCAGTATGCCGAGACCATACAGGCTCCATCATCAAAGTTGTCTCCCAGATTTCCCCTCCTTGTTCCCTGAATTATGGTGAAGCTCAAGGTGCTCTTCTGGCAGCCACCTTAGCTTCCACCCTACAGCTGAAACATTTTGTAATTGAAGGAGACTCTCAAACAGTCATTTCTCCTTTACATTTTCCAGCTCTTAGCCAAGATTGGCATATAGATCAGCTTATTGTAGATACTTTATCTTTTCTTTCTTCCTCCCCTTTGTGGGAGGCCAAGAAGATAAACAAAAGTACGAACTTCTGCGCCCATCATGTGGCATATTGGGCCGCAGCAAGAGTCTCTTCAGGCTCGGGTTGTATTCCCTTATTTTCCCCTCTTTTCTCTCTTACTGCATGTTGTGGCTCAGAACCACCTTCTGTTTTTTTCCCTCCTTGAAGGGACTGTACTTTGCTCTTGCGTTTATTGCAATCTTATTACCAAAAAAGAAAAGCTAACCGCTTTGATGCAATTTTTCTATAATTAAAAGCTAGTAACTTTAACCTATTGGTAGGGTAGGAAGGCACACGTCTCCAAAATAAAAAAACTCGGTGCTAATGCTTTCACAATTGGTACAAACGAGGCTCATAATTTAGCCTTAAGTTTTCTTAACTGTTTTCGCTTACCAATCTCTCCTTATTTTTGACTTAAGCATTCACTATAATTCTAATTGATCAGGCTTGAACTAATGAAAGTTAGCTTACACGTGTTGCCTCCTACATAGTTGTTTGGCTAGATCTAACAATGCATAGTGAAATATTGTGAGGGACGATTAAGATGTAAGCAATCAATAATATATTTGTGATAGTCTTAGTCATAATGTAAAAAATGTTCTCTGTGAATGGTCAATGACAATAAATGACTTCTTTCATTTGCCTGAATTGTGTACTAACTCATCCTTCCTTCTCCCCCACTGCTCTCTCAATTGAGAATACTGAATAGGTTTTCTTCCTTTTCTTTTTTGATAGTTATTAATGCTTTTACGTCTAGTCATCTAAATGTTCAATTGTTACTAATTTATTGTTGTTTTTGTCCCGGATTGGTACAATGTTCATATAAATTGCGGTGGAAAAGCAGTAACTATCAATGGCACTACTGCATATGACGTTGATATAGATACCAGTGGACCTTCAAATTTTTCCAAAGTGCACAAACTGGGTATTTAGCAGCACTGGTGACTTCATGGATAATGATGACCAAATGGACCCACTTTTATTCACAAATTCATCTAGACTTTCCATGACCAACCCTGAACTGTACATGAATGCACGCCTTTCACCTCTCTCTCTTAGTTATTATGCCTTTTGTTTGGGAAATGGAAATTACAAAGTAAACCTTTATTTTTTGAAGATAATGTTCACTGATGATAAATCATATAGCAGCTTGGGAAGGCGTATACTTCCACTTTTATCAAGCAATTTCAATACTCAAGTAGTTGTTAGCACAAAACAATTGTTTTTTTTTTTTTGATAACACAGAATGGATTAGAATATTGTAGGGAGAGCTGGTATGGAAGGATTTCAACATTGTAAAAGAGGCTAGTGGAGTTGGTAAGGCAGTTATAGCAAATTTTACCACTATTGTGACTAGTAATACCTTGGAGATCCATTTCTATTGGGCTGGGAAGGGGACAACTGATATCCCAGACAGAGGAGTCTATGGTCCTCTTATTTCAGCTATTTTATATGGATCATGGTAATTTTTATCTTTTATGAGCTCTTGTTTTAACTTTTGGTGGCTTGAAAGTGAACCATTCTGAGACTTGCTTATATAAACTTTACCTCTATTTCTCTGGGTACTTTTAAGGATGAACGGTGCTAAAGATATTTCGCTAATTTCTTTGATAGTATTTGATTTGGCCTTGTAATTTCTTTATGGAAACATAGATGGATGTATTTGTCTTTCTTGCCTACGTGTTTTTGGTTTTATTTTTATTATATATATATATATATTTCAGTTTGATGTCTACTACTTGAAGAAATGATAGTCAACAATGATATTGATGAATAAGAGAATGAAGTCCTTTTCTTATTTATTTTCATTGAAGTATTAACTGTTAGTTTAGACGTCCTTGTTTTCCATGTGTTACTTGGATGATAATTTTTCCCATCAATTACCTTGACAATGATTAATGCTATTACTCTTATATTTTTTCTTCAAACAGACTTTATGTCCCCATCAGAAAATGGAACTGGTATATCTCTAGGTGCAAAGGTTGGGATTGTGGCTGCTGGAGCTTTTGTTATATTTTTGGTTTTGGGTGCCCTCTGGTGGAAGTGCTGTCTAGGACAGAAAAATAAAATGGAACAAGGTACTTGCAGGGCAATTAATGTTATTATTTGGATCAGTATTTCTTTTTAGTAAAAGTTATTTACTTCTGGTATGTTCTTTGGATTCTTTTTTCCTTTATTTTTTTCCCATCGAGCACTTTGCATGTGTATGTATGTTTGAACACACTACAAATGCATATGCACACTTGTAGGATGCAGTGGAAACAACTAACTTGTTTAGTAATATGTTCACCGTGAGGTTGTGTGCATGGAGTACACAAGCGATCGGCCCATGAGCCCCATGCGTTGCAGCCTAAAAGCATTGTGCGGCTAATAGGGTGGTACTCATTCTAAGATAGCCTTTTGCAAAAGTTCCTGATGTAGAACGATGGCATGTGGTTTCTCTAGAACTTGTTAATTTATTAGGTTATCTTTTCTGAGCAAGAGAAAGAGAAGGAGGGTGGTGTTGTACAGTATATACTAAAATGTCTCAAGCTATGAGGCATGTCAACAATTATGCAATTTTCTTAGACATACATCTGTACTAACTTGGCATCTTCCTCATATTTAAAGGGTTTGGGCTAGCAAACTAGCATATTTACCTTAAACCAAATCAAAACTGCCACAAACAACTTTGATGCTACGAATAAAATTGATGAAGGTGGTTTCGGTTCTGTTTATAAGGTATTTGCATAATAAATATTTTCTTTTGATTGAGTGTATTTGAACTTTTCTTATTGTTCTTTTTGAGGTGTCCTTGTTCATTTATAAAATAGGTTTTATGTTTCCCCAATGTAGGGTATTCTGTCAGATGGTACCATAATTGCTGTCAAACAGCTTTCTTCCAAATCAAAGCAAGGAAATCGCGAGTTTGTGAATGAGATAGGCATGATTTCTGCTTTGCAACACCCTCATTTTGTTAAGCTCAATGGGTGCTGTATTGAAGGAAATCAATTGTTGCTAATATACGAGTACATGGAAAATAATATTCTCACTTGTGCTTTGTTTCGTAAACTTTTACCTTCATGCAGTTAATTGCTTTTGTTGTGTATTTGTAGTCATTGATAACATGCATGTGTGCTTAGTCAGTAACTGTTTTTTATTAATTTGATTGATTGAAGGGCCACAAGAATGAGTTGAAATTGGATTGGCCAACAAGACAAAAGATTTGTGTTGCTGTAGCAAGAGGTTTTGCCTATCTCCATGAAGAATCGAGATTGAAGATTGTTCATAGAGACATCAAGGCTACTAATGTATTGCTTGATAAAAATCTAAACCCTAAGATATTTGACTTTGGTTTAGCCAAGTTTGATGAAGAGGATAAAACCCATATAAGAACCCAAGTTGCTGGAACTTAGTGAGTTGTTGTGTATTAATTTTATGTCATAGTGTTTCCTATTATCTTTTTTCTTATTTTCATGTGATACCAATTATTACCAATAGTTTCAAAGAAATAGGAACAAAAAGATAATTGAAAGTATCTTACAAGTTAAATATTGATTTAGTTTACCCATGCCCTCAAGACACAAACACACACAAAAGCAATTGGAAATTATTGACCTTAATATTTGAAATCTTATGACTTTGTGATGATGCAAATGTTTGCAGTGGATATATGGCACCAGAATATGCAATGCGAGGTTATTTAACTGACAAAGCAGATGTTTATAGTTTTGGAGTTGTTGCCTTGGAAATTGTCAGTGGAATGAGCAACACCAATTACTGACCAAAGGAGGACTGTTTCCATCTTCTTGATCGGGTAATTGAATCTCTTTTCTTTCTTACATTTTTTGCTTGTTATGCTCTTGTTGATTTATATATGCTTGTGTTTGTTAATCTTAGAATTTAATTACGGAAATGTTTCATGTTGAATATCCAATTGTCATATTTGTTGAGCTAGAAAGTTGATACAATGTTGAGGGAAAATCTTCCAAGCCTTCTAAATGAAGAATCAACCTCAACTTTTATTTGTTTCTTGAATTCTTCTTTTCCTACCGAGTTCACAAATTCTTGATCAAGAGCTTTGTTATGCATTTGCGAGCACTTGTTTTAAAAGAAAGGAGTTTATTGAGCTGGTGGATCCAAGGTTGGGCTCAAACTACAAGACGAAGAGGTTATGGCGATAAATGTGGCTCTTTTATGCACTAATGTTTCCCCAACAATTAGGCATACCATGTCTCTTGTGGTGAGCATGCTTGAGGGTAGGGCTCGTTCCGAGTTGGTTCCGATCCAAGTATCTCAAATGATGAAATGAAAGTGAATGCGTTGTGGGGGCATTTTCAACATGGTAAAGAACATAATATGTGTAACACTCTTGGTCCGTAAGGTCCAGGTTAGTTAACTTGTTTTACTCAGAGGCGCAAAGAAATACAAGAAACTTTGAGCACTAATAATCTGACAAGAGAATTAATCAAAAGAACATTGGCAGTGATTAGGCTTCGTTTGAATTTGTGATTTTAAAATGTATAATTTGAAAACATGATTTTTAAAAACGCAATTAAGCATTTGTCAAAATCACAGCTATACCTTTAAAATCGTAGTTTAACTTTCAAAATTATGCGTTTTTACTGAAGTATCTTATTCTATGTGAATTGAAAACGCAGATTTTAGAAATGACCTTTCTTAAAAAAATTTTTTTATTTTTTAAATGCAACCCTAAATGATCAATCACATTTGTTTATGCATATTTTTTAGTAATTCTAAAAGTCATTTTTGTGTCACTCTTGTGTCCCTCCAAGAATGAAGCGGCTCTTAAAATCATTATTTGATTAAAATTCAATAATCATCGTTCACAAGATCAATGGTGATTTTTAGAATCACATTATTTTTGGAAGGACACAAGAGTGAGACAAGAAGGACTTGTAGCATTACTCGCATGTAACGCCCCAAGTGGTCTAATCCATAAAATGGATTCCAAAAAACTTCTACTGCTACTATTTCTACTAATCCTCAAAGCCATAAGTCCAAATATCCATCCGGCACCCTTGTCTTAAGTACTACAATTTATAGGGCAATTTGAAAAAGATGTATAGGGAGAAGGGGTGAGTTTGGCAACTTTGTAAGCAGTCACAACACTAAAACATGCTATGCAAATTTTTATGTCATAATCTGTGTCATGTACAACGATAATTTATGCAAAATAAAGCATGATAGTTGCAAAATGAGTAATCAACACTTTCTTTTTACTTTTCTTGGTTGTTTTACTCTTTGACCCATCGCCGTGAGTTTACTGTATTCGACGCATGTTTGGCTTGTCCCGTAAGACTCTTTTGGCTCATCCTGTCATCACGAGAGCTACTAGTGTTAAACTCCTTTAGGTGGAGGCCACACGCCGAGCACACACCTTCTCGTAACCATCCTTCGTGTGCTTGCCATGCTACCCTTGCGATCCGCCGATCGTTGCTTGATGCCTCGGGTTAAACATTTATTATTATGAATACACATATAACATTTCATATAATCTTGTAAGCTCATTTATACTTGTATAACATATCATGAAATCTTTATGAGCTCTTTTATTCATAATTGCATTCATGCATAACTCATAAAAATGAGGTAAGTGCAATATGTAAAATTCTTAAACTATGCAATATGATTGAGTAAATCTTTGCATTAAAAATATGAAAGGAAGTGCATTTGAAATTCATTTAAGTGAATTATTCATAAAATCCCTAATATTTTTGTTTTCTAAAAGATTTATAATAAAAACTGTTGAGGTTTTTGGTATTGTGTCTGTTTACCTAGCATCGCATGTCCTTAATTGGATTTTGCCTTCAATTTACAATTCCTACAACAGAGTAAAAGTAGCTCAATCATTAATTCTTTTATCCTTAACATTAAACCCCACCATGCTTAATTTATAGTGTCTCATAAAATTCTAATAATTAACTTAACTAAGACCTCAAAAACTATCCAAAATCATCCGACTATAATTAACAGCTTAAGAGTCAACCAAGCCATACTATCGCTCTCTTCCTAAGCTATTTAATTTAGCAACTTATTCCCAATATCACAAGCTTGCTTAGAAACATTTACAAGAATTTCTCTAATTATAACTAATCCCTCCAAATAGCAATTCAAATATTCATATAGTAAAAGTTCCAATTTAATTTTAAAATTTTAGCTTCATATTAAAAACATCATAAAGGATAGAAATATTACCTTAGAGTTCTCCTTATTTTTCTTTTCTCTTTCTCTCGTTCTTTTCTTTTTTTCCTCTTTCTTTCTTTTCTCTCTTTCCTTTCTTCTCTGTTTTATTTTTATTTTTTCCTTCTCTCTTCTTTTCTCCTCTCTTCCTTTCTTTTCTTTCTCTCTTTTCTTCACGCTCACTTGGCTGTAAGCAAATGGGGAGAAAATGCTTCCTTATATAGTAATTTAAGCTTGCCGTACACTTGTCTTATTTCCTTCCTTCCATGACAGCAAGCTGCCTGAATCAAGCCAGCTCTCCCTTTTTCTCACACCTGCTTGCCACCTTTGGTCCAATGTGTCCAAGAGAAAATAAGGTAGTCATGCAATACAACACCTATAAGCCAACGTGCCCATGAGAGACTTGAGATACTCATGCAATACAACACCTACTACTCATAGTAACTTGACACATATGCCCATGTGTTCATGAGAAGAAGAGAGAGCCATGCAGTTCAACACCTTATACAGAAATGTGTCTATGCTATGGCCACAAAACTCACTTGAGTTTTCATAGCATGACAGCACAACACATGAACTGTCAAGATGAGTTTGCATTTACCTAAATATCCATAAAATTCACAATAATTCCCTTATGAACCTAAATATATGTATTACAATATATCCAAAATTGTGGCCTAATAAAATCATTAACCCGTCCAATTAATTTCCCAAATCTCAAGTACTTCAACTACTTGATAGATTAACTTATTAAACTTAAAAAATTTATAACTCTTTCAATTTAACTCTAAATGACACGAAATTTGGCTTAAAATTTTTCTCATTCAAAGGCTTACAACATATCCAAAAATCAGAGAAATCCATAACTTTTTGATACCTCAAACGTCCCTTGAAATTCAGTGCCTTTGCTTGACCAAAATTCATGTTTTGACACTTGCAATTTCTAAAAATCATATCTCCTTCTATAAGTGTCCAAAAATCATGATACAACTTTTAAAATCTTCATTTCTCATCATTCTAAAAGGTCTTAGAACAGTTTTACTTAAAATCTCTCATTGAATTTTTTTTGCGCTCAAAACGATAGGACTTTTCTTCCAAAATCCCACTAAAATTCTAAATATCAATTTCCACCACCTTTCACATAAAATATATTTACCTAACTCCATATAAATCTTAGTAAAATTGTAAATCCTCCTTATCATTGATATTAAAATTACATTTATTTTATGGTATAAATTTTGGGGTATTAAATCGCATATTTTTATGTAAAATGCTTAATCAAAATCTACTTTATCTAGTTTAGGTAATGAGTTTAAAAGACATTATATATCTGATTATCTATTTTTCAAAAAAAATTATATCATTTAAATATTATTTATTTATTTATTTTTATAAAGATTTTATTTTTTTTTAAAGATCATATTTTTCAACTTTTGAAGAAAGAGAGACATTGAGAGAGAAATAGGAGAATTTTTTTTTTTCTTTTAAAAAATAGAGAGATGTGGAGAGATAAATATCCTATTAATATACTATTAATGAGATAGATGAGTGAAGAGTGCCCGTTATACGTAGTCGTGCACTGTTAATAAATGTAATAAGAATGTATTTTTGCAGTTGAAATGCATAATCCAATATAGATGATTTTTTAGTGTTTTGCTTATCTATTTTAGATAAAAGTGAAAAATGGTTAAACCAATATGAATGCTCTAAATGATCAATTTTCAATGATTTGAATTAAAATTACACTTTTTGTTTACAAAATCGCAACGCCAAACGCACCTTTATTGAAATAACTTCCTTAGAGTACCCATAGTAGCCTTGCTAAATTCATTTTTTGATTAAATTGGAGAGGCAATTTAACCAAAATGGCTTAAATGGCCACTTTTTAGTCTCACCAATTTAACAAAAAAATTTGGTGATGTGAATAGTACTCATCAAACTTAAAATTTACTATTCACTTACCTATTCATTAAACAACTAATTTCTCTCTCTTCTTTTTTGCTTTTCATTTATCTCTCTTCCTTTAATAGTTAAAAAAAGAATAAAAAAATCTTTAAACAAAAATATTTAAATGGAATAGTGAAAGTAGATTGTTAAAATAGTGAGATTATGGGTTGCTCTAAAGAAATAAATTATTAAAATAACTAAAAATGTACTTTTAATTATTTTAATAAATAAAATTTGATAAGGCTGCTAGGAATGCTATTACTAATTTGCCCACTACAAATGAAAGTCTTCTTTGTCCAACGGTTAAAGCTTCTGCTGACCATCAGCAAATTGGCTCATCCAAATAACTAAAAAACTATATTGATAAATCTACTAGAGAAATGCTATGAGAGATAGAAAAACCGTATGTAACAGAAGAATAATCAAACATTCAATATTAATGAAAACAAATGTTGGTAATAATGACGTGGAAATAACACCAAGGCTCCATAACAGTGCTGACTAGATGGGTTTGAACGACGTGGTCCTCCTCGACATTTATTTAATTCTGATTTGACAGAAATGACATCCTTTTAATTAGAACGGGATCCTTTCCAATATATTTTGGACTAGAGAATATGTAATTTATGGCTAGAATTTTTTCTTAAAAATCCTATGGCTAAAAATAAGACACTTGTCGCACTAGTTAAAAATAACAATAAAATATTATTTTATATCAAAAAAATAATAATAACAAAATAACAAAATAAAGGGGTGGTTGGCCACCCCCAATGGGGTTGGGGTGGCCGAAGCCACCTCATGGCCCTTGGGGGTGGTCTGGCCACCCCCAATAGCCAAATCTAAAAAAAAAAGAAAAAATTTGTTTGGCCCTTGGGGGTGGCCAGAGTGCCAGACCACCCCCGAGGGCCTCGGGACGGTTTCAGCCACCCTAGATCGATATCCAATTTGTGGCTAGAATTTTTTCTTAAAAATCCTATGGCTAAAAATATATTATTTTATATTAAAAAATAATAATAACAAAATAAATGGGTGGTTGGCCACCCCAAATGAGGGGTGGGGTGACCTCGGCCACCCCCAATGGCCAAATCTTAAAAAATATATATATATTTGTTTGGCCTCAGGGTGGTTTCAGCCACCCCAGACCGGCATCCAATTTATGGCTAGAATTTTTTCTTAAAAATCCTATGGCTAAAAATAAAACACTTGTCGCACTAGTTAAAAATAACAATAAAATATTATTTTCTATTAAAAAAAATAAATAATAACAAAATAAAGGAGTGGTTGGCCACCCTAAATGAGGGGTGGGGTGGCCGAAGCCACATGGCCCTTAATCTAAAATAATAATAATAATAAATTATTTGGCCCTTGGGAGTGGCCAGTGGTGGTTTCGGCCACCCCAAATCAGCTGGTTTGGGGTGGCCAAAGCTACCCCGAGGCCCTTGGGGGGACCACCCCCAAGGGCCAAACAAATTTTTTATTTTATTTTATTTATTTTTAGATTTGGCCATTGGGGCGGACCTGCCACCCACCCCTTTATTTTTTTAATATAAAATAATATTTTATTATTATTTTTAAGTAGTGAGATATGTGTCTCATTTGTAGCCGTAAGATTTCTAAGAAGAAATCATAACCATGAACTAGATATTCTCTAGTCCATTTGGATTGGAGAGGATTCTATTCATTTTTAATCAAGGAAAATAATAAAGATACAACTTAAGTCCAACTTTAATCAAACTTTTCTCTTAAGTTTTTTTTTTTTTAAAAAAAAATCCATGTGGAGGAGACAGAGAGTCTTAAACTAAAGAGAGAAAGATAAATTTATCTTAGAAGTTTGATATTTTTTATAATTTAGCCCCCAATATTCAAAAAGTAATAAAGTAGCCCCCTAAACTACCAAAATGTAACAAAATGACCACTTATTTTTTTATATTCCTATAATACCCCTATTCCTTTAACAAATAAAATAATAACATAATTGTAAAAAAAACTAAACAATTTTTTAAAAATACAAAAAAACAATGGGCTAATAAATACAAAAAAAAAGAATAAATAAATATTAGCCTACTATTTTTTTTGTTGGGTTTTTTTTTTACAATTAGTTTAATATTTTATTTGTTAAAGGAATAGGGGTATTATAGGAATATAAAAACATAAGTGGCCTTTTTGTTGCATGTTGGTAGTTTGGGGGGCTACTTTATTACTTTTTAAACATTGGGGGGCTAAATTATAAATGGCTGGTAGTTTGGGGGGCTTTTTTATATTTTTCCCCTTAAATTATGTCTATATCACACCGCAACAATTAATGTCGAGGAAATATTGGGTTTTGACGACGCGGTCCTCCTCAACACCAGGCCCGGCTCAAGGGCTAGGCAACTCCCCAAGTGATAAGGCCTAAATTTTTTTTAATAAGGCTCCAAAAATTTTTTAAATAAGGCCCCAAAAATTTTTTTTGATAAGGCCCAAAATAATTTTTAATTTTATTTTAACTTAAGGCCTATTTTTTTTTTTTTTTTAAATAAGGCCCAAATCTTTTTCCCATAAAAACTTAAGTCTTCTAAAATAAGGCCCCAATATAATAAGCTCACAGTAAAATAAGATTAATTTATCCCAAAAAAAAAAAAAAACAAATAATAAGCCTTTTTTTTTTTTTTTTGGTCTTTTTCCCTCATACTAATCTAAAAAAATAAAAAGAGTCATTCTCTCTCTTTCTCCTCTGTCTAAGTGTCAGCAAAGTCCATTTCTCCCATTTGAGCTATCTCTCTCTCTCTCTCCTACCTCTTCTTCCTTTTTTCTCTTCTTTTTTCCTCTCCGATACAGAATGCTTAGAAGTCAGAATATAATCTCCACTGTTGACAATGAAGATTCATTTATCATTAACATCCATGTCAATTTTTAACTCAATCAGACTAAAAACGCTCATCAATCAAATTTGCTTTGTTTGGTGAGTTTTGACAATTTTCAGCTCAATCCTCTGCCGATTTCTAATTTTTTGGTAAGTTTGTTTGAAACCAAGAACTCTAAACATACCCCCACAAGATACATTAATATAGATTTATTATTGTAAGAATTAGATGCTACAGTAAGATACATTAAGAACTCTAAATATAATAATATTAAAAAAATATATTATTTAATTAATTTTTTAATTAATATTTAAATATTAAAAAAATAAGGTCTCACTTAGAAGTTTCGCCTAAAGCCTCAAAAAGAATTGAGCCGGCCTGCTCGACACACAAGTGTTAATTGACACGCGTGGTCCTTCCTTTCAACATTGACTGAAAACCATTTTGAACAGAGCGTGTTTTTAGTCATTCTTGATGGATGAGCGAAATCTGCTGACAAAAAAAAAAAAAAAGCACTTTTTTATAGTCAGGGCCTTCGTCTCCTGTTAACACTCTATCACCTTAATCCATTCTTTTGTTGAGGGTCTGGCACTTATTCCGGCCCTCTATTTACTTAGCGAAGAAAGGCAAAGGCTCTTGCTCGAATGCGTGACTGCGGGGCGCCTATCGCCCCGGCACGGCACTATAAAATGCATGTTAGGTTGAGCAAGAATACTGCGACTAGGGAAAGGCTGAATGGAATTGAAGGCATAGTCTCAATAACAAGAATTGAACACCAACCAATGAGTGGTGGATTTTGATGGGAGTCTCACAGAAGAAGAGCCTTACTCTATAGGGGCGCTAGCGCGCTACAACTAGCAGCAGCCCCTTTCTTATTATTAGTAAGATAGGTTTAGAATCCTTATTATTAGAGAAACGGGAAAGGGGATTCCCTTTGAAGCAATCAATTTTATTATTTTAATGTGTACGTAAATCCATATGAGATTAACATATTTTTGTTCTTTTCCATCCCACAAGAAGAAATTTCAAGGAACGTTGATCAACGACGTACTAGAGATAAAAAATTTTCTCAGCTTCAGAATTAATTCATTTGTATAACTTGTAAATTCTATTTGATAACAACCTTTTAGGTGTTCTTTTCAATATCCCAAGACTCTTTAATTTTTAACCATAAATTAAAAGTCTAAATTTGTATGTAATTGATTGGCTTCATCTATATGAATCACAAATCAACCATTTTGATATCCAGGTGCTTTTGAAAGTAGCATAATGTCAAAGATACAAGTTAAAAATTTTACAGTCCTAATACTATCTATGACATACCTAACAACCTTTTAGCTATTACAAAACATCTTAGAAATGTCATTATCATAATCAGTATATAGATCTATAGCATAAACCGATGAAGTTTGCCTCTGGTCATTGTTTCTTTTATCAATGTCATATTCACTCTCATTGACATGTTCTTAGCCTCTTTTCGTCATCGCTTTGATTTTTTCAATTTACAAGTAAGAGTATATTTGAAACTACGTCAGAAAATAAATTTTTTAAAATTAAAAAAATTACCATTAATTTTGTTAGGACACAAAAACAACATGAATCTGAAAAAATATTGTAGAATTATCAACGCTAAAATTAACATCAATTTCATTGAATATTTGAATATTGGAGAATTGTCATCAACATATTATTGAGTAATGCATGACATATTAAGGCCAATTAAGGAATTTCCCAAACGAGCCCCATGAATGCATGGACCCTTCAAACGTACGCTAGCTGTCTCCCTGATCTGATTGCGGAAAAATGTCGGAGAATTATTAACGATAATAAATTGGTGGTGCAGTACTTGTAGCCCCTACACACACAACTTTACAAGTTGAGAGCTGCTGCTGTCTGGATAAGGTAGAAGACATGGGTTTTTTGCCTTCTACTTATCTATTGACACCTCAATAATTTCAAAAAAATACATCAATTAAAAATGAAATCAAAACACCAAATCAATAAATTAATCAACCAAATAAATAACTCACCTCCTACCTCCGGCGATAGACGCCGTCACTTACCGCCACCCGCCACCCATCTCCGGCGATGGACGCCGCCACCTCCGGCGACTTTTCCGGCGAACCAAAAAAAAAAAAAAAAAGATAGATTTGGCCACTAGGGGTGGCGCGATCCTGGCGGCCAGGGAGATCCGCCACCTCAATGGCCATATTTGCCTCCGGTAAACCAACCAAAAAAAAAAAAAAGATCCGGCCACTTTTGTCTCTCCGGCGAACCAAAAAAAAATCCGGCAAGCCTAAAAAATCGTTTCTAATGCCTCAAAAATCGATTCTAATGCCACAAACTCGTTTCTAATGCCTCAAAACTAAAACCTAGAGGGGAAGGTGAACCCTATTTGGAATTTTATCATCCTAAAAAAAAAAATCGACTAACCAGGAAGGAAAAAAAAAAAAAAAAAACCAACCCACGGTCATGAGACCCGGCCGTGGGTCTCGTCAGCAGGTGTTTGGTCATGGCGAAATCCTTCCGCGAGACCCACATCAAACCCACCTCAGAGAACCAAAAAAACCAGACCACGGTGGGTTGCGTTGGCCGGCCGTGGGTGGCCCATGGGTCTCCTTTCTTTCTCCCAAATCATCTCTCTTTCTCTGTTAAATGACAAGAAGGAAGAAGGAAGAAGAAGCATGGGAGAGGTCGGCGGGAGGAAATGGGAGAGAAGAAGAAAGGGAAGGAAGAAGAAGAAAAAAGAAAAAATTTAATGTTTTAGAGTGTAGGATAATTTTATGAGTTTTTTTCTCTTTATATGATGTGGCAGATTGTGATTGGGGGGTGTAAAAGGGGGGTTTTACGCCCCATCCAAACGGAAGTTATTCTCTTACAAGTTATCCACAAAAGCAAAGCTATTTCCTCACCGCTTTCATCGATCCCACCATTTTGCGTTGGCAAAATGAAGAAGAAGATGTTTCTTGTTCCATTTATTCTTGCTTCAACTCTTTCCTTTTCTTCAACCTTCCTTTCGCTAGGATGATGAAGGTAATCAAAGTATTTTATGATCGTGGAAACGTGCAAATTTGATTGGTTGGATTTCACTACAAAATTTTATTTTTAGTAACTAACCATTAGTAACGTTTTAGGACAATTAAAAGCGTTACTAATGGAAGGTAACGTTTAAAAAGCGTTACCAATGGTCGATTACTAAAATAACGATTGCTAATGGACCATTAGTAACGTTTCACTTTGAAACGTTACCAATGGTAATTTGTTTTTTTAATTTCGAGAAGACCGTAACGCTTTCAAATTTGAAAGCGTTACCATTGGAAATCTTTTTTTTTAATTTTGGCTCCATTAGTAACGTTTCAAATTTGAAACGTTACCATTGAATTTTTTAAAAATTTCGGCTCCATTAGTAACGCTTCAAATTTGAAGCGTTACCATTGAATTTTATTTTTTTAATTTTCGCTCCATTAGTAACGTTTCAAATTTGAAGCGTTACCATTGGAATTTTTATTTTTATTTTGATGCTCCATAGGTAACGTTTCAAACATGAAACGTTACCATTGATATTTTTATTTTTTTCCTCCCTCTCTTTTCTTTCTCCCACCCAGCAGCAGACCCTTTTTCTCTCTTTCTCTCTCCAGCCACGTGCAGCATGCTTTTTTTTTTCTTTTTTCCTCCTCTCTCTCTCCAGCCACGTGCAGCAGGCTTTTTTTCTTTTCTTTTCTCTCTCTCTCTCTTTCTTCTTTCTCCCCACCCAACCACGCCGGCCAGCTTTTTCTCTCCTCTGTTTTCTTTCTCCCACCAGCTTTTTCTCTCGTCTGTTTCTTTCTCCACCCAGGCACACAGCCGGCCTTTCTTTTTTCTTTTTCTCTCCTCTCTTTCTTTGTCTCTCTCTTCTTTCTCCCCACCCAACCACGTACGCATGCAGCTTTTTATTTTTTTCTGTCTCTCTTCTTTCTCCCCACCCAACCACGCCGGCCAGCATTTTCTCTCCTCTGTTTTCTTTCTCCCACCCAGGCACACAGCCGGCCTTTTTTCCTCTCCTCTCTTTGTTTCTCCCACGCGCATGCAGCTCCCTACTGAAATTAAGAAGACAAACAATTAATAAAAACTTGAAAACAAGAGACAAAACCAGAGACGGGAAAGTAAAACCAGAGACGGAAAGCAAAACCAGAGACAGGAAAATCAGCGGTGAACGGCAGGACAGATCAGCGTGCCTGGAGCTCCGGTGGTGTTGGGTCGCGCGTTTGGATCTCCGGCTAGAGTGGGTAAACTGGGGAGAAAAAAAGAGAAGAAAAAAAGCTGAGAAGGAAAAAGCTGTGTGTGTGGCTGGTGGCTGAGAAGAACAAAAGCTGGGGAGATAAAAAAAAGAGAAGAAAAGAAAGCTGGGAAGAAAAAACTCTGGGCTGAGAAGAAAAAAATGAAATAAATAGATTTGAAGTTTCAAACGTTACATCCATTTTGGTAACGTTTGAAACTTCAAACGTTACCTTTGGGTGTTTATTAAAATTTTTCCAAAAAAAAACAAATAAAAACATAACAAAAAATATCATATAACTTCAATAAAAATTTTCAAAAGTAAACACAAATAAAAACATAAAAAATAATATCAAATAAAAACATAAAAAATAATTTCATAAAAACAAATAATTATATTTTAATTATAGTATTAATTAACTGTATATATTACGTATACTACTACTTAATATATATGTATATTATATATGTAAATATACTAAAATAAAATAATAAAAATAAATATATAATAATTTTTTAGTTTTTGAATGCTAACGTTTAAAGAATTCAAACGTTACCTTTTTGGTAACGTTTGAATATTTCAAACGTTACTAGTTGAAAATTTTATAAAAAATTAATATAAATAATAAATAATAAATATATAAAATATATAATAAATTCTGGAAAAAAAATACCAAAGTTTAATAATTATAGTAGTTAATTACTATACTTAATTACTACTATAATTGGTATATAATTAATTGGAACTATATTTAATATGTAATTAAGTACTACTACAAATAGTATATAATTAATTAGTTGTATAATAATTATATAATTATATTAATTAGTAATTAATACTTAATATATATAGTTAATTAGTAGTATAAATAAAATGTAGTTAATTATAGTACTAATGTCCAAGTAATAGAAATAAAGTGGAGCAAAAAAAAAAACCAAATGAAGGAAAAAATGAAAGTTAAAAAAAAAAAAAAAAAATCTTCCATTAGTAACGTTGCAGATTTGCAACGTTACCAATGGAGGTTCCATTGGTAACGTTGCGATCTGCAACGTTAATGGAATATTTTTTTATTTTTAATTATTTTGTTTGATTTTCGTTTTTTTTTGTTTTTTACCTATAATTAATATACACTTCATTACTACTATAATTAATAAATACTATACTTAATTACTACTATAATTAGTATATAATTAATTAGAACTATATTTAATATGTAATTAAGTACTACTAAAAATAGTATATAATTAATTAGTTGTATAATAATTATATAATTATATTAATTAGTACTTAATACTTAATATATATAGTTAATTAGTAGTATAAATAAAATGTAGTTAATTATAGTACTAATGTCCAAGTAATAGAAATAAAGTGGAGCAAACAAAAAAAAAAAAACAAACCAAATGAAGGAAAAAATGAAAGTTAAAAAAAAAAAAAAAATGTTCCATTAGTAGCATTTGATTTTAACGTTACCAATGGATTCCATTATAATGCATGTATATGCGCGTTACCAATGGAATACTATAATTAATAAATACTATACTTAATTACTACTATAATTAGTATATAATTAATTAGAACTATATTTAATATGTAATTAAGTACTACTAAAAATAGTATATAATTAATTAGTTGTATAATAATTATATAATTATATTAATTAGTACTTAATACTTAATATATATAGTTAATTAGTAGTATAAATAAAATGTAGTTAATTATAGTACTAATGTCCAAGTAATAGAAATAAAGTGGAGCAAACAAAAAAAAAATACAAACCAAATGAAGAAAAAAATGAAAGCAAAATAATGGAAAAAAATGTCTTCCATTAGTAACGTTGGAAAAGTCCAACGTTACCAATGGAACCTCCATTATAACGTTGGACTTTTCCAACGTTACTAATGGAACAAATTTTTTTCCATTATTTTGTTTTATTTTCGTTTTTTTTTTTGTTTTTTACCTATAATTAATATACACTTCATTACTACTATAATTAATAAATACTATACTTAATTACTACTATAATTAGTATATAATTAATTAGAACTATATTTAATATGTAATTAAGTACTACTAAAATAGTATATAATTAATTAGTTGTATAATAATTATATAATTATATTAATTAGTACTTAATACTTAATATATATAGTTAATTAGTAGTATAAATAAAATGTAGTTAATTATAGTACTAATGTCCAAGTAATAGAAATAAAGTGGAGCAAAAAAAAATACAAACCAAATGAAGAAAAATGAAAGCAAAATAATGGAAAAAAAAATTGTTCCATTAGTAACGTTGGAAAAGTCCAACGTTACCAATGGAGGTTCCATTAAACGTTGGACTTTTCAACGTTACTGAATTTTCCATTATTTTGTTTTATTTTTTTTTTTGTTTTTACCTATACTTAATATGCACTTCATTACTACTAATTAATAAATACTATACTTAATTACTACTATAATTAGTATATAATTAATTAGAACTATATTTAATATGTAATTAAGTACTACTAAAAGTAGTATATAATTAATTAGTTGTATAATAATTATATAATTATATTAATTAGTACTTAATACTAAATATATGGAATAGGATCTGTCCATTTCAAATGAAATGGGACAAATCCATTATGAAGAAAAATGGTGTAATATTGTAAAATTAGTTTTCAACGTTACAATACTATCCTTATTTTACACAATGGATATTATCCATTTCATTTTTGAAATGATAATTAATATGCACTTCATTACTACTATAATTAATAAATACTATACTTAATTACTACTATAATTAGTATATAATTAATTAGAACTATATTTAATATGTAATTAAGTACTACTAAAAGTAGTATATAATTAATTAGTTGTATAATAATTATATAATTATATTAATTAGTACTTAATACTAAATATATATAGTTAATTAGTAGTATAAATAAAATGTAGTTAATTATAGTACTAATGTCCAAGTAATAGAAATAAAGTGGAGCAAAAAAAAAAAACAAACCAATTAAATTAAGAAAAATGAAAGCAAAATAATGGAAAAAAAAATTTGTTCCATTAGTAACGTTGGAAAAGTCCAATGTTACCAATGGAGTTTCCATTAGTAACGTTGGACTTTTAGCGTTACTAATGGAACAAATTTTTTTTCCATTATTTGTTTTTTTTCGTTTTTTTTTTTTTACCTATAATTAATATGCACTTCATTACTACTATAATTAATAAATACTATACTTAATTACTACTATAATTAGTATATAATTAATTAGAACTATATTTAATATGTAATTAAGTACTACTAAAAGTATATAATTAATTAGTTGTATAATAATTATATAATTATATAATTATATTAATTAGTACTTAATACTAATATATATAGTTAATTAGTAGTATAAATAAAATGTAGTTAATTATAGTACTAATGTCCAAGTAATAGAAATAAAGTGGAGAAAAAAAAAAAAAAAAACCAATTAAATGAAGAAAAAAATGAAAGCAAAATAATGGAAAAAAAAAAAATTGTTCCATTAGTAACGTTGGAAAAGTCCAACGTTACCAATGGAGGTTCCATTGGTAAAAGAAATTGTTCCATTAGTAACGTTGGACTTTTCCAACGTTACTAATGAACAAATTTTTTTTCCATTATTTTGTTTTATTTTTTTTTTTTGTTTTTTTACCTATAATTAATATGCACTTCATTACTACTATAATTAATAAATACTATACTTAATTACTACTATAATTAGTATATAATTAATTAGAACTATATTTAATATGTAATTAAGTACTACTAAAAGTAGTATATAATTAATTAGTTGTATAATAATTATATAATTATATTAATTAGTACTTAATACTAAATATATATAGTTAATTAGTAGTATAAATAAAATGTAGTTAATTATAGTACTAATGTCCAAGTAATAGAAATAAAGTGGAGCAAAAAAAAAAAAAAAAACAAACCAATTAAATGAAGAAAAAAATGAAAGCAAAATAATGGAAAAAAAAATTGTTCCATTAGTAACGTTGGAAAAGTCCAACGTTACCAATGGAGGTTCCATTGGTAACGTTGATAAAACTCAACCAATTGAGGTTCCATTGATAAAACTCAACCAATCACAAGGAATTGAAAATACTGTTATCTGTGGCAACTTCTCCTCCTCCTCTTCCAATGGAACCTGCCACGTTGTCAGCATGTACGTCATATCTGTCTCCAATACACTCCCTGCACATATGCATCCACCGTAAATATATATGTTTCATTGAGACTCTCCTTATATATCTCATATACATCGATCTTTAGTGGGAAATATATATAACGAAGCATAGGAGAAAAAAAAAAAAAAATTCATTTTGAAGGAAAATACGCTTTACCAAAATGGTTTTAAAATAAAAATTATTTAGAATACATTTAGTATTGCGATTTTGCAAGAATAATTTATAGTCAAAATGTAAGGCGTTTGACATTATAATTTAAAAATCACTTAATTTAAAATAGAAAAAAAAAATCTGTGATTTCTATAAGCAGGTTAATGGGGGTGTTTATTATTATTATTAAAAAAAAATGAATTTTAAACAAAAATCATGATTTCTCATAAAAAAATGTATTTTTTAACTTGTTTTACCAAACACCTTTACAATTTTAAAAATAGTAATTTCATAAATACAATTTTTAAAAATGTACTTATTGAAACTGTAATCCCAAATTTATCCATAATCATAATGCTTAGTATTTTTTTATTAATTTTTCTTGTATTTTTTACAAAACCTATGTTATGTGCATCAAAAGTAACATTTTTAAATGAGTAGTGCTATTTACCACAATAGGCGTCAGTAGGAGGTGTAAACGAGTCGAGCCTGAACGAACTTATCTTGTTTTGGCTTGGCTCGTTTAAATTTTACTCGAGCTCAAGCTCAAAGACAAGCCAAATAATCGAGTTTGAGCTCGAGCTCATAATAAGTCGAGCTGAGTCAACTTTTTAATTTAATTATAAATTTAAACTTTAAGTAGCCTTAAACGACTCAAGAAGCCACCTTACATATATACATTTGCTTAGCTTAACTAGCCGAATATGAAACTTGAGTAAATATAGCATAACACTTGGTTTTAAATAGATAAGATATGTACATTTTTATAATAAAATGATCATATTAGGAAAAAAAAAATCATTAATTTTTAATATTAATATAACAATTATATGAATAACTACTCATTCGAATTTTATACCGACCGCTCACAAGTTTAACCAAATCAAGTCAATCTTGTTTTGTTTAATATCGATAAAGCCAGATTTGTCAATTAGATTTAGAGGCCATGCAAACACTCTTCAACAATTTTAGAGGCCGGGCATGCGACAGACGCCAAGCGTCCACGAGGCAGATCTGGCGTGGGCATGGCATGGCGAGTGGGCGGCGACATCTCTGCCGGGAAGCGTCGTTGGAGTTGCGGATCTATCGCCGGTGGTGGTGTCTTTCGATGGTTTCCGCCTTAGGGTGGGTGGACGCGTCTCTGCTCGTGCAGTGTCTGTCATGGGTGGGTTCAGGAAGTTGAGGTTGGGGTGGGGAGAGAGTGTCTTTGTGGGAGAGAGGCGTGTGTTTTGACCGACTGTGGGGAGAGAAGAAGGTGAAGGGATAGGATAGGGCATCGTGGGTCAAGTGGGTGGGTGAGTAGGGTTTATTTTTATTAAATAAAAAAGGGTTAAATACTTAATTAGTTCTTAGGGTTTGGAGTTATCGCAACAGTTGCTCATCGGAAGGAATCATGGCTGAAGTGGTGGTGTCTCAAGCGAATTCGAGAGAGATGATCGGCAACAACATTTTCGGTGCCTTTCTTGTCCCAATTTCGATGTCAAATTCTTATATGAGGTATCCATCGAATCGAGAGGTTTTGTTTCCTTCTTTGCCAATAAGTGGCGCAAGGCATGATCGAATATAGATGATTACCTTGGATCCCAAGAGGTATGATCTAAATTTGTCCAAGGCAAATACCACTAGCAACTCCTTCTCCGTTGTGGTGTAATTGACTTGAGCATCCATCGGTCTTGCTAGCATAGTAAATGGCGTGAGGTAGCTTGTCCCACGCTGTCCCAAGACTGCACCCATAGCAAAGTCGGATGCATCACACATGATCTCAAGCAGGAGGGACCAATCGAGGTTTCATGATGGGAGCTGAAGATAGCGAGGATCGAGCTTCAAATGCCTCATGACACGCTTCATCGAAATTGAATGGAGTGTCCTTGGCAACAAATTGCACAACGGTGGAGACCTTGCTGAAGTCTTTGATGAAGCGCGATAAAACCAGCGTGCCCTAGGAATGAACGGATCTGCTTCCGATGTAGGCGAGATTTTCAATCAGTTCTACCTTTGCTCTATCCACCTCTATGCCTCTTTTAGATACAATATGCCCCGAACTATCCTCTGCACCATAAAATGACTCTTCTCCCAACTCAAGATCGGGTTAGTCTCTTTGCAGCGTTTAGCACAAGTGAAAGATTATGGAGCAATTATCAAAGGAAGACCCAAAAAAGAAAAAGTCATCCATAAATACCTCCAAAAATTTTTCTACCATGTCGGAGAAGATTGACATCATGCATCTCTGGAAGGTGGCAGGTGCATTGCATAGGCCAAAGGGCATGCGCCTGTAAGCAAAAGTGCCAAAGGGACAGGTGAATGTCGTCATCTCCTGGTCTTGGGGGTCAACACCTGGTTGTAACCGGAGTAGCCATCAAGGAAGCAGTAGTAACTCGCCAGCTAGACGCTCTAGGATCTGATCAATGAAAGGCAGTGGAAAGTGGTCCTTCCTGGTGTGGGAGTTGAGCTTCCGATAGTCAATGCAGACACGCCATCCGGTGGTAGTGCGTTGAGGAATCAGTTCTCCAGTTGCATTCTCCACTACTGTAAGGCCAGATTTCTTTGGTACTACTTGAGTAGGACTAATCCATTTGCTGTCCGAGATGGGGTAGATGATGCCAAAGACATCAAGTAGCTTGACTACTTCTTTCATCACAACCTCTTTCATGTTAGGATTCCGACGTTGTGCCTCACGGAGGGTCTGCTCCTTCTTCTAAATGGATCCGGTGCATACATATGGATGGATCAATTCCTTTAGGTCTGCCACAGTCCACCCAATAGCTTCTTTGTGCTCCTTCAATACTTCTAATGATTATCTTCCCGGTCTTCTGTAAATCGGAAGCAATTATGACAGAAGAGTCTCATTGGCACCAAGGAAGGCATATTTAAGTTTGTCGCGGGCTTCAACTCAAGCGTGGGGACTCAAGAGAGGGAAAAGGAGTGCTTTATGTCAATGGTAGGGTTCTTTGGTAATCTCCATGGGTGAAAATCTGCCTCTGTCTCTAGCAAATTATGGACCTCTTCAATGTCTGTGTTGAAATCTTCAAACGCAAAGTGGGTTAAACAAGCTTCCAATGGATCATCGGCCAAGAGACTAGGGAGTGAGTCTTCTACATACTCTTCAATGTGGTCCACAAAGAAACACTCATTCTGATCCGGGGCGTGCTGGAATGCATTGAAAATGTTCAGTCGCACCTTCATATTTCCAAAGGAGATTTCCATAACCCCATCCGGCTTGATACATGCATTGGCGTGGCTAAGAAGGGACGCCCAAGGATGACCGGATCATTCTCGGGATGTGGAGCAGCTCGATGTCAAGAACAATGAAGTCCACTGGGAAGAAAAACTTGTCTACCTTGATGATGACATCCTCTATAATCCCTCTGGGTTTCTTGATAGACCGGTCTAAGCTGAGAATCACCGTAGTAGGCTTCAACCTAGACCAAGTTCTTGATACAGTATGGTAGTAGATTTAGCTCCTAGATCAAGGAGTGCCTTGTCAATCTCTTTCGCCCTATGATGCATGAAATGGTAGGAGCCCGGTCCTTGAACTTGGAGGGGTATTGTGTTGAATCGAGAACTTACTTGCTCGATGAAGGAGGACCTTCTTAGGAATGTGATTTCTGGACTTCCTCTTCTCGAGTACTGAGATCCTTCAAGAATTTGGCGATATGGTACTTCTGAATGGCATCAAGGAGAGGAATGTTGATCTTCACTTGTTTGAACCTCCATCATTGCTTGTATTTTCTCTCCTTGTTTTCCAAAGTGAGAAGGTGCCTTGAGCCGTTCTGGGAATGGGGCTCGGGGTACATATGGCATATCTGAACTAGGGTCGACTGAAGTAGATGTTTCAGTGATCACTTGCTTGCCCTTGTCAGTAGGTGTCTCCTTCTTTCTTTCAACTTTATTGTCTACCAGTTTCCCGCTTCTCGAGTGGTGATGGATCGCACATCGGTGTGAGGATTCTTCATCTATCATGTAAAGCCCCTTGGGATTTATCACTGGCTGACTTGGAAGCTTCCCTTCTTCCCTCCTGTTGAGGGTGTTTGCCATCTGTCCCATCTGAGTTTCTAACTTTGCAATGGATTGAGAGTGGGAATTTAGTCTGAGTCATCTCATCAAACTTTCCATCAATAGCTCCAAGTCTTCATCAATCCATTCCCATTCTTCCGTTCACCTCACCCAACAAGTTCAAAATGCGTTCATCATTGGACTCGCTGCGGTGGGGCTGGTATTGCTTATGTGGAGGTCGATAGGTGAGGGAGTTGTATGGCTGTCTGCTGGATTGGCTTGATTGTGTGGTCCCAGGTTGAGTTCTCGCATTCGACCCTTCCATGAGAAATTGGATGGCTTCTCCACCCCGGGTTGTAAGTGTTGGAATATGGATCATTGTCGGTCGGAGAAAGCGATTAACTGTTCATTAGAAATATCGTATAATTTACAGCGAAGGGTAGTTATTTACCGATGCATAGTGCTAGAACAAATGAACATTGTTCAGGTGGGTGTTGATGTGAGCAAGATTAGGGCAAAACCAATCAATTGGTCTAGCTTCTTGGTGATGGCATCAACTACTTGAGTGGCCATGTCTGCAGGGGGTCCTACTTCACAAAGGCTCTCCGTCTTTGGTGCCTTAGGTGCGGGTTCTCTCCGTCTATTGGAAGCTTGCTGACGAGAGTTGTTGCTCAAGTTTTCAATCATCGCCCATGCCTCCTCGTCACTCTTTAACATGAATGTCCCACCGCATGATGCATCTACCGTGCTCCTGCATGACTCAGTTAGACCGTCATAAAAACTCTGCACCAGCTGCCATTTGGGGACAGCATGGTGTGGACATGATCTAAGTAGGTCCTTAAGCCTCTCCCAAGTTTCATGTAGTGGTTCACCCTGGTATTGGGTGATACCAGTGATGGCCCGCCTAATATCATTTGTCCTTCCTATGGGGAAATATTGCTTGAGAAAAACTTGTTGAAGTTGATCCCAAGAAGTGATAGAGTTGGGTTCTAAGGACTGGAACCAATGTTTGGCTCTTTCCTTAAGGGCAAAGACAAACAGACGCATCTTTAGGGCATCCTCAGTGAATCCGTCAATTGAATGGTAGAACAGATGGACTGGAATTCACTGAGGAATTCATAAGGATTCTCATGGGGAAATCCTAGGAACGTCGGCAGACTCTGTATGGTGCTAGGCTTGATCTCATAATGAGTTGCCGTGACTGCCGGCAACCTGAGACATGAGGGAGTAGTGTATGTGGGTGGAATGTAATGGTCCTGTAAAGCTACGTGCGGGATGCCAGCCATGGTGTCAATGGTATTTTCCTTAGACAAATTAGCTTTCCTTTCGGCTCTAAGTTGTCTAAGAGTGTGTTCAATGTCGGGGTCACAAGAAACTAAGGGCAAAGACAAAGATCGGCGACCCAACATAAACTAGAATTGAAAATAAAGCAGAAATTAAAGACCAAAACAGAAATTAACAAACAAAAATTGCTTAAAATAAAAGGAAACGCTCACAAACGGCCCTGTGGTGCAATGGAGTGTCTGCTGCAGAGAGAGAGCGAACGATCGTCCCAGGAGGTGCGATCGTTCGCTTCCTCAGTAGGTTTGAGACTCTGGAGGCGAGTTCTGCGATCGATCGCTCCGGGGAGTGCGATCGTTCGCAGAATCTGAAAAAAACACTGCAAGACTGAACGTGAACTTGAAAAGAAAATTAAAAACCCCAAATTGAAAATAAAGAAAAACAATAAAAAAAATTAAGCTAAACTTAATCCCTAAAATTTAATAACAAAACCGTTAAACAGTCCCCGGCAACGGCGCCAAAAATTGATGCGGTATTTTGTTGACCAAAATATCAATAATAAATTACCACTCGCAATAGAACGAATCCCGTAGGATAGGGCTATATTGAGGGTGTCGAACCACAAGGACTGTAAAGGAATGCTATTAAAATTAAAGAATAAAGTTTAACCTAATTTAGAAACAAGATTGATGATTGTGACTAGAATGCATAAAATTAACCAATATAAAATTGATGATTTCAGAGAGAGAGAGTAGTAGGACCGACTTCACATAATCCTACACAACAATAACGTAATTGATCCACACGACTTATAATCACACATGTTACGACAAGAAAATTCAGATTAAAGGATAATAATAGTTTATCTTTGGTTGGTACGGATCGTCCACCTAACCACTAAGATGTGGCACGACCCGTCTTCCCTAGGTATAAACTATAAAATCTTTTAATCGTTTTATATGATTAATGGAATAGCATAACCCATCTTGGTTGGCACGGTTCGTCTACTCTAAACTAGAGGCGTAGTATCGACCCGTCTTCCTAAGCATGGTCTATCTAATCCTATTAATCATATGCATATTAAAACCATTACACAACCATCGGTTTTATGATCACGAAAATAAAATCGATTGAGTTCAACACATGCAAAATAAATTCTAAGACAAGATAAGAATTTTGCAAGCATTGATTTTAGAATTGAATAACAATTGCATTATATTAAGAACAATCAATGGTTTGCAATCCTCACGTTATGTAATCAACATATGTAATATAAACTAAATGAATCAATTACAATCACCGTTGTGTGTTGGAGAGGGTTACATCGGTACCCCACAATGGGGTTTAGCCGCTCATCTTGATGAACTCCATAAACTTGTATAAAATTCGCACTCCAAAAACCTCCTTTTACATTGTATAAGGGATTTATAGACACTAGGAAACCCTAGAAACCCTAAAACCCTAATCATGGCGTAGATTAGTCTCCTACTTCAACTAGGAAACTTGAAGATGCGATTTTAGTCATCCGCACGCCTGCGGGTTAAGTGACCCAGTCTTGCGTTACAAAATTTGGTGATCGTTAGCCCTAAGCGCCTTCTTTCCCAATTTCCAACTAGGCTTATTGACACGAAACACCAAATAAAACAAAAATCAAATAAATAGCAGTGCTAAGGTATTAACAAATGCAGTTAAAGGGCTTGAATGTGCAACATTCAGCGCTTATCATTATTATTTAAAAAAATTAAAAAATATCTTTTCAAAAAAAAAAAAAAAAAAGAAAGAAAATGCAGGGTGGCGAGCCACCTTGTTTTTTTTTTTCTTTTTTGAAAAAATATATATATTTTTAATTTTTTCAAAAAATTAATTAATTAATTCACGTGTCACACAATTAGTTAAGTATATGTCAATTAAATAAATAATCGATTTGACGGATGGGTAACTTTTAATCACTTTTCAAAACCACAGGACCAATTTAGTGCTTTACTACCCAGGGAGGAAAAAATAAAGTTCGGCTAAACTAATTAAGTATTTAACCCTAAAAAATCAAAAAACTTAACTGTAGTTTACTTAACTACAACCACGTCAGTCGGGAACGAAATTTCGGGAAAAGTAGTAAAACCCGCGTACCTCGAATTATTTAAAAAAAGGAGTCGGGCCTGCCAAGTGCCAAGTGCCAAGTGCCAACTGCATTTGAATTAATTGTTGGGCCGAAATACCCTTATCTGACATGTGACTGTCGGCGCCCAATATATATAGTCTCTGAAATGAATGTTGAGGACCACATATTTTAGGATCATTTAGTCTCGCGTTCACACCTCTGTCAAATCTGAATTAAATAGGATGTTGAATTTCTGAGGTACACCCTCATATGAATTAAATAGGGTGTCACATTCATATGAGTTTTACAAATGGCTTCACATATTGAATTATAATTTTGAAAAGTTATAGAAAACGGAAATCTGCAAAAATCTGGAATCTTTGGCCTTAGAATTTTCAATAAATTGTTTATTAAACAATTGAAATGTTGAATTATTACCAGAAATAGCAAATGTTTGTTCAACAGTTCTGACAGAATATTCAGATTTAGTAGATTTTAACCAAGAAGTAGTATAAATATCTTTATGAGAAAGCTTGGAAATATTTCATTTGTCAAAATTAAAGGAATTATCACTCAAAAAAAAGTTGTTCAACAATATTAAGTAGTAAGCTAGATCTAGAGCTAACAGAAGAGGTTGATCTAAACATTTTGACAATTAAATCAACTCATAGATTCACTCACTAGACATCAACTCGCAATCACTTCCTAAGTATTAACTCCCAGAATCATTCTTTAAACATGTACTACCTTACGGAAATCTAACTACACATACCCACGTAACACTGATATAAGTACCCTTCACCAACTGCCCTACAACACGCCTTTCCCGGCTTCAAAATGGACTTACGGGTAACCTGAGGTGATATCAATTTGGGTGGTAGGTTTACAACCGGAAGACGAAACACAGGAAAGAAAGATCAAGAGTAAGCATATACACAAAAAGATCAAAAGCAAGTAGATAAATAGAGAGATAGCAAAGGGAGCAGATCAGATTAACAAGCAGTAAATAACAAGATCTTGAGGCAGCAAAAGACCACAACTCTCACGACTTGATACCAAGGGGGGAAGCGCAGTATGCAATATGAAAATAGTGCAGTAATGAAAATAATGCATTAAAAGAAAGCAATAGAACCAGCCATGAAGGCAGTATGCAAGTAACATAATGAAAGTAACTGAAAATAAATTAGTTATATATATATCTCCCTATTATTAAAAAAAGAGGTGCCTCTCACATGTTGAAGTTCTATAAGTTCGATTGAAGGAAATTCTTCTGACCCAATTTGAGAAAAAACTTTGTCTATATATATATGTGTGTGAGAGAGAGAGAGAGAGAGAGAGAGAGAAAACTACAAAATGATGTATATATATTAACCAAAAAAAAACTTTACTAATTATGACCCAAAATTTTTTTTAAAAAAATTTCAATAAATTTTGACTTAAAACAAATTAATAAGCTAATATAATTGTCTTAACAAATTCAATCTGCATATATATGTTTTTTGCCAACAGATTAATTTTTATGAGTTAATAGTTAGGTTCTAATGTTTTAAAACTTATTTTTGGATTCAAAACTAAAACCTAAAGGTGGAAGGTTAATCATTTAGGGATGATATCACTAAAAATGGATTTGATCATCCTAAATTTGGTTCTGATACCTCAATTTTGGTGCTAGTGCCTCAAATTTGGTGTTAATGCCTCAAATTTTGTGCTAATGTCCAAAAAAATGGTGGTGGAGGCTATTACAATTTTATTTTTTCTTAAATTATATTTTACATAAGACTAGGAAAATACCAGAAGAATACTACGGGAAGACCCTTATCATTTTCCAAACCTAAAATAGATAAATACAATAATCTCATACTTGGACAATATAAGTCATTCAGTCGCAAAGCAAACACAAATATGAATAATCCCTAAATACAAAACCATTTTGAAAAGAACATGTTTTCAGTCAATCTTGATGACAGCAAAAAAAAAAAAAAAAAAGATTTAATTGTTATGATGTGTAAATCTTCTATGAAATTAACATACTTTTGTTGTTTTCCATATCCCTCGAGAAGGAAATTTCAAGGAACGTTGATCAACGACTAGAGATACGACTTTTCTCAGCTTCACAATTAATTCATTTGTATGGCGTGTAAATTCTATTTGATAATTAACAACCTACATGTGTTGTTTTCAATATCCCAAGATTTTTTAATTTTTAACCAATTGATCAGCATCCTATGGTAAAATTAAAAGTACAAATTTGTAAGTAATTGATTGGCTTCATTCATATAGAAAACAAACTCAATTTTTAGATGAAAATCATTAATCAATCATTTCGAAATCCACCTACCTAGCGTGAAGGTAGTACCATATGCATTGTACTTTTAGTGGCACATGAATAATTTGATAATGTGATCTGATTATTACATATAGTGTCTACAACCGTACTACGTATTCCATAATACAAGAAGAATTGAAGTTAACTTTTCATATTATATGATAATTATAGGAGAAAATACATTTGTAGTTTTAACTTTAATATTTAAAACGTGATATTTTACCTTTCAGAGTATTTGGTATTAATACTTGACTCTCATAAAGTATACTTTACACCCTGGAGTATTTTGAATTAAATGACTCAAGTGTCAATGTTAGATACTTTGAAGAGTAATGTGTCACTTTTTAAATATTATGGTTAAAAGTATAAATGTGTGGGTAGTTCAAGAGGGTAAAATGTATTCTCCATAATTATAATAATGTTTGATGTAACGTTAGTGTAATCTAATATAACATAAATAAAAAATCGTTCCAATCTAGGCTGTTGCGAAATGTCATATTCACTCTCATTGGCATCTTCTTAGCCTCTTTCAGTCAACGTTTTGATTTTTTTTTTTTTTTTTAATTAACCGTTAAAAGTATATTTGAGATTAGAACTTTTAAAGTTAAAAAAAAAAAAAAAAAAAAATCATTAATTTTGAGCGAACACAAAATAAAACATAAATCTCCATCCCATTGCGAACAAATATTAGAGAATTATCAACGCTAATTAATTTGTCCGTTAAACATCAATTTCTTTGAATATTTGAATATTGGATAATTGTCAATTTGTCATCAACATATTATTATTATTATTATTATTATTATTTTGATACGCCACAGAGAGGAGGATTCGAATTAGTGACCTCCGCTTTATTGTGCTATTCCAACCGATTTATTGAGTGGTGAGTCAGTGACATATTATGGCCAATGAATTTCCCAAACGCGTCCCATAAATGCATGGACCCACGCGTCAAACGCGGTCTGCCTCTAGTTGGAAAAATGTTGGAGAATCATGAATGCTAATTAATTTGGTAATTATTGTACTTGAACCCCTAACACACACGGAAAAATGACCATCACTATTTTAAATTCCTGTTATTTCTTTTAATTAGTATATTTAGAAGAGTATTATTGTTAATCATGTTTTATGAAGCAGAAGTTATTAGTTCGAATCTTTCTTTTTCTTTCTCTTATATGGATATGTCAAAAAAAGAAAAGAAAAGGTAATCTTGTCCAAAAATTTTAACTTCAAAAAAATTTGAATAATTTTACTCTTCTAAATACATTAAGTAGAGGAAATATTATAGAGAATTTGAAATGGAGAGCATGTGGCTTTCACTTGCATGCAGTACAGTTTTCATCAAAAAAAAAAAAAAAAAGAGTTAAAAAAATTCTTCCAACCTATTCTATAAAAATAACATATGCCAATGTCACTTTTCATATGAAAGCATATATTTTTTAAAAAAATAAAATGTAAGAAGTACATTTTTTTGAATAAAATTTCTTTTAACTTTGTCCTTACAATTAAAAAAAAAATGTATTTTTCACATATAGAGTACACATGTCAATTTTATAAAATAAATTGGATGAATTTTCTCTAACTTAGTTTAGAGGAAAACTTCCTAAAAACAAAAATAATAATAAAAAAAAATACTTACGGTCAGGGATGAAACCAAAAACTTTGATGGGAAGGGGCAAGTATAAATGAGAAATATATTAATATAAAGAGGTCAAAACATAAATGAAAAATATATTGAGATTATGGATTAAATTAATATATAAAAATAAACTTAGTATAAATTCAGTTTTATTTTTTATTTTTTATTTTTTTATAAAAAAAAAGACACAAAACAATTGTTTCATAAAATATATTTCAAATGGTTAGAAGAATTTTATAAAACACGATTTATAACAAGAGACCTAAGCCATTAATTATAGCCTAACAACTCCTAAAATAGTTTGAAGCCTAAGCCTGATCTTTTCTGGACGGATGTACACAAGGGGACCACCAGACGTATGCCCTCTAACCTTTTGTAAGTACGCAGTGAGGATTACACTGAACATACGCTACTTTTTGATTAACCACTATGTTAGTTTGAAGTATTGGCTAATGTTTGTGAGCAAAATGGAAAGAAAAGAGCCAAGCTAGTACAACCGTTTGGACGGGATTCATAGCCGTCCGGACGTGATGCAGTTAAAGAACTCTAGTACTAAAACCTGAGTGCTCCGTTCGCTGGCCGTACGCAGCCCGTTTGCAGTCCGTCCGAACGTCTCCGAACGCGCCACGCCAGAAGACTGAAGAATGCGATGTTGTCCTAGTACCGTCCGGACGGTTAATTCTACCGTCCGGACGGCCCGTGTTAAAAAGGCTATTCCCCGTGTTTTTAATAGCCCGTCCGGACAAGCCCACTTACCGTCCGGACGGCCCGTAGCTTCTAGGTCTAAAATACATTGTATTTGAGTTCTATTGTGTCTAGGAGTCTTTAGGTGTTATAAATAGATCTCTACAGATCTGTTTAAGTTACAAATTCTACATCTAGAATTTGCCAGCCTGTGCCAAGAGAGCCTTTTATATTGAGCATTTATTTTCTCTCTCTTGGAGTGTTTTGGTCTTTGTAAATTGATTGTGAACGATATTGAAAAGCCTGTCGGAAGGGTCCGATAAAGGAGAATCACGTTGAAGAAGATTGTGAGCAAGGAGACGAGTCGAAGGCTTGTCGATCTTATAGAGCCGAGGTCTTGCAAAAGGTTGTAAGTGTTCCTAGTGTCTGTAATCTCTGGATAATCTTTTGATAGTGATTTCCTGGGTTTGACTGCCCCGGAGAGGTTTTACAATTAGAGAAGTGCTCTAATTGGTTTCCTTTTCGTAACCAAAATATCTGTGTCTGCCTCTTTATTGCTTTTGATATTTTGCATGATTGAATTGTTTATTACTTCATAGTTTTAATTCCGCATAAATTGTGATAAACACTTGTTTGGAGTCTACTTAGCGTTTTTCAATTGGTATCAGAGCGAGTTCACTCTGTAGGGATTAATTTCTTGAGTGTGATCCTAGACTTCATCTAACATGTCTCACACAGTTGCACCTAACTCACTTCCCGTCTTTGACGGATCCAATTATACGTTTTGGAAAATTCGTATGAAAGCATATCTCAAATCCATTGACGTTTGGCATATTGTTGAATCTGGATGGATTAATCCTAATAAGGCAATTGCTGAACTTTCAAAGGATGAAAAGAATGCAGCTTCTGCGAATGACAAAGCGTTACATGCCATCTACACATCTTTGTGCTTCGAAGAATTCGGAAGAATTTGTCGATGTGTAATAGCTAAATAAGCATGGGAAACTTTGGAAATTACCCATGAAGGATTTAAAATTTTGAAAGCTTCTAAAATTCAGATGTTAGTGTCAAAATTTGAAGAGATTAGGATGGAAGAGGAAGAGACTTTTGATGAGTTTTATTCTAAACTTAGCACCATTAGAAACTCTACCATTAATCTTGAAAAGAAGATGACTGATGCTAAGATGGTCAAGAAAATCTTGAGATCACTACCTCCTAGATTTATACCTTAGGTTGCTGCGATAATACAGAGCCAAGATCTAGAAACCATGAGAGTAGAGGAACTTGTAGGTTCACTTCAGACTTTTGAGCTCTTGCTACCTAAGCCCCGAAATTCAAAAAATCTAGCTCTTAAGATCAATACTACTAAAGGTAAATTTGTAGATTTTTTTGATGAGGAGTTTGGAGATGATGAACAAATGGCTATGATGGCTAGGAAGTTTAAGAAATTTCTCAGAAACAATGGAAATTCCAAAAGTAGAGTCAAAATTACGTGAATCCTAGTCATTGAGGTTAAGTGTTATGAGTGTGGTGGTGTTGGTCATATACGTGCTGATTGTGGAAATTTGATCAATTCAAAAGGCAGGGCCTTTAATGTGACTCAAAGTGATGAGTCAGACCAAGAAGAAAAAGCTGAAAATATTGCAAATTATGTAGCTTTTGGGGTTTCTTATGATAGTCGATGATGCTAGTGAGTCAAATCTCTTGATGGTGATTATGGTATTTGTGATAATGAATCGGAAGAGAAGGGTGATCTGCAAAAAGCTTATAACCATCTATATTGAATACAAAGAAAGTGAAGAAGTTGAATAAGGAACACTTGCAGAAACTTAAAGAAGTTAATCTTGAAAAGGATAAACTGTCTAGTACCTTAACTGAGTCACATGCTATTCTTGACACTTTGAAATCTGAAAATCACAGTTTAATTGCCAAAGTGAAATCCTTAGAGAATGATCTTAATGATTCAAGAAATCATTTGAAAAAGTTCTCTAATGAAAAGCTTAATCACATGTTGCATAATCAGAAACATTCATTTGATAGAACTGGATTGGGCTTTGATAAATCTGTTGTTTCTTCTACTAATGTTGTTTCTCCTTCAAAGTTGATTTTTGTGAAACCTGTGTGTAAAGAAGAAAACTTGGCTAAGAAGAAGGAAATGCTTCCTCCAGTTTCAAGAGGTAAGAAAGGTAAGGGAATTCTAATTGATTCCTATGTGTCTCGTTCTATACGAGGAACCAACCTACTCAAAGGTTCATTCCTACATGTCATCATTGTGGTAAGATTGGGCATATTTCTCAATTGTTTCAGTTGAATAATCATGAGTCAAAGAGACCATCTTCGTTCTAGAAATAGTCATGATGAATTATTCAACATGGTGAAGGTGTTATCACCCAGTTAAATGACTTGGCTAAGAGTCACACTTATGTTCCCAAAATGAAAAATTTGGGTTAAGAAGGAAAATACCACTCACCCCTTGAGGGGAGTGGTGGTGATCTCACCTTGGATTAGGTGAGTCACCCACATGCCTAGGATTGATTGTCTTGTTTTATTTTGAATATCCTAGAGCATGTTTTGTTTGTTTTGTTTTTTGTTTATTTTTTTTAGTTTGTCTTTTATTTTATTTTATTTTATTTTTTGTGTGCATTTTATTTTGAAAAATTTCAAAAGACAAAAATATTCTAATTTGGTTATTTTTTTTTCCTTCTTTTGTCTGATGCACCTTAGTGTCCATTATGCTCATGTTTCTTCCATGGATTTAATTCCTTGTGTTTTAAAAAGTTTTCAATATGCATGAGTTGTCATATTATTTCAATGGACATTTTTTGGTTACCTAAAGCTTAAGCTTAATTTGTACGTTTTGCTCATGCTTTAAACTTTTGTGCACACTTAAGCTTAAATTGAGTTTTTTTAATATGAGTTGTGTGAGGTAACTATATGAGGGTTTTGACTAGTTGTATCTATCAAATTGACCATACGCTAGTTGAACCTAGGGTTTAAAAATTCCTGCATTTCTCAAAGCACAAAATGTTTAAAGACACCTTCTCATGAAGAAAAATTGTGAAACAAGATATTCAAAGAATACATTCCAAAGGAATTAAATTCACAGTGTCAAGCTTTCTTTGTTTCAAAAGAGGAATGCATTGGATGAGAGTGGCTAGGCCCTAGTATGATAAGGTTTGACTTTTGATTTGATTTGCTTGTTAAAACCTTTATCGTAGTGAAACCTCCTACTCAACTTATAAATTTGTTTTGTATTCAATGGTTGGCTTACACACACAACACAAGCATGGGTTGAATGGAATTCTTTGCATTGCTTGGGTTAAACAGAGAGTGTTATTGTTTTGCTATACATCTCATGTATATTTTAAATTTTTTGATATTTTGGAATATTCATTGCTTGACTACATGAGTTATTGATGTATGCATCTTGTGTGTTTTCTTGACTTTTGAGGGGGAGAAATTTTGTTTTGTTTCTTGTTGATTGTTGAGTCTTATTTGAGGGGGAGTTTTTGTTCTAACATGCAATTCTTCATCGGTTGATCATGAATTTTATTTATATATAGTTATATTATTTTGTTTTGTTTCCTTTCCACACATGCCTTGATGTTTTTGTTGAGTGTTTCAGGAAATTGGAAATATTTTGTCAATTTGTGACAAAAAGGGGGAGTTTGTTAGGGGAGATGATTTTGTTCCCGAAATTGCCAAATGGGGAGTTTGTTAGTTTGAAGTATTGGCTAATGTTCGTGAGCAAAATGGAAAGAAAAGAGGTTAGTACAACTGCTCGGACGGGATTCATAGCGGACGTGATGCGAAAGAACTCAGTACTAAAACCCGAGTGCTCCGTTGCTGGCGTCGAGCCGTTCGAGCTCCGTCCGGACGCCTCGAACGCGCGCGAAAGAGAAGAATACGATGTTGCCTAGCACCGTCCGGACGGTTAATTCTACGTCCGGAGGCCTGTTAAAAGGTTATTCCCGTGTTTTTAATATCGTCCGGACAAGCCCACTTACCGTCCGGATGGCCTGTAGCTTCTAGGTCTAAAATACATTGTATTTGAGTTCTATTGAGACTAGAGTCTTTAGGTGTTATAAATAGATCTCTATAGATCTGTTAGGGTTACAAATTCTACATCTAGAATTTGCCGTGGTGTGCCAAGAGAGCCTTTTATATTGAGTTTATTTTCTCTCTTGGAGTGTTTTGGTTTTGTTAATTGATTGTGAGCGTATTGAGAAGCATCGAAGGGTCCGATAAAGGAGAATCACGTTGAAGAAGATTGTGAGCAAGGAGACGAGTGGAGGCTTGTCGATCTTACAGGAGGTCTTGCAAAGGTTGTAAGTGTTCCTAGTGTCTGTAATCTCTGGATAATCTTTTGATAGTGATTTCCTGGGTTTGGCTACCCCGGAGAGGTTTTACAATTAGAGAAGTGCTCTAATTGGTTTCCTCTTCGTAACCAAAATATCTGTGTCTGCCTCTTTATTGCTTTTGATATTTTGCATGATTGAAATGTTTATTGCTTCATAGTTTTAATTCCGCATAAATTGTGATAAACAATTGTTTGGAGTCTACTTAGCGTTTTTTACACTAGTTAATAACTATATTTACGAGACACTCTTTGGATCAGTGAATAAACAATATCGGACGTTTGTACGTTGCTTTTTAAAGGAATTGGTAGCGCCCTTAGCTCTTCTGGCCTATAAATACCCACTCCTTTGAAACCATCATTCTACCCCTAGGCTCTTTGTAACCACCAAATGTGAGTGAGTTTTGAGAGAAAGAAGAAAGTTTGTGTTCTAGTCATCTTCCAAGGTAAACCCTTACCCATTCTTACCCTCTTGCTATCATTATTGTTATTTTTCTACATGTTTAGAGTTGTAAATGCACCATGTTAAAGTTCTTGCATTATTTTTTACGAAATCAAGAAAAAAGTTTTTAAAGTTCTTTAAACTCTTACGTTGAGTTGTTTAAACAATGCATGTATTTATTTTATAGCCTATAAAGAGTTATAGTAACCTCTAGATTGATTGTTAGCATGTAGTAATATCTAGTAGACGATCATCATATTGGTTGCGTTCCGTGTGTCTTAAGTCATGGGTTGTGGTACATGTGGTTTGACATTTTTAATAATAAGAATCTCAATTTATAATTATTTTTGACATCCTCAACAATTCTTAGAAGGAGTGACATAGAAGGGTAAGGAATTTACATGGACCCATCAAACGCTCACTCTGATTGGAAAATTCTTGAGAATTATCAACGATCGGAAAACTTATTGTTATTTTTGTTAGTAATATCAACGATCGGAACACTTATTGTTATTTTTGTTAGTAATATCAACTTATTGATGTGTAAAATGTAAAAAGAATTTTGAATTTTAAAAAATAAAATAAGTAATATCAACTTATTGATGTGAAAAATGTAAAAAGAGTTTTGAATTTTATAAATAAAATAAAGAAAGAAGATTATTTTTTCATTAAAAAAATGAAAACTTTACTTTAGACCTCTGAACTACCACCTCTTTTAACATGCCCCCTTCAAATTTCAAAACCTCTCATTTTGAACCTTTGAACTTTCAATATTTATCACTTTGGACCCTCTCCTTTAGATTTTAACCATTAAAAGTTAGATAATAACGTTTATACCCAACTTTTTTATAAAATTTCAAATTTATCCTTAATTTAAAATTAAAAATTTTAAAAAATTATTAAAAAAACAACAAGGTGACCCACCGTTGGGCCACCTAGTAACCTTTTTTTTCAATTTTTTTTTTCATTTCTTTCATTTTTAATAAAAAGAAAATTGAAGGGTAATTTTATCTTTTTAAGAGTTTTAACAGGCAAAAATTGATAGAGTGGTTCAAAGTAATAGAAATTGAAAGTTTAAGGGTCTAAAATGAAGTTAAAAAAAAAAAAAAATTTGATAGAGTTGTTCAAAATAATAGAAATTGAAAGTTTAAGGGTCTAAAATGAAGTTAAAAAAAAAAAAAAAAAAAAAGGGCACACACGCTAGATGCTGTCATTTTCACCTCTTCACATGTGTCCAATTTTTTGGACTTGTTAGGCAATGTACTTGTTAAAGTTAAACTTTATTTTTAAGGAAACTACACTTTAGATCTATGAACTTATATGTGATTTGATAAATTCTCGAACTTTAAAATCTTTTAATTTGGACCTCTCCATCAGATTTTAAACGTTACATAACGTTTATGCCCTTAAATTTTGTTTAACATTCCAAATTCCAAAACTTTTTTTTAATTAAAAAAAAAAAAGAAAATCAAGGATTTTTTTTTTAACGGCTAAAATTGACGTAGAAGTCCACATTGAGAACAATTGAAAGTTCAAGAATCCAAATTAAAAGATTTTAAAGTTTAAAAAGAATTTATCAAATCACATAAAAAAACAAGGGTCTAAAATAAAATTTTCCCTTATTTTTATCATATCAATCCGTTCCATCCCAAAAATTAGATATGCATCGAGTCTATTCCCAACCAAGCCGACATGTTCCCTGCATTATTGGAACAGTGATAAATTTCGTGGCCTATCAAGTTTACAAGTTGTCCACAAAATAAGTATACACTTGCTTAAACTTAGCACAATAACAGTTGACTTGTACGTCTTTGAAGTCTACTCTCGTTATCACTCACAAACCAAAACCAGAAGTTATATACTCCCTTGCTTGCTCGGTGCTTTCCTCGTGCATTAGAGAGCAATCAAAATGAAGAAGAAGACGTTTCTGGTTCCATTTCTTCTTGCTTCAACTCTCTGCTTTTGCTTCGCAACCTTCGCTTTCGGGGCCTCTGTATCGCCGGATGAAGGTATATATGCGGATATTTAACCTGAATAAATCATGGTTTCGTGGCGGAGCAATTCAATTCTCTTTTTTCATCAGAAAAACTTGCAAATTTGATTTGTTGGATTTGATCATATCTTTCGCAGTGCAAGCCTTGCGTGAGATAGCGAAGACGTTGGGGAAGACGAACTGGGATTTCAGCGTAGATCCATGCAGTAAACAACCTGGATGGATCGACCAAAAGCTAGGATCATACGAGAATAATCTCACCTGCGACTGCTCCTCCTTCTCCAATGGAAATCTGTCTGTCTGCCACGTTGTCAGCATGTACGTCATCTCTCTCTCCTATATACATACACAGCTCCCTGCACATACGCATCCACCGACATATGTTTCATTGAGATTGTTCTTTATACAACTTTTGGTATATCTTATCTACATCTTTAATTTACGTACCAATAGATCAGAAAAATACTAATAATAATAATAATTGTCTTAGTAGATTTATGTATAACACTATAATAGTATATTAAATAGTATTAATTTTTATAAAAACTAATACTCAAGTTTCATTTCAGGAAAAATACATGCACTTTGTCCAGAAGTATTTACTCATTTTTTACTTGTAAGATCTAAATTTAGAAAGCAACATTAGGACTTTTTAAACTACTTAGAGCATCTTCAACAAAGGCTTCAAAATAGCTTTTTAGTTGAATATAGAAATTTTGTATATTTTATGATATTTTCTCTTTCTTTCCAATTTTTTTAATCTTTTCTCTCTCTTTCTACCGTTCTCCCCCAACGCATGCTTCTTCTCCGAGCTCTCTTCATTCCAAACCCATCCAAGATCAAATCAATCTCTTTCTCCCTTCGTCTCAACCCCATCCAAAATCAATATTAAAATCAACCCATCTTCGTTCCAACCCATCCAAGATCAAGAATCAAAATCAACCCATCTTCGTCTCAACCCATTCCAAACCCATTTCTGGAGCACGACGAGCTTCAGCTCGATCTGACGAATTGAAACTCAAATCAAACATCAGAAAATTACTAGAATTAAAACCTACAACAGAAACCTCACGTGTCCTGGAGCACGACGACGACGAGCTTCAGCTAGATTTGACTATGGGAGTGAAACGGAGGCACTGAACCGGAGAGGCGGTTGTGGCAGAGGATGACATTGGATAACTCCGGTAGTGTACCGATGGACCGGGGGATTCCTCCGGCGAACAGGTTGTAGATGAGGTAGAGAGTCCGGAGCCCCCCGAGAGACGACGAAATATTGCCGGACATGAAGTTCCCGCTGATCGCGAGGAACCTGAGGTTCTTCAGCTGCGAAACCGACTGGTTCGGCGATCCCCTTGGCTCGAACCCCTTGGTGTTGTCGGCGATCCACCCTGGTTCTGCTCGAAGAAAATGAAGAGAAGAAGAAGAGAGATGGGGAGAGACAGGAAGAAAATGTGGCTGAGAGAAATGGGGAAGAAAATGAGAAGATAAAAATAATAAAAAATAATAAAAAATAATTTTTAATTAAAAGAATGGTTAAAATAGATGTTCTTGCGATTGGATTGGAGTGTAGTGCTAAAATGAAAAAAAGTGTATAATGAGAGATTAAAATAGCCACTTGCTGGAGATGCTTTTAAGGAAAGATGCGGAAAAGTGCATACGAGGAGGCGGTGAGGGAGATAAAGGACAACACGTGTCAGCTGGCGAAGCGACAGATAGGGAAAATCGTAAAGCTGAGAGGAGCTGGGTGGGAACTACGGAGGATGGACACAACGGAGGCGTTTATTGCGGTGATGACGTCAGAGGAGAGACGTTCAGAAATTTGGGAGAAGCAGGTGCTGGAGCCAAGCGTGAAGATTGTGAAGGCTTTCCAGCCTTTTTCAGCTATGCTTCTTACTAGGGTTTTTTATTTTTTATTTTTTTAAGCTAAAAGGTTGAAAGGGACAATCAGTGTAATTTTTTCTCTTGAGCATGATTATCGGGTTTTTACCCATTGTAGAATGTTTGGTTTGAGTCATAGTTATTGCTTGGGAAGGCAAATCCATCACCACAGCCCCATCAAAGTACAAGTTGGTAAAACTCCTTCTTAGTAGTATTTGGTTCGCGAACTAATACTGCAAGCGGGTTCAAACCCATGACCACTAAGAAGAAAGGAGTGGAAGAATTAAACATTATCCCCTACTGCTTTACCAACTCAACTACCACCTTGGTGGTCTTCTTACTAGTTTGTTACTTCTATATTTTTGTTTTTGGGAGGAGAGTTGGGAACTTGGGTGGGGAGGAGGATTCTCAAAAATAATTTTGAAGAGGCAGTAGTGCATCCACTGTTTCTTCAAAATTATTTTTTATTTGAAGAGGTAATTTAATCAAAAGGGCTTAAAATGTCACTTTTTAGCCTCTTTTTTTTAACCAAAAAAATAACACCATGAACAATAAGTCTTCAAACATAAAATTTACTATTCACTCTCTATTCATTAAATAAATATATTTTCTCTCTCCTTATTCTGTCTACCAAGATTTCATTTTTGTTCTCTTGTAATAATATTTGATGGCTTATAATTTTTTTAAAATTATTCCTATGAAATTTATAATTATTTTATTATTTACATTTCAAATTTTATTTAAAAATTATAAAACTCATCTGAAAAAAATTAGCAATGCGATTATTTGGGTTTGTTGAGTTATGTTTTGCAGCTTTTGAGGAGTTTATAAATTTTCCTTATTTTCTTTCATTTTATTGACTACCAAACAAATAATAGATGTAATAACACAGATATATACATCGATCAACTACATTAAAACTTTCAGAACACAACAATTTTAATGTTTTATTGGTTTCTTTTGTTTAACATATCATAAGAATACTCTTTTTAAAAATATTACCGTTATTTGTAAAATAGATTATTAAGAAAATATAAACACTCAAAAATATAAAAGTTAGAGAAAGAATAAACAAATTTTAAAAAAATAATATTTAAATGAAATAGTGAAAGTGAATTGTTAAAGTAGTGAGGTTGAAAATGGTGTTCTAAAAATATGAGTTGTTAAAATAATTAAAAGTGTATTTTTGGTTATTTTTAAGAGCAAAATTTGAAGAAGCTGCTGTAGATGCTCTAATAAACATCTAGCCACAATTTTAAGCTATTAAGGGCCTGTTTGAGATTGCGTTTGAAAAGCTTAAAAGTGCTTTTAATATTCACGCTTTGTTTAAAGAAAAAAATAGTCGTTTGGTAAAAAAATTAAAAGCACTTATAAGGTCTAAAAAGTTTAAAAATGATCAAAAAGTACTTTTAGCAAAAGCTTAAAAATGAAACTGTTGCACAAAAACTTTTTTTTGACTTAAAAACTCTATTTCTCAAACGTAATTTCAAACATGCCTTAAGCAAATAAAGCCCAACGCCAGACGGTCCGTGTCCAACAATATCTTCTATGAGCATATCTTCAATTCGGTCGGGACGTAAAAGCCCCATTTTTTGCCAACCACTAATTGAGTGACACATCATCTTATAACAAGTTAAAAAATGCTATTGAATACACATGATTAAAACAATCATCACGACTAAAAACCAATGAAAATCACCGGCCAGATGAAAACCACTGGCCAATGAAAACAATCCTTACGACTAACAATCCACATGATTAAAACAATCCATTGGCCAAATTCAAACCCCTCGCCCAGTGATCGACCCATGGAATCTGGGCAGTGGGATGCGTGGCGTGGTGCAGGCGATTAATGGGCGAGGATTTTCGCCGTGGGTTAAGCTTGGCGATGGTAGCGTGATCTGGTCACCGTGGGTTAAGCTTGGCGGTGGCAGCGTGATCTAGTCACCGTGGATTGGGCTTGGCAGTGGCGGTGTGGTCTGGTTGGTGGGATGAGTGGCGTAGTTGGGTTGGCATAGGCAAGGCGGCGGGCATGGCAAGAGAGATCCAAATTATCATCGATCACCGCCACTAAGTCCCATCGGTGCCCATCTCATGACAGCCGCCACCACCTACCCCATCATCACTTGTCGAGCTATTGAGAAGAGAGAGAGACGAAAGAGACACACCGCATGGCTAAGAGAGAATCAAGAGAGACCCAGACAGAGAGTTGTGAGAGAAATCAAAGTGAGATTAGTGGCATAGCGGCAACGGTTGGGCAAACCCGACCTGCGCGTGCTTGGGCTTGGTGAGGTTTGGTCAAGGGTTCGCAATGCGGTGTATTGCAGCGTGAGTGTGGATTAAATTTGGGTTTTGGTTTGATGCTAGGATATTATTTGCTGTAACCCATACCATTTTAAAACTTGTAATAGGATCTAATAAGTTGATTTATCACTCATCTAACGTGAGGGCAAAGACAGGGATGTTTTTTGCCATGACCGTATAGAAGACGCACTCATCTTCGAATTAATGGGTGTTGATTGTTGGGGAATGAGAGCCACGTCTAGCTTGTTCGTCAAAAACCATCTCGTCGGCATTAATACACAAAAATTCTATTGGGTTATTTCCACGTCATTATCAACATTTATTTTTTCATTAATCTTGAATGTTTTAATTAAACTTCTGATACATACGGTTTTCTATCTCACACCACACTAAGTAATTGCCCAAATCAATCCTTAAACAAATATCGAAAAGACTTTGTTGATTAACTGATTTCATATTAACTTCTCCAGACATAAATAGTCTCAAATTTAACTAGTCATTTTAAATAAAAGTACAATTTAGTTTTCCACTGGAATGTTCAGCTAATGAAATTTTAAAGATGTTTTACATATAATTATTTATATCATTTAAATATATATTTAATATATTTTATTAAAAATTGTGAAAGAATATATTCATAATGATCCATTGAAAAGTGAAAAAATTTTGAGAAAAAGAAAACAAGTTAAAGAAATAATAAAAAGTAAAATGGCTTAGTTGAAAAGTATTGTTACATTTTTTTTTTTTTTTGTTAATCCAATCAAATATTAATTTTGTATTTTTTCAGCTAATCCAATGAGGGATATATATATATATATATATATATATTTTAAATCTTGTTAGTTATTTTAGATAAAAGTACCATTTATTCCTTTACTAAGAATGCTCTAATGCTTAAATGTTCACTACATCTCCAAAAATTATAAAATATAATTATACCTTAAATATATATATAAAAAATTTAAAAGGAAGACCGACAATATGGCCGTAGCCCATAGGCCCTTTTCTTTTAAACATTTATTCATGTATATAAAATAATAAGCTCAGGACATTTGATTGAAAACTAATGCATGCTCAATTTTTTTTTTTAAATACTAACAGCTTTCTGAAAAAGAAATTGAAATTAAACGGAAAAAAATTTTAAAATTTAGTTTTGTATCAGATTTCTATCCTTCTTGAAGGGGAAAGGGTACATTTGATTAGAAAACAGTTCTTTACGCTTTAAATCATGACTTCATTGTCATGTCTACAAGTAATTCTAAACATTTTTTTTAATCTTATTTTTATTTTATTTGGTTGATGTAATAGTATACCCATCAACCTTTCATTTTTTTTTTTTTTTCTTTCTAAGGGTTGATATATATATATATATATAGAACGTTAAGCTTCGGTAACTAAGAAACCCCGCTCTTTACCGGATGTACAGAATTCTGAAAGGACAAGATCTCGCTGGCACTCTCCCACCAAATTTGACCGGTTTGCCTTACCTCCAACAAATGTAAGTACTCAGAACAGAGATGCCACATGCATGTTGTAGTTTCTTTCCTCATCTGATCATTTCTCTCTTATATTAGTGATCTCACCCGCAACTACCTTAGCGGTTCAATCCCTCGGGAATGGGGTTCTTCCATGCAGCTGCTCAACATGTACTCTCTCTCTCTCTCTCTTATATATATATATATATATATATATATATATATATATATATATTCATGAAGGGGTGATTTTAACGTAAGAGTCTTATCGCAGTTCCCTTCTTGGAAACCGGTTAACGGGTTCTATCCCCAAAGAGCTGGCAAACATCACAACTCTCAAAAGCCTGTGAGTTCTGATCACCCACTTGCATGTTTCTATTTGTGAAATCTTTTTAGACTTTTGTTATCAAGGAATTCGGTTTTCTGATTCGTAGTACGGTGGAGTTCAATGAGCTTTCCGGAAATCTTCCTCCAGAGCTTGGCAATATGTCTTCCATACAAAGACTGTAAGGCGGTTTTGATTATTCCCTAGCTCTTATTACAAGAATCTTATCTCTTTTATTTGGTGTGAGAATTCCTGAGGCTGATGTTGTTGATAATGATGTTGTTATAGTTTCCTTAGCTCTAATTATTTTACTGGGGAGCTGCCTGATTCATTTGCAGGGTTGATCACACTGAAAGACTTGTAAGCTTTTCTTTATTTCTTTCCATATTAAGTTTTTCATATGATGCAATTTATTACTAATTTTTGCATTTTGAGATTAAGTAGGCCTTGTTTGGCAAATGGTTTTGTGTTTGTTACTGTATTAGAAAATTATTGATGTGATATAAAGTCTTAAGTTTTTTGTATGGAAAGTAAAAAAAATTTATTTTGTAATAATTTTTTTATTTGAATAATAATAAAAAGTAAAAAAAAAAAAAAACAACCAGTAACGAACAAATGAAAAAGGTTGCCAAATAAGGCCAACATACGGCATTTCTTTCTCCTCTTTTTCTAATTCCTTTTGTCCGTTCAACGTACTGCAGTCGGATCAGCGACAATAATTTTTCGGGAAAGATACCCAATTATATTCAATACTGGAAAAAACTTGAAAAACTGTGAGAGCTTTATCCCTTATTCTTTTTAATTTTTTTTTTTAAGGGTTTTGTCGTTATGTAATTATGGTTTTTATTTATTAATCCTGACTAGATCAAAATTTGGTAATAACAGAGTGATTCAGGCAAGTGGTTTGAACGGGCCAATTCCTTCTGGCATTGCCAATTTGGAACAGCTAAATGACTTGTTAGTATCAACCTTTTATGCCACAACTATAAATCATTTTCAGATGGAATTGCATTTGAATTACTATATTCTTTGTTGAATTTGATATGCAGGAGAATTAGTGACTTGAATGGATCTGGACAAACTTTTCCACAAGTTAATAATCTGACAACGTTGAAACAACTGTAAGTTAAATGTTTCAATGACAAGATTTTCCAATGTACACATGCTTATGGCTACTTAATTAAGTTAACATAGATATATATTTTTAATTTTCTTACAGAATATTGAGGAGTTGCAATATTACCGGACGGCTACCTGAATATCTCAGGGATTGGACCTCGATCAAAACCTTGTTAGTATTGTAGCCACTTTTTCCTCCCTTTTTTCTGTTTGCTGGTATTTCAAAATTCCTCTAGAAAATGCTTTTATATATGCTAATTTATGGATCATTAAGTATTCTTGCATGGCTCAGAATTCCTTTTCTTCTGCTTGTGTTGATTGATCTAATTCAACCGACTTAGGTGGCATTCTTGATATGGAATTTGTTATTATTATTATTATTATTTGGCAATTTATTTTCTTTTCTTCCCCTAGCTCTATCGAAGGCATCTTTCTTTTGATAGAGGCTAGGTTAACATTCTAATCCAACAATTTTCTCTGATTTTTTCTTGTCTTTTCTTTTATCTCTTCACCTTTTCCCGGTTGTTGAAGCCTTCTAGACAATGAACATGATTGTTTTGACAGGGTCATCTGTGTTTTTGGTATACCATGAAATGCTCCAGAAAAATTCTATTTTATAAGATTTTAAACAAAACCACAATCACGACCTCCCTTTCCAACCCACTTGAAACTTAAACCAAGGCCCAGGACCTGAATATGATTTTTAAATGATTTAAGAATTGGCTTTTAATTTTGTTTATGACATTGTTTTATAAGAACGACTGTCTTTTCTTGTTTTGACAACTTCAATATGTTGCTTGTTTCTAACATTTTTCAGGAAAGGATTGGTTTTTTAAGGTGCTATTTGTTTTCTAATTCATTTAATTATAACTTTTCGTGCAGAGATCTCAGCTTTAACAAACTAAGTGGAGAAATTCCAAGCAGCTTTGCTGGTCTACAAAAGGCAGATTACATGTATGCATTTTAAATTATATGTATATTTTCAAATTACGGAGCCATTTTTGTAATTTAATTGTCTGATCATTACCACGTTAGTGGGGATGAAAAAGGAATAGTTTAGTTGCCTGATCTATTACGCAATCTCAAAATACTGAAGGTTGGCATCCATTTAATGATTTTTCCAATTTACATCCTAGTTAAAGTTGATCCTCTTTCAAAGGAAATATGTAGCTAAGACTCCTACCTCTACTTCCTATAATAGGGATGCCATTTCATGTAATTTATAATTGTTTATATGAAATCATCCAAAGCATAAATATTCATTTAATCATTGGATCGATGTGTTAAAGACAAACTACATAACGATACTAAATTGATAATATTTTATTTTGTTTAGATACTTAACCGGCAACTTGCTGACTGGACAACTGCCTGATTGGATGCTGAAAGATTCCAACCTTGGTAACACCATGTACGTAAGCTTCTCTGCCAAATTCTATATATTCAATTTGTTGACCAAAAATGTTGACATTTTTTTCCCTAATCATTACTAATGATAACTGTGCCATGTTGGCTCTCTTCTGGAACTTAATTTGCCTTTATGAATCAGTTTGTTTTACTTCAACTGAACAAAATGTATGTGTATGACAACACTTCCTCCATTTGATTGGTCTGAATGTCAAATGTGAAGAAACTTAGACGTATTTAATGTAAATCTTTATCATTAGAAATGTGACATATATGAGTAAAAACAATTATGAAAATGAGAGAGTGAAAGCATATCAGAGCTTACAAGGATTACAAGAAACGTATTGCTTACAAGTTTTAATCATTTCCAAGAATTTCTACTCCTGAAAGTTCAGTTGCATGTAAGTGTAATCTCTTGGATTGCATGTATAGAATGAAGTCTGAGAACAATAAAATCTGAAGAAACTTATCTCTTCCAAGCATAACAAACACATTTTGGAAGATAATGGATCATGTTACTTCTTTTGTGTGCAGTGATCTTTCATATAACAAATTTACGGGTGGAGAATCAGGTTGTCAAACAAGTAATAATGTAAGACTTTCTTCTAAGCATGTTTGGCTGAATGCAAGCACTGATGGGCATACTCACTAGGCTTTTCTCTTTGTTATTTTCTGCAGGAACTTGTTTGCAAGCTCTTTGACTGGAAATAACTCGTAAGTAACAACTTCATCTATCAAATATATGCATCAAAATTTTATGACATTAACTTAATTTCTTGTGTATTGCCTTGATATATATATGAGTAAACACAAATCAATTTTGATTGTTCCAACAGTGGCCTGGTTTCATGTTTGGGAAGCTCTCCTTGTCCTGATGATCAAAGTAAGTTGAAATGCCGTATATTTCCTCTCTCCACTCATCTCTGATCAATTGAATATATTTTCTTCCTTTTCCTTTTTGATGAATATGAATTCTATACACCTAGTTTTTAGTTGTTACTAATTTGTTGTTGCATTTGTCCTAGAACGATACAACCTTCATATAAATTGCGGCGGAGACGTAGTAAACATGAAGGGAAGTCCTGCATATTATGCTGATACAGATCAAGGTGGACCTGCAAAATTCTATAAGAGTCCACAAATGTGGGGATTTAGCAGCACTGGTGACATCATGGATAACGGTCAAACTGACCCTTTTATTGTGCAAAATTCATCCAGTCTCTCTATGACCAACCCTGAACTTTACATGAAAGCACGCATTTCTCCTCTCTCTCTACTTATTATGCTTTTGCTTGGGAAATGGAAATTACACTGTAAGCCTCCATTTTGCGGAGATAATATTCACTGATGATAAAACACATAGCAGCTTGGGAAGGCGTATATTTGATATTTACATTCAGGTAATTATTACAATATACTTCCACTTTCATCTATTAATTAGCAGTTGGTAGCATGAAATGGTTGACATACATGGATTCGAATATTGTAGGAGAGCGAGTACAGCAGGATTTCAACATTGTAAAGGAGGCTGGTGGAGTGGGTAAGGCAGTAATAAAAACTTTACTGCTGCCGTGACTAATGATACCTTAGAGATCCGTTTCTACTGGGCTGGGAAGGGGACAACAGATATCCCGGTTAAAGGAGTCTATGGTCCTCTTATTTCAGCTATTTCCGTGGATCCTGGTATTTGATTTGAACCTTTTTATTTCTTTATGGTATCATAGATGGATATATTTGCCTTAGTTGTCAACTTTTTATGATTTTATTTTTATTTTATATATATATTTTTAGTTTGATGTGTACTGCATGCATGCTTCAAGAAATGATATTCAAAAATCATAATGATGAATAAGAGAATAAAATCCTTGTCTTGTTAATTTTCATTAAAGTATTCCTAATTGTCAATTTAATTAGACCTCTCGTTTTCATGCATTAGTTGGTTGGATGATAATTTCTTGTATCATCAATTACCTCGACAATAATCTTAACATTGTAACTCTTATGTTTTTTTTTTTCAAACAGACTTTATACCACCATCAAAAAATGGAACTGGTATATCTCTAGGTGCAAAGGTCGGGATTGTTGCTGCTGGTGCTTTTGTTATATTTTTGGTTCTAGGTATCCTCTGGTGGAAATGTTATCTAGGACAGAAAAATAAGATGGAACAAGGTATTTTGCAAGGCAATTAATGTTGTTATTATATAGATAAATATTTATTTATGATATGTTCTTTAGATTCTTTGCATGTGTATGTATGTTTGAACGCACAACAGGTGCATATGCACACAATACACTTTAAAATGTCTCAAAGTTCAAACTATGTGGAATGTCAATAATTTTATAATTTTCTTAGACATGCTTATGTATCTGACTTGGTATCTTCCTCAGATTTAAAGGGTTTGAACTTGCAAACTGGTACATTCACCTTAAGGCAAATCAAAGCTGCAACAAACAACTTTGATGCTGCAAATAAAATTGGGGAAGGTGGTTTTGGTCCTGTTTATAAGGTATTTGCAAAATAAATATTTTCATTTTCATATTGTATTTCTTTCCTTCTGAAGTGTTCCTTATTCATAGATGAAAAAAAGTTTATGTTCCCCAAATGTAGGGCCTTCTGTTAGATGGCACCATAATTGCGGTCAAACAGCTTTCTTCAAAATCAAAGCAAGGGAATCGAGAGTTTGTGAATGAGATAGGCATGATTTCTGCTTTGCAACACCCTCATCTTGTTAAGCTCTATGGATGCTGTATTGAAGGAAATCAATTGTTGCTAGTATACGAGTACATGGAAAATAATAGTCTCGCTCGTGCTTTGTTTGGTAAAATTTTACCTTAATGCACTTTACTGTTTTTGTTGTGTATTATTGATAAGATGCATATATGCATGGTCATTTACTGTTTTCTATTAATTTGATTGATTGAAGGGCCAGAAGAGCATGCCTTGAAATTGGATTGGCCAACAAGACAAAAGATTTGTGTTGGTATAGCAAGAGGTTTGGCCTATCTCCATGAGGAATCAAGATTGAAGATTGTTCATAGAGACATCAAGGCTACCAATGTCTTGCTTGATAAAAATCTCAACTCTAAGATATCTGACTTCGGTTTAGCCAAGCTTGATGAAGAAGATAATACTCACATAAGCACCCGAGTTGCTGGAACTTAGTAAGTTGTTGTATATTAATTTAACGTCACAATGTTTTGTATTATCTTTTTTCTTGCTTTCATGTGATGCCAATAGATTTAAAGAAATAGAAGGGAAAAAATTGAAAGTAAAGGAATTGTTAGTAAACTTCTATTGTACCGAAAAAAAATTCAGCTTGAGAAATTTCTTTTGCTGAATTATTTTACAAGCTAATTTGATTACTTCATGGCAATGATTTTAGTTTACCCATGCCATTAAGAACAATAAATAAATAAATAAATAAGCAATTACAAATTATTGCCCTTAATATTAGCTTTTAGAAATTCATGATGCTGAAAATGTTGCCCGTTGTTTGTGATTTGGTAGCGGATACATGGCACCTGAATATGCAATGCGGGGTTATTTGACCGACAAAGCAGATGTATATAGTTTTGGAGTTGTAGCCTTAGAAATTGTTAGTGGGAGGAGCAATACCAGTTACCGGGCGAAGGAGGAATCTTTCCATCTTCTTGATTGGGTAATTTGAATCTCTTTTCTTTCTTGCATTAAATTCTCTTACGCTCTTGTTAATTTTTACTCTGCTTGTGTTTGTTCATCTCAAATTGTTAGATTAGGAAATTGTTTCATGATGAATATCCAATTGTCATATTTGCAAAGCAAGAAAGTTGACAAGGTTCCTAACTAGCTAGTACCATGTTGTTGCTAACTAGAGGCCACAAATTTTATACCTTTCTCTCATCTCCCTGTTTCCAGGCACTGCTTTTAAAAGAGAAAGCGAGTTTATTGGAACTGGTTGATCCAAGGTTGGGCTCTAACTACAAGAAAGAAGAGGTTATGGTGATGATCAATGTGGCTCTCCTATGCACTAATGCTTCTGCAGCAATTAGGCCTGCCATGTCTTCAGTGGTAAGCATGCTTGAGGGCAGCACTATTGTTCCAGTGTTGGTTTCAGATCCAAGTGTCTCAGATAAGGAAATGAAAGAGGCCATGTGGGAGCATTTTCAACAAACTAAAGCACAGAATATGCATGCAAGCCAAATAGAGAGTGCTTCTTCTACATTGATACAGAGTACGTCAACAGATGGCCCATGGACTGCTTCTTCTACATCTGCCGCTGATCTATATCCAGTCAATTTAGATTCTAATTACTTGGAGAAAAGAGCTTAGACAAGTTGAAGGAGCTCCATATCTCAGTTTGGTCGCCAAAATAAATTTTAGCGTTACAATAGTTTGTTGTATATTTTTCATATTTATTTTACAAGCTTTCTCGGATTACCGTTGTGAAAGAAAATACATGATTACATATGAAACGTCCAAACCTCGAAATTAGGTAAACTTGGGCTTTATGAATCAAACTCATTAATGTGCTATATATTATTGTTGTGGGATAACATTTTAGTGTCACAAAAACACTGGCCACACAGGCATCAATATTGTTTATTTATTTGCATGTGATTTTTAGTCTTTTACACTGTTTTAATTCAAATCATATTAGTTGATATCTTTTTATTAAGGCCCCAATTATGATTAAAAAATATTACCAATTAAAAGATGGAAAGAAGTAAATGGACAAGATATTGAGATTTAAGAGAGAGAAATGAAGAAAGATGGAATACCCTTTTTTTAAAAAAAAAAATCACATGGAAAGAAAAGTTCCAATTATGGTAAATGGGTTAGTCAATGCTCTTTAATTTTTAATTTTTTTTAACGGAAATATTTTAGAATTAATTGATAAAAGATTAAGAGCATAAAAGTTTAAATAAAAAAAATAAAAAGAGCTTTGGGGTAAAAGTTCATTTTTAAGCTTTTGTCAAAAGTGGATTTTGATCATCTTTAAGCTTTTTAGATCCATAAAAGCGTTTTTAATTTTTTTACCAAATGAATATTTTTTTCTTTAGATAGTTTTTTAAAAAGTAATTAAGGCCCAAACTATGACAATATATATATAATGTTTAAAGATAGAAAGAATTCAATACGCATAATATTGAGACTTTAAAAAATTTGCAGTATCATCCCTGGTTAGTATATTATGTATAAAGTAATTTTGTAATTTTATAAAATTTACATGGGTATAAAAGGTCATTTCACCTATTTTTCCGCTTAATTTAACCCCAAACTCTAATTGGATGGGTGATTTTGTAAACTTTTTGGTGTTTGATACACTAAATTGAGAGTACTTTTAATTTTAAGGGTGTAATTGCAAAAATGATAAAAATTCAGGAAGTTAAGTGTAGTTTCTCCTATAAACAATAATGATATTTGTGTTATATAAGAAATAAATAAGTTTTTTTTTTTTTTTTTTGAAAATCAATATAGTCTCATTCATTAAAGATCAAGAGCAAAGTTCTCAAGTATCCGTAGGTAAACTACAAAGATAATACAAGACGTGACACAATCCGCACTCTCAAACCATATCCGCTAACCTATGACTAATTAACAAATGAAATACAAATAGCAGTAATCAATAATACATAGGTAGCAATTATTGAACAACTCTTCAATAATCTTGACTTCGTCCGTAAACTAAATGAACATAATTTGAATATATTATTAATTAGATGAATGATAATTAAGCTCAGCCAAACTGGAATATTCAATACTTGGTTGGATTATCCCAAAGAGGTATCTTAATTGGCTGGAGATCACACCTCATGAAGTAGATGTCACTATCTTAAATCTCTATCCCCCTTTCCATTGTACGAACATGAAAAAAAAAAAAATAAGGCTCGATTGGATTATAATCCATTAATATTAATATGATTACTCTTCTTTATTCTTTCGATATAAGTGCTTTGGTATACAACATCTTTCATGTCACACAAACTGGTTGGAAAGTGCAGGACTATATACAAGGGGGAGGGCTTTGGTGGCCAATTAGCGAGAGGCCATTGACATGAGAGCACAACACGGTGGCAGGACCGTCATGGCCATGGTAAGCCAAATTGATGTCCTCCATCACTACGTTTTTGCATGGCTTGCTTCTGCTGCATCGGAGAGTAACTGCAACTTTAGCATTAGAATTTCCCCAGATATTTCTGTATGTAACATTGCTGATTTGTAGAAGAGATGCCTATCCACAATAATTGATATCACAAATTTAATTAGTTAAGTTCATCTTTTTAATCATAAACTAGCATTGTACACTCAAAAAAATAAAAACAAAAATAATAATTAAAAAAAATGGTAATTACCTTTTGCCCCCATATAAAATGGAAAAAAAAAAAAAAAAATCTCTCTCCGTTAAACGTCCCTTTGACTCAGAAAATAGGGAAAAGTATTATAAGATGATAGTTTGATGGAATCAAGTGTCATAGTTAATAGTTTATGGAAACAAAGTGTCAAAGCGCTGTAATTCATGGGAGCAAAAGATAATTACCCAAAAACTATCATCAAACTTTAAAAAGTGATATTAGCTTCCAAACTTTAAAAGGTGATATTAGGATTTCTGAACTACCACCGCATGTTAAATTAGATGCATGCATTTGCATTTATTTATTTTTTTTCTCCTCAAAATAACCTTAAAGTTATTAGAAAATAAAAAATAACCATTTGAAAAGAAAAGGTTAAGGGAGATAATATGAAAAACGGCCACCTGTTTTTGGTATTTTTACATTTTCCTCCATTTTTCAATAAATTTAATTTGTTTAAAATGGTAATTTTTAATAAGTTTAAGGGTATTTAGAGAGAAAAATGCAAAAATGTCTGATTATTGTTTTGACGGTATATATGGGGGACCGATCGATTATATACCGTTAAAATATATTTTCTCCGTAAATTAAAAAAAAAAAAATCAAAGAATTCGTTTGTATTATGAAATTTCTAAGAGGTAAATTTTAAAAGTTAAAACAAAATGAAGATAAAATAAGAAATTACTGTTGACGCAAGGGGGTAGGGGCAATATTCTTGATCAAGAATGATGGGATTGACCGATCCATGAAAATGTCTTGAAATACAAAATTAGAAGCCGTGCAGGGATGGAGCAGCCCATGTCTTGATTCTCACTCCATCGAAGTCTTGCTGAAAGGTGCGAGTTTTGGCGACAACTCCGTCGACATCATCTCCATTATTTTTGCCAAAATTTGACGCTTATTCCATGCCCCGTCCACAAACAACATTGAAATATGGACATCTTTAGTTCCGGACAGCATGGCAATCATCGCCGGTACCAATTGTAGAACGAGAGATTCCAATACGGTGAGAGCTTCCAATCTTTATCCCATCGGTGTTGTTGTCGGCGGGCCGATATTCGATATGGCTCATATTCACGTTCTCCAAGCACAATATGGTTGTTCTTACTATTCATGGACCTCCGTGATGGATCCATGCGTTGGTCACAAAATCAAATCTCAATGTCTGCTTGGGATTTGGGAGGATTTGTGAAGCATGATAAACTTCTACGTCTGAAATTAAATCCTACGGTTTTTTCCAAGGCTTTCTATTCAAAGCATGCATAATTATTCTAGACATAATTAAGATTAAGCTATTTATCTGAGCGAAAAAAGTGAAAAATCATATGGCATTATGGAATGTCGTAGTAATAAAAATCATACATGTAGTACTTCTATGTATGTATGTTCTCATTTTATGGCATAGTAATAAAAATACATGTATCATTCAACGATGATACCATCTAATTTTGGTCTCATATTCATAAGAAAGGTTGCTGGGTCAAGAATGGAACCATGTATAGACCAAGAAAGGGGAAAATGATCCTCTCCATTTAGTGTATTTAAGAGGAAAAATTTATCAAAAAAAAGAAAGGAAGAAAGAAAAAAAAGAGGATAAATTTATCCAAAAAATTTACCACAAAAAGAAAAAAGATAATATTACACTACTAAATGCATTAAATGAATACTCTTCATTTCAAATAAAATGAAGGGGATCCATTTCTCAAGAAAAGGGGTCGACACGACCTTCTTTGGTTTTCAAAATATGTTTAAATTTTCATTCATATTTTAGAATTAGTTGATTCGAACTTGTGACATCCGCTACATAAGGCGTGGTTCATAGCCGATTGAGCTACCTCTTGGAGACATATTTTAGAATTAGTTGATAAAAGATTAAGAGCATAAAAGCTCAAGTAAAAAAGAGTTTTTGAGCTAAAGTTTCATATTTAAGCTTTTATCAAAAGTGTGTTTTAGTCATTTTTAAGTTTTTTAGATCCTTAAAAGAGATTTTAATTTTTTTACCAAATAAATATTTTTCTTCTTTAAACAAAATTTTTGAGTGTTAAAAGTATTTTTAAGCCCTTCAAACACAATTTCAAATAGGCCTTTAAAAAGTAATTATAAGGCCCCAACTATGACAATATATATATAATGTTGAAAGAATTCAATACGCACTTTTAACAAAAGCTTAAATATGCATAATATTGAGACTTTAAAAAGTTTGCAATATCATCCCCAGTTAGTATATTATGTATAAATTTTCAAAATATCCTTTTTTTAAATAATAATAATTAAATTAATTTTGTAATTTTATAAAATTTATGTGGGTATAAAAGGTCATTTCACCAATTTTTCCGAATAATTTAACCCCAAACTCTAATTGGATTGGTGATATTGCAAACTTTTTAATGTTTGATACACTAAATTGAGAGTATTTTTAACTTTAAGGGCGTAATTGCAAAAATGATAAAAATTCAAGAAGTTAAGTGCAATTTCTCCTATAAACAATAATGATATTTGTGTTATATAAGAAATAAATAAGTTAATTGAACTACTCTTCAATAAACTTGAGTTCGTCCGAAAAATAAATGAACATAATTTGAATATATTATTAATTAGATGAATGATAATTAAGCTCGAGCCAAACTGGAACATTCAATACTCGATTGGATTGTCCCTAAGAGGTATCTCAATTGATTAGGGACCACGTCTCATGAAATGGATGTCATTATTTCAAATCCTCCTCCCCTTCCGTTGTATAACATGTCAAAAAAAAAAAAAAAAACTCAATTGGATTATAATCCATTAATATTAATATGATTACTCTTCTTTATTCTTTCAATATAAGTGCTTTGGTATACAACATCGTTCATGTCACACAAACTGGTTGGAAAGTGCAGGACTATATACAAGGGGGAGGGCTTTGGTGGCCAATTAGCGAGAGGCCATTGACATGAGAGCACAATACGGTGGCAGGACCGTCATGGCCATGGTAAGCCAAATTGATGTCCTCCATCACTACGTTTTTGCATGGCTTGCTTCTGCTGCATCGGAGAGTAACTGCAACTTTGGCATTAGAATTTCCCCAGATATTTCTGTATGTAACATTGCTGATTTGTAGAAGAGATGCCTATCCACAATAATTGATATCACAAATTTAATTAGTTAAGTTCATCTTTTTAATCATAAACTAGCCTTGTACACTCAAAAAAATAAAAACAAAAATAATAATTAAAAAAATGGTAATTACCTCTTGCCCCCATATAAAATGGAAAAAAAAAAATAAAAAAATCTCTCTCCGTTAAACGTCCCTTTGACTCAGAAAATGGGGAAAAGTGTCATAAGATGATAGTTTGATAGGATCAAGTATCATAGTTGGTAGTTTATAGGGAGAAAATGTCAAAGCGCTGTAATTCATGAGAGCAAAAGATAATTATCCAAAAACTATCATCAAACTTTAAAAAGTGATATTAGCTTCCAAACTTTAAAAGGTGATATTAGGATTTCTGAACTACCACTGCATGTTAAATTAGATGCATGCATTTGCATTTATTTATTTTTTTTCTCCTCAAAATAACCTTAAAGTTATTAGAAAATAAAAAATAACCATTTGAAAAGAAAAAGTTAAGGGAGATAATATGAAAAACGGCCACCTGTTTTTGGTATTTTTACTTTTTCCTCCTTCATTTTTCAATAAATTTAATTTGTTTAAAATGGTAATTTTTAATAAGTTTAAGGGTATTTAGAGAGAAAAATGCAAAAATGTCTGATTATTTTTTTGACGGTATATATGGGGGACCGATCGATTATATACCGTTAAAATATATTTTCTCCGTAAATTAAAAAAAAAATCAAAGAATTCGTTTGTATTATGAAATTTCTAAGAGGTAAATTTTAAAAGTTAAAACAAAATGAAGATAAAATAAGAAATTACCCGTTGACTGCAAGGGGGGTAGGGGCAATATTCTTGATCAAGAATGATGGGATTGCCGACCTGATCCATGAAAATGTCTTGAAATACAAAATTAGAAGCCGTGCCAAGGGATGGAGCAACCCATGTCTTGATTCTCACTCCATCAGAAGTGCCGCGAAAGGTGCAGTTTTTGACGACAACTCCGTCGACATCATCTCCATTATTTTTGCCAAGGCTGCCGACGCTTATTCCATGCCCTGGTCCACAAACAACATTCGAAATATGGATGTCTTTAGTTCCGGACAGCATGGCAATACAGTCATCGCCGGTACCAATTGTAGAACGAGAGATTCCGATACGGTGAGAGCTTCCAATCTTTATCCCATCGGTGTTGGGGCTGTCGGCCGGAGCCGATATTCTGATATGGCTCATATTCACGTTCTCACAGCCGTAAAGCACAATATGGTTGTTCTTACTGTTCATGGACCTCACGTGATGAATCCGTGCGTTGGTCATAAAATCAAATCTCAATGTCTGCATGGGATTTGGGAGGATTTCTAAAGCATGATAAACTTCTACGTACGAAATTCGAAATCCTACGGTTTTTTTACAAGGCTTTCTATTCAAAGCATGCATAATTATTCTAGACATAATTAAGGTCGCTATTTATACGAACGAAAAAGGTGAAAAATCATATGGCATTATGGAATGTAGTAATAAAATCATACATGAGAACATGTAGTACTTTTATGTATGTATGTGCTCATTTTATGGCATAGTAATAAAAATACATGTATCATTCAACGATAATACCATCTAATTTTGGTCTCATATTCATAAGAAAGGTTGCTGGGTCAAGAATGAAACCATGTATAGACCAAGAAAGGGGAAAAGGATCCTCTCCATTTCATTTGAAATGGACATTTCATTGAAATGGAGAGTATCCATTTAGTGTATTTAAGAAAATTTTATCAAAAAAAAGGAAGAAAGAAAAAAAAAAAAAGGATAAATTTATCCAAAAAATTTACCACAAAAGAAAAAAGACAATATTACACTACACTACAAGAAATATGGCTTTTAGCGATAAACTAATAGCGGCGACCAAAATAACGCTAATAAGGGCTTATCAGCGGCATGAAGAAGTCGCCGCTAATTATGATGAATAGCTGACTTTTTCATTTGCTATTTGTGGCGACTAAATACCACAAAATAATGAGTATTTAGCAGCCATTAAAATAGCAGCGACAAAAGTCAGCTATACATTATAATTAGCAAATGACTTCTTTATGTCGATAATAGATCAATAAGCGGCTACAAAGTCGCTAATCAAGAGAAAAATAAAATAACAATAGAAAATAAATGGAAATAGCAGCGACATAGAGTCGCTGCTATTCTGCACAAACAGCAGCGACATTGGGTGTCGCTGCTGATAATAGATCAATAGTGGCGACATTTGGGGTCGCCGCTAATCTGAAGAGAAAAATAAAATATCAATAGAAAATAAATGCAAATAGCGACTTAGAGTCGGCTATTGCTATTAATCAAAGACTCCAAATGTCGCTGCTGATAATAGATCAATAGCAGCGACCTTTGGGTCGCCGCTAATTGGACGAGAACAATTAATATACAATAGAAAATTTAATAAACAATAGAAAATAAATGGAGTCGCTGCTATTTGGTCCAAACAGTGGCACCGTTGATCAAACATTCGATCAATACTAATTAGTTAGTTTAATTGATCATAATAATATCAAATGATCAACCTAAAATCCGAGCTATCATAGTGAATTAGTTGAATTAATGATTGTGATCAGATCAAATGATCGATTAAACATCCCAATTGAAATACGTTACTAGAATCGTTGTTAATGAATTAGTTCGATTAATTGTGATAAGATCAATTTATCAATTAAATATCCAATCGATCCTATTGAATAGTTTGATTGATCGTGATAGGTTCAAATGATCGATCCAACATTGGATCTATGAGTGAATTAGTTCAATTGATCGTGATAGGATCAAATGATCAATTAAACTTTCAATCTATCTTAATGAATTAGTTCGACTTATCGTGATAGGGTCATTTATATTAAACATCCAATTGATGTTAATAAATTAGTTCAATTAATCGTAATATGATTAAATGATCGATTAAACACCCGATCGATCTTAATGAATTAGTTCAATTGATCATGATAGGATCAAATGATCGATTAAACATCTGATCAATCTTAATGAATTAGTTTGATTGATCGTGATAAAATTATTTAGATTAAACATTTGATCGAACATTTGATCAATCTGAATGAATTAGTTCGATTGATTGTGATAAGATCAAATGATCGATCAAACATTCGATTGATCCTATTGAATTAGTTCGATTGATCGTAATATAATAAATTGATTGATCAAATATCCGATCGTTTCCAGTGAATTAATTTGATTGATCGTGATCGGATCAATTGATCGATCAAATTGAATACAATTGAAGTGTAAGCTTTTTATATTATCGTAGTGCATTAGTTATATTGGTCTTATCTTTTTTAAAAAAAAAAAAAGAAAGAAAGTTATATTGATTTTATATTATCTTTGGATTTTTGTATTATCTTATAATTAAGGGGTAAATTCAATTCACTTTACATCTCTAAAGTTTTAAGGGTTTTTCAATTTTACCCAAAAAGTTTCAAAACTGATAATTTACCCCGTTGAAGTTTCAAAAAGTAGCAATTTAACTCCATGTTAATTTTTGCCATCAAATTGGACAGAAATCAGTGAAATTATGTAATTACCCTCAGTTTTTTTTTTCTTTAATTTCCGTCCAGTTAGACGTAAAAAGTTAACAAGGGTTTAAATTGCTACATTTTGAAACTTCATAAACTGTCAATTTGAAACTTTGAGATAAAATTGAAAAACTATCAACTTAATGTTCTTTATCATAAAAATTTATAAGCGGAAATTATTAGTTAATATTATAATAAAAAAAACATATTACAAGAGAAAAATAATAAAAAAATTAAAATTAAAAAATTGTAAGTATAATTAAAAAAAAAAATCATATACCACGCCAAAGTGCAAAATAATAATAATAAAACGCATTAGCAGCGACCCAATTGTTGCTGCTATTAAGTTCAAACAGCAGCGACCTCTCGAGAGTCGCTGCTGATGAGTCCACAATAGCGGCGACATTTGGGTCGCCGCTATTTAGATTAGAAAAATTAGGCGCCTTCCCCGTGGCGCGTTTCTGAAATTTTTTGGATGAAAAATTTCGTAAACCGCGTCTTTTTTCCCCAAACCCTCAAAACACAAAAATCCCTAACACTCACCTTCCTCATCACTCTCACTCTCTCTCTCTCTCCCTCGCTCGGCGCACGTTTCTCTCTCTCTCTCTCTCTCACTCAGTTCTCTCTCACTCACCTTCCTCATCACTCTCACTCTCGATCTCTCTCTCACTCACTTTTTTCCCCAAACCCTCGTCACCTACGGTATCTTACAGGTTCAGACATCCTTTCTCCAAAATGCTATTTGTTTATTTGTTTATTTTGGCTCTTTCCATTGGCTCATGCTCCTTTATATGATTTCTGCATTTATTTAAGTCCATTGTCATATTTGTTTAAGTCCATTGTCCCGTTTATTTTTTTTAAAAGAAATATATCAAAATCCTAGTGGTTGTCTTTTAAACTGATTTTTATTCCGTTAGCTTTTCTCCTGGAGCGAGTGTCTTTCTTTTAATATTTTTATAAATTTTAGGTTTTGGCTTGCAATTGTTGGGTTTTAAGATTGTGGGTACTTTGTTTTGCTGATTTATTTGATGTGTTGCGTTTGATTTCAGCTGGGTTTCACTGACTTTTGCAGATAAGCTTGGGTTCTGCGAAATTTTATTTTATTTACCTAATTGGCTTTGTGCATATTCGTTTCTAGAGGAGTGTGGCACTTGGAAGCTGTTATTGCGTCAATCCTACCTGGTAAGTGTTTTTTTTTTTCGTTTCTTTTTTTCTCTGTAAATTTAATCTTTAGCATATTTTAGTTTCACCATATTATGTGGTTTGAGTAGATTAATCTTTGTAAACTTTGGTATGTTGGTATTCTGGATTCTTTTCGGGTTTAGTGCCACGCTTACAAATTTGGATATTCCTATTAGAAATTACATGTGCTTTTTGAGAATATTTAGGTTTGATTAACAATTCTGATATATGGGGGCAGCCTGTGTGTGACAGGCTGTAGGTGTTGAGATTCTGAATTCGTTTGGGTTCAATAACTTCCTTTCATATTTGATTTTTTGTACAAGGCAGTGGACTTTTAGCGTATTCATGTCTTATATTCACCTATGATTGTAGAGTGCATGTTGACCACTACTATTTCTTTATGGGTGTTTCTTGTTATTTTGCAGTTTTTAAAATGTGTTAATTTTACTTTTATCATTGCTAGTGAATATGTTATGTGTGAGTCTCAGTGTCATCTTCATGTTTCCTCTAGATGAAAGGAAAGAAACAAAGGTTTAATTCTTAGTTTGAGGAAACAAAATTCCATACTAGTAAAGAATAATACAATTTTATTTTCCCCTTTAGTTTGCAAGAATGCATGAGCAACAAGAACATTTGACTAGTACCTTCTTGTGAATCATCCAGGTCATTAAGGTTCATCTTTGATTTCTATTTATGCTTCTCTAGATGAGCAACAAGAACATTTGACTAGTACCTATGCTGTGTCTGCTGTTCAATTTCAATAGATTAATCATTTGACATTTATAATTTCGAATAAGATGTTTTTTAATGCTCTGTATTATGTGATGATTATGCATCTATTGAGGTATTTGCTTGCTTCTCATCTTGCTGACAGTTCCTTCTCCAATGTGCTGAACAATTGCCTCACAAGATTCCTTTATATGGGACAGTGGTAAGTGCATTTTCATCATTTTGCTCTCCATTCTCGCTCAGCCTTTTCATCTATGTTTTTGCTTTCAATCTAGAAAGAGCATATATTTATTTGAATGTCATTGCATAAATATGGATACATGTACTTATTTATGTCTCTCTGAATGTAAATTATGCAACTAAATGTAGAGGATAGAATACTCCATTAGGCTTACTGTGTGTGTATTTATGACTAGATGTTTACATGCACCAACTAGAAAAACTGGTTAGAATTTGCGTATGGACATTGGAGATATACTGAATTATTGAATCAGTCTATGTTTTCCTCAATTTGTTTATCATTAATGACTGGATATTCTGTGCTTATTAGATGATACTCCCTGTTGGATACTAATGGATCTACCTGTACCTGTCTCTGTCTCTGTCTCTATCTCTTCTCTCTCTCTCTCATTAGATTGGCTTGAAGAACTTGGAAAATGAGGACTTTGTCAGGAAAGTAGTGGAGACTATTCAAACTAATCTTCAGGTGAGCTAGTATGTGTCTGGCAATGGTTGCTAGGGTGCCTCTCTCTAGTTCTTATCTTATAGCTTAGATGCCCTAGCCTTCTCTGGTTATTCCTAATTGGCCAGAGTTTGGGAAGAGGCTTTGATTGATCAGAAAGATGTTGAATGAGTAATTTTTTTTTTCCCTGTTCTCTTTCAAAGGTGAGCTCAAAGCTCATGCATGAGTAAACATCTATTGGGCCATGGCCAGCAATACACATGATATCTGGCCTGGCCAATGACCAGACATGGACATTGACTCTGCAGCAGGAGTCGTTAGAAATGAGAGAGTATGGGCTTCTTTGCTTTCTGTTTTTGAATTCATGAAAACAGGAAATGGTGCAAAAATTCACTACCAAACAATTTTTATTTTATTTTTTCAGAAAACTAATCTAAAATACAACATATTTCCAATGAACATTAAAAGTATGTTTTCTGTTTTTTTTTAAATTTTTAATTTTTTTTATTTGGCTTTGGAAAAACAAATCCATTGTAAAACCATGTTTTTAAGGTTCCTTTTTGTTCTCTTGAAAATACAGTGTTTTCTTTGAATTGTTTCATGAAAACACAACCAAACTGGACCTATATTTGTTCCAAATTTTTAGCTCTATGTAACAAGCTAAAGTTCTATTTTTTGAAATCCCTTTCTCTATTAAAAATATTGATTGGATGGCTACATTCAGCAACACTCCTTTTTCTCTAGATTTTGATGATCTTTTGAATTTCTGTGCGAATCTGTTGTACACACCTGGAGGACACAAGGCTTCTAAATGAGTTTCCTGATTACTTATAAAAAGAGAAATGATTACAGGATAGTAAATTGGGTTTTATTCACTATTCCAATAGAACAGATTGTTGTTTAGAATTTGACCTTTGTCAACACGAAAGGTGGGAGGTGGCTTTTGTTTTGTAGTGAGTCCAACTGCATCATTTTATATATAAAGATAAAGTTTTGTTAGTAAACATTATTGTCTGCCATGAATAATGAGTAGAAAGAAAATGATGTTGATGTGAAACTGATTTGGGATGATAGACATAAGCTGCTGATTTTTGGCATGGTTGGCCACACAGGATGTGGAAGGTGTTGTTTAATTTGTTGCTGATACTATGCTCAACCAGGGAGACATGTTTGCTGTATGCAGACATTTACTTATTGCTGATACTATGCAGGCAACTTTTTGTTGTACATAGCTAGTTGAATCTTCATATTTAATATGTTGAGCTTGTATATTGCTTTCATGTAGTGAATAATTTGAAATTTTGCTAGAAATATTTTTATATATGACATTGAATTTTGCTTTCCCACTAGTATATATAATAAAATCCAAAATTAATTAATTAATTTTGGAATTTTTAATTTTAATTTTTTTTTTAAATTCTCACACCAATAGCAGCGACCTTTAGTATACGCTATTCTGCTGATTTTTTAAATTTTTCTGATATCATTAGCAGCGACCTCAAAGTCGTTGCTAATAATCCTTAATAGCAGCGACCCAAGAAGTCGTTGCAATTCAGGGTTATTAGCAGCGACACCGTAGCCCATTTCAAATTATTCTTGCGGCGACAAAAAAATTATTAGCGCGACAAAAGGTCTGCTAATGAGAATATTTAGCGGCGACCCATTGTCATGCTATTTAGCAATAATTGCGGACTTCTTTCCACCAAATAGCGACTAGCGGCTGCTATTTGTTAATAAGACGACTTTATAGCGGCGACTTTATGTAATAGCTAATGGCTACTAAATGCATTAAATGAATTCTCTTCATTTCAAATAAAATAGAGAGGATCCATTTCCCAAGAAAAGGGGTCGACACGACCCTCTTTGGTTTTCAAAATATGTTTAAATTTTCATTCCTATTTTGATCCATATAGATAGAAAGAAAGAACCAATATATATTGGTTGTAACGTTTTGAACATTAAACACCAAAACGAAAATGGATATTTGTATACTTTGAATGAGTAATTAAAGTGTATTAAAAAGAAATAAAAAAACAAAAACAAAAACAAAAACAAAAACTTACAGTAGGTAGCCTAGGACAATTAGAATTCTTGCTGCAGTCATTGAGGCCCCAAGCTACTTGGCCTTGGGCGTCCAAGGTGCCGCCACCACCGACTGTCAAACGGTTTACATATCGGAAATTGATCCAACTATCGGTTGGGAACTTGGATGGATCAGCAGGAGCCTTGAGAAACCCTCCAATCACCACGCCCACCGAGCCCATGCATGGACCCTCAAATCTCACTGCGTTCACCTTGTATGATCCTGGCGGGATCAATATCCTAGCCCTTCCCTTCCATTCACATGCTTCCTTCCACGCCTTCAGAAATGCCTAGGAAGAAAGAAAAAAAATAAAAACAATTTTAAATGAATATTTCAAAAACATCTTTGTTATCATTAACCCAAAAATTAACATATATAATAATATTCACAATTTATTAGTTTACTTTTGTTGCACTCTAATTCCCTCACAGAAATTGAATGCAATCCCTCAAAGTATTTCACTTAAGAACTCACAGTGTTTCACTCAAGAAAAGGCTCAATGATCAGCCTTGTTTATTAATCAAGCTTCTGCAATATTGCACTTACACAAGCAATAGTCTAGCTAACATTCCATCTAAACTAACTAGACTAATTACAAAATATCAAAAGCTTGCATGCAAGCAGAATACCCTCTACCTTCACTCTTATATATACTACTCCATCTCTTTATTATAATACGATAGTATGTAGGAGATTACACCCCTTGAGAGCTGTTGCAGCCCTCATCTTTAGGAGCACGTGTGCAGCATCTCTAACAAATTCCAGCTTGTGTAATCTGTTATACTCCAGCTATGATTCCTCCAAGCATCTCCTATTATCACTCCAACCGCTTATCAGCTACTATAGAATTATATTATAGAATTATATTACCACCTTTCTTATTATATAGTTATTATAATACTACTAATCAGAATAATACTTGTAACAACTTTTTGGCCGAGCTAGGCATTAAAGCGTGCATGCATGAAACCTATGATCTCATGATCTCATCTCATCCAGGAGACTCTCTAAACCCCTTTTTCTAAAAGCTACAGTACAACCCAAAATTTAGGAAAGTCCTATAACTTTCCTTATCATTATTATTATTATTTTTTAAAAAAAAAATGCTCTTTCCTCTCTCTTTCTGCTACCTTTGATTTAAAAGAATATTTAAAGAAAAATTCTATCTAGTAAACTGTTATACAATTGAGATGACGTGATAGCTAGTGAAAATTAGCCCATAATTATCTTTTTTACAAGCCTTGTTGAAAAACCTATCCCACTAGAAATGACTTAATAACTTATTTAAATGACAAGAAAAGAGGTGGGTAGCTTACTGTGCTGCCACAAACAAGCTTGAAATGATATATAACTCAATAAGTAATACACCGAACTGTTTTATTTTTTTGAAGAAGAATTCTGAAATTTTATTTAAGCTCAAAAAGAGCATAAATCAAGGAGAGGGATGTTGTTCCTCTCTCCTTAAAACGGTTGAGTTAAACATATTTTTCAAGAGAGAATTAATTTCGTAATAAAGAAGCTTTTTTGGACTCTTAAAAAGAAAATTTTTGTACTTTTCGTGGACTTCAAAATTTTCTTTAGCTTGTTATATATTCTGCAACCATCAATCAAATAGATTTTTATTTTTATTTTTTATTTTTTTTAACATGCCTGTACATGGAAGGGAAAGAGGGGAAGAATATTCGATCTAGTTAGAGACGGATTCAGAAAATTACATGGAGGGATCAGCCTTTGTTCTTTTTTTATGGGGGGAACAATATATATATTTTTTTTTACAGCTTTTTTTTTTCTTTTCATAATTGTGGGGACAGGCTCCCCAGTCCCCCCTCTGCATCTCTCGATCTAGTGATCTTTGTTTTATGATGCGCAATCTCTAATGGATTGAGTTACTCATTGAAAACAATCAAATAGATGAATTTGTTTTTGAAAGAATTGTTCAATAAAAGTTTTTTTTTTTTTTTTTTCATTTATATTATGTTGAAGTTCAATAATACCGCCATACTCACTTAGACGATTCTTAAAATATGTCTTGCGTGGTGCAATTTCGAATGCTATAAAAGGCTTGGTTTCCCTCACTGGACATCACTTAGTTTTAGATAAGATAATCAAATGTCCGATCCAATAAATGATATCAGAGTTAGGGTCATGGGGCCGAGTCGTGGGAGCGTCATGTTGAGGGAGGGATTGTTGAGGTTCAATAATGCCCGCTTTGCTCACTTAAATGGCTCTTAGAACATGCCTTAAATTGTCTCAAAGAAGTAGTTCAATCGGTTAGGATCACACCTAATAAATCAAAAGTCACTATTTTGAATTCTCCTCATCCTCTTGTGTGGACATGTTAAAAAAGAAAAAAATAACATGCCGTAAACTACTTAAACACGTGCTAAAAAATTTCAAAATATTTTCATTATTCTCTTATCTTTATATACACACATGTAAAGTGGTCAGTAAGGTACATTGCAAATTGAAAAAGGGGTTAAACTTCAACGGGTAAAATGCATTTTCCTCTAAAAAAAAGTAATTTCTATCTTATTTTTGGAATGAGTTTTCACATCTCAGAAATCTTTCCATTTATGATTTCCACTTAATACTATTCTTTCTCATCGTAAGATTCGTCGATCATAGCATCATCTTTTTTGTTACAAACATTCAAACAAAACATTTGTCACACTAACCTTAACTAAAAACATTCAAAATACAGCCATATTGGCCCAACACTTTTGAACCAATTCACAGACTAAGACGAAAGTTCTATGCAATACATATATATTCTTCTGTCCAGGTCCGTTGTTAGTTTGAATTTGTGATTTGAAAACGTGATTTTGTTATGTGAATACATAACGGGGATAGATTTTAGGTTCTGAGGGAACCTAGACTTTAGATTCTGAGAGAACCTAGATCTTAGATTCTGAGGGAACATAGACCTTTTTTAAACACAAGGTTTGGGGATTAAATTTGCATGCCTTTTTATTAAAGGTTCTTCTCTTTAAATAGAGAAAATAAACCTACTTGGAGTTGAATTCTATAACTGGTAATCAACTCCTATAATGACTCTAAGAGATAACTTCTATGAATTTGAAAACAATAAAGCTGTAACATAAGTTGATAAGCTATCACCTCAGTGATTCTCATCAAACGGACTCTTATTACTAATAAACTAATAAAAGGAATTAAAGGACTACTACTACTCTGCTTGCATGCTGTCATCTCCACGTAGACTCATAACATTCCACCCCTCCTAAAAAAACGTCCTTGTCTCAAGGGCGAACTCTGGAAATTCTTTTCTTCCAATGTTGCCCTCATTTTGCATTCTTTTCGTCTTTGGACTTTCATCCTCTTTCTAGGTAGTCGTTCAGAAAGTGGAAACGCCACTTTGTCAACAAGTGTCCAAATCTGCACCTTGATTCTCTTTGTGATTATGTGGGTTGGAGATGGTGGTTGCTCTATAGGTCACGGATGAAAGCTTGTAGCAAGGTTGGTTGATGAATTTTCTCGGTGAGAGATGGGTTTGTTGGGCAGTGGGTTGCTGATTTGTAGATGGCTTTGTGTTGAGACTCTATTGTTGGTGGTGATGGGGCTATTTTGGAATAATGGCGGAATTGGGTGGTAGTGAGATTGGGTTGTGGAATTGGGGCTTCAACATGGCAAAATGGATCTTGTGGATTGACAAGGTTCTTGACATCTTCTGTTGGCTGGAAATCTAGCGATGGCATGGAATTTAGGTTTTCATGGTGTGCCTTGTCACTGGTTCTTGTTGTAGAATTTTCCTAGAATCTTTTTCTTCTTTGGACTCCTTGCTGTCCAGTTTCTCTTCTATGCGTTGTTGGAGCTGGTCCATGCTTGCTTGCTGCGATGCTGAATTTTTTATGAGATCTTCAAGTAGTTTTTTGATCTCTGCATTTTGTTGCTCTAGCCGATCAAGCCGTGCCTCAGTTGTCATTGAGCAAGTTGGCTCTGATACTAATTTGTTACGTGAATACGTAACAGGGATAGATTTTAGGTTCTGAGGGAACCTAAACCTTAGATTCTAAGGGAACCTAGACCTTTTTTAAACACAAGGTTTGGGGATTAAATTTGCATGCCTTTTTATTAAAGGTTCTTCTCTTTAAATAGAGAAAATAAACCTACTTGGAGTTGAATTCTATAATTGGTAATCAACTCCTATAATGACTCTAAGAGATAACTTCTATGAATTTGAAAACAATAAAGCTGTAACATAAGTTGATAAGCTATCACCTCAGTGATTCTCATCAAACGGACTCTTATTACTAATAAACTAATAAAAGGAATTAAAGGACTACTATTACTCTACTTGCATGCTGTCATCTCCACGTAGACTCATAACAGATTTTTAAAACATAGTAAAGTATTTGGCAAAATCACAGCTTTACTTTTTAAATCGCAGTTTAATTTTTAAAATTGTACATTTTCACAAAATCACCTCATTACGTATGATTTGAAAATGCAAATTTTAGAAAAATGGCTATTTTTTTAAAACCGCAATCCTAAATGATCAATTTTCTGTAATTTGATTTAAAATTATACTTTTTATATACGAAATTGTAATGTCAAATGCACCCCAGTGAAATAACTTCTTTACTAGTTTGCCCACTACAAATGAAAGTCCTTTTTGTCCAACGGGAAGGCTAAAGCTTCTCTTGACCGTTTCACCAAATTAACTAAAAAACTATACTGATAAATCTAGTAGAAATGCTATGAGAGAGGGAAAAAAAAAAAAAACGTACATATGTATATGAAGAATAATCAAACATTCAATATTAATTGGCCGGAGATCATGTTTTATGAAGCGGATGCTATTAGTTTAAATTTTCTCTTTTCCTTCTTGTATGAACAGAGCCAGGATTTTCGTTGACAAGGGTCAAGATTTTTTTTTTTTAATGAACATAAAAAAAATTAAATTTGAATAAAAAGTAATTACAAATGTTGTAAAAAATAACTAACACAATAAATATGCTCTTCGAATTTGATCACTATCACTAAGATGGTAATCATAAATTTTTTTTCTTAAACAAGAATTTGCTAGCAAATTTGCTAAATCTACCAACACGAGCTCATTTAGAATTTAATTGAAATTCAATAGAATCCATAATCTCAAGTAATTACAATTATGTTTTATAAACAATTAATTTAAAAATCATCTAAATATAAAAACTCAATCAATGTAAACATTTAATTACCTAACTCTCGGTCTCTAAAAAATTAATTTGAATTGTTGAAGGTTGAGATTGCAAATTATTGAATGGCTAATTGCACTTGCAAATATGAGTTTTGATTCTTTTAAATATAATATGCACGTACTATACCTATTTAAAGACTTAAAAGTGGGCTAGGGTTTAAAAAAAAATAAAATAAGGGAGACTTCTCAAGTTCTCCCACATTTTTTTTTTTTTTTTTAGGGTTAAATACTTTATTAGTCCTTAGGGTTTGGAAATTTTATTTTTTTTCCTCCCTAGGGCTTGAAAAGTGACCAAATTAGTCCTTGCAGTTTTAAAAAGTGATTAAGTTAGGCCTTCCGTTAGTTGATCGTTAGTTGACTTAACGGACTGACATGTGGACTAATTAGAAGATGACATGTAGCCACCTAATTAAATTTAAAAAAAAAAAGATTCTGATGGATGTGTTGGATTCAAACGAAGAATCACGGCAATCAGAGACACCGCCGCACAATCGCCACAGTTTTCCACTTCTGATTGTACAAATAACCAGGACAATCAAGAAGAGCAAGATGTCGCTGAAAACGAGAACTTGAGCCTCCTCTCTGACTCCAAAAAGTCCAAATCTTCTTCTCATTGTGATGAAGCATCTGAAATCGTTACCCAAAGAAATCAAGAACTGGGTTTTGCTTTTGGTGCTCAACAATGTGGGTAAGTGCTAGGCTCTTTGGCTTTTGAGCCTTTTGGAATTGGGGATCTTGTGAACAAGGTCGAGGTTTTTTTTTTGAAAAAATATATTTTTTGAATTTTTTAAAAAAATAAAAAATTTAATTATGTGACCAAGCGTCAACTTTTAATTGGTTCATATGTTAAGTTAACTAACTTCAATCGATTTTAACGAATAAATTTAGTCACTTTTCAAAACCACAATGACTAATTTAGTTACTTTTCAAATCCTAAGGAAGAAAAAAATAAAGTTTTAAAACCCTAAAGACTAATGAGATATTTAACCATTTTTTTTTTAATAAAAAACCTACACAGCCAACACTTCTTGTCCATTCTTTTTTCATTTTTTTTTCCTTGACTTGCGTGCATGTCTTTACTAACTTGCCCATTCTTTTTTTTCCTTCTTTTTAAGAACAACAAAAACGGTGCGTTTTCTAGTAATTTAAGAAACTGTATTTTTTAGTTATCTTCAACCTCGTTTTTGCCTTTCTATATTCCTAACTGTAAACCTAATTTTGAAAAAACTATTGAAACCATGGTAAAACTTCCACATGAGTTATGGAAGCTAATTCTTTTGAAAAATAACTTGCCCAAGATGTGTTTTTGAGGGAGGGCAACCAAAATTTTGAAAAAAAAAAATTCAAGAGAAAAATATTTTTTTGGGAGGTGAAGGTAAGCATTTGACCCCTCTCGACCCCCCTTCATCCGCTCCGGCAACATGTAAAAAAAAGACAAAAAAAAAAAAATATTAATAATAATGACGTGGAAAGAACACCAAGACTCCATGACAATGCTGACGAGATGGTTTCTTGACGACGGTGGTGTTTGATCAACCGTTTGTGTGTGTACTGTTTGTGTTTGTACTGTAGATTTTTTTGTCTTTTTTCCTAAAAAATCAACAAACAATATATACCCATTATGCTAAATTACCAAAACATCCCTCCACCAAATTCCTTTCTCTCTTTAAACCCATTCTTTCACTCTTCAAAATCCATCCTCCGTGAAGCTGCACCGCCTCCAATGGGTGGTCGATCTTTAACTTCTCGGCCAACCGGTTGCACGAGATCAAGACCACCACAGCCATGAAGCCGCAGATGATTGCCGCCCAGGGCTCGACCACGGCGCATCCGGCGGTGATCGCTGCGAACCAGCCGAGAGCAAGCTGTTGTAGACGTCGGTCATGTTCGATGGCGGAGATGATTCTTCTGAAGAGAGTGGTGAGCGGCGGTGCCCGGCGAGAGTTGTGGTCACCGCGGTCCGGCCTATAGCGCTCCATTGGTTGAACCAGAGGTCTGTGCCCGCCATGCCTTCGACCATGTGGACGATGCCGGAGCCCGCAGCTTGGGGCTCTTCTTGGCTTGATTCGAAATGGGCATTCCTTCTTCAAGACCCTCCATGAGTCCCCAAGCATCGATAACCTCTGGCTCCTCGCGAGGAGGAGATCTCTGTAATCTCCTACTCTTTGCTCCCACACAATCTTTGGGGTTTGTGTTTTTCTTTCGTTTCAACGATGTTGGACATTTGGACTGGTTCAAACCGTACATCTTCTTTTGAACAAACCATGCTAAGAAGGAAAACCAAAAAAATAAGGGTAAAAATGTAATTTTATCAACTGACCTGTGTTTTTCAAATGAGAGGCGGTCAAACATATCATGTCTGCGTGCAATCGCTATACAATATAAGCATAAGCGGGTTAGCAAGGGCGACGTGGCCCTCCTCGACATTCATTTAATTAAGATTTGATAGAAATGGACATCCATTTAATCAATGTTCCTTTACAACATTGACCGAAAACCATTTTGAAAGGAATATGTTTTGAGTCACTCTTGATGCCTGCAAAACAAAAAAAAAAAAAGGTGTAAATCCTCTATTAGATTAACATATTTGTTGAACTTTCAAAAAAAAAAAAAAAAAAACATATTTGTTGAAGGAAATTTCAAGTAACGTTCATCAACGACTAGCATTACAAGAAAAATGATCTTTAGCGATCAAATTTTTAGCGACGACTTAAAAGTTATTGCTAATGGTACTTATTAGTGATGATATTTTGTAATTGTTGCTAATGTCATAGACAATTTAATGTTAGCGACGACATTTTATCGTTGCTAACATGTCATCATTAATATTGTGGATTTTTTTTTTTTTTTTTTTAAGCCACAAAAAAGCATCAGCAACAAAATTTTGCTTATTTGCAACGACCATTATAGTCGCAGATAATAAAGTTATTAGTGACCACAACAGTTGGTGCTTAGCGATGACAGTGAATGTCGTCACTAAAAGTGCAAATAAATATTATTGCAAAAGCATTAGCGACCATAGAAGTTGTCGCTGATGTAACATTATGTATAGCTTTTAAATGTAGAACTTTTATCAAAAGTACTTTTATTGAAAAGCTGTTACATGTTTTGTAATTATATGTCTTAAGTGCTTTTTTAAAGTTAATAATGTTTGGTAACAAAATAAAAAATATGCTTTTAGTTACAAAAATGATAATAATGAACATGTACTTATGAAATTTTATGATATACTCAACTTCGTCCACAAATCAACACATAAAAAAAATTCAATAAATCCTTGCATTCTTTTAAACCCAAATTTTAACAAAATAACATTACAAAATAACAACACTACTACATATTACGTCAATTAATTTCTCTATTTTTTATTTGCTTGATGAAATTAATATGCAACCATGAGAATGAGTTTTTCAGTTAACAGCCTTGAACGCAAGCTCCTCTTGAATCAATACAAACAACAATTTAAATTCTGCATGTTATTTTTATGAAGTTCTACTTGAGTAGGTATCCCTAAACACCCCAGGGGCAATCTTACCACCAAGAAAGGCAAGTTTATTGCACACAAATATCAATATACATAAATTGTAGAAGAGCCACATGATGCTACATAAGCTAATTAATAGCTCACTCCAACGCATGCCTAACCCTTCTTTTTGTTTTTATGTTTTTTGTTTGACATCCAGCACGCTTCTTGAAACAAGAGAAAGATGCATTTTCATACTCTTCCAGCACGCCTCTTGAAACTCTTTTTTTTTTTTTCCTCTCTTCTCTGATTTTCTCCCTCTCTTCTCAATACTCTTCCATCTTCATCATCTTCATACTCTTCAAGGCTTCCAGCACGCCTCTTGAAACTTTTTTTTTTTTTTTCACTTCCTCTGGTTTTCTCCCTCTCTTCTCAGTACTCTTCCATCTTCATCATCTATATTTCTCCTACATCCTATCTCAATATTTCACACTCAATAACTCAAACATAGACAGACCTTCAAATCCTACGCCTACATATACCAACTGAAATGAGAACCTCAACTTGGATTTGCCTTACTCTGGAGCAGCTTCAATGCGACAGAAGGATAAATCGAAGGGTTGGGAAGAGATGCTTGTTTATGGGTATGATTGTTATTATGTGAAATTCGTAAGGTATTTTTGTCCGTGCATATATTTCATTAAACACAAATTGTGATGCGCCTTTCTTCTAGAAGTCCGTTTTGAGCAGAAGCCTCATTTCCCAACTTTGCCCCAAAAGCGGTTTTGAGCTTTTAAAATCTCAAAAGCGCTTTGGAAATATTTTGCCAAACAATCCTACGTTTTTCTGAAGCGGACTTACAAGACTTCATAAGCGCGTTTTGGGTAACATGCTCTAAAACGAATATAAACTACCCTGGTTGACGAAAAAATTTAGGCGGGATTCCTTGGTGCTTCTAATTTCGCACGAAATCCTCTCCCTCATTTCCCCTGACTCAACTATTCATTTGCCCTAATGTCACACACCTAATTAATGTCACACCGTTCTCTCTCTCTCCCTCCCTCCCTCCCTCCGTCTCTCTCATCCTCTACATCATTTCCGGTGACCTAGCTCCTGTGAAATCAGCTTCAGTGGTCCGTGATTTGGCAAAAGTTTACCTTGTAGAGCTTCTCAGCGTTCAAGATAAACTCTACAAGGTAAACTTTTGCCCTAAACGTCTCTCTCTTTCTTTATCTAGTCTCTCTTTCTCTGCAAAACGAAGGAAAGGTGAGGTTATTGTTTCTTGCTCTCTTTCTCGATTTCTTTGTGTAGGTAATTGTTAAGATTGTGAATGAGTTGATTTCAGGAAATTTGTAGTTTTTTTATATTCCCATAAGAAGTTTTTTGCTAATTATTGGTGCTCAATTTGACAAGGATGGCTATTCATGGAGACCCTACTATGGAGATGGGGATAGGGAGACTAACTTTCAGCCATGGCTACAGAGTAGTTAGTCTCTCTATCTCTCATGAAATTAATGCTTCCTTTGGCATATCCATTGGTTATTATAGCTAATATTCAGTTGATTTGGGGATTTGAGGGTGAGAACTGAAAATTCCCTGCATTTTGTAAATCTATTATCAACTGCTGGTTGATGATTGACTGTCTGTTTTGAAAATCCCCTTGACTCAGTGTTTGCCGTTGGACCCGATTATATTGGGCAATCAGAAATGTACGCGCTCAGGAGAGCCTAAGAAGGGTTCTGGGTGTTCCTTTTGGACCATTCCTTTGGAGTTGCCCACCCTAAGCCTCCACCTCGGTCGCTACAGAGGAGCTAAAGCACTTCAAAGAAAGTGTACAAGATGCCTCTAGAAAGGCCAAGTATATTTTATTCATTCTATTGCAAGTTCCTACCACATGTTATGCTTTTAATAACACGAATGTCTTTCATTAAGAAAGGTATATTTTATTCATTCTATTGCCTAATACCCTTTCACTACCACGGGAACATGAAACTGAGCTTCTTGGATTCCAGAATAGTCTCAAGAGGTATTATAAAAATTAAGGGAAATCAGTTGTTTTGTTTGAGCAGATTTCAGAACGTATTACTCATGCTAATCATCAGGCAAAAGATTTCTCCTTCGCAGGTTCCTTTATTAGATGCATATTGTGTTAAGACTTGGGAATGGCTGACAATTTCCCAGTGATAAAAGCTCAACCTCTCCGGCGCCCTGTACCCCGCCAGTCCCTCACCCACCGGCCATCTCCCCTAGGTAAATCTACATTTCACTTGCTCATCTTGTTGTTTAAATATTCATTCTGGTTGCTGGATAATTATCATTAATTTCTCATCCTCTAAGTTTTTGGCTCGACTTTTTGAAACCATAATCATAAAATCCTTAGATTTGGATGATTGTTTTGGGCATATTGTCTTTGTTTGTGATGTTTTGGTGGCATTTTAGTTTGTTTTATGCCTGTCAGTGTTGGCGTGGGTGTTTTTTGGGCCAATGATGTTCTAGGTTGTGGTACGGTGGTGATTGGTGCTGGGTGATTGGGAGAATGCTCTAATTTGCATCAATCAAGGCTCACCTTTAGAAAACATAAATTTCACAATTTAGATTAGTCTATAATAAAGAAACCCAGGCACCAGGGCAGGTTTAGATCATTAAATATCCTTGAAGGCTTCAAAAATGTTGATTCAAAGGTCTGGAGTGATCTTGTTTACTCTATCGATTTATGGCAAAATCAAGTTCAACATTTCATAGAGCAGGTACCCACTAGTGCTGCAATATTCATGTATTTCTTTTCTGCATAGCAATTGTTTTTGACATACTCCTTGTAATTAAATACTTATATCGATTGTGTCTGCTTATACAATTAAGTTGGCATGTATCAAGTGGTGCGACCTCTTGAACGGATTCCTCATGTGTTTCCTTGCTCGAAGTTTCCTTTCTGTCACTGTGCTTCAGTAAGCACTAAACATGATGGAATATTCCTCAATTTTGTGATTGATTCGGTGAATGTGATTGATTCGGTGGAAAACAGAAGGGTCTCTCCGGTTCAGTCTCCTAAGGTTAGTGGGAAGGAGAGTTGGATCTGATCAACAAGCCACCACCCGTTCACCGAGGATGAAACAACCAACGGCCGAGAATAATCGCAAGGATGAGAAAGTGTTTAGTACTCCAACGGAGGACGAGTCATCCACCACCGTTTCCGAAAGCCGTATTAGCACTTGTTCACATACGGATACAGAGGTACACTAATAATAATAATAATAATAATAATAGTAATAGTAATAAAATATATGTTATTTGTTGATTAATGTAAATTCTGTGGCTTGTTGGTCGTAGAGGTCCAAGGTGGACGATAATAAGGAGGGAGGGAGCTTATTAGAAGTGTGATAAGCTGCTTCACAGTATAGCTGAGATGATGGCGACCGAGTTGCAGCCGAGTCCAGTCTCGGTGCTTGACTCGTCGTTTTACAAGGACGATTCATCGTCGCCTTCCCCAGTGATGAAACGGAGCATTGATTTCAAAGGTTAAACAAAAAAAGAAAAAAAAAAAAGAGGACACTTGTAACTTTAAACTGACTAGTCTTTACTCAGATACATATTGCATTTTGGGAGCACTTACTGCAGACTCTTTAAACACATTTTTTTGTCAGTTTGAAGAGCTCATTTAACAAAAAGAGCTAAAAACACCACTTTTCAGCCTCTTTATTTTAACAAAAAACTTAACAATGTGAACAGTATTTATTTAAACTTAACAATTATTATTCACTCTCTACTCTTTAAACAATTATATTTTCTTTCTCCACCTTTTTCCTTTTTCTTTTTCTCTCATTTTTTTCTCCGCAGTCTTTTTTGTTTTCCCCCTCCGCAGGACTTTTTTTCGTTTTCCCCCGCTCTCAGATATCAGGTCTTTTTTTTTCTTTGCTTATTTTTTGGAGCTATTGTTTTTGGAGCTTTTTTTTTTTTTTTTGGAAGGAGCTATTGTTTTCGGAGCTATTGTTTTCTCTAATTTTTTGGAGCTATTGTGTCGCTACTTGTGTCGCTCATTGTTTTTGAAAATATGAGTGCTAAGATTTGACACAGTAAAAAATGACCGTTAAAAAAATTACAAATTTTAAAAAATATTACCGTTAGAATAAGGTAAATATTCGTAAAATAGACAATTAGAAAAATATAAATATTCAAAAATATAAAAGTTAAAGAAAGAATAAACAAATCTTTGCAAAATAATATTTTAATAAAATAGTGAAAGTGAATTGTTAAAGTAGAAATGCTGAAAAATGTTTTAAAAACATGAGTTGTTAAAATAATAAAATGAGTATTTTTTATTATTTTGAAAGTCAAATTTAAAGAAACCGTTGTGGATGCTCTAAGACTATGACTCTGTTTTGCTAAATCTGGCCCTTTTTAGGCCTCCAGGCCTACTTCGGAGGGAATGGGTAGTTGTCATCTACAGTGACTTATTTCCAGTCCGGTCACATGAATCCAATAAATGCAAGCCACACAAGCACTGTGGGTGGTTACAGTGCTGGATAACCACCCCAAACCCCCAAAAAAAAAAAAAAAAAATTATGCTGCTAACTTGGGCGGAATTAGCTCTCTGAAACGTGCCTTTGGGTACGGTCACGTAGGAGTAATCGTCGTTGTGCAACAGTTTCCCTTAGATGGGAAGTGTAAGATTTCAACGATAATCGATAACCCCACCCGGCACCCACCCACACTTGGATTAAATTGGGAGGGGGGGACCCAGACCTTTCTTTCTCTGAAAAATTACCTCGTGCGAGAAAGAAAATCTCTTTAACTCTAAAAGTCTAACTTCCCCGGTACACCGTAGCTGCTGCTGGTGTTGGGAAGGTATGTACCTCAGTGAAAATGACTGACTGGTGTCCCTTGAGACCGCTATTGAGGGATGGTAGCAAAAAAATTACTTCAGTTTAGATTAACTTTTGAACATAAGGATTGCAACCAACCCAACCAACCCTATTCATTTTTATGCTAGCTCAATAAGAGTGTCTTGACTTTTTCCACTTTGAGCTCCTCAAAATTTATCTTCTAAATTTTGGAGATTACTTTATTTAATTTGCTAAAATTGGTTTGTGCACACTATTTAACAAAGTCTGCAAGTGTCAAAAAATATTTTGTGTTCGACTTCAAGGTCATTGTAAAAGCTTTTCAGGTTTACATGCTGTAGTCTATTTTTGGGAAGTACCATATCTTTTCCATTTGGTCTCAATAATCTTTAATCCCAAAGAAATCCCAAAGAAACACTTATTAAAAAAAAAAAAAAAAATCTTTAATCCTAAAAGTTATAGGCCTTATTCAAGAACCATAAAAAGAAAAGATTTAATCGAATAGAAAGAAGTTAAATTATGTTGTACATGAAAATACTAAATCAGATGTCATAAATTTAACTCGTTAGGGTAATATGGATGTGCTTGAACAAGGGCTGCCATGTGATGAACTTTTCTGGTTTACATAATATGTGGGACCTGGCACCAGACACTGATTTGTTAAAGGAGCTACTAGAGAAATACACTTGCAGATTTGATTGTAATTTGTAAGTTGTCTAATTCAGTTGGAAAATTGATCTGGCCGTGTGCTTGATCTTTTTCTCTTATTGAGAGCGTACACTGCTGCTTATTTACCAGGATAATTCCTTGCAAGCTGTATGGTCTAGCAGTAAAAAAGATAGAAGACTGATTAGGTATGGCATTGCCGTGATAATCATATGGTTAGCTCAGACTTGTTGTTTACAGCTTGAGTTCTATCAATTGCTTGATTTGTATGTTCAATGATATAGTAGAATCTGAAACATTGCTTTATTAAAAACTAATACTAATTTGTTCTTTATTTGCCCGGTCCCTTTGTAGCTTGCTTTATAAATTGCTACCAAGACTATATTTGAACAAACATTGAGATGGACAAGACTTGGGTGTGAATTTTGCTCATTTTGATGGGAATGTTTAAAGATATATGATTTGGGAACTTCACACCTTATTTTGTTATGATGAGGTTGGTGCAAGGATTCTACTCTACCTATGCTTTTTTTTTTTTTTAGATATTGGTTTGATGTGCTTTGCATTGTTATGGTTGTTCTTATCAATTTCTTGTATGTGCTTATATTTGGACACAAGTAATAGGACTATATATTGGGTTGTGTAACAGATGACTTTGAGGAATACGATCTGTATATTTCTTCAACCGTTCTTTCCCCTCTTAATCTCTTTATAATTAGTTTGGCATTGCAACATGTAAGGCTGACGCGGACAGGAGGAGGAGTGAAACCCTCCTTTGTTTATAATGCCTTAGGAATTGTAGAATTATTGTGTTTGGATAATTAGTTAAATGCTTAAAAAAAGACTTGAAAAAAATATACATAAAAAAATACTTGAAAATAGTTATCGGTTAATGTGTTTATCGGTTATTTTTTTGGTATTGATTTGAAGTTAATTGTAATTATAATGTTTTTGAATCTTGCAATAGTTGAAATGTCTTTGCCTGATTCTACACGATGCATATATAGAGGCTTAGTGTATTGCCTTGTTCAGGTATCTACTTATATTGATCTATCTCCTTTAAGTACATGCCTTTCTTGTTTCATACGCGGAGTGGAATCACTTAATAATTGATCTTTTCCCTCAATTAATAATAATTAATCTTTTCCCTCAATGAGACTTTGCACACTATGCATACAAGACTATGGAGCAAGGTTGGGTTTATGGGAATTAAATTGGACATGAGCAAAGCATATGATAGGGTGGAATGGGATTTCTTGGAAGCAGTCATGTCAAAAATGGGTTTTGCGGAGAGATGGGTGTCTTTGATTATGGCTTGTGTTCGATCAGTCTCATATTCCATTGTAGTTAATGGGACTCCAGTGGGACATATAAACCCTTCTAGGGGGCTACGACAAGGAGATCCAATTTCACCGTATCTCTTCCTACTATGTGCAGAGGTTCTCAGTTCAATGCTGAGTAAGGCGGAATCAGCAGGTGTTATCACAGGGGTGCCTACCTCAAAGAGGGGACCAAAGTTGACTCACTTATTTTTTGCAGATGATAGCCTTCTTTTCTGTAAGGCAAATTCGGTGGAATGGCGGAGGCTCACAAAAATTTTGGAGAGATATGAAGATGCATCTGGGCAAAAACTCAACAAGGATAAGACTTCTATATTTTTTTCTCGCAATACTAGCCAGGAAAAACGGGAGGAAATTGCGCGACTCTCGGGTTTAAGTGCGACACAAAGTTATGAAAAATACTTGGGGCTGCCTACAATGGTGGGGCGTTCAAGGTATAATTCTTTCAAAAGCATTAAAGACAGAGTCTGGAACCGGCTTAATGATTGGAAGGCTAAATTTCTATCACAGGCGGGGAAGGAAATTCTAATTAAAGCTGTGGTTCAAGCCATTCCCACTTATTGCATGAGTGTTTTTCTCCTCCCAAAAACTCTATGTAAGGAATTAAATGGACTTATGCAGCGTTTCTGGTGGGGGCATAAGGAAAATACCTCAAGGATCCATTGGATGAGTTGGGAGAAAATGGGTATCACTAAGGAGCAGGGGGGTCTGGGCTTTCGAGACTTGGTTATGTTTAATAAGGCCCTTCTTGCAAAACAGGTGTGGAGAATCCTTAAAAATCCAGAATCCTTGGTAGCTAGGATTATGCAAGCTAAATATTTCCCACATACCTCTATAATGGAAGCAGTTGTTGGAAATCGACCATCTCAAGCCTGGAGAAGCATCTTAGCTGCAAAGGACTTGGTCCAAGAAGGGGCTATATGGAGGGTAGGAAACGGGGATGACATCAAGGTGTGGGGAGATAAGTGGCTACCTACCCCTACCTCATATTCGGTCCAATCACCACGCCTCAACCAGGAAGAAAATATGAGAGTGAGCAGTTTAATTGATAAGAATCTAAAGCAATGGAACAATTCCCTTATCACTTCCATTTTTAGGCCAGAAGAAGCCATGGCTATCACAAACATACCATTAAGTCCATTCCTCCCGAGGGATAGGCTTATTTGGAGATGCACAAAAAATGGAGATTTCACTGTGAGAAGTGCTTATCACCTTGGGATGGAGAGACAAGAGAGACAACTACCAGGTTGTTCGGGCACCAAAAAAGAGGGGACAGTGTGGAAGACATGCTGGAGTTTGAAAGTACCAAATGCAGTCAAGATGTTTCTGTGGCGCGCATGCCACAACTTACTACCAACAAAGGTTAATTTGCTGAAAAGAGGTATTTGTGACAACGTAATATGCCCAATTTGTCTGATTGAGAATGAAACTGTGGAACATATAATGTGGGAATGCCCCGCGGCGAGTGATGTCTGGGGAGGAGCTCCGATCAAACTGCAGAAAAGCAACTGCTTAGGGGGGAACTTCTTACAGATCTTGGAAGGTGTTATTTCAAGGTGCACAAAAGAAGAGACTGAATTTTTTGCTGTAACTGCCAGGCGCCTATGGCACCGCCGAAATGAAGTAGTGCATGGTGGAACCTTTATGCACCCTACGCAGCTAGTAAGAGAAGCAGTGGCCTCATTGGGTGATTTTAAACGGGTCAACCAACGGGAAGAAGTAGAAGCTACAGTATCTGTAACCAGTGAAGTGGAGAAATGGAAGCCACCTCCAGAGAACACTTTGAAGATTAATTGGGACGCTGCTGTGGACTCAAAAAATGGAATTGTCGGTTTGGGGATCATTGTAAGGGATGAGAGAGGAAATTTCATCTCAGCTGAAACGAAATATCTGGCGATACATGTGGAACCTATTGTGGCAGAAATTTTGGCAGCCCTACAAGCACTCCTTTTATGTACGGAGCAGGGTTACCAAAAGACCATTCTGGAGGGAGATGCTATGCAAGTGGTAAACTTGATCAACTCCGAGGAACCTTGCAATTGTGGGTATGGTCATTTGGTCGAAGATATTCGGAAAGGTAGCCGTTCCTTGGGTGAGATCCGGTTTCAGTACGTTAGAAGAATAGCAAACAAGGCTGCCCATAAACTAGCTTTACTAGCTAGGACCCATGTCACCAATATGAGGTGGATGTTTATTCCAACTTGTATTAGTGGTATTGTAATGGATGAGAGAATTTTCTTGTCCAATTGATTTTTGCTCCTTTTGAGAGCTTGAATAATATCCAGAATTTCCCTTCAAAAAAAAAAAAGTAGTGAGTCAGTGACATATTATTGCCAAGGAATTTCCCAAATGCGTCCCATGAATGCATGGACCCGCGCGTCAAACGCCATCTCCCTCTGGTTGTGGAAAAATGTTAGAGAATTATGAACGCTAATTAATTTGGTAATTATTGTACTTGTACCCCCTACACAAACGGGAAAAGATTCATCTCTATTTCAAATTCTCTTTATTTCTTTAAGTTAATGTATTTAAAAAGGTGATGTTGTTGTTTCTAAGGGGTAATTTAATTTGTTATGGATCATACCTTATGAAGTGAATGTCATTAGTTTGAATCCTCATTCTTTCTTTCCTTCTGTAGACATGTCAAAAAAAATAAAAAGATAGTCTTGTCCAAAAATTTTAACCTCAAAAAAATTCGAACAATTTTACCCTTCTAAATACACCAAGTGAAAGAAATAGAAGGAATTTGAAATAGAGAGCACGGGGCTTTCACTTGCATGTAGTGTGGTCACCAAAAAACTTTAGTAACATCGTAAGGACATAAATTTCCTCTCTGGAGGAAATTTATGTTGTTTAAATATAGTTTTTATCAAAAAAAAAAAAAAAAGTTAGAAAAAATTCTTCTAACCTATTATATAAAATTGACACGTATCACTTTTCATATTTATGAAAAACATATATTTTTTTAAATAACAAGTAAGAAGTACATTTTTTTTTTAAAAATAAAATTTCTTCCAACTTTAATTGTTCTTAAAAAAAGCATGTGTTTTTCACGTATAAAGCACACATATCATTTTTAATTAAATAAATTGGATGAATTTTCTCAAACTTAGTTTGGAGGAAAATTCTGTAAAAAAAAATAATAATAATAAAAAGAAATTGCTTACAATTAGCGACGGAACAAGAAACTTTGATATATGGGAGAGGGCCAAGTATAACTGAGAAATATATTAAGATTATGGACAGGGATGGAGCCAAAAAATTTTATGGGAGGGTGCCAGCCAAATTTTTTTTTGGTTCTTTAGAATTTTTTTATTAAAAAGAAATATATATTTTTGTTGTTTTTTAAACTAAAGACTACCTAAGGGCCAAAAATAAAGATAAAAAGATCATGAGTATAGCCCAAAAAAATTAAGAATAGGGCCAAAATTTTTTTATTGGATATGGCCATAAAATCTAAAAATAGGGCCAAATTGTTTTTAGGAGGGGGCCAAATGACTAAAGTTAAAACCAACTTTTTCATTTTTTTTACTTATAATTTTTTTTTGGGGGGGGGTGGGGACCATGGTGGTCCCCCACCCCGGTCGCCCCCTCCCTCCGTCATTGATTATGGATTAAATTAATATATAAAAATAAACTTAGTATAAATTTAGTGTTGAAAAAAAAAAAGACACAAAAAAATTATTTCATAAAAAATATTTCAATTTTAAGTTGAAACCCCTATCAAAATGGAACTTAGCGTTTTTTAAATATTGAAAATCATCTATGATTGGATATGTACTAAATAACATTGCAAGTTCTCTTATACATTTATTTTATATTGGAGTCTTTAAAAAGATAAAAAAAAAATAAAAATGAAAAAACATATTTGTGGTTAACAATAAACAGACTCATATGAAAAATAATAAAATATAATAGACTTTTAATAACCAATTAGTTGTGTACAATTTTTTCTTAATCTTTTTATGTTTAGGGCCTGTTTATGATTGCATTTGAGAGGCATAAAAATACTTTTAACATTCCAAAAGCCCATTTGAAAAAAACAATACTCGTTTGTTAAAAAAAATAAAAGTGCTTTTGAGGGTCTAAAAAGCTTAAAAATGGTTAAAATGTACTTTTAGCAAAAGCTTAAAAATGAAGTTTTTGCCCAAAAGCTCTTTTTGACTTAAAAAATATATTTCTCAAACGCAATCCCAAACATAATCTTATTGGTTCTAAGGGTTTTTTTCTACAATTTTTGTTCTTTCTTTCTATATATATATATTGTTGTTTCTCATGAACTAAAAATTAGTCTAAAAATATTGTAATTTGCAATCAAATAACAATTAAATAATTACAATTTCTTATAAATACATTTTACTACATAAATATAATCGACTGTTTTCTTCTTCAAATTTTTGTGATAAACCAAGCATAAGCTAAGCATAGTTGATACTTTTGCCGAATTAAATGAATTTTTCTTTTGGCCTGAGCTCAAAATTCAATGATGTATAATATATTTCTAACATAAGCATGTGACCAACAGGCAGGGCTGGCCCATTGTACTTAAGGGCGTTAGGCGAAATTTTGGAGTTGGACATTATTTTTTTTTAATATTTAAATATTAATTAAATAATATTATTATTTTCATTCATGTTAGTAATATGTTTTTTTGTTGTTTCATGACTTTTAAGTTTAACTTTTAAGTTCTTTTCTTAACTAGTTGCATTCTATTAGGGTCATATATATATATATATATATATATATATATATATATATTTTTTTTTGATATGTCGACACAAGGGTAGGAGAGAGGGGATTCGAATTAGTGACCTCCGTTTCATAAGGCGTGGTTCACAACCAATTGAGCTACTTCTTGGGATGGGTTATAAATATTTGTAACAATAGAGTTAGAGACATCAATAATATTTTCATTATCTTCTAATAAGATAATTTTTTTTGATGAATTTATTATTCATTTATGAGTTTTTTACCTAAATTATCCTCAATATTTTGTTTATTGTTAATAACAAATTTATTAAAGGCCATATTTGAGATTCAATCAGTTTTTCTACTTTTCTCTTCTTTTAAGTATTTCATATCTTAATGCATATTTTCTAGTATACATGTTTGATTAAAAATATTAACAAATTAAAAAAATATGATTTATAAAAAAAAATTGGATTATAATCAAATAAATTACAAAATAGAATAATAAAACTTGTTTGAAAATTGGCAAAGATGTACCACGGAGGAGGAGAGGAAGAAAAGAAGAGAAGAAAATGAAGAAGAGGAAGGAGAGAGAGTGAGAGCAAAGGGTGACAGAGGAGAGAGCCTAATATTTCTCTTTTTTTGAGAAAAAAGAATCATGCTCTCTCTCCTTTGCCGACAGAGGAGAGAGAGAAGGATTAGAAAGACAAAAAAGAAAAGAAAAGAAAAGAAAATGATGTGGCATATTTGTTTTTTTTGGGTTAATTGGTCTTATTTTACAATGAGCTTATTATATTGAGGCCTTATTTTAGAGGCCTTAAGTTTTTATGGAAAAAAATATTTGAGCCTTATTTAAAAAAAATTGGGCCTTAAGTTTAAAATAAAAAAATAAAAAAAGAATTTTTTTAGCCCTTATTAATTTTTTTTTTTGACTTTATAAATTCAAGGCCCTAGGCGATGGTCTTAGTGACCTAGCCATTGGGCCGGCCCCTACCTACAGGGTATTCCTGCATCTGGGCCTTGTTGTACATGATAACACAATACTTTGGGTGCAAAATATATATATATACACACACGCGTGGTTGTGCGTTGGCCAAGGCTTTGAGAAACTTAGGCTTTATTTTGTATCATAGATGCATGGTACCTCAATAATAGATAAAAACAGATATAGTACATTTGTCTACATTTTGTCCAAAAATTAATGGAAATCCACATTAGCACCATTAAAAAATTCAAACGTGCCTATATACATAAAAATGAAAAAAAAATAACATTTTTAAAAACTAAACCAATTAAAAACATTAAATTAAGAAGAAAATGAAAAAACCACCCATTTTCCGTTTTCATGTTTAGCCATTATTGAAATACCTTCTATATATGATACAAAATGAAATCCAGAAGAACAAAAAATAAAATTGTTAAACGGGATGGACCAAAAAGTATTTAATCCTGGCCTACAATAATAATATATAGATGATGACCTATCTTTGAGGTCTACTCTAGTCTTCACTTTCAAAGCAACTCCTCTCTCCAAACTCCTTGATATATAGTAGTACAATAATTAATGATTTTTGCCTGCGTAGGCGAAGGTATTTTCCTTGGCAAAAATGAAGAAGAAGATGTTTCTTGTTCCATTTCTCCTTGTGTCAACTCTCTCCTTTTGCTTCGCAACCTTCCCTTTGGGAGCCTCTTTATTGCCGGGTGAAGGTATGCTGATATTTAACCTGAATAAATCATGGTTTCATGGCGATGAAATTCAATCCCTTTTTTCATCGGAAAAAAACTTGCATATTTGATTGGTTGAATTTGATCATATCTTTTGCAGAGCAAGCGGCATTAAGTGAGATAGGTAAGACGTTGGGGAAGACGGACTGGAATTTCAGCGTCGGTCCATGCAGTGGACAACCTGGATGGATCGACCAAATACAAGGATCTATTGAGAACAATCTCACCTGCGACTGCTCCTCCTCCAATGGAACTACATGCCACGTTGTCAGCATGTACGTCATATCTATCTCCTATAATAATATTATAATATACACTTGATCTGCACATACGCATAAATCCACCGACATATGTTTCACTGAGATTTTTTGGTGAAGAAATAATGCAGCATATATACTCTTTGCTTATATATATATATATATATATATATATATATTTGGTGATTTTTAAAATCATTTTTATAGTTGAGATAAATTGAATCCAATGAAAATTTTAAACATCACTTATAGTCTTAAGAAGGTGTAAAAATGAGTGTGAAAAAATAAAAGTCTATTTTTTAACATAAGCCGTCCAGAATGCCCTTTTTGACTTTTCGTATTTTTTGATTTCATTTGCTTTAAAGCGATCAAACGGTTGCCATTTATTAAAAGTAACAAGCATTATATATGCCAATTTCCATGCTTTTAAACTTATAAACAATTAGAGGCTAAGATGCAATGCTAAAACATAAAAGCTACTGTCCCTAAGAGGTAACTCAATCAGTTGAGATCACTCTTAATGAAGAGGAAGTCACTAGTTCGAATCTCTTTCTTCCCTCTTATGTGGATATGTCGAAAAAGAAAAACATGAAAGCTACCTCAAAATATTTTTTGATTCTGTATAAATTTGGGGAGTTGGCATGCTCTATTAATCCTTAATTAAAAAAAAATAAAAAAAAAAAAAGTAAAGAGAGCATAGCAACTTAATAAAGATGCAGGTATATGTAAAAAAAAAAGAAGGAAAAATAAAGATGCAGGTAAGATGGATATATACATTATATATAATTACATAAGAAACATTTATTTTTTATTTTTTATTTTTAAATCAAATAAAAGTGAAGTTGGGTCTGCCGACTGCATTTGAATAGTATGATCATTTTTTTTTTTTTTTTTTTTAACTTTTGGGCCTTATTTGGTAAAGGGTTTGGGTATTTTCATTGCAGTAGATAGTTATTGAATTGATATAAAATTGTAATTATTTTTTTTATGAAAAAGTAAAAAATATATATATATTTTATAGTTTTTTATTTAAATAATAAAAAAAAAAGTTATTCATACGATATCAAATGTAAGAATATTGAACAGTTGAAAATTAATTATACTTTTTTTGGCCTCTAATTGCCAAATAAGGCCTCGGTGTAAAAAAAAAAAAAATTAAATCGGGTGTTGAGGACGACGTCTTCTAGCTGTATTAACACTTACGTCAAATCTTACATGGCATGGAGACAAAAAAAGAGTTATATATATATATATATATCTTAGATGGGATCCACGTACTTAATGTGGGTGCCGAGGAGTCGAGTATATCTTAGATGGGATCCATGTACTTAATGGGGTGTCGTGGAGTCGAGGACCACAGCTTTGTTTGTTAAAACTGCCCTTTTTTCTTTTGTTATTATAGCAGATGTAGATTGACGTGAGAAAATGAAAAATATTAAATATAAAAAAAAAAAATAGTACAAAAAGTGAAAAAAAAAAAAAAAAAAATTTAATAATTTTTTTATTTGAATAATAATAAAAAGTGAATGACGATGCAATTCAAGTCTTCCTTAGTCTCGTACATATTGATGTTTAGATTTACGTGCCGTCCCATTCCATCCCGGCCATCAGTCTCGTACAATTTCCTGGAACTTTCTTCCTTAGTTTTCATTGGTTTTCCAAAACTTGATTGCATGCGACTATTCCGTGTGAGGAGCAGATAAACTTGGATCGGATTTGTTTGCCTTGTTTGTCAAACAATAATGGAATTCCAAGATACCGTTAACAATAATTAAATTAAAAATAAATAAATAAATAATAATTGGTATTAAAAAGTAACAAAAAAATATATTTTATAATGATATTTTTATTTTAATATTAATAAATAATAAAATATAAAAAGTGAATGATGTAATATAAAAATAAGAGTATTTTAATTTTGATTTTGATTTTTTTGTTTTAAAAAGTGAATAATATGTAAAAGTGAAGTGTTGTTTAACAAACAAAGCCATTGTTTTTCAACTTTAATGTTGTGCCGACACTGAGGACCACACGGCAATTAGGGGTGAAACTAATAAACCACAACCGCATATCTTAAAATTGCTATATGTATATGCAGGTTAGGATAATAATTTTTGCTGACGCCAGGTACACCCGTATTCCATTCATTATTGGTGAGCAATAAATTTCGTGGCCTACATATCAAGTTTACAAGTTGTCCACAAAATAAAATACACAATTGCCCTAAGCTTTACACAATAATAGTTGACTAGCTTGTACGTTTTTGAAGTCTACTCTCTTTAATTATCACTCTCAAACCAAAACCCGAAGTTATTATATTCGATCCCTTGCTTCCTCGCTGCTTTCCTAATGCATGTATTTTCTTTGGCAAAATGAAGAAGAAGATGATGTTTCTAGTTCCATTTCTCCTTGCTTCAACTCTCTCCTTTTGCTTCGCAACGATGGGCGCTTTCGGAGCCAATATTATTTCATTGCCGCCTGAAGAAGGTAAGCTGATCAGCACACAGATGTATGAAATTTAACCTGAATAAATCATGGTTTCATGACGATGCAATTCAAGTTTTTTTTTCACCCGAAAAAAAACTTGCATATTTGATTGGTTGGATTTGATCATATCTATCTTTTGCAGCGGAAGCCTTAAGAGAGATAGGGAAGACGTTGGGGAAGACGGACTGGGATTTCAGCAAAGATCCATGCAAGAACGAATCTGGATGGAACAAACCAGAAGAAGACACATTGGCGGTAGTACGTCTTGGCTGTCACTACTCCAATGATAGCACTGTGAACCACGTTGTCAGCATGTAAGTCATATTTCTCTCCTATATACACTACTTACTCCCTTCACATACGCATCCACCGACATATGTTTCATTGAGATTTTATTTTTTATTTTTTATTTTTTATTTTTTTTTAACACCTTTGTTAATTATATATCTCGTCTACATCTTTATTCTTTTAATGAAAATGTATTACTAACAATGGGAAATATTTACGTAAAATAGAACTCAACTTTCATTTTGAACGAAAATACATGCACTTTACAACAAATTATCACCGGGCCTGTACTTTCCAAGTTTGAAAACTGACACTCGCCGGTCGCCACACTCGAATTCTAAAAATTATTTAACAGTAACGCTTACTATTTTTTGTTATTACTATAATAATAATAAAAATATTATTATTATTTCTTTTTTTTTTTCTGATGTTGGGTTTTTTCGTCTCTTTAAAGGGACAAAAAGGTACGGTTTCCATTTATTAATAATTTAATGGTAATTAGCATGCTATGCCTTTAAGCATCTAAACAATTAGTTAGATTTAGAGGCTAAGCTGCAATGAGCTAGGAACGAAACTAATCAAACTATAATGTTAATTTAGGGGGCAAACTATGGTGATTTTTTTTTTTTTTTAAGTAAAAATAAAAAATAAAAAAAGGGACCTAAGCTGTGTTTTTTTTAATAAGTTTAAAAGCTAAAAAAAAAATGCATTTTTAATGAAAGAGTTCCTACCATGGTCATTTTTGCGGCCTCTGATATATATTTGACACCTAATTAAGCTAAAACCATGGTAAGAAATAAGATTGAGAATACATACCTGGCTTTGTTTGGTAAAAGAGTTGGTGTCTCCTTTATTACTATTTATCACTATTTTCCAAAAAAAATAACATCAACACATTTTAACTTTTTAACTTTTTATCTTACATCATTAACTTTTTATTATAATTCAAATAAAAAAAATCATTACAAAACAAAATTTTTTTACTTTTTTATACCAAACATTTTTATGTTTTTTTTACATTAATCCATATCAACTACGGTTTCTAAACGAAAGCTAACAAATGCATCAACTAGAGTAAAATAGCATAGGCGTCCATAGATTACATATACTGGAAACAGTGGAACTCATGGTGGGGCTAGAATGATCCCTTCTTTTTCTCTTTTACTTTCTTCTAATCCCCTCCATGGCCATGCCGGCCAGAGACCCGCCTGGGTCACTGCGACCTACGGCGGAGACTCGCGTGGGTTGTAGGGCCGCTCACCCACTGAGAGGCCCCCTTTAAGAATGACACCTAGTTCGACAGCGACAACTCTGTTTTCTTCCACAAAATCTCCTGCAAGTTCCTCAACTCCCTTGCCAAGCTCAAGTTCTCCTTCCAGAGGGTGGCCGAACCACCCTCTGGCCACCCCTTAGGCCATGGAAGCAAAAAGTATCCAGCGACTTAACCCAGATGAGATTTGTCTATCCCGGATCCCACATTCTCTTCTCGAATCCCAAGTCCTCTCCCACCACTACAACTGTAAGGCTACTCGTACGTCTCTCCTCCTCTCTTTCACACCGAATTTTAAATCTGGAAACTATTAATGGGTGCTTGCTTCTCCTCCGTCAGGGACTCTCGGTCTTCTCAGCCCACTGCCAAGATCATCTCCGTCAACGGTTTCCTCCGCGATAGTTCGCACATTCCCATCACCATCATTCGGTGTGGTCACACTCGCTATCCAAATAAACACATGGGATCTAGATCATAACACTCATCAAATCTGTGGCTGCATCCGTCCCTTCTTATGCTATGAGCACTTTCTTGCTCCCCAAAAGCATCTGCAGCCAGCTAGACAGATCTTTCAAGAACTTCTGGTGGGGTTTCCCCACCTCTAAAACCAGAAACCTCTCCTTAAAATCTTGGAACTCTCTCTGCATCCCTAAAGCCTTTGGTGGTTTAGGCTTTAGGAGGATGAAAGATGTAAACTTATCTTTAATGGCTAATCTTGGTTGGAAGCTTTTCACGGGTGCAGACTGTCTCTGGGTGTCCCAACTCTCAGGTAAGTATCTCAACTCTGAATCTTTTCTTTCCCCCTCATCCATTTCTGCCACTTCTTGGCTTTGGAAAGGCATCACTAAAACTAAACCTTTAATCTCCTTAGGTGCCTGCCTAAAAATCCATAGGCTCTCAAACCTTTCTGCCTGGAGCTCCTCCTGGATCCCTTCTTCTCCTTCTTTCTCTCATTCTCCTCTTCCCCTTAGTCTAGCTACTCATCCTGATTTAAAAGTCTCAGACCTCATTCTCCCAAATGACTCCTGGAATCTTCCCCTCCTGATTTCCTTTTTCACCCCCTCAAGTGTAAAGGAAATCATGATGACCTATATTAACCCTAACCCCACCTTTTCTTTCCTCTGGACCCCCTCCCCCAGTGGTCTCTTAACCACAAGCTCAGCCTACAAACTCCTTAATAGCCAAAGGCTCTCCTCAGCTTCTTCTCCTCTTGATACTAGCTCTTGGAAATCCTTATGGAAACTCAACCTTAATGCTAGGCTGATTTTACTCCTTTGGAAAATTGCTTGGGATCTTCTCCCAACAAAAGCTAGATTAAGCTCCATCTTTTCCATCTCCCCTACTGACTCCTTCTACCCTCTCTGCAACACTAAAGAAGATTCTCTCCCTCACCTCTTCTTTCGTTGCATTTTTGCTAGAGTGGCATGGAGATCATCTTTTTGGCCCCTTGACTCTCTTGCCTGGTCCTCTCTCTCTCTCCCCAATTGGATCAAAGGCATTATTCACCCTCATTCCTCCCTAGGTATTCCTTCGGCTGACTCTCACCTTTTCCAAAATTTTGCTGCTGTGCTTTGTGATGTGCTGTGGTTTTCCAGGAACAAAGCAGTGCATGAAGGGGTGATTCCAAACATCAACATTCTGGCAAAATCCATCAGAAGAACTTCCCTCGATCATGCTACTGCCTGGAAATCCTCCACTCAAGTCTAGGTATTCTGGACACCTCCTCCTGCTGGTTCTTACAAGATAAATTTTGACACTGCTATTAGGCAATAGTTCTCCTCTCAAGCAGCAGTTTGTAGGGACTCCAATGGTCTCATCATAAAAGCTATCTCCCAGATCAACCCTACTTGTGATTCAAACTATGGAGAGGCTCTGGTTGCCCAACTTGTAGCTTCTCTAGCTGTTTCTTTGAAGCTGAAAAACTTCTCCTTAGAAGGTGACTCGGCTGTGGTCATAGCAGCTCTGCAGTCTCCAGCTCTCTCTCAAGATTGGCACATTGATCCTCTCATAGCATCCACCTTATCCATGCTTCCAGCTACTGCTCTATGGGTAGCTAAGAAAGTTCACAGAAGCGCAAACTTCTGCGCCCACCATGTGACGTTTTGGGCCGCGGCAAGAGTTTCTCAGGCTGCATTCCCACTTATTTTACTCCCCCTCCCTCTTATCCTATTTGTAGTGGAAAAGATCCACCTTCTTTGATTGTCTCTACTTGTAAAACTCTTGGTTCGTTGGTTTGTTAATGCATTGCTGTTACAAAATATATATATATATATATATATACATATATATATATATATATATATATCTGAGCATGTTGTTTTTTTAAAAAGCTTTTTATGAGCTTTTTTAGATGAGTTTAATCCAATTTTTGAACTAAATACACTTATAAATTGTAATACGAAAATACAAATTAAATTGTAAATATTAGACAATACAAGTAAATTGAAATAAATAAATAAATATATATATATATATATATATATAATACAATTGGGTTGAATTATATTCTATATTAAAAAAAATGAATTAATTGCCTTGAGACAATTGAGTTGAATTATATTCTATATATATATATATATATAAACAAAAAGACAAAAAAACAAAAAAACAAACAAACAAATGAATTGACTTTAATTGCCTTGAGATGATGTCCTCAGCTGGATAGTGGACACAGAAGGTCAATTTAAAGTCATAATAGACAAGGTTATTATTTTTTTTACATAAAAATATGGGGATTTGCCTTTGCCTACCTTGGGCTAGGAGATGAAAATCCGCCCGTAAAGCATGCCGATGGGTGAATAATGGATGCCAAGCTGTTTTTAATTGCTCACCTGAACATCCCTACAAATAATTACATTTGCCTCTCTCTGTCTCTCATCTTATGAGTTTTATTTTTTATTTTTAGGCACACACTTGCATTCATAAATCATAATACTTTTTAGATGTATTTCACATAGAAAGCACTCACAACTTTGTGAAAGAAAAATGAAAAAAAAAAATATTATCTTACAAAATTAAGCTTTGTATCAGATTTGTATTCTCTTTGAAGGGGAAAGGTACAATTTGATTAGAAAAAGTTCTTTAGATCGCTTTAGCCTTTAACTCGTGATTTTATTGTCATATATATATATATATATATATATATGTGTGTGTGTGTGTGTGTTTATATGTATTCATTTATATTGAGAAGAAAGTTAAGCCCATAAAAAATCCCACTCTCTATTGGATGTACAGAGCTCTCAAATGCCAAAATCTCTCAGGCACACTCCCACCAAATTTGACCGGGTTGCCTTACCTCCAAGAAATGTAAGTACTCATAACTGCAGTTTCTTTCATTAATCAACTTTCATATGGATACATATCTCTATTTCCCGCTCACATTAGTGACTCTATTTCCCACTCATATTAGTGACCTCACCCGCAACTACCTTAGCGGTTCAATCCCTCCGGGATGGGGTTCTTCCCCGCAGCTGGTCAGCATGTACTCTCTCTCTCTCTCTCGCTCTCTCTCTCTATATATATATGTATAGATGCTTTCATGAAGGGATGATTTTAACATAAGAGTCTTATTGCAGTTACCTTCTTGGAAACCGGTTAACGGGTTCTATACCTAAAGAGCTGGCAAACATCCCAAAGCTCATAAGCTTGTGAGTTCTGATCGCCCATTTGTTCCTGTTTGTGAAATGTTTTTAGAGTTTTGTTATCAAGGAATTCGGTTTTGTTATTTGTAGTGTGGTGGAGTTCAATCAGCTTTCCGGAAATCTTTCTCCAGAGCTTGGCAAAATGTCCTCCATAGAAAGATTGTAAGACGATTTTGAATATTCCCTCTGACAAAAAACTTAGACAGAAGTTGAATCTTGAGGTTGCAGATAGCTTAGTTGGTTTATTTATCCATATTTGTTTTTGTTGATGATGACGACGTTGTTATAGCTTCCTCACCTCGAATAATTTTACTGGGGTGCTGCCTGATTCATTTGCAAGGCTTAACACATTGAAGGACTTGTAAGCTATTTTTTTCATATGCTGCAATTAGTTACTCATAACATTTCTTTCCATTTCTTTTTATTCCTTTTGTCCATTCAACTTCATGCAGTCGGATCGGAGACAATCACTTTTCTGGAAAGATACCCAATTATATTCAGAACTGGACAAAACTTAAAAAACTGTGAGAGCTTTATCCATTTTTCCTTTTTTATTTTGTTTAAGGATTTTGTCGTTATTTAATTATATTTGGCTGTTTTGTGTTATTCCTGACTAAATTAAAATTTGGTATCAACAGAGTAATTCAGGCAAGTGGTTTGAACGGGCCAATTCCCTCTAGTATTGCTCATTTGAAAAATTTAACTGACTTGTGAGTATCAACTTTTTATATCACAGCTATAAATCATTTTCACATGGAATTGCATTTGAATTAATTTATTCTTTGTTGAATCTGATATGCAGGAGAATTAGTGACTTGAATGGATCTGAACAACCTTTTCCACCACTTGATAATCTGACAAAGTTGAAAACACTGTTAGTTAAATGTTTCAATGACATAATTTTTCAAAGTACCCATCCTTATGGCTACTCTAATATATATATATAAATATAAATTTACAGGATATTGAGGAATTGCAATATTACAGGAGAGCTACCTGACTATCTCGGGAATAGGACAGAGCTGAAAACCTTGTTAGTATAGTAGCGACTTTTTCCTTCATTTTCTATTTGCTGATATTTCAAAAATGCTCTTAATAATGCTTTAATGCTAATTTATGGATCATTCAGTATTCTTGCATGGCTTATAATTCATTTTCTTCTCCTTGTGTTTATTGACCTAAACCGACTTATGTGGCATTCTTGATATGGAATTTGTGATTTTTTTTACCTAAGAAAAAATATTTATAATTTTGTTCTAAATAATATTACTAAGCAAAAATATGTTAAACAATTTATTTTCTTTTCTTCCCGTAGCTCTGTTGAGGGCATATATTGTTCTTTTGGATAGAAGCTGACATTTCTAATCCAACAATAATCTTACAATATGTTTATTTCTAGTTGCTTAACAACATGATTGTTTGACAGGATCATTTGTGTTTTTGGTGCACTTAGAACTATTTGAGACAAACCTTTAATTTTTCATTTCATTTGCTTGGTGGATTCTCCCCCATTTTGACTTACTTTTTTCCATTTCGAAGTTCTCATTCCGATGTAGATTGGGATACCATCCGGAAGGACCTTTATCCAATATTCCGATTATTTTCGGTTAATAACCAATAAGTGGCCAAACTGGAATATTTTGACCGATATCCAGGGCTACTTGGAGTCACACCAAAAATTTGGCGTCTCACCAAGCGGAAGAGTAATCACTACTCAGAAGCCTCAAATATTGAAATTGAAAATACTGTTTATTGCCCATAAAAAATAAAATAAAAAATAAAAGGACTACAAGGACTTTTATAGGTGTTTGCTTATATATTCTAAACCAAAGTGGATAAGGAAAACAAAATACAAAGAAAGAAGTACATAAACAACTATAACTATACTTTGATTAACACGTGGAGAGCTTCTTCGAGAATTCTACTTGTATTTGGAAACATAATTCCACCCATAACCCCACCCAATGAAATTGGACTTCTCCACACATTAACACGACTTAGGAAAAACAAGATAAATGCAGACTAAAGACTTAGACACGTACACCATCACACGACCTCCTTTTCCCACCCACTTACAACCTAAACCAAGGCCAAGGATTTGAAAGTGCTTTTTAAAAAAAATTAAGAATTCCCACTAAATTAGCATGGTTTTGACTTTGTTTATGAAATTCTTATATAATAACGAATGTCTTTTCTTGTTTTGACAACTTCAATTTAATTTGTTGTTTGTTTGTAACATATTTCAAGAAAGAATTAGTTTTTTAGAGTGCTATTTGTTTTCTAACTCATTTATTAATTATAACTTTTATTGCAGAGATCTCAGCTTTAACAACCTAAGTGGAAAAATTCCAAGCAACTTTTCCGGTCTATACAATGCAAATTACATGTATGCATTTTAAATTATACGTATATTTTTCAAATTTACTTCACTCTAACTCTACTTGATAGAATGGGAAGTCATTTCATCTAATTTATCATTGTAAATATGAAACCATAAATAATGCTTTGGATGATTAATTATGCTTTCGATGATTAATATTGATTTTGTTTAGATATTTAACGGGCAACTTGCTAACTGGAGAAGTGCCTGTTTTGATGCTCAATGCGAACAACACGTAAGCTTCTTTGCAAAATTCTATATGCCCAATTTGTTGACCAAAATGTTTACGTATTTTATCCATATCGTTAGGTGGTATTTCATTAATAATGATAATTATATTTATGCATCGTACCTTGTTGACTCTCTTCTGGAACTTTATTTGACTTTATATATATATGACGCATGCAGTCAGTTACTTGTGTGCATGCTTTGATAGCATTTCCGCCACTTGATTGGTCTAAATGTCAAAATGTGAAGAAATTAACTTTGACGCATTTAGTGTTAATCTTAATCATTCGAAAGTTCATTAATCAATTATGAAAATGAGGGACTGAAAGCATATTAGTTTTAATCATTTCAATGCCATGATTTTCTACTCCTGAAAGCTCCCCAACTGTTTCTACTCGATCTCATTGATTTTATTTCCAGAGAATTTTTCTAAATATGTCAAAAAGGGGATCCAATAAATAGGCATCCACTATTCTCGTATTTGTTCACGTAATTGTTAGAAACATCATAAGACTCTAATTATGAGGATGGTAATTTTCGGTAGGATTTCCTTAGCTTATAATCCCCTTATGAGTGGTTGAAAGACTAGCTTGTCATTTTTCTGCTTAAGTTCAGTTGTAAGTTTAATCTCTTGGATTATATCGAATGAAGAAGTAAGAGAACAATAAAATACGAATGGTACCATCTCTTCGAAATAAAAGTTTTTGGTTAATGTAATTTTTCTGAAGAAAAAATTACGGAAGGTAATGAATCATGTTGCTTATTTTGTATGCAGTGATCTTTCATATAACAATTTTGCAGTTGTTGGATCAGGGAAATCAAGTTGTCAAACAAGTAGTACTGTGTAAGACTTCTAATCATGTTTGTCCGAATGCAAGCGCTCATGGGCATACTCACTAAACTTTTCTCTTGTTATTTTCCATAGGAATTTGTTTTCACCTTCTTTGATTGGGAATAACTTGTAAGTATCAACTTCATCTCTCGAAAATATGCATCGCAAATTTTTCTGATGTTAACCTTCTTGATATGAGTAAACACAAATCCAATTTTGATGTTAATAATAACTTGTTTTGGACCTTGATTGTTCATTTAACAGTGGCCTGGGTTCGTGTTTGGAAACCATTAAATGTCCTAATCGAAGTAAGTTGAAATGAAATGCTATATGTTTCCTCAAGATCATTGTTACATTCTCATGATTACCTTTGTTTTTCCTTGTCTTGGTATGGGGGATTTGGACATTTATATCCAAAACGTTTATAATAGGTGTGCAATTTCTAAAGAATGAGAGAGTTAATTATGTAGACCTTCATATTATGAATAAGTATAAAAGATTGAATAAAATTAAAAATTGAAGAAAAAAAAAGGATAAAAATATAAGGTGTTCAAATTGAAAGTAGTGACCACCAAGGGTTGGTTTTGTGGTTCAATGGTCCAAGGAATTTCCTAAGTGATCAAGGCATGTACTAGGGCGTGGGTTTGAATCTCTGCAATGGATAATCCCCATATATGCCTAATTAGTATTAGCCATCTTGGATTCCACAATTGGTCTAGTGAATAGATTTTCTTCCTTTTCTATTTGATGAATATGAATTCTACTACGCCCACCTGCTTTGTTTTTACTAATCTATTGTTGCTTTTATGCCAGAATCATACAAACTTCATATAAATTGCGGTCGAGAAGTAGAAAACATTAGTGGAAGTATTCCATATGATGCTGATATAGATCAAAGTGGACCTTCAAAATTCTACAAAAGTCCACAAAGCTCATGGGCATTTAGCAGCACTGGCCACTTCTTGGATGATAATCGCTCAACTGACAAATATATCGTGCAAAGTTCATCTAGTCTCTCTATGATCAACCCTGAACTGTACATGAAAGCACGCATTTCTCCTCTCTCTCTTACTTATTATGCTTTTTGTTTGGAAAATGGAAATTACACAGTCAACCTCCATTTTGCGGAGATAGAGTTCACTAATGACACAACATATTACAGCTTGGGAAGGCGTATATTTGATATTTACATTCAGGTAATTATTATAATATACTTCCACTTTCATCATGTAATTTTCAATTACTAGAGTATTTGCGGTTGTTCAACACATAAATGGATTAGAATATTGTAGGGAAAGCTGGTACGGAAGGATTTCAACATTGTACAAAAGGCTGGTGGAGTTGGTAAGGCAGTTAAAGAAAATTTTACTGCTGTCGTGACTAAAAGTACCTTGGAGATACGTTTCTACTGGGCTGGGAAGGGGACAATTTCTATCCCAGAGAGGAGTCTATGGTCCTCTTATTTCGGCTATTTCTGTGGATCCTGGTTGGTTTTATGTTTTATAAGTTCCTTTTAACTTTCGAATGCTTGAAAGTGAACTATTCTTAGACTTACTTATATCTTAGCATTTAAATTAATCTCATTAACTTCCTTAAAGTATTTGATTTGAACCTTTTAATTTCTTTATGGTATATAGATGGATGTAATTTTTTCTCTTCCACTTTTTATTATTTTATTTTGTTTTATATTTTACTACTTCAAGTAATGATATTAAAAAATCATATTGATGAATAAGAGAATCAAATACTTTTCTAACTATTAGTTTGTGTTAAATATATTGGAGCGGAAGAAGGAGAGAGAGCGGAAGCATATAGGACTACATTGTATTGAGTATGATATATTATATGTTGAGAATGATTACAGATGCATCTATATATAAAGAGGCTAAAAGTGATAAGTAAGAAACCATAAACTAATTAAGATAGTGAATAAACCCAAACAAAAAGAACAATAAACCCTAGAAAAATAATATATAAAATATTTTAACAATTTGGACCTTTGTTTTCATGCATTACTTGGTTAAATCATAAATTTTTTGTTTCAATTATCCTGACAATATGTTTTTTCTTCAAACAGACTTTACACCACCATCGGAAAATGGTATATCTCTAGGTGCAAAGGTCGGGATTGTCGTTGCTTCTATTATAATTTTGGTTTTGGGTATCCTCTGGTTGAAATGCCATCAACAAAAAAGTCAAGTGGAACAAGGTATTTGCAAGGCAATCAATATTGTTATTATATAGATAGATATTTATTTCATATATATATGTTCTTTCGGTTCTTTTCTCTGTTTAGTTTTTTTTTTTCTTATTTCCCATTGAGCACTTTGCATGTGTATGTATGTTTGAATTGAACAATACAGGTGCGTATATTACGCTTTAAAATGTCTCAATTTCTCAAACTATGATGAATGTCAAGAATTTTGTAATTTTCTTAGCCATGCTTGGTATCTGACTTGGCATCTTCTTCAGAGTTAAAGGGTTTGAACTTGCAAGCTAGTACATTCACCTTAAGGCAAATCAAAGCTGCAACAAACAACTTTAATGCTGCAAATAAAATTGGAGAAGGTGGTTTTGGTCCTGTTTATAAGGTATTTGCAAAATAAATATTTTCATTTTTGTAGTGTAGTTCTTTCCTTCTTAAGTGTTCCTTATTCATAAATGAAAAAAAAAAGTTTATGTTCCCCAAATATAGGGCATTTTGTCAGATGGCACCATAATTATGATCAAACAAACTTTCTTCAAAATCAAAGCAAGGGAATCGAGAGTTTGTGAATGAGATAGGCATGATTTCTGCTTTGCAACACCCTCATCTTGTTAAGCTCTATGGATGCTGTATTGAAGGAAATCAATTGTTGCTAGTATACGAGTACATGGAAAATAATAGTCTCGCTCGTGCTTTGTTTGGTAAAATTTTACCTTAATGCACTTTACTGTTTTTGTTGTGTAGTATTGATAAGATGCATATATGCATGGTCATTTACTGTTTTCTATTAATTTGATTGATTGAAGGGCCAGAAGAGCATGCCTTGAAATTGGATTGGCCAACAAGACAAAAGATTTGTGTTGGTATAGCAAGAGGTTTGGCCTATCTCCATGAGGAATCAAGATTGAAGATTGTTCATAGAGACATCAAGGCTACCAATGTCTTGCTTGATAAAAATCTCAACTCTAAGATATCTGACTTCGGTTTAGCCAAGCTTGATGAAGAAGATAATACTCACATAAGCACCCGAGTTGCTGGAACTTAGTAAGTTGTTGTATATTAATTTAACGTCACAATGTTTCGTATTATCTTTTTTCTTGCTTTCATGTGATGCCAATAGATTTAAAGAAATGGAAGGGAAAAAATTGAAAGTAAAGGAATTGTTAGTAAACTTCTATTGTACCGAAAAAAATTCAGCTTGAGAAATTTCTTTTGCTGAATTATTTTACAAGCTAATTTGATTACTTCATGGCAATGATTTTAGTTTACCCATGCCATTAAGAACAATAAATAAATAAATAAATAAGCAATTACAAATTATTGCCCTTAATATTAGCAATTTTAGAAATTCATGATGCTGAAAATGTTGCCCGTTGTTTCGTGATTTGGTAGCGGATACATGGCACCTGAATATGCAATGCGGGGTTATTTGACCGACAAAGCAGATGTATATAGTTTTGGAGTTGTAGCCTTAGAAATTGTTAGTGGGAGGAGCAATACCAGTTACCGGGCAAAGGAGGAATCTTTCCATCTTCTTGATTGGGTAATTTGAATCTCTTTTCTTTCTTGCATTAAATTCTCTTACGCTTTTGTTAATTTTTACTCTGCTTGTGTTTGTTCATCATAAATTGTTAGATTAGGGAATTGTTTCATGATGAATATCCAATTGTCATATTTGCAAAGCAAGAAAGTTGACAAGGTTCCTAACTAGTACCATGTTGTTGCTAACTAGAGGCCACAAATTTTATACCTTTTCTCATCTCCCTGTTTCCAGGCATTGCTTTTAAAAGAGAGTTTATTGGAACTGGTTGATCCAAGGTTGGGCTCTAACTACAAGAAAGAAGAGGTTATGGTGATGATCAATGTGGCTCTCCTATGCACTAATGCTTCTGCAGCAATTAGGCCTGCCATGTCTTCAGTGGTAAGCATGCTTGAGGGCAGCACTATTGTTCCAGTGTTGGTTTCAGATCCAAGTGTCTCAGATAAGGAAATGAAAGAGGCCATGTGGGAGCATTTTCAACAAACTAAAGAACAGAATATGCATGCAAGCCAAATAGAGAGTGCTTCTTCTACATTGATACAGAGTACGTCAACAGATGGCCCATGGACTGCTTCTTCTACATCTGCCGCTGATCTATATCCAGTCAATTTAAATTCTAATTACTTGGAGAAAAGAGCTTAGACAAGTTGAAGAAGCTCTATATCTCAGTTTGATCACCAAAATAAATTTTAACGTTACAATAGTTTGTTGTATATTTTTCATATTTATTTTACAAGCTTTCTCGAATTACCGTTGTGAAAGAAAATACATGGATTACATATGAAACATCCAAACCTCGAAATTAGGTAAACTTGGTCTTTATGAATCAAACTCATTAATGTGCTATATATTATTGTTGTGGGATAACATTTTAGTGTCACAAAACACTGGCCATGCAGGCATCATTATTTATTTATTGCATGTGATTTTTAGTCTTTACATTGTTTTAATTCAAATCATATTAGTTGATATCTTTTATTAAGGCCCCAATTATGATTAAAAAAATATTACCAATTTAAAAGATGGAAAGAAGTAAATGTACAAGATATTGAGATTTAAGAGAGAGAAATGAAGATGGAATAAAAAAAAATCACATGGAAAGAAAAGTTCCAATTATGGTAAATGGGTTAGTAATGCTCTTTAATTATTATTTTTTTTTTCCTAAGAAATATTTTAGAATTAATTGATAAAAGATTGACATAAAAGTTCAAATAAAAAGATAGAGGGAGTTCATTTTAAGCTGTCAAAATAAGTTTTGATCATCTTTAAGCTTTTAAATTTTAGCTTTTAATTAGTTGATAAAAGATTAAGAGCATAAAAGCTCAAGTAAAAAGAGTTTTTGCTAAAGTCTTCATAAGCTTTTAAAAAAAAGTGCTTTAGTCATTAAAGTTTTTTAGATCCTTAAAACCAGCTTTTAATTTTTTTTACCATTAATATATATTTTTTCTTCTTTAAACAAAATTGAGTGTTAAAAGTATTTAGATGATCAAATCCATTTCAAATAGGATATCATTAAAGTAATTCATAATATATTTTAGTTTTGAATATATATAATGTTGAAATAATTCAATATGCACTATTAACTCATAAAATATAATATTGAAACTTTAAAAAGTTTGCAATTTTATTTTTCTTAAATCATATTATGTATGAAAAGTTCCAATTATGGTAAATGGAGAATTAGTTAACCCCTAATTTTTTAATGAATACTTTTTTATTAGATATTTTAAAAAGTAATTAATATGACAATATATATATATATATATATAATGTTTAAAGATAGAAACATTTCAATCTATATTGAGACTTTAAAAATTTGAGACATATTTTAGTAATTATGTTGATAAAAGATTGCATAATTTTATAAAGTAGAGTTTTGCTAAAGTTTCATATTTAAGCTTTTATCAATTTTATTGACTTAGTCATTTTAAAGTTTTAGATCCTTAAAAGAGCTTTTAATTTTTTTACCAAATAAATTTATCTTCTTTAAACAAAATTTTGAGTGTTAAAAGTATTTTAGTGATTTGAAATGAGGCATTTCAAATGGAAAAAGAAAATTCTCTCTCCATTGACAATATATATATATAATGTTGAAATAATTCAATATACACTTTTGACAAAAGCTTAAATATGCATAATATTGAGACTTTAAAGAGTTTGCAATATCATAGTTGGTATATTATGTATAAATTTTCAAAATATCCTAAATAATAATTAAATTAATTTTGTAATTTTATAAAATTTATGTGGGTATAAAAGATCATTTCACCAATTTTTCCTAATAATTTAACCCCAAACTCTAATTGGATAGGTAATATTGCAAACTTTTAATGTTTGATACACTAAATTGAGAGTATTTTTAACTTTAAAGGATGTAATTGCAAAATGATAAAATTCAAGAAGTTAAGTCAATTTCTCCTATAAACAATAATGATATTTGTGTTATATAAGAAATAAATAAGTTAATTGAACAACTCTTCAATAAATCTTGAGTTTGTCGAAAAATAAATGAACATAATTTGAATATATTATTAATTAGATGAATGATAATTAAGCTCGAGCCAAACCGAACATTCAATACATGGTTGGATTATCCCAAGAGATATCTTAATTGACTAGGGATCACATGTCTCATGAAGTAGAGGTCACTATTTTAAATCTCTATCCCTTTTCCATTGTATGACCATGAAAATAAAAAAATTAAAAAACCTCGATTGGATTATAATCCATTAATATTAATATGATTACTCTTATTCTTTCAATATAAGTGCTTTGGTATACAACATCGTTCATGTCACACAAACTGGTTGGAAAGTGCAGGACTATATACAAGGGGAGGGCTTTGGTGGACAATTAGCCGAGAGGCCATTGACATGAGAGCACAATACGGTGGCAGGACCGTCATGTTTCATGGTAATGAATTGATGTATCATCAGTTATTTTTGACATTTTGTGCAGATGTAACTGCAACTTTGACATTAGAATTTCCCAGATATTTCTGTATGTAACATTGCTGATAAAATGGAGAGGATCCAAGTCCACATTTGATATCACAAATTTAATTAGTTAAGTTCATCACTACGTTTTTAAACTAGCATTGTACACTCAAAAAAATAAAACAAAATAATAATTAAAAAAGATATTTATGTTTGACATATAAAATGGAAAAAAAAATTCTCTATCTCACAATAATTGATATCACAAATTTAATTAGTCAAGTGTTATAATCATAAACTAGCATTGTGCACTCAAAAATAAAAACAAAAATAATAATTAAAAGAGAGAAAGGTCAAACTTTAAAAGTGATATTAAGCTTCCAAACTTTAAAAGGTGATATTAGATTTCTGAACTACCACTGCATGTTAAATTAGATGCATGCATTTGCATTTATTATTTTTCTCCTCAAAATAACCTTAAAGTTATTAGAAAATAAAAAATAACCATTTGAAAAGAAAAGTTAAGGAGATAATATGAAAAACGGCCACCTGTTTTGGTATTTTACTTTTTCCTCCTTAATTTTTCAATAAATTTAATTTGTTTAAATGGTAATTTTAATAAGTTTAAGGGCATTTAGAAAGAAAATTGCAAAAATGTCTGATTATTTTTGACGGTATATATGGGGACCGATCGATTATATACCGTTAAAATATATTTTCTCCGTAAATAAATAAAAAAAAAATCAAAGAATTTGTTTGTATTTTGAAATTTCTAAGAGGTTAATTATTAAAAGTTAAAACAAAATGAAGATAAAATAAGAAATTACTTGTTGACTGCAAGGGGGGTAGGGGCAATATTCTTGATCAAGAATGATGGGATTGCCGACCTGATCCATGAAAATGTCTTGAAATACAAAATTAGAAGCGTGCGAGGATGGAGCAGCCCATGTCTTGATTCTCACTCCATCAAGTGCGAAAGGTGCATTTTTACGACAACTCGTCGACATCATCTCCATTATTTTGCCAAGGCTGCCGGCGCTTATTCCATGCCCGGTCCACAAACAACATTCAAATATGGATGTCTTTAGTTCCGGACAGCATGGCAATACTGATCATCGCCGGTACCAATTGTAGAATGAGAGATTCCAATACGGTTAGAGCTTCCAATCTTTATCCCATCGGTGTTGGGGCTGTCGGCAGCCGATATTCGATATGGCTCATATTCACGTTCTCCTGGCCGTAAAGCACAATATGGTTGTTCTTCTTGTTCATGGACCTCACGTGATGGATCCGTCGTTGGTCACAAATCAAATCTCAATGTCGCATGGGATTTGGGAGGATTTGTGAAGCATGATAAACTTCTACGTCTGAAATTGAAATCCTACGGTTTTTTTTCCAAGGCTTTCTATTCAAAGCATACATAATTATTCTAGACATAATTAAGGTCGCTATTTATACGAACGAAAAAAGTGAAAAATCATATGGCATTATGGAATGTCGTAGTAATAAAAATCATACATGAGAACATACATGTAGTACTTTTATGTATGTATGTTCTCATTTTATGGCATAGTAATAAAAATACATGTATCATTCAACGATAATACCATCTAATTTTGGTCTCATATTCATAAGAAAGGTTGCTGGGTCAAGAATGGAACCATGTATAGACCAAGAAAGGGGAAAATGACCCTCTCCATTTAGTGTATTTAAGAGGAAAAATTTATCAAAAAAAAGAAAGGAAGAAAGAAAAAAAAGAGGATAAATTTATCCAAAAAATTTACCACAAAAAGAAAAAAGATAATATTACACTACTAAATGCATTAAATGAATACTCTTCATTTCAAATAAAATGAAGGGGATCCATTTCTCAAGAAAAGGGTGGACACGACCTTCTTTGGTTTTCAAAATATGTTTAAATTTTCATTCATATTTTGATCCATATAGATAGAAAGAAAGAACCAATATATATTGGTTGTAACGTTTTGAACATTAAACGCCAAAACGAAAATGGATATTTGTATACTTTGAATGAGTAATTAAAGTGTATTAAAAAGAAATTAAAAAAAAAAACAAAACAAAACAAAAACTTACAGTAGGTAGCCTAGGACAATTAGAATTCTTGCTGCAGTCATTGAGGCCCCAAGCTACTTGGCCTTGGGCGTCCAAGGTGCCGCCACCACCGACTGTCAAACGGTTTACATATCGGAAATTGATCCAACTATCGGTTGGGAACTTGGATGGATCAGCAGGAGCCTTGAGAAACCCTCCAATCACCACGCCCACCGAGTCCTTGCATGGACCCTCAAATCTCACTGCGTTCACCTTGTATGATCCTGACGGGATCAAAATCCTAGCCCTTCCCTTCCATTCACATGCTTCCTTCCACGCCTTCAGAAATGCCTAGGAAGAAAGAAAAAAAAAACAATTTTAAATGAATATTTCAAAAACATCTTTGTTATCATTAACCCAAAAATTAACATATATAATAATATTCACAATTTCTTAGTTTACTTTTTGGTTGAGCTAGCCATTAAAGCGTGCATGAAACCTATCTCATGATCTCATCTCATCCAGTAGACTCTCTAAACCCTTTTTTCTAAAAGCTACAATACGACCCAAAATTTAGGAAAGTCCTATAACTTTCCTTATCATTATTTTATTTAATAAAATTTAAAAAAAAAAAAAAAAGGCTCTCTTTCCTCTATCTTTCTGCTACCTTTGATTTAAAAGAATATTTAAAGAAAAATTCTATTTAGTAAATGTCATACAATTGGGATGAAATAATAGTAAAAATTAGCCCATAATTGTCTTTTTTTACAAGCCCTTGTTAATCTAATGGCTAATTTTTACTGTCATGTCATCATTGTAGTTATCTGATAATCATATAGTACATAGTTCACTAAATAAAAATGCTCATATTTAAATAGTATACGGAAAGTCCCCAAAAGGTAGTTCAATCGGCCATGAATCACGCCTTATAAAGCGGAGGTTACAAGTTCGAATCTCCCTTCCCCCTACCCTTGTATGGACATGTCAAAAAAAAAAAAAAAAAAAAGTATACCGAAATGATCATAAAAAAAGTTATTGTAACAAAGTGTATTCTATATAATAGTAAAACGAAAAAAAAAAAAATTCTATGAAATTAAGAGAAACTAGCAGAAGGCAGGCAATGCCATATGAATTAACCTGACTGTTATCGGTTGCTCCATCTGCAACAGCACTGTAGTTCATCACGTTGAAAATCTTGACTTGGCCCCGAACTTCGGTAACCAATACCATCAGAGATATTGTTAACAAGCGAGCCCAACCAAAACCAACTTTCGAACCCATTTCTCTTCTTTCTTTGATTTTCTCTCTCTCTCTCTCTCTAGTATGAGGATGACTCAAGGTTAGGAAAAGTAAGGCCCTTTGCTTGAGTGAATTTTTAATACAGGGTTCACCTATTTATATAAGCAGTGTAGTGAATTAATACATTTCAGTTCTAACTTCATAACAAAAGAAAACAACAATATAATTAATATAACCAATTTAATGTTCATGCACCTCGTTATATATATAAAAAACTAATCTAACCAACTTGATGTTCCAGCTCATTATAATCTGGTTATCTGTTCCTTGTTGCAAGATGAATGTTTTCCTATTCCGACCTCCAAAGCCTCAGTAGCACATCTGAGACAGACAATTATAGAGAAACAGAAAGGGAAGATCAGCTTTTATATCGGTTACATTAGAAACTTCAGAAAAAAATAATATTGTTAAATGTCCTTTGGATCATGTTTTGCTTGTGTACCTTCAAAATTGATATAACTTTTAAAATCATTATTGGATCAAAATTTGCTAGTAATCTACCATAAATTCAACGAGACCTCCGTTTTGGAAACATGTGAATGACATTTGACATTACTCTTGATATTTAACCCTACAAAAGATTTGATACCTCGTATGATGAATTACATTATTTTTGCACATATTTGACTTTATTGATGTTTCTTGACATGGAAATATGAAAGATTTCTTTCTTTATATAGAGATATGGTATTTTGAGAAAACAAATATGGAAAATTTATAGAGACAAATTCAATAGATTAAGCATTTGATTTGTGGGGTCTACATAAGCCTACAAATCTAATAGTTGATTTGTAAGATGCGATCAATGAAGAAAACAAGTAAAAAAATATTGACATAAAATATTTTTCAGTGATATTTAGTAAACTCTCATACTATTGTTATAATCCAATGATGACGTGAAGTGAATATCAGCCATTGATCTTTTTATTTTTATTTTTTATAAGTCCTTGTTGATCCAAAGATTAATTTTTACTATCATTACATCATAGTTGTATAATAGTCGTAAGAGAGTCTACTAAATAACATTATTTATAAAAGTCATTTCTTTGATAAGCGATCCAGCCATATCAATTTTCAACCTGAAAGGCTGATTTGCCAAAAGAAGACCGTGAATATGGTAATATCTTCGGAGATTTTATTTTACTCATAGAGAGAGGTAATTATAAAATTTTCAACAACAATATGGTAATATCTGTAAAAAAATTACCTCTAACCATGGGAGAATCGCCAAATGATGTGCATGCATAAAGTAAAAAATTATGTATAAAACTTAATTTTGTTTTATTATTTAAGAAACCAAATTAAACAATTAACTTTTTTGGTTCCAAAACGATTAACTTATGTCAGAGTTGTATCCATTCATTAAATAACATTGTGGCTCTGAAAAGATCTCCGTTTTGCATCACATCATCGTCAAGAAAAAAAACCACTATAAGAACAAAACAAAAACCATTAACTATTATCTAATTGAATGATATTGTTCTCGTTTTATTTTTAGTCATCGATCTTTTGAATTCTGTCGTGACAGTGGTGGTCGATAAAAGCAAATTCTCGTCATTAAATTTTTAGTTTTTTTATTTCAGTTTTTAAGAGAAAAAGGGTATTATAGGACTATAATAATAATAAAATAAAAAAAGATGATATTTTTGACACATTGATAATTTGATATGTCACTTTAGCACACTTTAAACTTAATAACACTATTTTAAAAGTAGATATTAGTTTAAGGGGGCTTTTTTTATACTTTTCCCATTTCACAATCTAATTCAATTACTTCATGATCGATAATGATTTCAGTTTACGTACCCATGCCAATTAATAAGAAAAAAAAATGCAATTAGAAATTATTGCCTGTAATATTAGCAATTTTACAAATTCATGACGTTGAAAATGTTACCTATTGTTTCGTGATTCTGCAATACTAGGTTACTTAACCAACAAAGCAGATGTTTATAGTTTTTGAATTGTTGCCTTGGAAATTGTCAATGAAAGGAGCATCGTACTAGTTACGGGTGAAGGAGGAATCTTTCCATCTTTTTGATGGGGTAATTTGAATATCTTTCTTTTTTGCATTTATTTCTTTTACACTCTTGTTCATTTTTATTCTACTTGTCTGTGCTAATCTTAAAAATATGGATTACGGAATTGTTTCATGATCATGAATATCCAATTTCATATATGCAGAGCAAAAAAGTTGACAAGGTTGCTAAGTTGCTAACTAGTACAATATGTTGTTGCCAATTAGAATACTCCTAGAAATTTTCTAACTTAAAGGCCTCAAATTTTAATTCTTGCTCCCATCTCCCTACTTACAGGCAATGCTTTTAAAAAGAAAGAGATTTATTGGAACTAATCGATCTAAGGTTGGGCTCTAACCACAATAAAGAACAGGTTATGGTGATGATCAATGTGGCTCTCCTATGCACTAATGCTTCTGCAGCAATTAGGCATGCCATGTCTTCAATGGTGAGTATGCTTGAGGGCAATGTCGTTGTTCCAGCCTTCCATGGTTGGTTCAGGATCCAGGTGTCTCAAATAATGAAATGAAAAGGCAATGTGGGAGCATTTTCAACAAAGTAAAGAACATAATATGCATGAGAGCCTGATAGCTAGAGATTGTTTCTTCTACATCGTACAAAGTATGTCAATGGATGTCCCACATAATGCTTCTTCTACATTTGTCGTTGATCTGTATCCTGTCAATTTAGATTCTGATTTCTTGCAGAAAAGAGCTTAGACAAGTTGAAGAAGCTCGGTATCTCAATTTGGTCGCCAGTATAAATCTTAACGTTGCAATGGTTTGTTGTATAACTTTTTATTTTACGAGTTTTCTCATATTACAATTGTGAAAGAAAAGACATGATCACATATGTACATCTACTATACATATCCAAGCCTAGAAATTAGGTAAACCTAGTCTACATGGATCAAACTCATTAATGTGCTACTACGACCGCCACTACTACTATTATTATTATTATTATTGCGGGATAATATTTTAGTTTCACAAAAATCCTAGCCACATAGGCATCATTATTTGCATGTGATTTTTAGTCTTTTGCGGTGTTTTAATTCAACTCCTATTTGTCAATATCTTTAATTAAAACTCCAATTACGATTTGAAAGGTAGAAGAATTCATTTTCCGAAATAATAACTTAATTGAACAACTCTTAAATAAACTTGAGCCTAGCCAAAAAACAAATGATCTGAATTTGAATAAATTATTTATCAGATGAGCGATAATTAATTACGCTCGAACCAAACTTGAACATTCAAAGCATGGTTCGATTATAATCCATTTAACATTAATATGATTACTCTTCTTTATTCCTTTGATGAGTGCTTCTTATACAACATCTTTCGTGGTTGGAAAGTGCAAGAGTCAGGACTATATGCAAGGGGGAGGGCTTTGATGGCCAATTGCGCTGCCATTGACATGAGAGCGCAACGCGATGACAAGACCGTCGGGCCACGGTAACCCAAATTGACGTCCTCCAATACTATGTTTTGGCATGGCTTGCTTGCGCTACATCGCAGTGTAACTGCAACTTTGGCATTGGAACTTCCCCATATATTTATGTATGTGACATTGCTGATTTGCAGAAGAGAAGTCTATCCACAATATATAATAAATATGACCAAATTTAATTAATTAAGTTCATCTTTTTAATCATAAACTACCATTGTGTGCTCAGAACATATATATATATATTAGCCCCTGAACTAATTAACAATAAATTTTCATTTCCAAATTCAAACATTAAAAGTGATATTAGGACCCCCCCTTTTGAACTACCACTCCGTATCAAATTAGATAATTTTATATTTTGAAAAGAAAAATGTGAAAGTGTATAATTTGACACTACGGTAGTGTGGGCTCCGATGTCACTTTTCAAAGTTTAAGCGTAAATAAAATGTGGTTATAGTTCATAGAGTAGTTAAAGTACATTTTTCCTTTGTATCATGAAATTTCAGTGAGATTAATTTTATAACAAAATGAAGATAAATAAGAAATTACCTGTTGACTGCAAGGGGGGTAAGGGCAATATGCTTGATCAAGAATGATGGGATTGCCGACCTGATCCTTGAAAATGTCTTGAAATATAAAATTGGAAGCCGTGCCAAGGGATGGAAAAGCCCATGTTTTGATTCTCACACAATTAGAAGTGCCGCAAAAGGTGCAGTTTTTTACGAGGACTCCGTCGACATTATCTCCATTATTTTTGTCAAGGCTCCCGATGCTTATTCCATGCCCGGGTCCACAAAAAACATTCGAAATATGGACGTCTTTAGTTCCGGACAGCATGGCAATACAGTCATCGCCGGTACCAATTGTGGAACTTGAGATTCTGATGCCGTGAGAGCTTCCAATCTTTATCCCGTCGGTGTTGGGGCTGTTGGCCGGAGCTGATATATTGATATGCCTTACAAATCTCAATGTCTGCATGGGATTGGGAGGATTTGTAAGGCATGCATAATTATTCTATACATAATTAAGGTTGCTATTATAGTGATCAATCCAATTCGAGGAGGGTTACGCAAAACTTTTTTAAGTGTATATTACTTTTATGCATGTATGTGCTGGTTTAATGACATAGTAATAAAAATCATTATTTAATAAAATAACGTGTAACAATCAATGATAGTATCATCCCGTTTTCGATCCCATATTCAACAAAAAGGCTGCTAGGTCACGGACGGAACCATGTATAGACCAAGGGTGATGGCCCTCCTTGGGTTTTTTTTTTTTTCTTTTTAATTTTTAATCTAACAAGGGCAATTTCGTAACTCTTCATATCCAAAACGACGTCGTTTTTGGGTTTTCTATCAATTTTAACAGTTTCATCTAATGGATGGGACCATTTTATAAGGAGTTGATAGTTTAAAACTTTATACCAATTGAAACTTTATGGGCCATTTACAAATGAGTGGTAGTTTGATAGTTTTATATTTTCCCAAAAAAAATGAAGAAGGAAAAATTACACCAAAAGCGAAAAGAGTATAGATATATATGTATACCGTGTAGCCTAAGACAACTAGAATTCTTGTTTCAGTCATTGAGGCCCTGCTACCTGACCTTGGCCGTCAAGGTGCCACCACCACTGACCGCCATCAACCGGTCAATATATCGAAATTAATCCAACTATCGGTTGAGAACTTGGATGAATCAGCAGGAGCCTTGAGAAGCCCTCCGATCACAATGCCCACCGAGCTTTGCATGGACCTTCAAATCTCACTGAGTTCACCATGTATGATCCGGGAGGATCAAAACGCTACCATTTCCTTCCATTCACATACTTCCTTCCATGCCTTAAGAAATGCCTAAGAAGAAATAAATAAATAAATAAATATTTCAAAAACATATTTGCTATCATGTATTAACCCAAAAATTAACGTGTAGGATAATATTCACAAAATAATTTGATTCTATGAATTTAAGAGAAATAAAAAGGCAGGCAATGTCATATGAATTACCTGACTATTATCAGTTGCTCCATCTGCAATTGCACTGTAGTTCATCACGTTGAAAATCTTGACTTGTTCTCGAACTTCCGTAACCAATACCATCAAAGATGTTAACAAGCAAGCCCAACCAAATACAAGTTTCGAACCCATTAATTTCTCTTTTTCTTTTTCTTTTTTTTCTTTTTTTTTCCCCTTCTAGCTTCTTCTCTTTAATAATGTTTTTTTTCCTCAGTATAAACAAATTAAGTAGACTAGGATTACTGGAGGTCAAGAAGAGTAAGCCCCTTTGCTTGACTGAATTTTAATACATAGGGTTTACCTATATATACAAGCAGTGCACTAAATTAGTACATTTCAGTTCTAACTTCGTTGCCAAAGAAAACAGCAATATATATATTTAATCTACCACTTAATGTTCATGCACCTTATTAATTATATAAAATTATTCTAACGAACTTAGTGTTCCAACTCATCATAATCTTGTCTTAAGATGAGTACACTGCTCTCCTTTTCCGATCTTCCCAAAGCCTCGGTAGCACACCTCAGACAGACACTTAATTACGTACTGAGAAACATAAAGGAAAGATCAGCTTTTTATATCGGTTATATTTGAAATTATAGAAAGAGTAATGTAAAATGTTATTCTCATGTTTCTTTAAAATTAATGTGGCTTTCAAAATCGCCTTTGAACGAAATATAACAATAATTTATTTTAAATACAATGATGATTTTAAAAGCTAGATTAATAGTTTTAGAGAGACACAGGAGATCAGATATGGGAAGAATCTGATACACTAGTACGATCAATGAATTTAATTAGTTTTGCACATATTTTGATTTTATTAATAGTTCTTGAAATGGAAACATGAAAGATTTCTTTCTTTCCATAGCAATAGAGAACCAGAGATACTAGTATTTTGAGAAACCAAATATGGAAAATTTACAAGGTGTCTTTTTCAGCCCGAAAAGCTGATTTGTCAAAAGGAGACAGTGATATATATGTAATATCTTATGCATGTGATTTATTTTACTCGCATATATATATGGTTATTAGAAAACTTTCAACAAGAATATGGTAATATCTTTAAAAAGTTACCTCATTACACCGTGGGAGAATCGTCAATGTGATTGCATAAAGTAAAAAATTATGTATGAAACTTAATTTTGTTTAACTATTTAGAGTCTGGTTGGGATTGTGTTAGAGTCTGGTTGGCACTGTGTTTGAGAAATATAGCTTTTAAGTTAAAAAGAGATTTTAAACAAAAACTTTATTCTTAAGTTTTTGCTAAAAGTGCTTTTTGACAATTTTTAGGCTTTTAAATTCCTTAAAAGCGCTTCAAATTTTTTTATCAAACGAATATTTTTTTCTTTAAACAAGCTTTTTGAGTGTTAAAAAAACTTTTAGACCTTTCAAACGTAATCTCAAACATACCCTTAAGATTCCGAATCAAAGAACTTATGTCAGAGTTATATATAATCTTTTGAATTCAGTCATGATAGTGTTGGTCGATACAAGTAAATTCTCATCGTTAAAACTGAACCGACATAATTTTATGTCTTTTAAATAGTAAAGGACGTAATTTGTTTAGTATATATCGTATAGCAAAAGACGCTCTTTAATTATAAAGTTGTTTGGTTTGAAATTAATGACGTCAAAAGTAAAATACTTTACGTATGGATATACTATACTTATGCTACTGCATTGAGTTGCTTTCTATCATCGTGTTCAAGGATGGTAATTTTTGTTCACGTGTAAGATTTGGGCCGCATCAAAGAATTGGTATAAAACTAGATAGGTCAATCCTAACTCGATATATTTAATTAAACAAGTCAAGTTCCTTAACCCTAATCCTCTAATTTTGTATTGAATTTATGTCAAATTTGCAGGTCATGTCAAAAACTGACAACCATTATGTCGAGAAAATCCTAGCCACATAGGCATTGTTATTTGCATGTGATTTTTAGTCTTTTATAGTGTTTTAATTCAAATCTTATTAGTTGCAAAAATGTAGCTTAATCGATTAGGGACCATATCTCAGTCTCATAAATTGGAAGTCACTAATTTAAATCTCATCCTCCCTTCCTTTTTCCCTCCCTTGTGCGGCAGACATGTTAAAAAATAATAATAATAAATAGGGAAAAATATAAAATGACCCTTCAAATTATCAGTCTTTTGTAATTTAACCCCCTAAACTTTTAATTGGTATAAAGTAGCCCCTCAAACTATCAATTACTTATACAACGTCGTTTTGGGTTTTAAACTTACTAAAATGCCCTTATTATAATAAAAAATAAAATTAAAAACCCCAAACAAAATGTCGTCTTCTGCACCCTCAACAAAAACCCCCTTCTTCCCCTTCCTCCCCCTTCTTCTTTCAATCTTTCTCACTGCAACCCTTCTTCCCCTTCTTCACAAGTTTGCTCTTTAAGGTTTGAATCCCAGCGAAATCTCCCATCAATCCCAATGAACTTTTCTTGATTCAAAACCATTCGGCCATCCTCACTGCCATCATTGAGCTTCGGATGGCCTATCATGGGTGAAACTCTCGAGTTCCTGTTTGGAAAACTAGAAAAGTTTGTGTTCAAACTGATGAACAATTACTCGACTGATATATTCAAGATGAAAATTCTCGGAGAGGAAACTGCAGTCATCTGCAGCCCCAAAGGACACAAATTCCTCTTCTCCAACAAATTCATGGGTTTGCTTGTTACAGGGTATAACACAGTGGCTACCGCCATGACTTTCTTCATGAAATATGTAGGAGAGAGACCAGACATCTACGAGAAGATCCTCGCTGGAAAGAACAGGGGGGAGGAAGGGGAAGAAGGAGGGGTTTTTGTTGAGGGTGTAGCAAAACGATGACGTTTTGTTTTAATTTTATTTTTATTATAATAAAATTTTAAAACCATTTATCATGTTAGACAATATCATTAATTAAGGATTAATGATTTGAAAGATGGAAGAATTCTTTTTCATATAAAAAGAAATAAGTTAATTGGACAACTCTTGAATAAACTTGAACTCGTCCGAAAAATAAATGAGCCGAATTTGAATATATTATAAATTAGATGAGTGATAATTGTGCTCAAACCAACTTGAACATTCAATACTTGGTTCAATTATAATCCGTTTAATATTAATATGACTATACTTGTCTTTATTCTTTTTATATCAGTGCTTTCGTATGCAACATCTTTCATGTCACACAAACTGGCTAGAAAGCGTAGGACTATATGCAAGGGGGAGGGCTTTGATGGCCAACCGAGAGGCCATTAACATGAGAGCACAATGCAGTGGCAGGACTATCTGGGCCACGGTAATCCAAATTGATGTCCTCTAGCACTACGTTTTGACATGGCTTGCGTCCGCTGCATCGGAGAGTAACGGCAACTTTGGCATTGGAACTTCCCCAAATATTTTTGTATGTGACATTGCTAATTTGCAGAAGAGAGGGCTATCCACAATAATGAAAATCACAAATTTAATTAGTTAAGTTCATCTTTTTAATCATAGACCGGCATTATACGCTTACAAGGAAAAAGGAAAAATATAATTTAGCCCCTCAAATTATCAGTTATTTTCATTTTAGCCCCCTAATATTCAAAAAGTGATAACATAGCCCATCAAACTACCAAACAATTGCAATTTAGCCACTCCGTTAGTCATTGCCGTCAAATTGGATAGAAAATTCAATACTATGTCATTTTGGCAAGGTTAAGTTACTAAAATGCCCTTTTGTAACTGTTTGGTCATTTGGTGGTTACTTTATCACTTTTTGAACATTATGAGCTAAAATGAAAATGATTGGTAGTTTAGAGAGCTAAATTATAAAATTTAAAATAGATTAATTTTGTAACAAAATGAAGTAAAATAAGAAATTACCTGTTGTCTGCAAGGGGGGTAGGGGCAATATTCTTGATCAAGAATGATGGGATTGCCGACCTGATCCATGAAAATGTCTTGAAATACAAAATTAGAAGCCATGCCAAGGGATGGAGCAGCCCATGTCTTGATTCTCACTCCATCAGTAGTGCCGCGAAAGGTGCAGTTTTTGACGACAACTCTGTTGACATCATCTCCATTATTTTTGCCAAGGCTACCGATGCTTATTCCATGCCCTGGTCCACAAATAACATTCGAAATATGGACGTCTTTAGTTCCGGACAGCATGGCAATACAGTCATCGCCGGTACCAATTGTAGAATGAGAGCTTAATCTTGATGCCGTTGTTATATTCGATATGAGTCATATTCACGTTCTTGCAGCCAAAAAGCACAATATGGTTGTTCTTGCTGTTAATGGAACTCACGTGATCAATCCATGCGTTGGTCACAAAATCAAATCTTAGTGTCTGCATGGGACGTACAGAAGATTTGTAAAACACGATAATTAAACTTCTAAATTAGGAATTTTATGCTTCTTTAAGGCTTTATATTCAAAGATATTAAGGTTTCTATTTATATATATATGAAGGAAAGAAAAAGGAAAAAAATGAAAAGAAGCAAAAACGTACAGTAGGTAGCCTAGGGCAATTAGAATTCTTGCTGCAGTCGTTAAGTCCCCGTCCTTGGCCGTCCAAGGTGCCACCACTGATAGTCAAATGGTCAACATATCGGAAATTAATCCAACTATCGGTTGAGAACTTGGATGGATCAGCCGGAGCCTTGAGAAGCCCTCCGATCACGACGCCCACCGAGCCTTTGCATGGACCCTCAAATCTCACTGAGTTCACCATGTATGATCCGGGAGGGATCAAAACGCTACTATTTCCCTTCCATTCACATGCTTCCTTCCACGCCTTAAGAAATGCCTGAGAAGAAAGAAACATAAATAAATAAATAAATATTTCAAAAACATCTTTGCTATCATGTATTAACCCAAAAGTAAACGTATAGAATAATACACACAAAATAATATGATTCTATGAAATTAAGAGAAACTAAAAGACAGGCAATGTCATATGAATTAACCTGACTGTTATCAGTTGCTCCATCTGCAACTGCACTGTAGTTCATCACGTTGAAAATCTTGGCTTGGCCTCGAACTTCAGTAACCAATACCATCAAAGATGTTAACAAGCAAGCCCAACCAAAACCAAGTTTCGAACCCATTTCTCTTCTTTTTCTTTTTCTTTTTTTCTCTAGGATGGGAATGACTCAAGGTTAGGAAAAATAAGGCCCTTTGCTTGAGTGAATTTTTAATACAGAGGGTTTCACCTATTTATACAAGCAGTGTAGAGAGTTAATACATTTCAGTTCTAACTTCATAACAAAAGAAAACAACAATATAATTAATCTAACCAACTTAATGTTCATGCACCTCATTATATAAAACTAATCTAACCAACTTGATGTTCCAGCTCATTATAATCTGGTTATCTGTCCCTTGTTGCAAGATGAGTGCCCTCCTAGCATTGCTCAGGGAGATCGACACTTAATTACCGAGATATAGAAAGGGAAGATCGGCTTTTATACTGGTTACATTTGAAATTTCAGAAACATTAATGTTAAATTTTCTACTCATGTTCTTCTAATGTAGGTTCAAAATAAGATGATCCCTTTTTTTTTTTGACATATCCACACAAAAGAGAGAGTGGGATTCAAACTAAGTTATGAGACGTGACTTAATATTGAGTTACAGGACAAAATTAATATGGCTTTTAAAATCATTATTGAATCAAAATCTAATAGTGATTTATAAATCCAATGATGAATTTAAAAGTCATGTGATCAATTTTGAAGAGACACAAGACGGAAATGGGAATGACATTTAATATTAATAGATATGATTTTATTAATGTTTCTTTCTATATTAATAGCGGAGAAAAAAGTCCATCCCTTTGATAAGCATTTCCATATCAAATTTGATATGAACAACAAATAAATAGGGGGAAAAACATTTGGTGTGCCGGTCCGCCCAATCTATAGTATATCGATGATGGGCCGAGGTTGTGGCTAGACGGGCCCAAACAAGATCCACGCGGCCTGACTCGCGAGTGGTCTTGGGCAGGGCCTTCCATAATTGGTAGGCGGTGAAGCCCAATCGAGTACACCAATAAGAGATAATAATGCTCACGTGAAAAGTTAATGAGATTGTTACAAAAAAAAAAAAAAAAAGTTAATGAGATTAATCAAACGCCTCCAACAGACCATCGCCAAAAGGGCAGTGCAAATAATAGAGCAACGCGCGCGCGAAGGTTGATAAAACACCTCTAAACAAATAAAGAAATAAACCTTTCCGGTCCATTTGGATGGAACGGGATCCGATCCGTGTATTCTCGGGGGTATTATTGTTCAAAAAAACACAAATTATACAATAATAACGTGCATTAACAAGGATCAAACCCCCTTCAGTCCAGTCTAATTGGAAAGGATCTCGGTCTGTACAAGTTTATAAATGTAAACATATATATTAATACTGTCTTTTTTTATTTTTTTATTTCAAAATTAATTTTAAATTTTCCCAAATATATAACAACCGTTATGTGCCCAGTCTTTCATTTTAAACCAAATCCCTGCAATTATGGTTATACTGCTTTTACCGGCTGACAATCTCAGCTTTTGTTTTAATAACTCGGTCCGTGCTAATTATTTGAGCTTATTGTTGAGTTGCCCGCCCTTTTTTAGTGTTTTATTTAGTTTTTTTTCTCTCCTTCCCTGTTCCTTTATTTTATCTCAGAAAAAACAAAACAAAAACAAAAAGTGAAAAAACAAAATCCCTGCAATTCACTGAAAAATAAAAAGAATCCTTGCATTAAAAGATTTCAGAACCCAAAGCATAAAACAGAAGCTTTTATCCCAGTGGACCACTTGATCTGTCACCCCCCATCTCTCGCTTTCTCTCTCTCTCTCTCTCTCTCTCTCTCTCTTTCTCTAGTAATATAAGGAAACGAAATCCCGTTGGACCACCTTGTATGTCTAATTACTTATAATAGGGAGGCTTCTCATCGCCATTGCTATTATCATTCCCCTTTCCCTTTAAACCTTTTCTCTTACTTTATTATATTCTCTCTCTCTCTCCCTCCCTCTTTCTACTTTGATTTGAAAAGGTTTATGAAAATGAGTTTCTTGGTTTATATTAGCGCTCTGCCGCACACACTGCTTCTTCTTCTTCTTCTTCTTGTTATTCGTCATCACAAGGCAAAAGCTGCAAGTGATGATCAGTGCGATTTGTTCACGGGGAGATGGGTGGTGGACAAATCGTACCCGCTTTACGATCCCGCTGCATGTCCCTTCATTGAGCGGGAGTTCAGCTGCCAGAAGAACGGCCGCCGGGATCTGGATTACACCGAGTACAGATGGCAGCCCCTCCGCTGTAATCTACTTAGGTACGCCGTCCTTTTATCCTCTTCTTCACGTTTTTACTTTCTGTTTCTCATTGCTCGCTCCAAAAGTACTGTACCCTTTTTAATCTCCTTCTTAATTGGGATTAAGTAGCATATGATTGTGATTAATTCTTGGAAGGTATTAATTTGTGAGATATGTGTGTACTTCTGTCACGCACATGGACATCGAAACATTATATTATAATCTTAAGAAAGCTTTACTTACCTCTCTCATGAACATATACATATTTTACAAACATCTTTTTAATATTTGAAATTTCTTACCTTGGTGTATTGAGTTTTTATTTTGTTCTAAATATTTTTTATCGAAAAAATGAAAAAAAATGACTTTAATAATTTCATACCTCTCAGTTAAAACTTAGGAGAAAATTAAAAAAAATTAAAGTTAGATACATTAAAATAAAAAATTTTAAATATTAAAAAAGTCTTTATAAAAAATGTGTAAGTTTTATAAGTAAAAATGTGTAAGTTGATGGGTGACGGGAGTTTCTCTTATGATCTTTTAGGTGGATTTTGTGTGGTTGAATTATAAGCGACTTTAAGGACAAAGAAGTCAATGAGTCGACCCTTCACGTAACGAATCTACAGTTGTATAATTTGGACACCATGGATGTTCATGTACAGCCCCAATATTATTATTAAATTTCAAAATCTTCCAAGTTAGGAAATATATCATTATCATTGAAAATGTTAGAATATATCTTTTTTGTCATATTAGTTTAATATTTTATCATATTAGGTTGATACTAAAATATTTTTTATTTAGGTTTTAATTGTAATCAAATCTCTAAGATATAATTACCATTAACTCTTAATTTAATTTGGACTCTATTTTAATAAGTATATTCCAAAAATATAAAAATAAAAAAGGTTTTATATAAGAGAAATCACGTGAACTAGAATATAATTTTTTTTTTTTTTCCAGCACATATATATAATTGAGCGATCACATGATGATATGTTGGAGTATAATGTTTGACGGCACAAAGTGAACCTTGTCGGCCTCCAGTTGTCCGTCACTTGTTTCCGCACGGCACATTATTCATTCATTAGTTTGAGCTGAGAAAAAGTTGAGCGGTTTTTGGGTTTTTATAGAATACGGTTGAGTTAAATGTAATCATGACATTCTCTTTTAGCCAACGGTGACGATTGACGAAGCTGTTCTTTCACCGCCCAAAAAAAATAAAAAATCAGCCACTAAGTTGTGACGTATTTCCAATTTGGGCCCCTGACTTTTTCGTTTTCTCCCCATAGGTCCCTGACTTTTGTTCTTTTTCTTTTTCTTTTTTATTTTCAGGCGGAAAGTTTGTAGTTTTTACCTTTTTTGTTTAGCACAATGTGAACGGTTTTTTAACAAATTCAAGGAAAGACACTTTTGAGTAATCTTGCTATTTGGATTATTATTGATTTAGACAGCATTTGTTAAAAGGACGGAAATTTCTGTCCAACAACTACTGTAGAGAAAATAGAGAAGGGCTAGAAAGCTAAATAAATGAACTTAAAAAAAAAAAAATTTAAACTAATGTGATAGACCTTGAGTTGTAGACAAGGGAAAGAGAATTCTATTTTTTTAATTTAAAAACCATTGTTACATCAGTTTTGAAATTTTTTTAGGTTTATTTGTTTGAATTTCTAGCACTTCTTAGAGAGAATATTTTTCAACCCTTTTTTTTTGAAATAATTCTTCAATCCATTTAAAATAATGTTAAATGTCTATAAACATTTAAAATGTATATTAAATTTTTAAGATCATTAATATTAGTTTACTAACTTAGACTTAAATATTTATAGACACTTACCACTATTTTAAATTGATTTAATGATATTTTCTTGTTTTGGAGATAATTTTTGTCCTTTCGTAAAAGCTTCTAACCCAAATAGGTGACAAGACAATTATAAATTTTTTATGAATGGTAGCCTGTATCACAATTACTTCCCCCAATTATAAGCAATTTCGGAGATCCCCAAGTCCTAGGTTTCACCATTTCTTATCAATTATAGCTTCAACTAAACAACTTTTTTGTTGGTTTTTGTAGATTTAATGGTAAAGATTTTTTGGAAAGATTTCGAGGGAAGAGCATAATGTTTGTGGGAGATTCGCTAAGCAGAAACCAGTGGCAATCGTTGACATGCTTGCTTCATGCTGCCGCCCCCGATGCTAAATACGAATTAACAAGACAAGAAGACATTTCCATTTTTACATTCACGGTATGCCATTTTCACTACTGTTTTTCCCCTACTTAATGCCACAAAATCACAAGAAAATTCTTTTTATAAAATCTTTAAGTTCGAATATAAAAGCTTCTAAGCTAACTACCAACACTTAAAAATAAATAAATTATTAATGCATGTTTAGATTATTATTCTAAATCGGTTGTGGAAGAAGCTGGTGGTTAGTTAATAAGTACAAGAGAAAATCTTACATCTTGAATTAACTTTTGAGATTAAGAAAAGTCTAAGATCACCCAACAACACTAACATTAGAGCTCAGATTTACCAATAAGTCTCAACCCAACAATCTACAAGAGAATGGGTTGTCGCTGTTCCGACTTAGGGTTCAATGTGTGAAGGGGAGATTGTGTAAGTTATTCCATATCTTTGAATTAGTGGTCACTTTATAAGTGTAAGGAAAAGTCTTACCTCTTAAACTAACTTTTGAGGTTAAAAAAAGTTCAAAACCGCCCAACAATGCCTCACTCCTAAAAACAACAAAATTATATAGAAAATATTTGTCAAAACATAATATGAGATATTTTCACACTTTTTTCTGCATACCCATGACTATTTTTCAATGCTTCATTCCTCATTCTTTCATTATTTTTATTTAAAAAAAAAATTAAATTAAATCCGTAAAGTCATGCGTAAAATTTGATGGTAATTTTAATAAATAAAAGAATAAATGAGGATGAAAAAAGAAAATGAAGCATTTTTCTCTTCTTCTTTTCTCTTCTTTCTTTTTTTTTTTTTTTTAAGTCGGGGGTTTCTTTAGTCCATATTTTCAGTCTTTTTTGTTTCCAAAATCACATTAAAAAGATGACATGGACATTTGTCATCATTCATCTGGCCAGGCTGGCAGATCCTGTGGCCCTCCCACAATGTCACACTTGTGTTGTCGTCTTTCATCTTCCCCACACTTGCTGGAATTTTGTTTTTGGAAAATATACATCACTCTCACTCTTACTCTGATTATTATTATTATTGTTATTTTTACACTAAAAATTATTGTTAGATCAAATATTTAAATATTGATTTGTTAAAATTTAATTGTGATTTTAGTGTCAAATTAAGTCAAAATTTTCAATTTCAATAAAAGATAATTATCTTTCTCCATATGCTGCCAATTTTTCTGTCTGATTCTATTATTCTATTATTTTCCTTCTATATATAAACAAAAATTACATATTATACCTTGAAATTAAACAAATTAAAAAATATATATTATTAATTTATATACATATTATATATAAAATATTTTTAAAATAAAACAAAAAATATTAAAAAAAATTTTGAGGGTTTGCATTTTTTTTTTAAAAAAAAAAATTTTATAAATTTATATTTTTTTTGTTTGAATTTTTTATTTGGGGGTATTTTTTACTTTTAATGAGATTTAATATCTAAAAGAGAATATTTCATCTAATTTAACAAGTTTGATTAATGAAATGAGATTTTGGGAAGAAAATAATTGTTTGATAAAGTTGAATAATAAGGTTAACAATTCATAAAAGAAATTAATAATGCATTATAGTAGATAAGAAAAAAAATAATTACAAATATATATATATATATATATAAATTTTAAAAACAACCATCCAAGTTGCAAGTTGAAGGTGCAATCATAAGTGACTGACCTCTGCGCCACCTTTCCCTGTTCACCCATATAATTTGGTTTCAATTACCACCCACCATTCAAGTGTCAACCACCTCCCAATTATATATCTTAATGCAATATATTAAAGAAAGACAAGGCAATCACCCTCGCTCCCATGTTAGCTTTCTGCCAGCCTGACAAGGCATCAGTCAGGAATCCAACTGTCTCCCCTTTTTCTCAAATTTTTTGTTTGGTTTGGTTGGTAGATGGACTTGTATATTGGTTATGTTCTGTCCGCAAGGAGATGGATTTGAGAAAGTAGGTTGGTATTGGAATAAATTTAATTAATATGAGAATAAAGTAAGTATATTTTATATAAAAAGTAAAAAAATTTATTTTGTGATGATTTTTTATTTAAATAATAATAAAAAGTAATTAATGTGATATAAAAAATAAGAATATGAAAGTTGATTTTGAGAAAAATTTTTTGAATTTTTGGGTCTGATCCAGTGCATTTTATTGCCAAACACAGTCCTTAAACTTCATTAAAATAAAAAATATAAAAGCAATTTATTATTATTATTTTATTTTATTTTGACGTTAAATTAATATTACAGGATTATGGAGTGAAAGTGATGCTTGATCGGAATGTGTATTTAGTGGACGTTGTACGAGAAAAAGTTGGTCGGGTCTTGAAGCTTGATTCCATTGAGGGAGGCAAGCTGTGGAAAAACATCGACATGCTCATCTTCAACACGTGGCACTGGTGGAACCGAAGGGGGCCTTCTCAACCGTACGATCCCATGTTATAATAATTAATTGAATTTTCTTTTTTCTTTTTTCTATTTTGAGAAAAAAAAAAAGAGTTAATTAATTAATTAAAATTGATTTTAATTCAGATGGGATTACATCCAAGTAGGAAGACAGATAATGAAGGACATGGACCGTATGGTTGCTTTTGAGAGGGCACTTGCAACATGGGCCGGGTGGGTGGATTCGAACATTGATCCTGCCAAGACTCGGGTTTTCTTCCAAGGAATTTCCCCTTCCCATTACAAGTAAGCTACGCTCTCTCTTCCCATTATCTTAACTACACCGTTTTTATTTCCCTTTGCACCTAACTTGCAGCTGTTTACCTTAATTTTGGAAGTTATTGGTCTTAGGTCCGTTTGAGTTTGCGATTTTAAAACGTGTAATATGAAAATGCTATTTTTAAAATGTAGTTAAGCATTTGAAAACACATTTCCTTTTAATTTATGTTTACCTGTACTAATTTGGCTGTATTAGAGCTTATCGTTAAGTTGCCTAACCTTACTTTTGTGTTTTGTTTTGTTGTATTAGAGAATAAAGGATGAATATTCTTTATGGGCATGTTTGAAATTGCGTTGACAAATAGAATTTTTAAAGTCGAACAGAGATTTTTTATAAATGCTTTTCTCAAAAATGCGTTTTGATCGTAAGAGTGAAAAAAAAACTCAAAGTAGTACTTGAATTTATTTTTTTATCAAACTTGTCAACTTTTTGTTTGACATAACTTTTTAAATATTAAAAATACTTGTTTAAGCTTTCTAAGTAATTTCTTCCAAGGAATTTCCTCTTCCCATTACAAGTAAGCTAAGCTCTCTCTTCGTATTATCTTAACGGCATTGTTTTTCTTTCCCTTTGAGCCTAACTTGCAACTGCCTACCTTAATTTTGAAGTTATTGTTAGCATTATCTTAACTGCACTGTTTTTCTTTCCCTTTGCACCTAACTTGCAACTGTCTACCTTAATTTTGAAGTTATTGTTAGGGTCGTTTGGTTTCGATTTAAAAACGTGTAATATCAAAATGTTATTTGTAAAATGCAATTAAGTGTTTGGATCATATTTCCTTTTAATTTATGTTTACCCATATTAAGGGCCTATTTGGAAATGCGATTTCAATAAATCGATTTTAAATATTGCATTTTAAAATTGTGTTTTAGAAATTACTATTTTTTAAAATCGCATAAGCTTTTGGTAAAATATGTTAAGAAATATTTTTTTATTAATTGAGTGTTTGGATAACATTAGCATATAATTGCGGTTTCATAACTAAAGAGGTAAATATTGCCCCCAAACTTTTTTTTTTTAAGTAAAATCGTGACTTTGGTTTAAATTCTCACTTTTTCAATTAAGTATCATCTAGTCAACTTGTTGAAATTGTGGATTTTCCCAACACTCCAAAATTTGCATTTTTAAAATCGCAATTCTAACACTCTAAAATTGCGATTTGGTTTAAAATCGCAGATTATTTCTTTAAAAATGCACTCTCAAATGGACCATAATTAGGTTGTATTAGAGCTTATTGTTAGGTTGCCCCAACCTTATTTTTGTGTTTCATTTTGTTGTATTAGAGAATAAAGGATGAATATTCTCTATATATGGGCATGTTTGGAATTTCGTTGAAAAATAGAGTAAAGACAAACAGAGATTTTTTATAAATGTTTTTCTCAAAAATGCATTTTGATCGTAAGAGTGAAAAAGTCAAAGTAGTACTTTTGAATTTTTTTTTTTTTTTCAAACTTGTCAACTTTTTGTTTGGCATAGCTTTTAAGTACTAAAAGTTCTTTATAAATTTCTTAATACAGTCTCAAGCATGCTCTAAAGTTAAACTATCTTCCTCCAAAGAAAAATTAACGTATATAGCTAATGAATTACATTAATCAAAAGCTACTTGATTAGGAAAATCTATTAACTACAAAAATAATCGATATATATATTATACGAACTCTCACAATGCTTTGCGTATATCTATACTATAGTGGCAGCCTATGGAATGAGCCAAGTGCAAAGAGCTGCGTGGGGCAGAAGCAGCCATTGTTAGGGTCAAGATATCCTGGAGGTTTGCCACCGGCTGTTGGCGTCCTCAAGGGTGCATTGAGCAAGATCACAAAGCCTGTCAAATTGCTTGATGTAACTCTTCTCTCCCTACTGCGTAAAGATGGCCATCCTTCTATTTACGGCCTCGGCGGCCCGACCGGAATGGACTGCAGCCATTGGTGTCTTGCCGGTGTTCCTGATACTTGGAACCACATTCTTTACAATCTTATTCTTTGAACAATATTCATGGATTTTACGTTGAAAATTGGATGCATTTTTTCAAGCTATTCATTGAAGGTTCCCTATTTCATACACCACTCGTTAGACTTTAATAGATTGGATGTTTGAATAAATGTAAGCAACTCAAATGATATAAATTCTTCCCACTTCAAGTACCCTTTATCTTTGCTGATTTCTGGAGTTATATATATATCACTTCAACAAATTAAATATATATCTAGTTATTCTACTTTGTTACTATTTCAAAAGTGTGCTCCACGTTCCCAAGTTTATGTATATCTTTGAATATCTCAGATTTTAGTAATATGCATTGTCTGTAAATTAGACTTATAACTCTTTTACAATTTGCTAACAAGTGGTAGCATGATATTAGAGTCACATTAACTATATATTAAAATAATTTGTAATATTCTTCGATCACATGCTAACACATCAACCATTAAAAAAAAATTCCTTCAACAAGAAGAAGATAATGGCTTCAAATGCTCGAAAAAGAAAAAAATCCATAGCCATTCATAGTAGCACATGGGCTAGGTCGTGGTGGGGAAGCTTGCGATTTCCCATAATTTGTTGACTCTTTGGCCCATAGCCGTGGGCTTTGGCTCGATTCGATCTTGTCTCGTCCGCTGGATGGGATTGCCCCATGTGGGCTAGCAGTCAAAATTAACTCTCGACAATTTTTATTATTATTTTAAAAAAAATTCTTGATTCATTACATCTCACAAATGAAAATATTTTATGTCAAATCATTTAATCCAAAAATAACGGTAAAATTTTGACAGAGTTATCCTTCAATTTTAAAAATTAAAAGCATTCCAAGACAAACAATCAGAACATTTCCTAATAAATAATAATATTACAATTTTCATCATTGATTTTTAACTGATTAGGATCCCTAACAATATTGTCAAAATTGCCCATCAATTTTTTCTCAAATCCTGACCATCTAATGTCATTCAACAGCCACCAATCTGTCACGTATCCCACTAAAAATTACTAATAAAATATTATTTATTTTTTAAAAAGAAAATATAAAACAAAATATTAAAAAATTGGGTGGTTAGCCACTCCATTCCGCCACCCCCAAGGGCTAGTTGGGGGTGGCCGATCCACCCCTATGGCCACAGGTGTGGCTTTGGCCACCCCCCAGGACCGGTTGGGGGTGGCTGAACCACCCCCTAAGGCCACAAGGGTGGCTTCAGCCACCCCCATGGCTCAGTTGAGGTGGCCAGCCACCCAATTTCTTAATTTTAATATTTTCTTTTTAAAAAATAAATAATATTTTATTATGTATCTTTAAGTGGGATATGTGGCGGATTGGTAGCTATTGAATGCATTGGATAGCCAAGATTTAAGAAAAAATTGATGGACAATTTTGATAGTATTGTTAGGAATCCCAATCCATTTTTAATGGCCAGTATAAATGCGATATGATGATTTTTTTTACATAAATATGGCGATAGTTAGTTATATATATATATATAAATGCTGATATTTTACGTGTAGTAGACTAGTAGTTGCTAAACATGCCAAAAACAGAGTAAGGCCATAGCGGCCAAGTTGCTGCCGACAAACCTTACAAGACAACATATTTTCTGCTACACTTATTTCTTTTGTATTGTCTATCCACTATGAACCTGATCATGGCAGGAAAAAGGAGCCTTCCCTTAGAAGGGATATATATATTCATCTAAAAAAAAGGGATATATAGCATGTAAAATAACTATATATGAGCCCAGAAACAAAATTTCAAAATAAAAAACAAGCAAAAGAAAAAAAACTCTTTGAAAGTGTTGTGTTCAGTAGTGTTCTTTAGTACGCAAAAAACACTTTTTTTTTTTTTTGTTGATGCAAAAAATAATTAGTGACCACCCATGTTTAGTCCTCGATTCAAGATTTCAGAAAGAAAACCAAAGTCTGTGTAGCATGCCGCAAAAAGGGGTAGGGATCGAATGGCGATACTACCTCTAATACTTAGGTCAGTAACTAAGTAAACTATATAAATATACAAATTAGGGCATGAGAACATACTTGGTTTCTTGCCTTTAATTAGCCAACCTTATGTAAATGTAGTCTTGGTTTGATTGGACGCCCTGGTAAGCAAGAATCTTAGCAAATTAGGCCATATATATATATATATATATATATATATATATATATTTCTTTTCCTTTTTCTGATGAGTCAAAAATTAGGCTTGAGTTGTATGCATATAAGGCGGGTTGTTTATCTTGTCGGTCGAGAATATAAACCTCAATTTCAGTAGTCCCTCATTCTCTTGAGCTACTTGTGTAGGTCAGGCCACACGTAACCAAAGGAGGTCCCAACAACAACCCTATCAACAGAAAAGAAAAGAGCAAAGATCATAAGTTTCTTTGTCTTCAAGTGAGCCCAAATAGAGATACATTACCTAACATACTAACGTCTTTTTCATGCATAACTGTCTTCACTCTTCAACATCACGCTATATTTCTGCGCCCGTCATCCCTCACCTTCTCACACACACAGAGACAATGGGGCAGAAACTTCAAAGCTTTTGCTCATTTGCTTTTGCTGTTTTGCTTATCATTTCTTGCCTTCATGACCAAAGCAACGCCGAAGCGGGGGAGTTTAGAAACTTGGGTTCGGATGCTGGATGTGATTTCTACCAGGGAAGTTGGATTTATGATCTTTCTTATCCTCTGTACAACTCAGCAGCCTGCCCGTTCATCGAGAAGGCATTTGATTGCCGGAAAAATGGACGGCCTGATGACGTTTATCTCAAATATAGATGGAAGCCTCGCGGCTGTGCATTGCCAAGGTACGTACGTACAGTCCCATGTGATAAAGCATTACTCATTATTGAATTTGGATGGATTATTAATTATTATATTTTAGATTCAACGATAATTTTCGATTTCACGTTCATGATTCTCTTTTAAGTGTCTCTTGTTTTAGCCATCTATGCATGAGAACATCATTATAAGATTTCTGATCATTTAGTATTATGTACTGTCGTCTGTCGTATAGATTTAATGGCCAGGATTTGTTGAGAAGGTTAAAGGGGAAGAAGATATTATTCGTAGGGGACTCTCTAAGCCTCAACCAATGGCAATCTCTCACATGCATGCTACATGTGTCGGTGCCCAAAACAAACTTCACTCTCAACAGAAAAGGCGGTCTCTCCACGTTTGCTTTCCAGGTACTTTTCTTCATCAAATTGGATATATTCAACTAATTATTTTTTTGGATGAATAAATAATATTAATTGGCTTCAACTAATTTTCCACCGAAAAATGGAGCGATTATTCCATTTTGTTTACTTAATTAATTCGTTTACAAGCATTTGGTTTCGAAAGCATTCGATTACCAAACCTCTTGGAGACAAACCGAAGCTCAAATTGACTACATCTTGCTCTTATTTTGTATAATATTTACCGTACAAAAGACTCTTATGAGAATTGTGGTACGTATATATATATATATGGTCCATCAAACCTAATTACAACCAATCTTAAAAGCATAAATAAAAGAAAACTGTACTTACAATTTCTGATCTTTCATCACTTTTTCAATTATACTCTTAAACTTTAAAATATGTCAATTTGGCGTTATCATCTTTCAAAAGTTCAACCATCTCCTCCAAATTCAATGTATTTTTGTAATTTTATAAAGCATCTTAAGAGTATATATATTGGGGATTTCACTCATCAATTTTGACACAATGATTGACATTGCAAACTTCTAAAAAAATTGTAACTCTAAATGAACACTTTTTTTAAGTTTAAGAAATCTATATATATATATATATATATATATATATATATATATAATAGGAGAGTTTTAGATAGGAGAAGCTAAAAACTTGACACGTGGCATTTAAAACTAAGCAATTAAACTTGACACGTGGCGTTTAAAACTAATAGGAGAGTTTTAAACAAGCAGAGCCTAAGAGCTTGACATGTGGCATTTTATTTTGCTGATTAGTCATCATTTTAAATAATACTATGCATTTAAATTTGCAAATAAAAAAACCCGTTTTAAATGAAACCGTGGATCACATCACTTCATCAAATCCTTCATATCTTTCACCCTTGTTATCAAATCTCAACCGCCATCAAAAACTACAAACTATATATACCTGTTTGTAAATGTTACTTGAATTATTGGGTTGAATACAAGATTAGTCAATCACTTTCCCCTTCTTCAAAGCCATCAAAAACTGTAAATTATATATAACCCTTTCTAAAGGGTACATGATTATTGTCCCATGCTTCAAATCTGCCTTTAATTAGATTTGTCAAAACTTGAATCTGCAAACATCAACATCGATCCTCTAAAACTCCATTGCCTCTACACCAAGTAAGTTCGATTTGTCAAAACTTGAATCCGCAAACATCAACATCGATCCTCTAAAACTCCATTGCCTCTACACCAAGTAAGTTTAATGTGTTTTGGAATTATTTTATAATAAGTTTCATGTTCTATCTGCCAAGGACAGATCTAGAAGACTACACGGGAGGACCAACCTTTGTTCTTTTTTCATGGGGGGAGACCAATATAATTTTTTTTTTTTTACAGCTAATTTTTTTTTTCAGAATTGGGGGGCCCCCTGTCCCCCCCTCAGTCCGTCTTTATAAAAATATCAAGTTCTCAACCTCTAAAACTATCTATCGTTTCCGTCTTGCCTTATGTTTTAGATTTCTCTTTTGTTCTTTCTAAATTTATTTAATAAGCTCTTCTCTGATTATTTCTTTGTTATTTTACAATATCAAAATAAAAATAAAATAAAACTTCCAATCAAACCTTTCTATTATTAGAATACGAAAAAAGGAATTAAAAAAATGGCGTATACCCACCTAAACTTTCTTCGAAACATCCTACTGCCATCTCAAGTTTTGGTTTGAAGATGACTTTAGCCTTTGGGATCTTTCTGCAGTTTCAATGGGGTTTCTCTCTTGATTATTTCAGTTTTAATTTCCATCGCTTCTCTAGTATTCCCCTCAATGCGGTTCATCTAATTGTTGGTCTTTTATAATGGTTTAATGGAATCCAAATTCAAGTGGCAAATTGCATATGGTTCACTTTAATCAACGTGGCTTTCTCCTAAGATTAGTTTCATGTTTTTATGATGCTTTTGGTTGATATATATATTATTTTCTTCTTATCACGGAATCATACACAGTGAAGTAATTTTTTTTTGTTAGGATATTCTTAGAATTATTTTCTATTATATTAGCATTTTTCAAATTTCATTTTGTATCCTTATATATTATTTTTTATTCAAATTGATTATTCTAGAGTATTTTCTTTTGGTTTACGTTGTTATTTATTGAGGTTTTTTTTTTTTTGCATAATGCACACTTTTGATCGTTAGGAATATTTAAAGATTCATTTAAATACTTATAAGATTGTTAAAATTTGAATTTATATTAACTATTTTTGAAATTTTGTCTTGAATGGTTATATAGTCAAAACATATGGTTTCAAAGTAACATAATGTTAGTAGTATAAGTTAGGGTTTTTTTTTTTTTCTCTCTCTAATAGTTCATGCTAGATTTTTCTATTCATGCCTTTGTTTTTAGGTCCTCCAATATTCTTGCCACGTTTTTAGTTGATGAGAAGAAAGTTCAATTACTAAAAGAAAGGATTGTTGAGATATGATTTTTAAATTTATTTAATATAAGGGATTATGGTGTTAAGTAAAGAAGGGGAATATGGTTCAAAGTGATCTTATAAATATTTTTCATTTTTAATGGCCAATGAGTTAATTGAGTGAAGAAAATAAATTTGTTATTGATAATCTTTTACAAACTGTTCTTTTCAATTGTTTCACAACCTTCTAAAATTTCACTCTATCTACATCAAATAAGTTTATTTTATCTATTTTCAAAATTTAATTACCTTTTGAGACTACCAATTATATCTCCATCAATCCTTGCTTTTTGTTTATTGAATTTCATTGAAATATGTTTATTTTAGATTCCTTTTAGATTCTTTTTTCAGATACGTTTATTTTAGGCCAGATATGGGTGTTTTGAATTAATATTAGGGGAATTGAAAAAATGGGCGTTAATGGCATTGAATTGAGTACTTTTGTTTGGTTTACAAGTGGGTTCTTAACTTTGGATGGTTGGTTTCTATTTTCACATAATATTTATCTCTTTGTTTCTTTCATTGCCAACCACTATATAACAACGTATTCTCCTCGGGAAAAAAAAAATGATGGATTATTCTATGCTAGTGAGAACAAACGTTTCAGAACTAGATTTTTTTTTTGAGTATTTTAATTTTCAAAGCGAAGCATGCACGTTACCACATTGAGTTCATGAAAATCATGGATGCCATTTGTGGTTGCAATAAAGCCTTTTGAGCAACCCATGTGGTAAATGGAGTTTATTCTACAAATGAAAAAAAAAATAAAAATTTAGTTTAAATTGTGTTTATTATGTTTATAAATTGCCACTTCCTGTGCGCATTTATTTAAGTTTATTATGATATTTAGTCAACGGCAGTTGTTTAAATTTCAATTATTTTTATTATGTTTACAAATTGCCATTGTTCAATGTTATTGTTTATGTTAACACTGTCATTCACTGTTATTATTCGATTTATTGTTATTATTTTTGATAAGTCTATTTGAAAACACGTTTTATTGGTTATAGTTCAAAAATTTCCATGCAAACTCCAAATTAAAAATGGCTTAATTCTCAAATCCCAAAACATTTTACAACAGTTGGCTAGAAAAATCATTTTGTTAGAATATTCATTTGGGATTTTTCAGCAATTTCTACATGGTGTTTTTCACTTCATTATCTCAATATTATTTTGAATCACTTTTGTTTTCCTGTAAGGGTGTCCACAAAATTATGGTCCATTGAAAAACAACAAATTAAATGGATTTCATCACTGCTTTTTTGTTATTCAATTCAATGGGGTTCAAAATTATGGCCTTTTATAATGCGGTTAAATGTAAGCCAAAATAAATTGCCAATTTTCACGGATGAAATATGACTATATATAATTGTCTAAATTTCTAAATTCAAGGTCTACTTTCCATTTAGTTTGATAACAATTGTCTCTTCCTATTAATTAGAGAAAATAAATAAATAAAATTTCCTCTTCCTATTCATTCCTCATAAACACTAACCAGTCGCTTTTCTATGCTACGTATTTTTGGCATAAGAAAAAAGTGTTGTAAAGGAAAGGAAATTTAATTGAAATTATTAGTATTTTTCTTAGAGGTAAGAAGTTAAAATAAACAATGCTAAATTTTTTAAACAAAGTATAGAATGATATTTGTCTTTTATTTATGCATGATTTAGGAATAAAGTTCTCTCTTTAAAAGTATCTTAAGTAAAGTTATTTTTGGAAAGACAAAGATGATGGACAAAATCAAATCATGATATTTTTGTTAGTATTGTATTATAACAGTTTTTTGCGCACCTTTTAATTTTGATTATTAGTTTCAATTTGTGATTCTTTTTTATTTTTTAAAAATATATAAATTATTTGATGATGATAAAAGAACTTTTATATACTTTTACAAACTTTGGTATTTTTATTTTTTAAAAAAGTGAAAATGAAAGTGTCTAAAATAATATTATTTTTTTTAACTTTTTATTGGTTTTTAAAATGAAATATTTTTAAAAGAAAATGGTCATTTTTTTTTTATTATCATTTTATGAAAAATGGAATTTTCATTTTTAAATACCAATAAAAATATATATATTATTGCATTAAACTTCCATTTTTCACTTTGTTTAATATATACAATTTGAGCATTTGTTTCCTTTTATTAACTAGAAAAAAATACAACTTGAGCACATTTGTGTTGTAATCATTTATGCATCTACTAATTGTTATTATTATTTTCTTCCTATCATTTTAGAAACAAACCGTTCATTGCATGCATATTAATTATGATCGTAATTAATAATTATCCTATAAAGAAATGTATCATACATATTGTAACAATAATTATTAATTAATCAATTTATTCATGAGATATGACTCTTCACAATTAAAGCCATGCATCATTATGCATGCATATATATAATTATGATCGAATTAGGTAAACTCGGAATAAATCCCACAATGAGTAACACTAAAGTAACCCCAATAAGATAAATCACACTAAAATCCCATTATAGCTTCAATTTCCGATCCATATTGAGGATTTTTGACGAATTATGAAGTTAATTACTCTGTGGTAGGCTGAGAAAACTCTTTGCTTCTTATTAACAAGCGTACGGTTTTTGCTCTCAAGTGTTATGTCGGATTCAGATCCGGACCCGCGAACCTACTTCAATCATGGGTCACACTAAGGCAACCCCACTAAGATAAATCACAACATGGACATCAACAATCTTCATGTCTCATTTTTGGTGTTTCCAACTGTATATGTTTATGTAGAATATATATATATATATATATGATTTGGATGGATGTTTCAGGAGTACGGAATTTCGATGATGTATTCTCGCAATGCATTTCTAGTTGATCTAGTACAAGAAAAGATTGGGACAGTTCTAAAGCTCGACTCTATTGGCAATGGACATGAATGGAAAGGATATGACATGCTCATCTTCAACACCTGGCATTGGTGGCTCCATAAAGGACGCAAACAACTGTAAGATCAATCGAACAGTTAATAGTAACCTTTTCGTTATGGACCAAAATTTCTTACAAATTAGGTTTCAAAAAAAAAAAAAAAAAAGTTACAAACGAACCTCCAAAAATGATGGGTATCCCTTAATTAGCATCAAATACATATTGTTTTAATAGCATTTGCTTAATTCTCACGTGCTTCAAAGATACATAAAATTGGTTTGGATCTTCAAACATGTGCTAATTTAATATGGGTTATTTCAAAATTGCAGTTGGGACTACGTTGAAGAAGGAGGCATGATACGGAAAGATATGAATCGTCTGGTTGCTTTTATGAAGGCACTAACAACTTGGACAAAGTGGGTGAACAATAACGTTGATCCTAAGATCACCAAAGTCTTCTTTCAAGGAATTTCTCCCACCCATTACACGTAAGAGTGTTATTTCAATGCTTATTCTAACAGTTTAAGTTAATATGTTGTAACTCTTTTTCGTCTTCAATTGACGATAAAATAGTAGTTTGAGGTTGGGGGATCCGGAATATGTACTTTAATTTTCTAAAAAAATTAATATTGCCTTTGTGATCGATGGAGCAGTGGTGAAGACTGGAATGAGTCAAATTCTACAACCTGCAGTGGAGAAACGCACCCGTTGAGTGGTTCGACGTATCCAGGGGGTTCGCCGGTGGCGAGAGATGTGTTAAAGCATGTGCTGAGAAAAGTTTCAGGTGCTGTGACATTGCTGGACGTGACTACATTGTCGCAAATGAGAAAAGACGGACACCCTTCTATTTATGGGTTCGAAGGCAAAAGGGGAAACGATTGCAGCCATTGGTGTCTTCCTGGTGTCCCTGATACGTGGAATCAACTCCTATACGCAATTCTTGTTAGACAAGGAGGTTCAAGAAATTAAAACCAATTAATCTTGTATACTTTTGTTGTCTTTTCTATGTGGTTTGAATTTGAATTTGATTGGTGGTTTAAATAGGCATTCAGAATCATAGGAAATTAACAAATGAATTATATGTTGGAAAACAGCTTTGTATGGGAGTATTTATCCATTTAGTTACAGTATGGGATTTTCCCAATATTTGATTTTTCTTTCTGTGTAATGGCTTCTGGTTTTATGCAGTTAACAAGAGACAGAAAATACAAGATAAGAATACATTTGAATTCTAAACTGATCTAATGATCTTCTATAACCTGTGGCTGAGTTACTATCTTCATCTTTTGTAATGTAATTTGATTGAATGTAATCACCTCTGTTTTGGATAATATCAACTCCTCTGTTTTGAATATTATCAATCTATCTTCTAAGTGTTGTGCTTTAACTGAATCTGCTGCCTTATCTTGAGTTGAATGTTGAGCCATAGTAATAGTACCTGATAGGATAGTGACTTTAACAAAAAGTTGTACATGTCATTACATTATAAAAATAAAACAAAACAAAAAGAAAAACATCACCGGCTGGTCGGCGGTCACAGTTGGGCCATCAAAAAAGCGAGACAGTCTTCAAATGATCAACCTATTCATAACAAGGCATTGATGACAAAGGAGGAAGGTGTTGGCCTGGGGAAGAAGGAGAAGAATAAGACATTAATTATTGGGTGAGCCAAAATGGAGCTAGTTCAGTCGGGGTGTTGGAGTTTCTCAGAACTGTTCCTGGAATTTGGGGAAAATTCTGTAACTAAGGGATATTGCTAGGAGATTCTTGAGGTATGATGTTGGAACTGGGGAACATATTCATCTTTGGTTGGATTGGTGGCATCCAGTGGCAGTTTTGTTCGAAAAATTTGGTTTTAAGGCTGTTTATGATGCTCATAGTACTTTGGAAGCCAAGCTCTCTTTTGTTATTCAGAATGGTAATTGGTTTTGGAGGCCTGCTAGATCAGAGGCTTTGGTGGAGATTCAAGCCGGAGTATATGAAGTTGGTTTTGGTTCTTGTGATAAGCCTATTTGAGGTGCTTCAAGGAAAAAGTTTATGTTTGTTCTGAAACTTGGGAGGCTCTTAGGGTGAAAAATGAGGAGGTTTTGTGGTGTAAAAATGTCTGGTTTCCTCTTTCTATTTCCAAGCAAGCTTTTGTTCTTTGGCTAACTATGTGAGATAGGCTTACCACAGGGAAAGGCTACCAAATGGGGATATCAAGATAATGTTCAATGTCGGTTTTGTCATCATCAGTTGGAAACTAGAAATCACTTGTTTTTTTATTGCAGTTTTAGTTTTAGAATCTGAAATTTTTGTATGATAAGATGTAGAGCTGCAAATATTTCTACTTACTAGAAATGAGTTTATCCATGCTGGACATCCTTGCTCAGAGGAACAGATTTAAAAAAGATTGTATGGGAGGTTAGAACTCAAATTGTAGGGAAAGGAAAGTTTCCTAGTACTCGTGAGAACATTCTTCTTTGTTCTCTGTGGAATTTGCATGCAAAATCCTTGTTTAGCTATTGGTCTCCATTGTGCTGTTTCTTTTTTTGGTTTTTGTTGTTGTTTTCCTTGAGTCTTGTTTAGACTTGTCTTGGTTCTGGATGTTTTAGCTGCTGTAAGTTCAGGTTTTGTTTTGGCCTTTTCAAAAGGCTTGTAAGGAGGTTTAAGGTGGTGTATGCTTTTGTTTGAGCTTAATGAAATCTCTGATTCATCCAAAAAAAAAAAAAAAATCAGCGTTAATGCTCCGTTAATTAAGCTATCTTTATGACATGGCAATATTTAGGCCTTAGATTTTTTTTATTATTATTTTTAGTGTTAAAATCTCCATAGCCATTCATAGTAGCACATGGGCAGGTCGTGGTGGGAAGCTTGCGACTTCCCATAATTTGTTGACTTTTCGGCCCATAGCCGTGGGCCGTGGCTTGATTCGATCTTGCCTCGTCCGCTAGATGGGATTGCCCCATGTGGGCTAGCAGTCAAAAATTAATCCACAATTTTTATTTATTATTTTTTTAAAAAAAAAATTCTTGATTCATTACATCTCACAAGTGAAAATATTTTATGTCATATCATTTAAATCAAAAATAACGGTAAAAAATTTGACAGAGTTATCCTACAAATTTAAAAATCAGAAGGATTCCAAGATAAACGATCAAAACATTTCCTAAAAAATAATAATATTATAATTTTCATAGTTGATTTTCAACGGATTGGGATCCCGGCAATATTGTCAAAATTGCTCATCAGTTTTTTCTTAAATCTTGACCATCCAATGTCAACCAACAGCCACCAATCTGCACGTGTCTCACTAAATATTAATAATAAAATATTATTTATTAAAAAGAAAATATAAATCAAAATATTAAAAAATTGGGACTGCCGACCACCCTAACTAAGACATGGGGCTTTCACCCCATGGCCTTAGAGTGGTTCGCCACCTCTCATATTAAAACTCAAAATACCCAAAATAGTATTTTTGAGTTTTGGCCATGGATGTCAACCACCCCTATGGCATGTGCCAACTCCCCCACCCTACCTTAAGGGTGGCTTTAGTCCCACAGGGTGGCTACAGCCGGTGGCCAATCACCCAGTTTCTTAATTTTAATATTTTAATATTTTGTTTTATATTTTTAAAAATAAATAAATAATATTTTATTATTTATCTTTAGTGGGATACATGGTGGATTGGTAGCTATTGGATGGCCAGAATTTGAGAAAAATTGATGGACAATTTTGACAGTATTACTAGGATCCCAATCCATTCTTAACAGTCAGTATAGATGCAATGTGATGATTTTTTTGACAGAAATATGGTGATAGAGTTATATATATATATATATATATATATATATATATGTGTGTGTGTGTGTATGCGGGGTGGGGGTGATATTTTACGTGTAGTACGTAGTTGCTAAACATGCCAAAAACAGAGTAAGGCCATGGCAGCCAAGTTGCTATAAACAAACCTTGCAAGACTACATATTTTCTGCTACATTTATTTCTTTTGTACGTATTGTCTATCCACTATGAACCTGATCGTGACAGGAAAAAGGAGCCTTCCCTTAGAAGGGATATATAGCATGTAAAATAACTATATACGAGCCCAGAAACAAAATTTCTAAATAAAAAAATGCAAAAGAAAAGAAAAGTCTTTGAAAGTGTTGTGCTCAGTAGTGCTCTTTAGTATGCAAAAAACACTTTTTTTTTTTTATGGAAAAAATAATTATTCACCACCCATGTTTATTCCTCGATTCAAGATTTCAGTGAGACAACCAAAGTTAACGTAGCACGCCGCAAAAATGGGGGGGGAATCGACTGGCGATGCCACCTTTAATACTTAAATCAGTAATTAAGTAAAGTATATATATATAGATATACAAATTAGGGCATGAGAACATACTTGGTTTCTTGCCTTTAGCCAACCTTATGTAAATGTGGTCTTGGTTTAATTTGATTGGACACCTTGGTAAGCAAGGATCTTAGTAAATTAGGCCCCTTTTTTTCATTTCTTTTTCTAATGAGTCAAAAATTAGGCTTGAGTTGTATGCATATAGGGCTAGTTGTTTATCTTGTAGGTCAGGAATATTAGCCTCAATTTCAGTAGTCCCTCATTCTCTTGAGCTACTTGTGTAGGTCAATATAAATGAAGTTAAAAGACAAAATCGTGGGCTTTCATTCTAGTTATATATAAAATTCCTATGAAACAGTTTGAAAGAAATTTATATATGCAAAGAAATGATGAGAAGTTAGGCGACACGTAACCGAAGGAGCTAGGTCCCAACAACAACCCTATCAACAGAAAAGAAAAGAGCAAAGATCATAAGTTTCTTTGTCTTCAAGTGAGCCCAAATAGAGATACATTACCTAACATACTAACGTCTTTTTCATGCATAACTGTCTTCACCCTTCAACATCACGCTATATTTCTGTGCCCGTCATTCCTCACCCTCTCACAAACACACACACACCGAGAGACAATGGGGCAGAAACTTCAAAGTTTTTGCTCATTTGCTCTTGCTGTTTTGCTCATCATTTCTTGCCTTCATGACCAAAGCAATGCCGAAGCGGGGGAGTTTAGAAACTTGGGTTCGGATGCTGGATGCGATTTCTACCAGGGAAGTTGGATTTATGATCATTCGATTCATTCTTATCCTCTGTACAACTCAGCAGCCTGCCCGTTCATCGAGAAGGAATTTGATTGCCGGAGAAATGGACGGCCTGATGACGATTATCTCAAATATAGATGGAAGCCTCGCGGCTGTGCATTGCCAAGGTACGTACGTACGTACAGTCCCATGTGATAAAGCATTACTCATTATTGAATTTGGATGAATTATTAATTATTAAATTTTAGATTCAACGATAATTTTCGATTTCACGTTCATGATTCTCTTTCAAGTGTCTCGTGTTTTAGCCATCTATGCATGAGAACATCATTACAAGATTTCTGATCATTTAGTATTATGTACTGTCGTATGTCGTGTAGATTTAATGGCCAGGATTTGTTGAGAAGGTTAAAGGGGAAGAAGATATTATTCGTAGGGGACTCTCTAAGCCTCAACCAATGGCAATCTCTCACATGCATGCTACATGTGTCGGTGCCCAAAACAAACTTCACTCTCAACAGAAAAGGTGGTCTCTCCACGTTTACTTTCCAGGTACTTTTCTTCAACTAATTATTTTTTTGGTTGAATAAATAATATTGGCTTCAACTAATTTTCCACTGAAAAATGGAGCGATTATTCCGTTTTGTTTACTTAATTAATTCATTTACAAGCATTTGGTTTCGAAAGCATTCGATTGCCTTGGAGACAAACCGAAGCTCAAATTGACTACATCTTGCTCTTATTTTTTTTATAATATTTACCGTATAAAAGACTATGGGAATTGTGGTAAGTATATATATATGTATGGTCCATCAAACCTAATTACAACCAATCTTAAAGCATAATGAAAAGAAAACTTCACTTACAATTTCTGATCTTTCATCACTTTTTGCAATCATACTCTTAAACTTTAAAATATGTCAATTTAGAGTTATCATTTTTCAAAAGTTCAACCATCTCGTCCAAATTCAATGTATTTTTGTAATTTTATAAAATATCTTAAAAGTATTTTAGAGATTTCACTCATCAATTTTTGGCACAATGATTGACATTGCAAGCTTATGAAATATGATAACTCTAAATGAACATTTTTTTAAGTTTAACAAATAATAATAATTATCCTATAAGAAAATATATCATGCATATATTGTAACAATAATTACACTTACGTGCAACCTTCCTGGTTACAACCTTTTGGGACAAATTAATTAGTCTTTAATTTATTCGATTTTATTATCATGCACATGTGTGGGGCTAATTACAGAAAGGAACCTTCGAATCCTATCAACAAACTTTATACATGTATATGATTACGACCTTTCTACGACAAAGAGATATGACTCTTCACCAATTAAAATGCATATATATATTATGATCGAATTAGGTAAACTCTCTCTATCTTTGACTTTAATGGGAATAAATCCTCAATGAGTGACACTAAAGTAACCCCACTAAGATAAATCACACTAAAATCCCATTATGGCTTCAATTTCCGATCCATATTGAGGGTTTTTGACGAATTATGAAGTTACTCTGTGGTAGGCTGAGAAAACTCTTTGCTTCTTATTATCAAGCGTACGGTTTTAGCTCTCAAGTGTTATGTCGGATTCGGATCCAGACCGCGAACCTACTTCAATCATGGGTCACACTAAGGCCACCCCACTAAGATAAATCACAACATGGACATCAACAATCTTCATGTCTCATTTTTGGTGTTTCCAACTGTATATGTTTATGTAGTACATATATATATATATATGATTTGTTTTGGATGGATGTTTCAGCAGTATGGAATTTCGGTGATGTATTCTCGCAATGCATTTCTAGTTGATCTAGTACAAGAAAAGATTGGGACAGTTCTAAAGCTCGACTCCATTGGCAATGGACGTGAATGGAAAGGATATGACATGCTCATCTTCAACACCTGGCACTGGTGGCTCCATAAAGGACACAAACAATCGTAAGATCAATCGAACAGTTCATAGTAACCTTTTCGTTATGGACAGAAATTTCTCTTCCAAATTAGGTTTTTTTAAAAAAATGTTACAAACAAACCTCCAAAAATGATGGGTATCCCTTAGCATCAAACATGTGCTAATTTAATATGGGTTGTTTCAAAATTGCAGTTGGGACTACGTTGAAGAGGGAGGCATGATACGGAAAGATATGAATCGTCTGGTTGCTTTTATGAAGGCACTAACAACTTGGACAAAGTGGGTGAACAATAACGTTGATCCTAAGATCACCAAAGTCTTTTTTCAAGGAATTTCTCCCACCCATTACACGTAAGAGTGTTATTTCAATGCTTATTCTAAAAGTTTAAGTTAATTGTAACTCTTTTTCTAATTCAATTGACAATAAAATAGTAGTTTGAGGTTGGGGGAATATGTACTTTAATTTTCTAAAAAAAATTAACGTTGCCTTTGTGATGGAGCAGTGGTGAAGACTGGAATGAGTCAAATTCTACAACCTGCAGTGGAGAAACGCACCCGTTGAGTGGTTCGACGTATCCAGGGGGTTCGCCCGCGGCGAGATGTGTTAAAGCATGTGCTGACAAAAGTTTCAGGTGCTGTGACATTGCTGGACGTGACTACATTGTCGCAAATGAGAAAAGACGGACACCCTTCTATTTACGGGTTCGAAGGCAAAAGGGGAAACGATTGCAGCCATTGGTGTCTTCCTGGTGTCCCTGATACGTGGAATCAACTCCTATACGCAATTCTTGTTAGACAAGGAGGTTCAAGAAATTAAAACCAATCTTGTATACTTTTGTTGTCTTTTCTATGTGGTTTAATTTGAATTTGAAAATTAACAAATGAATTATATGTTGGAAAACAGCTTTGTATGGGAGTATTTATCCATTTAGTTACAGTGGAAAAGAGTTAGGATTTTCCCAATATTTGATTTTTCTTTCTGTGAAATGGCTTCTGTCAGTTAACAAGATACAGAAAATACAAGATAAGAATACATTTTGTTGGAAGTCCCACATTGCTTGGGTATTAAGGAGATGGGCCATTTATAAGGTTGAGGGTAAACCTCAACTCTTGAGCTAGTTTTTGGGTTGAGTAAGGCCCAAAACCCATTTCTAACATGGTATCAGAGCCAGGCCCAATTGGCTGTGGCATACCGTCACCCATTTGTTGCACGTGTTGGCTTGGATGTCCTCCCGCCACACGTGAGGGGGCGTGTTGGAAGTCCCACATTGCTTGGGTATTAAGGAGATGGGCCATTTATAAGGTTAAGGGTAAACCTCAACTCTTGAGCTAGCTTTTGGGTTGAGTTAGGCCCTAACCCATTTCTAACACATTTGAATTCTAAACTGATCTAATGATCTTCTATAACCTGTGGCTGAGTTACCATCTTCATCTTTTGTAATGTGATTTGATTGAATGTAATCACCTCTGTTTTGGATAATATCAACTCCTCTGTTTTGAATATTATCAATTTATCTTCTAAGTGTAGTTCTTTAATTGAATCTAGTGCCTTATCTTGAGTTGAATGTTGAGCCATAGTAATAGTACCTGATAGGATAGTGACTTAAACAAAAAGTTGTACATGTCATTACATTATAAGAACAAAACAAAACAAAATAAAAAAAAATCACCGGCCGGTCGGCGGTCACAATTGGGCCATCAAAAAAGCGAGACAATCTTCAAATGATCAACCTGTTGATAACAAGGCATTGATGACAAAGGAGGAAGGTGTTGGCCTGGGGAAGAAGGAGAAGAATAAGACATTAATTATTGGGTGAGCCAAAATTGAGCAAGGTCTTGGTGTTGGAGTTTCTCATAACTGTTCTTGGAATTTGAGGAAAATTCTGAAACTTGTTAGAGATGGTCACACCCTTGAATCAATGGTTGAGCAAACTCCGAATAATAATGGAAAGCAAGAGATCAACACACAATATTTACGTGGTTCGGTGTGCCTACATCCACGGACTAACTTCGATTAATTCATTCACTATAAACAACTTGTTACATGGTGTTTACTCAAGTTATGCAAAACTTGAGTTAATACAACAATAAAACAGTACAGAGAGAAACAACATCTGTTGAAACTAATATACACTCTCAGTGGTGTATTAAAACATTCTTTTCTTAACTTTCTCTCTGGAGTATAATTGAAGCTCTCCTCTCTTGGCTTCTCTTCTTGATGTTGATCTTCATCAATCATCACAATCATCACAAGTCTTCATCTTCATCTTTGAGGCATAAGGTCCCTTGGCTATTTATAGCCAAAGTTAGAACAATCTAGAAGTTAACCTCCAAGTTGGAACCATCTAGAATGAATGGACTTAGCCTCCAAGTTAGAACCATCTAGATGATGAACTTAGCCCCCAAGTTAGAACCATCTAGATGATGAAGATAAATTGAGAACCTTCTAGATGGATGGAGAACCATCTAGATAAATCTTTAGGACTTGCTCCATTTTCAAAACCTTATTTTAAGTAGGGAAAAACCTCGTTGGCAGCCAACAAATCTCCCCTCCCTCTTTGGAAGTTTAAATCGGTTAACCGGGAGGCGTAGCTCAAGCTTCCCGATTGGAACTACCTTAGTCAACATATTAGAGGATTCTTTTCAAGATGAATCTTTTCAAGCTTCATTTGCTTCTTGTCTATCACCTCTGGCTCCCCTCTTCAAGAAGCAAAATATATTCTAAGTAGGATATTTGGATGATGGTCTATGCTCTCTAGTAGATCTTCTAACTTGAGATCTTGAATCTTCACGATCTTGAGGATGCTCCCTCCGCTAGTATCCTCTTCATTATCAAGCAACTCGCTCATCACTAGGAGTCAATTCGTGTAGCATTATGCAAATCTAGAGTATCTTTGAGAAGGATTGGAAGATAAATCAACTATATCTTCAATCATGGCTTTAGACTTCTCGGTTTATCTGCATCACCATAGAATTGATCTTCATAGAAAACCACATCTCAACTTCGACAATCTTCCTCCCTAATCCAAATTCTTCATTTCCATATCCTAGAAAATACAGTGGAGGTGTCTTGTCATCAAGCTTCAACCTATTCTCCTTTGGAACATGTGCAAAAGCCTTGCACCCAAATACCTTCAAATGAGAATATGAGACATCTCTTCCGCTTCATACTCTCTCGGTATGTCGAAACCCAAAGGAATTGAAGGTGAAAGGTTGATTAAATAACAGCCATCGAGTGGCTTCTCCCCAAAATGACTTGTACCTTCCATTAAGATTGCTCAACAATCTTCAAAAAGACGTCGGTGAATAGCAATCAACTGGCTATGATACCACTTGTTAGGGATGGTCACACCTTGAATCAATGGTTGAGCAAACTCCGAATAATAATGGAAAGCAAGAGATCAACACTCAATATTTACGTGGTTCGGCAAAGGTGCCTACATCCACGGGACTAACTCCGATTCATTCACTATAAACAACTTGTTACAGTGGTGTTTACTCAAGTTATGCAAAACTTGAGTTAATACAATAATAAAATAGTAGAGAGAAACAACCTCTGTTGAAACTAATATACACTCTCGGTGGTGTATTAAAACACTCTTTCTTAACTCTCTCTGGAGTATAATTGAAGCTCTCCTCTCTTGGCTTCTCTTCTTGATGTTGATCTTCATCAATCATCACAATCATCACAAGTCTTCATCTTCATCTTTGAGGCATAAGGTCCCTTGGCTATTTATAGCCAAAGTTAGAACAATCTAGAAGTTAACCTCCAAGTTGGAACCATCTAGAATGAATGGACTTAGCCTCCAAGTTAGAACCATCTAGATGATGAACTTAGCCCCCAAGTTAGAACCATCTAGATGATGAAGATAAATTGAGAACCTTCTAGATGGATGGAGAACCATCTAGATAAATCTATAGGACTTGCTCCATTTTTCAAAACCTTATTTTAAGTAGGGAAAAACCTTGTTGGCAGCCAACAAAACCAAGGGATATTGCTAGGAGATTCTTGAGGTATGATGTTGGAACTAGGGAACATATTCATCTTTGGTTGGATTGGTGGCATCCAATGGAAGTTTTGTTTGAGAAATTTGGTTTTCGGTTGTTTATGATGCTCATAGTACTTTGGAAGCCAAGCTCTCTTCTGTTAGTCAGAATGGTAATTGGTTTTGGAGGCCTGATAGATTAAAGGCTTTGGTGGAGATTAAAGTTGGATTATATGAAGTTGGTTTGGGTTATTGCGATAAGCCTATTTGGGGTGCCTCAAGAAAAAAAGTTTATGTTTGTTCAGAAACTTGGGAGGCTCTTAGGTGAAAAATGAGGAGGTTTTGTGGTGTAAATGTATCTGGTTTCCTCTTGCTATTCCCAAGCAAGCATTTATTCTTTGGCTGGCTATGAGAGATAGGCTTACCACAGGGGAAAGGCTGCTGAAGTGGGGATATCAAGGTAATGTTCAATGTCGGTTCTGTCATCATCAGTTGGAAACTATAGATCACTTGTTTTTTGACTGCAGCTTTAATTTAGTTCTAGAATCTGGAATTTTTGTATGATAAGATGTAGAGTTGCAAATATTTATGTGGTTTGGGTCCTTTGGGATCACATTGTACAACAAGGATGCAGTTCTTGGTTTCATAAGACTCTGAAATGTCTGATTTTTCGTTTGGTGTTGGGTTCTACTATTTATAATATCTGGCTTACTAGAAATGAGTTAATCCATGCTGGACATCCTTGCTTAGAGGAACAGATTTTAAAAAAGATTGTATGGGAGGTTAGAACTCGAATTGTATGGAAAGGAAAGTTTCCTAGTACTCGTGAGAACACTCTCCTTTGTTCTTTGTGGAATTTGCATGCAGAAATCCTTGTTTAGCTGTTGGTCTGCATTGTGCTGTTTCTGTTTTCTGGTTTTTGTTGTTGTTTTCCTTGAGTCTTGTTTAGACTTGTATTGGTTCTGGATGTTTTAGCTGCTGTAAGTTCAGGTTTTGTTTTGGCCTTTTCAAAAGGCTTGTAAGGAGGTTTAAGGTGGTGTATGCTTTTGTTTGAGCTTAATGAAATCACAGATTCATCCAAAAAATATATATATCAGCGTTAAGCTCCGTTAATTAAGCTCTCTTTATGACATGGCAATTTTTAGGCCTTAGATTTTTTTTTTTGAGAAAATCCTAGCCATTAACCAACAGAGTGTTGGTGACGGATAAGGAGACTCCGGTGAAGTAGTAGTACTTCATCTCTATCTCGTACAGGAGTAAGGCTATATATATGTCCCAATCTTTTTATAAATTCTCAACCCCATATTCGTATTCTTCATTCCAATTACGCTCGATCCATGGCTCCCCTAAAATCTCATCTGCTTCGTGCACTTCAATCGCTGGGTTCTCTCTGTTCCCATCCCAAGAAGATCGTCCCCGAAGAAAGTCCCGAAGAAGAAAGTTTGAAGATGGTTTGCGGAGCGTTCTACATACCCAAAGACAATCCACTCTACCCTCAAGGCGATGACGCTTACTTCGTTTCCAAGGAGAAGCAGGCCATTGGCGTGGCCGATGGCGTCGGCGGTTGGGCTACGAGGGGTGTGGACCCCGGCGAGTACGCGCGAGAACTCATGATCAACGCTTCTGCGGCGGTCCATCAGCAGCCCGATGGAGTTGCAGATGTAAAAAGTGTTTTAAACAAAGCTTTCTTGAATACCAGGGCCAAAGGCTCATCCACAGCCTGCATTGGAATGCTCGGCAACGACAATATCTTGCATTTTGTCAATGTGGGACACAGTGGGTTTATGATTTTCAGGGACAATAAGATTGCGTTTCAATCGCCTATACAAGAACATTTTTTCAAGTGTCCGCGCCAGTTGGGAAACAGCAAGGGATGTGATCGGCCATCTTCAGCTTTAGAGACAAGCGTGGCGGTTGTACCAGGAGACATCGTAGTTCTTGGCACCGATGGGCTTTCGGACAATGTGTACCCGGCAGACATCGAGGATGTTCTAAAGCAGGAAACTTTAGAAGGTGTGAACCCAATGGAGTTGGCTTTGACTGTTGCAAACTTGGCGTGGAGTAACTCGCTGGACAGAACAAGAGACCGCCCACTCGCAACTGCTACTATGTCAACAGGGCCGAGGCATATCGAGAGAAGGGTCGATGACATTACGGTTGTCGTTGCGCAAATTGTGCCACAAAATTGCATGCAATATATATTTGCATAGTTTTCTTTCTTTCTTTTTTCTGAGTCTTTGGCATAGGGTGTTCAACAATTCCTTCCACAGCTTACATGTTCTATTTTCTTTTTCCTTTTTTCCCCTTACTTTTACTGCTTTGAACAGCTCAAACAAGAGAATGGTCTAACAAAAGCAGACATTAATGACAAATTAGTTAAAATCTAAGAAATAAAACAATCAAACAATCAAAACAAATGCATGTGCCCATGTACGAATAGAGGGTCAAAACAGAGCATAGAAAGTGGTAAATACAAGGAAAATTATTAGCTTTTGTAGTCAGAGAGTAGCAAGACCTCAAATTTAAAGGTCTTTTGGAAATAGTTTTTGTGAATCGAACTGAGTTGGAGAAAAGAACCAAAACCCAGAAACAAACACCCGAAAAAAAAAATGCTCAGTTATGGAATTTTGTGCAAATAATAATCGACCAACACTATCATGCAACCAAAATATGATGAGTAGTGTGGATTGAGTCGGTCCAATTTCCATAGTTTGATACATTGGAGAACCTTCATGCTACATCATTTACAAAGAGAACCCTGCAACTGTATGTATTTGACCTCTATTCCCAGCTGTGATACTTGACATTGTCCAAAAAGCTTCTTTCTCGATGCATTTTTGTGATTTTGTGTAAGAAGTTGATATTGACAATGGAGCACTTGGTTGTCAATTACAAACTAAAGAATACATATCGGGGTCCATATATTGCTATGTATAGGGAAGAAAGACGGCAGTTTCATTCAAATGCACCAGAGAGAGAGAGAGAGAGAGAGAGAGAGAGAGCTGAATGTGGAGGTACCTGGTGGTTTTGAGCCGTCGGTGGGTGAACTTGGAGGGTCGTCGGTGGGGGGAGGGAGGAGACGGAGATGGGGGTACCTGGTGGCCGGAGATGGAGATGGAGGCACCTGGTGGCGGTGGGTGGTAGCTGGTGGTCGGCGGATATGTTGTGGGTGGCGGTCGGTGAGGAATGAGGAGGGAAGAATTTGGGGGAGAAATATTGTTTAGTAGGACGTATATAAAGGCCTGACCTGGCAAAGCTACGCCACGTCAGCGAGTACGGATGTATCACGGGAGGAGGACACGAAGGACTGAAGGAGCCGTCTAAAATTACAGAATTACCCAATGAAGAGCCCCCAAAACTCAGAGAATGGCGGGAAAACGAGAGGCCTTGCGGAGGGAAACTCCTTAATCATAAATTCATAACCATCTTATTTTTACTAAAAATTAAAAAAAGAAAAAGAAATTCTTATCACTTTCATAATCTAATTTTCTCGTCCTTCTATTTCCGCAAGAGAAGAGAAAAAAGTATGGCGCAGATCGAAACCCTAGGCTTACTCGAAGAGATCGAGCCCCTTGTCTCCGACAAACTTCAAGTGGTAACAAACTCGTCCTCTTTGCAACACTTTCTCTATATTCATCGTAATCTTAGCCTAATCCATGAAATTCACGATCTTAATTCAGGATATTACTGCAAAGAATCACTTTTCTCTCGTGCTAATTTTCTAAGGGCTTTGATAAATTCGCCGCTTTTGAAGTAAACTTTTTCAATGTTAGTGCGAAACAGCTTCTTGGGGAGTGTAGTGTTCTAGATTTTGTGTGTATATATAGGAGGTGTAGAAAGATGGGCGTGGTGAAAAGATGGTAGAGATTAGGTTTGGAACATGAATTTGGTGCTATTTAGAGACCTGTGATTTAGGTCGTCTGTTAAAGAAAGATTTACAAATTGTAAATAAATGAAAAAGGAATTGAATTTGACATGGGATATGCTATTCTAACCTGTTCACTATGTCACATTCTGTTTCAGGTTTCCTACAAGTGGTTGAGTCGCAATTATTTGGTGTCATCAAATACTGCAAAGAGGTAGGAACCACCCCCATCAAGTCTGTGTTTGTAGACTTGCTGTCTAGAGTTTGCTTAGTTTTCCATTTTACAAATAGTTGATTGTTTCTATGCATAGGTTGCTTCAGGAGTTTGTTGAAAAACACAGAAGTGGGTTGGAAGTGGTATATACTTTGTCTGGCTGGTTGAAGGGTGATCCTCGAAATTACCATATAAGGCTTGTTTCTAGTCCTAAACTTGCAGGTGACATTTTATTCTATGGTTGTTCTTATGATGACATTTTGTAATGTGCTATGTAAGTAAGAGAGAGAGAGAGAGAGAAAGAATGGAGGGGGCATAGTCTCAATCATTTTCCTAAGAAGAAAAATGTGCGTGCAACTCGGAGAAGCCTTTCTCATTAGTTATATAAGCTGATAAACTATTCCTGTTTTGGTATTTGTGTATTAGTGTGTATCAGAGAGGTTTTGAGGGTTTAGTTATTCAAGAGGATATTTGGTGATTATGTGGAAACTCGGTTTGAGGAATGAGCACAGAACTACACATACTTTTTTCTGGAGAATGTGTTGTTCTTTTCAGCAGTAGCTCTGTGATAGTTGGATGTTGCAGTAGCTTATCACCTTCCTTCCTCTCTATACTCATTTATTTACTTTTTAACCTTTTCATCTCCAACACTATCTAGCTTTCCAAATGATTGCCATTTCAGGATAAGAAAGTAATGCAATAAGTGGAGTTTCTTTCCTTACCCTGTGCTACCAGAGTAGTTTAAAATGTGTTTTTATTTTTCAGCAGTTGGGGTGAGAATTGGGGTTCATCTCTCTCTCTCTCTCCTTTTACTTATGTTTTATCATTTCCATCTCCAACAATTTCTCTTTTCCAAGTAATTGCCATGCCAGCATGAGAAAATAATGAACCAATTGGAGTTTCTTACCTTACGCCTGTGCTCATTGGATGTAGCATTGTCTACACTTCCTTTTTAACCAGAGAAGTTTATTGATAATGCCCTTACTTAGGCAACGAGCTTCATTATATATGTGGTTAGTGATAATCCCACATATAATGTTAACAATTTTTGCTTTTAATAAATTCAAATATAAGAACAATAAATTACGTATGTAAATTATTCGCCAATGTAGTAAATTATTTAAGAACTTATTAGAAATATATAATAAAAATTTTTTTGCAAGTAGCCGGAGAATATGCATATGTCTAGTTTTGTGTTTTTAGTCCAACAGTTCATGATGAATTGTTAAAATAAATGAAATCAATAACATGGAATCATATTTTGATACAAGAGAAAGAAGAGGACAAGGATTTTTTTAAGGTGGTTTAGCCTTAGAGATGTCCATGGTAAGAAATGACCAGTAGGGGGACATTTTAATTGAATTATTTGAATATATCTAATTACAGTAGATCCCTTTATAGAACACAAAGTGGTAGGTGAAGTGTACCAGATAAAGCAACATTATATAAGGCAAATATTTATTTATATTAACATCCTCCCTCAAACTCTAAGGGGAAAACTTGAGTGAAAATCAAAGGATTTGGTCTTTTTTTTTTTTTTTTTTTGGTGGTTGGATCTCAGTATGATGGGGGGAAATTCAGATCCTGTGGGTAATAAATGGATAAGGGCACACATATCTAGGTCTAGTCAAACTTAGATCTAATCCAACTAGTCAAGCTTTATTTGTGCTAAGCAAGACCAGGTAGAAATGGGCAAAGCTGTCGTGGATTGGGTTAAGTTGTGGGCTGGTCTAAAGATTTTGGGCCAGTTGTGGATAAGAGACTACCCAAGAGAAAACAGGTTGAATTTGGCCCAAAACCGGCAGGCGCATTGAACTCTGGACGTGCGTAGAGCATGTCGTTGCTTGACATGCATCAGAGGTGATCAAACAATAGAAAAGATGTGCATGGCGCATGGCTATTTAAGGAGGCGCATTAGAGCACATGTTGTTTTCTATAATATGATCCTTCCACTGTTTGGAAGATCAGTACCATATGAGCCCAGGTCCAATGATGAAATGTAGAGAAAATAAATTGAGTGGCAGCATGTGGGAATATGTTGGATGCAAGGGGAACAAATGAGACCTAGCATGTGGAATATTAACTTGAATTGAAAATTAAGTTATAGAGTTAAGGATTGAACTCAAGGTCATTGTACTTATCAAAAAATAAAAAAGAAATAGAATGAAAGAGTATTTGGAGAAGAGAGAATAAAGAAGACAAGGATCTAAGGTGGTTCGGCCTTAGATACATACATCCATCATAGGAAACGCCTGACAGGGTTATGGCTTATTGAATTGCTTAAATATTTATATTACAGTGGATCCTATTTATAAAGCTCAAAGTGATAGGTGTTGGTAAGTGGGATATGCCAGATAAGGCAATATTATGTGACAAAAATAGCTATTTATTGCATTAACAAGAATTTAGTCTGCCGAGATTAGGCATATGTATAACACTTATCACACATTGGCCTATGCTTTTAAACAAGTTGTCTATCTGTGCAAGTATGTAAATTGCTAATTACCAAGTCTTTTTTGTGCATGCGCTAAGCACTAGATGACTATTATATAGGATTCTTTTGCTTTTATTGGAAATTATTATTTGAAACAATCACAAGGTCAACTTAAGGAAGTCACTTATTTTAACTCAAGAAATACATTTTTTAAAGTTTTCAATATATGTCACTTTCTAATTCCGCTACGTCCTGGCCTATCATTTTGTGAAATCATAAACTGCCAGTTACTTTTCAATTTTCATTTTGTGCACAATCACTTTCTAATTCCACCACAATCAAACCGTCAGTTGCATGTGCAGAATGGAAAAAGAAAAACTGATGTTCTATTGAAGAACAATATTATTTGTAAATATAGAGAATTCTTTGTCTGTTTCATTATGGAATAAGGGTCCTTTGCCAACATAAGTAAATAGAAGCTAACGTGGGGCTCATTTTTCCTGAACTTTTGCAGAAGCCAAACAAGAATTTGATGGAAATTGTTCAGTTCAGGTTTATAGTGTGCAATCTTGCATTCCAAAGGATCCAGCTGTGCTTTGGAATTCTGAATTTGTACAAGCTGAAGAGCTCTTTAAGCAGCACATTACAGTTGACAATTGCTTGAGAGATAACAGGTTAGCATGTTTTATAATTTAAGCTCACATGCATTTGTGTGCATGCCATTCTTTGTCATATCTTAAGGTGCAAATGGCCTTTTTAACTTTTATCTAGTAGAATTTGTTTATTATCTCAGATTAGGTGGTTACTGTAACTATTGAGGCTCTTTGCAGCCTGCCAGAACTCTTTCATTCCTTTTTAAGATGAAGAGGATTGCTGAAAAGCATCCTTTTAAACGGTGCATCAAATTGTAACTTTGACCATATATGCAGCAAAAACCAGCCCCCAATCACCTGAAACAAAGAAAATCCCACAAGAGTCAAAAACAGGATGCCCTTTTTGCTTTCATAACTACATACATCACGAAGTTGTTTTGGATTTTGTTTCTTTGAAAATTCATGTTCGAAAGCATTAAGATAAAAGGTTGATCAAAGTAATAATGGTCAACTCTTTTTTTTTTTGTGATTAGTAGTAATTTTAGTCTTTCCATTTATGTGGATATATGCATGAGTTTAATATTTATTAATTCTTCCTTAATGCTTACTGCAATGCTTCTTCAGGTTCTGTGGGATTTCCAATTCCTTTGTCCAGCGGAATGTGGAGGGAACACCTGGTATGATTGCAAATCCACTGCCCAAAACTGCTGGAGGCATTGGGCAATCCAAAAGTAGTTCTGTGTCTCAATATACCATGGTTCCTCAACCTCAGCATGATAAAGTACAGCAACCTAGCCAAAAAGTTGGTCTGCAGTCTCCCAATGTGGTAAAAGATACTGAAAGCGAAATCACTGGCACAGGAGTTCATGGTCAGAATACCAAGCCTCCTGCAGATAAAGAAAAAGTCCCTCCCTTGCCTGCTGGGAAAAAGAAAGTTCAGAATGGTAAAAGCACTTCTGACACTGGAGGTTCATTGGCTAATTTTTGGGGTCGTGCATCTGCGAAGTCAAAGCCTAGTGTCCCTCCAGAAAATGCTGATGTCATTGCAAATCCAACAGGTTGGTCTCCATTCAGTTTATCCTGTGTGGTTAAAATTTGAAGTTTAAATTGTTTGACAATAAAAGAGGCGTTAGTCCTTGTTAAACAACCATTTATCCCAAAAGCTTAAGCTTATAAAAATAGGTAAATTTAATCACTTAATCGATACTTTAACACTCCCCCTCACATTTGAATTCAAACTCCCTTTTAATAAGTGAGGCTCAACACGTGGAATATTTAATTTAAATGGAAGGTAAATAATAGAGTTAAGGTTCGAACTCTTGACTTTTGACTCTAATGTTATGTTAAATCACCAGTTATCTCCCTTAAAAAAAAAATCACCAGTTATCCCAAAAGCTTAAACTGAAAGAGATAAATTTAATCATTTAATTAACACTTTAACAGTCCTAACATATATTTTTCTGAGATGAATTTTATAATGCAAACTACTGTTCTACAACCAATAATTATTTTCTTAGCTCACCTTTTTCGTTTCCTATTAATGATTCTTCTTCCTTTTATGTTTTAGCAGCTAATGCGGAAGCTCAAATATGTGCTCGTGAAGCTCTAGATGGTGGCAGCAGTGATGATGATGGTGAAAAAATAAATTTTAAGAGAGCTTCCAATGGCGAAGGAAGTAGAAAAAGGAGGGTTGTTTTGGATTTATCAGATGAAGATGAATATGAAGATGCAGTCAATTTAGCATCACCAGATATTCCAAAGGGTCAATCATCTCTAGATCAGAAACAAAGCACCAAAATTTTGGTTTCAGAGAAATCCAAGTTGAACTCTGAGAAGGAAATAGAAAATAAGTCAAAGGTCAAGGAAGAAATGGCTACTGACAAAGAATCTAACCTACCACTGAGAGAGGATTCTTCAGTTATCAGCAAGGGCGCAAATGCTGGGACTTCCTCTCCAGAGAAAGTCTGTATTCCAGAAAGTTATTTAAATAAGGAGGATAAAGCGACACTTGCTGCTCCAAATTCCCCAAAAAAGAGAAAAGTGTTGAAGACGCGGATTGACGGGAAGAGAAGGTACACATGTTTAGATCCTCAGTTTCCAAGCATACCTGTTTACATTATATGACTTGGCATGGTAGTAATTGTTTCTCCTTTGGAAATTCACTACCTAATTCTAATCCTAATCAACCTAAAAGTCTCAAGATACCTTTTATATTCTGACTGATATGTTTGGTAAGTGTGTGTGTATATATATATATATATATTCCTAGGTAATCCATCTTGGTACACTACTCTCGATTTGGTTGGCACTGGCAAGATGCTCTTATGATAACTAATTAATATTTAAGTTTTAAGATCTATTTTTCACTTTAAAGCTGCACATTTTAAACCTTTTAATATTTGAAAATAGAAGCCTACTCTATATTAATAGGTTAATTAAAGCATCAGTCTAACACTAGTGCTCCTGATAAACTAAAATAAAAGGGGGAAAAAAGATATCGTCTTCTGCAAACCCTTTCATAAATGCCATGTGTAAACCAAAACTTTCTACAGCCAGTTCTGTTAGTCATACATTTTCATTTATATTTTTTTCTTGCTTTCCTTTCTAATCATAATTTTATCTCGCTTTAATTATATGTTCATTTCTTGATCCAGTAACTGAGGTAATTTGGGATGGTGAAGAGGCAGAAGCAAAGAAAGCTGACAGTAGTACAACAAAGAAATCTGACAGCTCTACATTCAGCAATACTGTTAACAGGTTAATTATATGCATAATGTTTTCCATTTTTGTTTTGCAAGAAATACACGTACACAGAACTTGCAAGTTGTTTGTATAGGTTTCTATCCATCACTTTTTTCTCTTTCTTTTTGATTGCTTGGTCCACCTTTCATTCATTTCATATCATGCATGTAGTTGGATTATAGGGACTAGACATTACAGCCTTAAAGATGAACACCACATCTTACTGGCTAAATCCAACTTTGCTGAGGTTCTTGTGCAATTGGAATGAATGGAGCCAAAATGTAGGGCCATGATTTGGAGCCATTGCATAAAATTTGTGGAGATATTCAAGGAGTATAAAGTCAGATGCTTGTGAGTAGATCTAGCTCTTTCTACCGCACCCCTTAGGAATTGTGTGCTCAATATGTGAAAACAAATAATTGAGGCTGTAGTGTGGTCGATTGTAATGCCCTTAAGTTGATTGCCTATGACAAACTTATTATTATGCTTGTGAGTGCACTAGATTATTCATGTCGATACTATTCTTTTGCTTAAATATAGCTTTCAATGTCAATAGGCTCTAATAAGTATTGGGTTTATGAATCCAGGCCTCCTGCAGCTAAGAAGTCGCCGGCAATAGGAAACACTGTGCCGTCCAATCAAACAGGCAAAGCAGGAAACAAGAAAGCAGGGAGCTCGAAAGATCCTAAGCAAGGCAACATTCTTTCATTCTTCAAGAGGGTTTGAGGAGACCTATTAGAAACTTGAGTGAAGATACCGCTGTGAATAGAGAGCTGTTTAATTGATGGTTCTTCAAATGCTAGTCTTCATGTAATTAGAAGGTTTTCAAGATATTTCAATCTTGGTGGTTTATTTTGGTTGGAGGGTTTGGGCAGGAGGTTGTTGTTACAGCAACTTTTTCTTTGCTTAAGGAGGAAATTAATTCTCTGCGTTTCACTCACTTTTATACCTAATGTACCTAGTCTAATCTCTTGGGAAAAAAAAAATGCCATTTGCACTTTCTTTTTTGGACAAGGATGGTGGTTTGACAAGTACTCAAAACTACCATATTGAGGCGAGCGTGGGATTATTTATATTGATTCTCATCCACACTTCTTCAAATTGCTTAGCAGAGTAAAAAATGTCGTACCTTTCTGGTTAGACATACAGCATTGGTTCAGTAATCTTGGTGGTCGATATCCTAGCACACTGAACCCAAGGCATTAAGCATTACTGGATGTTTTAGAGTGCCTGGAAAATATCTTTCTATAAAACCTGGGCTTTTAACATTGTTGTACACCTAGCCATTCGGCCGCCCCTATTAGACAAGGAGGTGACTTGATCATTTCTGTTCTACTCTTTTTTTTTCTTCTTTTTTTTATCCATTTTTTATATATTTGTACTAGTATATTTATAATTTTTTTTGTACACGTCATAATTTGTGCTGATATAGCATTTGAAGGTTCATGTCAAAATTAGATAGAAGTTGGGCGTAGGATCTATTTGTTATTTTTGCATTCCACATGGAGTTCTCAGAATATTTTTATACCTTATGGAGTTTATTGCAAAGTGGTATAATCACATCAAGTTATTTTGCATTTTTCCTTTCTTTAAAAGTGATATATAATTGCATTAATCTATTTTGCATTTTTGCCTTCTGTTTTTTTAAGTGATATGATGAAAGTAGTAAGAATGAACATGTGACAATGTTTTATTGATCCTAAATGGCATTGTGAACACGAAACACAAAAGAACATGTAACACAAAAATATGATGAGATTATTTGAGAAAGACATGTACTTTTCTCCGACTATTATTTGAGAAAACCCCATATAATAATTTGATAATTACATAACCAAGAAACAAATGATGTATTTAGCCATTTGACAATTTCATCACCATCACCAATGGCAAATAGTAACACACATCACATGATCCACTAGCAAGTATTAAAAAAATTAAAATAATAAAATAAAATAAAATAAAAAACAGGGAAAGATAAAGGAGTTCTTCTCTCCCATGAATTTCCAATTGCCTTGAAGAATCTGTTGGTCAATACCCAAAGCCATTGCCCAACCAAGAGTGCATTAAAGTTGAGGTTGCCTCCGTACTACTCAAGTTGAAATTGTGTGTGCCGCCAAAGCCAGAGTCTCCACCTTTGGCAAAATCACAACCCACAGTGGAATTTTGCTGCAGGGAGGGAGCTGCTGATTTCAAGATCAAAGCAAAACCATGTCAAATTTTCATTACACCACCACATTAATTAGTTTTTCATGATTATTGAAAATGATAAATGGAAAAAATAAGAAAATAAATAGCTCGTGAGGGTTAATTCGAATGGTCTACTCGTTTAGTTAATACCACGAGATCGGTTGTTCGAGTCATCATTCAATCGATGTACGATTCTTGCGGGTAGAATTATATATTTAAGAATTACTTGACAGAAATAGGTTATAAAAGAACCTTGTCTTAAAGAGATTTAAAGTCACACAAAAACTTACGACCAAGAATTCGACTTTCAGCCATGTAAAAGAAGAGGAGGAGAAGAAGAGAGAGCATAAAAGCCAAGTTAAGAATCAAGGATGCTGCCATGTTTTCTATTTGCTTCTCTGTCTCCCTTTTCTAGCACTTGAAGCTCCTCTAATGGGTGTTGATCTCCATTGAGTACTACTCCAATTTTATAATAGAAAACCTTGAAAATACCAAGGAATTCTCCAAAATAACAGTATCTGAGTTGCACACAAGGATGCCTTCCTCAAATCTGCGTGAAATTTGATGCGCTTCAACAAAGACGTGGCGGATTACACAAGATCAATGAACAACAAATAACAGCTTATATTTGTAGCTTTTTGTGGAGTTACAAGCCTTTTATTCTTCGAATCTCACGGACAACACATAATTTAAATAATACATATTTCTTTTTGAATAAGTCGTTACTAAATACCCAAAAACAAAAATAAAAACACTTTGAAAATGTGTATGATTTGTAACTAGCATTAATTGTATACGTAGCTTTTAAGGCTTGACATCGAACTATATACCTAAGCTATTCACAAATAACACTCACCCATATTTTTGGCATATATAAGATAACGGAGTTTCATTTAAACTAGTAATACAATTGATATATTGATGTGTTAAGAAAATCAACTTTTCATTCAGTAACAATTTATTAAAAAAAAAAAAATTCAAGGACTAATTTTCACCGTCACTTCATCTAAATTGTATAACAGTTTATTAAATAATATTTCTCTTTTTATAATCATATGTTATTGGGAAAACTTCACTTACCCCCAAACTGTCAATGGTTTTGCAATCCTAACTTCAAATTATCATAATTTGCAATTATATCCCTAAGAGGTAGCCTAATTGGCTGGGAATACGTTTAATAAAGAAGATCACTAGTTTAAATCTCCCCTCCACCCTCTTGTATAGACATATCAACAACAAAAAAAAATTGCAATTATGTTTCCAAATTTCATCCCATTTTAATTTTACCCGTATCATTAGGGTTTTGCATAAAATCAAATGGTTAACAAGCATATATCTCTTATACCTTGTATTCCCTTAAGGAAAAAAAAAAAAGGTATGGCTTGACCGTGGGTCCGTGGGTCATCAAATGTGTAGTTTTTTAAAAACAAAAAAATTAAAACAAGAGTATTATGGTCATTTTAACATCTTCGTTAGGATTTAATAGAAAATATGGTAAAATTAAAAGGGGCTGAAACATAAAATACAAGCATTACAAATTTTGATAATTTAAGATTACAATTGCAAAATCCTTAACAATTTAGAGTAAGTGACATTTACCCTATGTTACTTATATTAAAAATTGAAAGATCCGTAAAAGTATGCGTTGGTAAATCAATACTTTATAAATGATTTCAAAAAGCTTCAATAATAATTTTTACTCAACTTTTTTAGGCATTTTCTCTAGGTTATGACATATGATACTAAAGCTAACCTAATCACTACATGTGACAATGAGAAAGTGCAGTGCAACGTGGTCATTAGTGCTTGCTCTTCCTGGACCACGAACATTGTGATCTCCAGTGGACAATAAATTTGGCAAGCATTAAAAGGAAACCTAATGATGGTGACAACAAGTATAGAGGAACCCTGAAATGCAATGATGGTGACTCTTGACAGTATTCACTAGGCTTTGAACTTTATGCCAATGGGACAGTTTGTTTTTATATATTTGATCAATTTTATATATGCACCACAGATTTCTATCATAACTAGTTGAACTCAACACCTCCACCTTCAAAAAGGAGAAACATACCTAGGTTGTGACAAATAAAATCAAAGCTAACATAATAACATCATGTTGCACTGAGAAAGTGCTGGCACAAAATGGTCCTTAGGGCTCTTCCTGGATCACCAAAAAATGACAAAATTGTAGATGGTATGGTTCTTGATCTTCAATTGACCAGATATTTGGCAAGCATAGAAAAGAACCTGAAACGAAACGATGGTGACTATATTCACTACATTTTCAACATATGTCAAAAGATACTTTCAACATATGTCAATCAAAAGTATCAAAAGATACTTTCAACATGGTATTGTCTAATGACTGAAATTATTCCTAATCTGTCAAAAGATTACATGATCCAGACGAGCCTTGCTTCCTCTGAGAAATTTGCTTGGAGGCAATAGTAAGAGTTAACAAGCAGAGAAGAGAAGGGTGCTAAAATGTAATTTAATGTGCAGTATGATTGTTTTTACCCAGAGAAAGGTTCAAGTAGAGGATATGATAAAGCAATCAATACAACTACCTATTGACCCAGTGTATTTTTATATGTTAGAAAAGAGAAGTAAACCCAAACAGATGTTGCATTCTCATTCAATTCACCAAAGAAACCTACAGCAAACTAAGAGCAGTCCAAAGTGAATGCAAATGGAAAGGCATAAAAAGTTTACATGGTGAAAGATATGAAACAGAATGACAGAAAAATATACATGATTTACATTGAATCTCTGCGCACAAATGGTGCTATGTATCCTCTCCAGTGTTAACTGTCTCGAATCAAGTTGGTTGGCTCACTCAAAACATATTTTGGTAGTTCATACTTGGCACCTGCAGTAAGTTTTGAAAGCCAGGATGGCAAGACTTCTTACAAAGAGAACATAGATATAAAAGAGAATTTCAATTAAAAAACTCTCTGAATCAGCTTTCAATATGAAATGCCAGGACACAACATATTAGAAAAAGGCACTGATCCCTCTGCCTTTGGTTCAAGTGGCCATGTATTTCTTTTGTAGAAAAGTTCCCCACATGGCCCAATGGGATTTTTGTAGAGGAAAAGTTATTATTAGAAAGGGAAGCAACATGGATTAGGTACCTCTTTCATCGTAGCAAATTGTTAAATCAGCACTCTGAACTATGACGCCTGCACTGTCCACAATCGCTTGTGCAAGGGTTAAATCAGCTTCAGCAGCAGCTCGAAGTGCATCCCAAATCTCTAGTGCCCAGGAAAATGATAATTACATTTTAGATGTATATGTTACGGATGCATGGATAAGAAAGGTATTTTTGGTAACAGTACAAGGTCATCAGAAAATCACAGGAACTTTACAACAAAGCAGATCATTTCTCCTTTCACTTACAGGTTTATAGCAAAGCAAAATGGCCATTGTTGGAAGAATTCAATGGTTCATAATTTTCTCCAATAGATATTTGTATTTAATAGCCAAAAGATAAAAACAATTACTATCACAAAAAAAATAATAATAAAATAAAATAAAATTTGCTTGATAACCATGTCTAGTGTTAAGAATAAATTGACTACCTATTGATCTATAATGCCAATTGCCAAATGAATTTTGGCAATATGTCCCATAAGTTCTCAATGAGGCTCATTGAGAACATTGAGAACTTATGAAAATTGTTGCACGTTCTTTTTCCATCAACAATATGAATATGGTTGTAATTACTATCAATTTGACTTCTTCATAACACAATGTTGGCTTCATAATCAATCTAATATGGGTTGCGTTATAGCCAAAAAACAGGAGAATATATCAAATCAAAATCAGATCAAACCATATCACTCAATTGCCATATTAATTGATATAAACTGCACATGAGCAAACCATCTCCATGGACTTCTCTTTTTGAATATGATTGTTTGGAGGAACATTTGGCCATCAATCTTTCCTTTTTCTTTTTTTCTTTTTTCCTCCTTTGTACAGAACTAGTATGGTCCCCCTCAATGACCAAAACAGACAATTAGTCCTTCTATAAGATGTTGAATCCGTGCTTAAAGTCAATTAGATACTTCGCAGATATTCTTAGTGCAAGAGACATTAGATGTTGACCCCTTATAAACATGATATTCCCTACACTTGAAATACATATCCTTAACTATAGAAGACTAAAATCTTTGAGGACAACCCAATGACCATGTCCTAAAAAACCATTTAAGAACCATAATAGTAGCTTTTGAAATTTGATTATTGGTAGTCACAATCTCCCCCGCTCAAATCCCTAAGGCTATGTCATGTAGTGCTTCAACGGCATACTGTGTTACCATGTTACTCTTAATACTATTTTTAACAACCCATAAAAGCACTAGCCAATACAAAATCACTCCAAAAAGACCAATCAAGTTACAATTGGAGTTCCCTAGAATTACTTATAAAGTCTAGTCTCACCTATTAAGAAATGAATTTGGGACTTGACACCCATAAGTACTTTTATAATCCACCCGCTCAATGTGAGCAATCCTCCCACCCAATATGGTCCGGGACTAACTTTCTAAGGTGTAACATGTTGCACTTGAAAAAAAATAAAAATAAAAATAAAAAATCAACTGAAATATTGGCTGATATGTGTTGCCAATAGTTATTAGGAGCCATTTGGAAACCCAAAACTCTAGCAAGATGAGGAAACTATTTCTTAGTAAGAGTGCTATAACGTTTGCCGAGCTGCTCAACTGAAAAAGAAATATACGGCATGGAAGACCATATTTTAATACATATAACTCTCCAAACATGGTTGCAAATGCATTGCAGAGAGTAGGAGGGGAAATCATCAAATAATGGCTACAAAAAGTGGGGAATTCATAAAAATTGGAAGCAAAAAGGAAGAGCCAAGGACAAACAAGAAATAGATAAATGGATTTGGAAAGATCATGTGGGGAAAAACACATATAAGAATGTCATATAAATGGATATGAAAAGCATAAAAGAGAGCAAAAGAAAAACTTAGTCTTTTAATAATCAAACTTTTTTTTTTTGGTAAAAACAATTCCAAAAATTACAAATCAATTTTCAAATAGAAGCTCCCATCAAAACAAGAAAAGGAAAACAAAAAGAACATAGTTCCAAACCATGCTTCACAAGAATCTTTGAGAACATGGCACTCCTGACTTTAATAGTTTTTATAAGCTTTGTGGAGATAATATTTGATTATGTATAATGATCTACAATGATCATTGCTTGAGATTAATTTGGAGACCATGAAACAGAAAACACAATTCTAATTGAGTTTTTCCCATGACTATCCTCTTGAGGCAAGTTAATGAATATAGATGAATGACTAAATGAAAGCAAATGATGCTGTAAAAGAACAATCAGCAGAAAAAGGAGAGAGACTAACAATGATCATTGCTTGACAGATTAATTTGGAGACCATGAAACACAAAACACAATTCTAATTGACTTTTTCCCATGACCATCCTCTTATAAGGCAAGTTAATGAATATAGATGAATGACTAAATGAAGAAGAGAGACCATGAAACACAAAACACAATTCTAATTGAGTTTTTCCATGAAACACAAAACACAAAACTTAGCTTCTCATCTCTCCAAGACGAGAAGCTAAATTTCCGTTTTTATATCAAGAAGAAGAAGAGACCATGAAACACAAAACACAATTCTAATTGAGTTTCTCCCATGAAACACAAAACACAAAACTTAGCTTCTCATCTCTCCAAGATGAGAAGCTAAGTTTCCATTTTTATATCATAAAGGTTGCCTAGATTGTGCTCAAACCATTTCCCCATTGTCCTTGATTGTGGTGATATTCAGGGAGACAAAAGATCTTTTAATTTTGAGAATGTTAGGTTAAAGGCCGAAGGCTTGGTGGATAGGGTGAGGCAGAGGTGCTGTTCTTATCGCATTCAACGCTCCCCAAGATTTATTTTGGCTCATAAATTTAAGGCCTTGAAAGTTGATTTAAAAGTCTGGAGTGAGTAGGTGCTTGGAATGTGGAGACCCATAAAAAACACTATTGAATGATTATATCCTGAAGACATGGTAAAGGTTTCTTGGGATTCTAGCCATGACTTTCTCCAAATGGGATTTGCCATCTGTAGGGGCAGCATCTTTTGATGCTATATGCTGGGTTTGGTAATTTCTTTGTTACATTAATATCTCTCTTGTAAAGTTTACAATACATTAGCAAAACATGAAAAAGTTACTTGTTTATCAAACAAGAGCTTATCAACCTTAGTCTTCCTTATTTTGTTTTGTCAAATTTATATTGTAGGGCACGCTAACCTTAGATAATTGCAAAAGCTTACAAAAAAAGATCTTTAGTAACCATACATTTTGAAGCAATACTACCTTTCCTGCCACCATAGTGAGGAGCAGTGTCCCAGAACTCGTCTCGCAGCTGCATGAGATGAGTCTTTGTAATTGGCTGAGGATGCTTCCAAGGTTTTGGCTTCCGGATCTTTTTCACGGTACCTGTTTCAATTATTACATTAGAATATCAGTCAGAATTATGATTTTTGTTTAACATTAGTCAGGATTCAAGCTGTCAATCTGATACCACAGGTCATTAACACACAATGGTTGAAACTAGTAACTAGAGCTATTGATTCTCATCAAATAAATAACTTGGAGCACTTCAACTAACCAGACATTTCTTAGAATATGTGATTGTTACTAGTCCAACTGGAATTTATGTTTAGGGTTTAAACATTCTGGCAGTGCATATTCTCTTTTTAACTCATGAAAAATGCCATTGCCACATTCATGCAAACACCTGTACTTCAAAAACTTCGATACAAATTGTCCCGCACCCGCAAGTTCTTGTGGCATGCAATTGAGTGAAATACGTTGTGACTAAACGTATATGACTATTTAGGCCACCAAAAATTATTAATATGAAGTTTAGGCCTTGAGCTTATCAAATTTGTAGATTGTGGAAACATTAATATGAAAACGCAACGAATGTACAGAACCAAGCAATTCGCAAGCTAAAAATCAGCACAGAAGTAAAGGACATCAATTTACATCCATTGTTAAAAAGATGCTCCGATTGCTTGCTAAGAAACTTACTATAATTTTCAAAACTGCAATTCTACGAAATAACTATTTGACTTGGTTTTCAGCCTATTACGGTTGTAGCTATTAATTGCGAAGAGAATTTATTTGAACTCATTTTCATAGACGGTTTTCTCGGCAACCAAACAGAACGGAAAGAGTTGGAAACAAGAAATCAGAAAGAGAGAGAGAGAGAGAGAGAAGATAAAGTGACCGCACCGTCGCCTTTGGCCTGTGAGGATCCAGCACAGCCCATTCCGTTTCTATCACGCACACGAAATCACAGCTTCCAGAGAGTGAGATTGGAGAAGAGCTCAGAGAAGCGGAAGCTTCATGGAGACGCCAAGTCAAAGGTTGAGTTTTACAGTGTAAAAAAAAAAAAAAAAGGTGAAGAAAAGCTTCAGAGAGAGCGTTTTGCGGTGGGTTTTTAAGTTGGAATAGGAAATAAAAACCGGTGACACAAACAGATACTTTCATTCTCATATATATCACCTCATGATTGTTCAATAATACACCTGGTAGTTGGCCGCCCAATTAATCCTCTAAATTGCCTAATAATTTCAACTTAACGTTAAATCTGTAATTACGAATTCACGTGCCCAAATAAATATCGTAATATTAAAGTGTTTATTTATTCGAGCAGATGAGTCTTGTATAAATGCTCATACTTGATGTCTAAATTATTATGAAATTGATTATTGTAGATCTTGATCTAGTTGCAGCCTGGTTTGTTCTTTGTTCATGTGGAGTGGATAAAAGAAGGGGAGGCAATTATTTATTTGGTATTTATACTTATTTTACTCAATTTATCACTAAATTTATATTATTTCGAATCATCCGTTATTATTATTATTATTATTATTTTGGCCTCACAAATTGAATAATATTTCTTTTATCAATGTTATCAACTAGTTTAAATCTTTATTACCAATTAAAAATCATAGAGGATCAATAATTTTTAAGAGACATTGATAGGTATCTAACGTGTATTATTGGTTATGTAATGTTTAATTTATCAAAAAAGAAAATGATTTGTTTTTTCAGATTTTTTTTTTTCCTTTTCAAATATCTAGATAAGGAGAGAGATTAAGATTAATAACAACGGCTTCACGAGAAATCCATTGAAATTGTAAATATTATGTTTTGACCGAACGTTAATGCTATCCAGTTTATTTATTTATTATTTTTTTGAAAATGAAGAAATTAGATGTGAAAAGAAAAAAATATAACAAAGTAATTTGTGATTGTGACCGGTTCACACAATTTGAACGTGTGATGTTGACAGCTTATCAAAGAGGCTTCACTCAACACAAACCTTTCACCTGCTTTCATGTGACCTCGGAAGATTTTTAGTACTGTGATTTAACACGATTTTTTTTTTTTTTTTTTTCACTTAGGCTTCAATTCGTATTATTGATGGTATTTATAGCTAAAAAGAAAATGATACTTCAATTCAAAATCCATCCATAAAATTAATGAAAATCCAAGTCAATCCAACAAAAAACAAACATGGCAATGTGTAATATTAAAAATTAAAAGACTTGTTAAAAATTTAAAAATATATAAAAAACTAATAAATAAAAATATTATTTAAAAAAAGGAAGCCCACCCATTTGGGCAAAATGAGGTAGTCCCATTTTGGCCAAGGCCATTGGTGGTGGTGGAACTTCAAATTTGATAGTTTCTTGTGCAGTCAAGTATATGCTCTTGCTTGATGTTACCAAGAATGGTCCATTGAAATGTGACACACAAAACTACAAGATTAGACAGGACAAGCAGTATCATCATGTAGTTTGGTTAGATTGAACAAGTAGTCAAGTAGGCACTCCATGAAGCTAATTCTCAAGTAATATCATGTTGTTTACTAATCTTAAATGTCTCGATATAACGCACCCCAAATTTAGCCTGACCAGTTTTTATAGGGTTACGGACAATTACTCCAATTCAGCTAACTAGTTGCTAAGCATAATTAGAGTAAGCATACTTATTCTTGCCACTTTCTAATGATATCTCAAAGATCTAAAATGAAAAAAATAAATAAAAATAAATAATGCTTGTAAGTGGAAAAATGTGTAGTCCCTTTCCCCTTTTCCCCCTAAATTTTCAGAACAACAAACTTGCAACAGAGAGCATATTATCTCAAAAAATAAAAATAATAATAAAAAAATAAAATAAAAATTGTACAAGAATGAAATTATCTATGTCAAAATGATGCCAAAATGAATCTAGTTCAGGATAAGTTTCTCAGATGCTTAACTCAAAACCAATTAGTTCTTCGTAACATTCATGACACTCTTTCTTAATTCTTCAAATAACTTCTACAAAGCACTCAATGTAGAAATATAATTATAAACGAGATCTTAGAAATATAATTAATTTAATAACAAGTAAAATGAGATGAATGCTACTTTTTTGTACTTAATTGTTGAAATGCCAAATAAATGTAGCAATTTTTTTTTTATAAGGATATGAAAAAAGTAGAATCATGATTGCACTAATTCTCTATTCCAGTTAGGTAAGAGGCATCTTGAACTAAAAAATAGATTCTAGAAGCTAAAAAATGGTATCCTGAGCAATTTCAATAATTGGATTCATTGATATTCATGGTAGAGTAGATACTATCACACATACAATCAAACTCAATTCAATGAAATTGTTTGATCTTAAACTGAAAGGGGATCTTTTATAATTTTTGTTGATTGGTCATGTCATATAGGCTCGAGTCGGACATCCAATTGCTTCGATTTGAATTATCCGGGGGATGCCTTATATATATTATATCAAAAAGATAGACAATCAAACCTATTTCTCGATTCAATAGAAGCCCAAAGAGATGAATAGGGTCCCAAATAACGAGAGAGATGTAAAAAGCAGGTCCGATTACGCCTATTCCTAATCCTAAATGGAATGTAATGACGTAGGGATCCATATGTAAACATAGTATCTATTTAGATACGCTCGAATAACCCCTTCTCATAATTAGAATGTATATAACCTAACCCTATTCCGGTCTGTCCCGGTATGGAATGAACTTATAATCATATACTAGACTCAATCATTAGATTAGAGATAAAATTATCTATAAAAATAGATAGATATAATATCTTTGACCTTGTCGAAAACGAAATCTAGGCAAATATCAAATATCAATACCTATTACAGGTAAAAGGATAGAGATCGAAACAAATAACTCTCGCGGTCCAAAATAAAAACAAACAAATAAATATAAAAATTTATTAAAAAAAAAAAGAGAGTGATTTTGGAGCATTAAAAAGCTTGTATCCATAGAACATTTGGCATAACATAGATATGACAGTTGAAATGTCCATTCAAGGGTTGTTGAAATACTCACGGTTTAGTATTGCTTGTAATCTATTCTGATAACGTTTACCACATGCACTCACTCCGTAGTAGAGGTCTGACTAAAGAAAACCATCGACTACAATATCACTATAAAGCCTATTGAAGAGACTTGCTACATACTCAATGCTCGAATACTCTTATAATTCCTTGTTGTACAAGAACATTTACATCTTGGCTAGTCTTAGAGCCGGTTTGTGATTGTATTTAAAAAATAGAGCTTTTAAGTTAAAAAAAAATTAAAAAAAAAAAAGAAGAAGAAGAAGAAGAAGAGAGGCTTTTGGGCAAAATCTTTATTTTTAAGTTTTTGCCAAAGTGTTTTTTTGTCCATTTTTAGGCTTTTTAAACCCTTAATTATTTTTACCAAATGATTACTTTTTTTTTTTCATTAAACGGATTTTTTTAGTGTTAAAAGTACTTTTAAGCCTATCAAACTCAATCCCAAATATGCCCTTAATAAGGTCATCTAATAGCTTAGCATAAGACGTAAATTCAAAGTTCTTGTTTGGATTGCACTGTTCATATGTGACAGTTTTTGAATGTAAATTTTGCATTCTCTCAATGATATCAACTTTGCATTTTCATCGCTTCATATTTGAAAGTTACATCCAGCAGCCTTTTGTTGTTGTATCTAGCTTTGAATTTAACCCTAGCTTGTGAAGTTCCGTCGTAGACGAAATTTGAACCAGACACAAGGATAGTAAAGTTTTAGTAGCTCAAGTTTTTATTATATGCAAAGGTACAATGGCAGTGCAGTAGTTTCGCACATAGTCAAATACATGTTCGTGTTTGGTGTTATCAAGAGAAGTCCATTTAGGTGCAAAACATGGATTGACATTTGGTAGGTGAGCAAAATAGTATTTGTCAAATTACAAAAAGCTTTCTGAAGGTTTCTAGGATCATTTAAATGTTCCATAATATAGGTTTGCATCCACAATCAGAAGAGGCTCCATTGGTTGTCTCATTTTGTGCAAATAGCACAACTCTTGATTGGTATGGTCCACGTTATTACCTCAATCCTCTATGAAAACCAGTTTATTCATTAAAAACAATAGAGCATTTTTGGACAGCATCAACTTGATTTTTACTAGTACTAGTTTTTAGATGGTTGAATACACAATCTTTTTGTGTCAGTGTGTGTGTGTATGTATATATATATATATATATATATATACATAGAGAGAGAGAGAGAGAGAGAGATTGCAGACAGAGACAATGGTCCAAGTAATTTTGGTCCTAACAGGTGTTGAAGCACCATGACCAAGAATTTCTGTGAGCTTAGCCTTCATCTCTATTTTATCTCTAAAACACACATCCTTGGTTACAGCATTGACTCCATTAGAGACTACCTCAAAAACAAGCATACGGGGTACAAAATAGGTGGGGGAGTTTTATCAAAATCGAAAGGAATCATCGGACCCATACTTACTCCTGATATTATTATAATGCTCAAACTTGGGAATCTCATAATGCCCCGCCTTTATCTCAACAGGCTTTGGCTCTGCTCCCACTGCCTCAAAAGCCGCTTCATTTTTATCTCGTTGGCGATGCCTTGTTCTGTCTTTCTGGCTCTTAGACTTGCCATAAGGAGGAACCTCACCCGATCCATAGAAGTCTCCATACTCTGCTCGCTTTGAAGAACGGTGCTTGCTTGACACCGAGGGGTCCTTAAAGCTGGCTGATTTGACCTTCGAGGACTTCATTTCCAAGTATCTATCACTTTTATTAGGAGCATGGGCCTGCCGAGTTTCGGGAAGAGGAGCAGTGGATGTCTGTCTCTGAACAACCGCAGGCTCAGCTTCATCTTCAGGCATCCGGAGGGAATCTTTTAATGGAGTGAGGCCATTCCTGGGGCGACCGCTTCTGAATCGAGAGGGTACAAAGTAAAGGAGCATGCCAGCCAATGCTTCAAGTGCAAGCTTGGACAGATCAATGATGAGTTGTCCAAAAGAAGGCCATCCTGGTTCCTCTTTTACACTATCCACGATGGGAGTGAGCTTTTCCTTGCCTGAATGATCCTTAAATTCACTGTCTGCAAGTTGCTGCTGCAACAGTAATGCAATGAGGTTTAGCCGACAAGTACACATAGATGGGCATCTATTTTTAACAGAAAAATCATGGTTTGAGCTTCCAAGACCAAACGAAAAACAACTTTCAAGATTATTAAGACAACAGAAATGACAGTGAAGACCACAAGGTGCCTGTAAATCTACTTGCGCACAAAAGGGAGAGTCAGAAATCTACTTTAAATAATAGCTAAACTAAAATATAAATGAGCTTAAAAAACTTTTGGTAGGACGTTCTCTTATGTTAAAGAACTTGGTGAAAGAGTACACATGGTTTAATTAGTCAGAATGCATTTGGATCTGGACAAGACACAGGAAATAGTGAAATTTAAGTAGGAAATCATAGTTTGAACAGTCCCAACTATCCCAATTTTATATTTCTTCACTTAATTGGTTGAAAGAGATATACCGTCTTCGAGAAAAAAGTAGGTCCAAGTCCCTGCTGAAGCATACATGTAGCATATCCCACCAAGACAGCACCAACAACCATAAGCACATCTGCCATAACATCCATAGTAAGTCACTATGAGGCAATGCAACAAGAACATCAGCCATGACAAAGAAGAAATAATTCCAATTTTTATATGGGACCATAGGTTTATTAAATTGAAACAAAATATCATAGTGAATACATGGAATCGTGGAATGAGGAAGTCTGGGACTTAATCCACCCCAAACAACTAATCAACAACTCAAGCATATGCAACCTTGTTGCCTTGCCTTCCTACGTGCAAGCTTTCCAACCATCTGGCAAGCTAGTATCTTGTATACATAAGAAATGCAAACCAAGGCATAATAATCAAAAACTAGATGCTGCATTTTTCATTGCTCTCTCAGTTTGATGGAAAAGACATGCTATGCTTAACATTTTTCAAAAACCAACTAGTGTGTAAGTTATTGACTCAAAACTAATAAATCAGTTATTGTCAAATTGGACACTTACATTTGTAGAGGTCTTTTGCTAATGTTCTTTTCTTCTTTTGCTGGTAAGGAACCTATTACAATAACATTCACTATTTGATAGTTTTATGATGTAATTATTACGAAGGCATGTATTCTATAGCTTATATCCCATTCACTATCAGATGCCACTTTTTACAGTTCTATACTTTTTCAGCATGTATAGACAATTGTTTGCATGGAGAACCTGTATGTTTCCCCTTTAAGCAGGGTGCAATGACTGCCACCCATCTCATGTCCAATCATAAATTTCCATGGATCTATATGAAGGTTTTGCAATTGACATGAACCTTTTCTGAATTTTTTCCACCTAACCTTTAGTCTTCATAATGAAATTCCATTCACAAAGAAGATATGAACGTTAACCCCTTTTAGAAATATGATACAGGATATCCACGACTTTTTCTCATGTGAAGTCATCATTTAAAAGGACACATAGCAAAGCTCATGAGTTCATCCTCATGATAACATCGTTCAGCTCAGTATTGTACAAGTATTCTGGAAAGGTGTCTTATTAGATTACAGTGTTTTAGACAAGTCAAGGCTGCACCACCACAAGAGAGGCTGAGCCATGAGGACAGTGAGTGAGGATGCTGAAAATGCACTTATTGATGGACATGACTGGAAAGGATGACTGGTACTGTTCCAAACCTCGAGGTATTTACACACAGATAAAGATGATGACCATAATAACATGTGAAGAAAGGACTAGACAGCTTGTGCACAATCTGCCTAAGGTTATTTATTTGTGTTCCATGACTACAAAGATCTTTATTCTATCTTTGAACATGTACTTATATCCTTATATCTATATACCGTATAAAGGCAATCAGAGAGAATTATGCAATGAGAAAGACAAACAGGCTAATAAAACAGTAAACCCAAAAATGGCCCTCCTAAATTCAGCAGTATAAACTGAGTGTGCAAACAACAATTAATATTACTATATAGCAATCTTCATTATGAAGTCCTCTAACACAAATTAATATTACATATAGCATTAGATTCTAAGTCTATCCATGTCACAAGATAGGAATGTTCTAACCACATCTGTACAATACCTAAAAGGACTAATCACAATTGCAACTCCGTCATTGGCTCAGTACATGCTTGATGTGGGACTTACTATGTACCCTGTGCAACATTCTCACAATCAATTTTGAAAGATAAAAGCATGCCATAATCTCTTCCACTCAAATCTCTGACTTGCATTATGTTGCAGTATCCCCAAGTTATACTAGCTAATGGTGCGACACCCAAAAGGATTAGTCATAATTAGAGTTTCCCATGCACACTTATATAGTCCAAATTGACCAAGTACATGGTCAATGTGAGACTCAGCACAAACTTGTATTGCAAGGCACCATGTTAAGTCTATCCATGTTACAATATGGGGATGGTTCTAACCGCATTTGCACAATACCCCAAAAGAATTAATCACAATTGCAATTCCTTGTACCTGATTACCAACATCGGCTCAGTACATGCTTGATGTGGGACGTACTATATACTCGAACAACATCCTCACAAACAAATATGCACAATCATTTTTTTTTCCTGATAAGTATCAATTCTGCACAATCCTAAGTGGGGTCATAATCTATTCCACTCAAATCTCTGAATTGCATTGTGTTGCAATATCCCAAAGTTACATGATGTTACTAGATTTGCCCCAACACCATTTTATTACAAGATAGGACCGGATTTGAATTCCCCCTACAAACTTGAATGATGCACCATAGGGATTAGACATAACTTGAATTCCCCCTACAAACTTATATAGCTGAAATTGACCTAGTAAATGGCCGATGTGAATCTCAGCACACACCTATGCAGTACCCCCACAATCAAAATCTACAAAGCCAGTAACATCTTGTTGATATCTTTTTCTCTCTATATATTTTTTTTTCTTTTAATGGTGCTTGAATTTAGGAATGGAAGTATAAAACAAACAATAAGTAATCCACACCTGTGGCAGAAATTGAACTGTCCTCATAATCACAATCCTCCTGGTTGAGAGAGATTTTCCATACACTCGAGCAACATCCTCACAAACAAATATGCACAATCCTTTTTTTGCCTGATAAGTATCAAATCTGCACAATCCTAAGCTCAAATCTCTAAATTGCATTGTGTTGCAATATCCCAAGTTACATGACGTTATTAGATTTGCTCCAACACCATTTTATTACAAGATAGGACCAAATTAGCTATACAGCATGATACTCCATAGGGATTAGACATAACTGGAATTCGCCCTACAAACTTATATAGTTCAAATTGACCTAGTAAATGGCCGATGTGAATCTCAGCACACACCTATGCAATGCCCCCACAATCAAAATCTACATAATCCTACAAGGAGCCACAATCTGTGTTTGAATGCAGTGGTAGTTCAAAGCATAAGAATGTAAAATCCATTTCATGAATGTGGCCTAGGAAAAATATAGGATTGATGGGGACACAAGACACATGCCAATTCCATTGTCATAAGATTAACAAAGCCAGTAACATCTTGTTGATGCTTTTTTCTCTCTCTATTTTTTTTTTCTTTTAATGATGCTTGAATTAGGAACGGAAGTATAAAACAAACAATAGGTAATCCACACCTGTGGCAGAAATTGAACTGTCCTCATAATCACAATCCTCCTGGTTGAGAGAGATTTGCCGAAGAGCAGCATTTCCTCTATCAATAACTAACAAGGAACAGGTAGGCCTAACATATACCACATCAAAATCATTAGAGAACTTTGCATCCTCGCTTGGGCCATCCCTGTACCCTGCCACATTTGATTTCCCCCCAGCAATGGTTGTCACACCTACAAAGAATTTCTGAAGTCAGCAGCACTTTTATATAAAACCCTCTGTTTTCCCCTTCAAATAATAATTTGTGATCAAAGTTTCTACTTTAAAGGCTTCTAAAATTCCAACACAATCAAAGTTTCTATATTCTTTACAATGCTACATAGATGTATTACTCCTACCTTCTTAACATTTTTCACATTGCTACATAGATGTATCACATATATCTTATACTTTCAGCACTTACAAAGATTCAATATTTGGATTCTGTTCTGTTTTTATCAACAAAAAAAGAAGAAGCATGTTTGTAACTAGCTTCTAGCTATAACTATTAACATGAATTGCATATACCAGCATCACTGATCTTCCTGATGGCAAGGTTCAAGGTGTCAGCAACATACACATTGCCTTTATCATCCATGGTTATGCCTTTGGGGTGATTAAAACGAGCATCACTAGGTTTTCCATCCACATGCCCTGTGTAACCTTGAAAAGACCCAGCAACCAATCTTCCCCTACTATCTGCAGTAAGGGAAGGTTAAAGAGAAAACAAACAAGTATGAATTACAAAATCGAAATATGAAAATCAGATCATTGCAATCAGCCTATGAGATTCACAACTTAGAATTACTCCTTTCCAAACAGAAAGTTTAGTATTTCCTTCTTCTCGGCAAATACATGTATACCTTCTTTCCAGTTTCCAGCAGCCAAATGGAGCAGAAACAAATAAATGAAACCATTTTTAGCACAATTTTATTCCTATCAGCAATTAGGCTTACCATTAAGTAATTTAAACTTGAAACAGTCAAAATCCAAATAGAGTAAAATATTGAAGTTCAAGCAAGCTGAGAGCACAAGAATAATCATACATTGAGACAATGGAGGAGTAATCCTAACAACTTTGCTATTAACTTCATCGACCGCAAAGAGTTCGCCATCCTCAGAGATGCGGATTCTGTAAGGAACCACTCCAATCTCATTTCCTTCCACAACTGTCTCAACTAAGTACCCATTCTCAAACTGAAGAACATTCCCATCTGCATAACAACATGTCATATGACATATATGAAGTGTGATTAATGACATATGCATACACAAACAAAAATAAATAAATAATCCCTACTATTCATCTGAGAAAAGATATTTCAAATAACCTGATTGGGGTGTTTTGGAGGATGACCTGGTCCATTTGACTATAGATGACAAATGTTTGATCAATGGCCCTGAGTAATAGCAAATCATTCAAAACAATACCCAAATAAAGCAAAAGTCAGAAAAATCAATTCAAAGAGAAAAAACAGTAAGGAAACAATCAAACCCATTATGTAAATCACATAGTAATTTAGTATCACCAAACAAAAGAGAGAGAAACAAAGAGGGTTACATTTGGGATTTAGCAACTAGCACAAGAAAATAAATAAAAGATGCCCAAAAACAGCAAAAAGTGCATGATTAAACAGAAGAAGATAAGCATACACAAGAAGCTAACAGATCAATCTAACCCAAATCATTAGACAGAAGGGTGAATCATAGTTACCCGCAGGAGCGGCATGAGCTTCAAATTGGAGTGTATAACCAACAAGTGCTATGAAAATGAGAAAGAGATGAGAATTTCTCATGGCTCTCTCTGCAATCCAGAACTTAAGAGATGGGTGAGAAATCAGGACAAGATATTTACTTGGACATTTTTTTTGAGTAGCTAGGGAGTGCTGTGTGAGTGAACTAGCAACTGGGTTGGGCTCCGTTGTTTTAGCACTTGGGGACACGAGACTTGGGTTCTCGTGCAACTGCTCATGCTCTTTACTTTCTTTCTCTCTGTACCTTTTTTTTCAAAGTTTTCTCTTTTTTTAACTTTTCCATTTACAGCAAAGTTTAGTTTTTCTAGGAGGGAATAACTAGAGTTGAGTTTAGATCCTCTACGTCGGGCCTACGCTTCTACTCCAAACTTGTCATAGCCATTCAGTTTTAACCGCATCAGCAAGAAAAACAAAAGGTATGAGGATTTTTTTTTAAAAAAAAAAATTGTAATATGACGTGGCATAATATAATTGAAAAAAAATAAATAATTTTAAGAGTATTCACAATGGAAGAGCTAAATGTCATTTTTATCTAAAATAACTCTTTAAATTGATAAAATACCATCTACATTGGATAAGCTAAAAAAAATGTAGAATAAATTTTGTTAAATGAGCTAAAAAAGTTACATGTAAGCGGTAATATTGAAAGAGCTATTTTTTACATTTTCTCCCACGTCTGTTTTTTTACTATCTCTCAAAATTTTCTTCCATGTTTTTTATTGTTTCTCTCACCTGCTTTTCTTTTTTTTCAAAATTTTCTCCTACTATTTCTCTTCACATCTCATTTTTCCAAAATTTTCTCCTATTATTTCTTCTCCACATCACTTTTTTCTCAAAAGTTGAAAAATAAGATATTAAAAAAATAAAATCATTATAAAAATAAAAATAATTAAAATTAAATGATATAGATAAAATATAACTAATCGGATGTAGGAGATCCTTAAAAAGTTATTAGCTAAACTAGATAAATTGAGTTTTGATGAGCTATTTTACATAAAAAAAAAAAAGTAGCTCATCCATTATGAATGCTCTAAAGGATAAAAAAAACATACCGAAAAATCAGGATTGGAATCGAGAAACCAAAAAATCGGTTGAAAAAAACTAATAAACAGGGTGCCCAGTTCTAATTATAGGTTTTGGGTTTTAAATACCCATAACTGGGTATATATAATAATAATATATTTTTTGAATTTAGTATATATATTATTATTTTTTTACCCTAGGCTTTACAAAAATCATAAATCACTTCTATATTTCAAATTTAGTATATTTATTAATATTTTTTATTTTTATTTTAAATGGGGCACAAAATAGTTAAATTAAGTTCAAAAGTTATGCCCGATACCTAAAATAAGACCAAAATGCAAAATAATAATAATAAAGGAATTTATATATAAAGCCATTGGGTAAGCATTCCAAATGTTTTAAATCCTTAAGTTTTTTTTTTTTTGGCAATTTACTTTCTGGGTCAATCAAAATCACAATAAAATCTCTGCAGTCAAAATTTTTTAACATTCATTAGCTTTTTCAAAACACACCGTCTTACCAAATTAAAATATTAATTTTTTTAATTTAATTAAAATAAAAAAGAATATTGTGGTGGCCAAACCACCGGTTTGAGGGTGGCCGAACCATCCCTAGCCTTATAGGGGTGGTTCGGCCACCAAAAGGCCATATCTGGGGTTGGCCGAGCCACCCCCATGGCCTTAAGGGGGGGTAAAGCCACCCCCAGGCAAAATGGGGTGGCTAGCCACTCCCAATGGGATGGTTTGGCTATCCCTGAATTCTTTTTTTATTATTTTAAAATTAAATTAAAAAAATTAATATTTTAATGTGGTAAAACAGTGCGTTTTGAAAAAAACTAATGGATGTTAAAAAAAATTGACGACAAGGATTTTATTGTGATTTCAATTGACCTAGGGAGTAAATTGTTTTTTTAAAAAAAAACTTAAGGATTTAAATTCCCTAATAATAATAAAATAACCAGTTAACCAGGTACTCGATTTCAGCTTTCAAAAATGAAAAATTGGGTATCCAGTTTTGGTTCTTAGTTTTAGCCAATAACCAACAAACTGAGACCAAATTTACACCCCTAATAAATCCAACTTTGAAAATTTTAATCATAGCTAATACTTTGAAAAACTTAAGGATTTAAATTCCCTAATAATAATAAATAACCAGTTAACCGGGTACTCGATTTCAGCTTTCAAAAATGAAAATTTGGGTATCTAGTTTCGATTCTTAGTTTTAGCCAATAACCAACAAACTGAGACCAAATTTACACCCCTAATAAATCCAACTTTGAAAAATTTAATCATAGCTAATACTATACTCATAAATTAGGTGATACAACATACGTCATCTACAAGGACGCAGGAGAAGCAATTCATAGTTGGGCTTGACCTCATTTTCAATGCACATGGCCCAACAAGAGAAATATGTGTTTTTTTTTATTATTTTTACATAGAAATGTGTATTTTACATGTCCGCACAAAAAGGGGAGGATGATTCGAACTAGTAATCTTCTATTTATTAAGCGTGGTCCCAACCAATTGAGTTACCTTTATGTGGACTAGAAATATGTGTATTACTAGAAGGCTCACGGCCACGGCTCACCAGTATAAATATGTATAATAAATGTTAAGGTCTTACAATCATATTAAAAAAGGGTTTGCTAGGAGTTTTCCCTATAGTGTTTTTCTAACATTCTTCCAATCTTAGTTAGAACATAATTTAAGAAAAAATAAAATTGTAGTACCTTTTTTGCCAACTGATTAATTTTTATGAGTTAATAGTTAGATTATAATGCTTTAAAATTTGTTTTTTGATTCAAAACTAAAACCTAAGGGTGGAAGGTTATCCCTTTAGGGCTTTAGGATGATATCACCAAAAATTGATTTGATCATCATAAATTTGATGCAAATGCTCAATTTTGGTGTTAATGCCTCACAAATTTGGTGCTAATGTCTCAAATTGGGTGCTAATGCCTAAAAAATTCGGTGATGGAGGCTATTACAATTTTATTTTATTTTTAAATCATGTTTTACGTAAGACTGGGAGAACGCCAGGAGAACCTACGAGGAGAACCCCTAGGCCCTAGCATTTTCTTAAAAAAAAAAAGGAGCTTCATTTGGCCTCAACTTCTACGTGATTTGACAAATCCTTTAAACTTTAAAATTTCTTATTTTGAACTCTTGAACTTTAATTGCTCTCAATTAGAACCAATTTCGTCAATTTTTGCCATTAAAAATACAAAAAAAATAAAATATCCATGATTTTTGTTTTTTTAAAAAATAAAAATAACGTTTTGAAAGTTGAAATTTTATACAAAAGTTAAGGGTATAAACATCATATAACGTATAAAATCTGACAAAGGGGTCTACATTGAGAGCAATTGAAAGTTCAGGAATTCAAAGTGAAAAATTTTAAATTTTAAAGGAGTTTGTTAAATCGCGTGGACGTTCAAGGTCAAAGTTTTCCCTAAAAAAATTAAAATAAAGGGCTATGTATTTGGTCTAAACTCTAAAGTATTGGTTGATTCCTGATGTTCAAAACAAGAGATGCAGCTTTCTAAACATGTAAAATATTATAGCCAAAAATATCTCCCTTTTTTTATTTATTTATTTTTTAAAACTTCAATTTGCTCTTCCGAACTTCCAACCATTTGTACAAACTCCCTCTAAACTTGAAAAACTTTCATTTACCCCTCTAAACTTTGATTTGTTTCAAATCCATTTGATTTTTATGCTTATTATACCCTCACTCCAAAACTACACCATTTTGGGTTCCAAAACTATAATACCTACCCAGCCCAAAACGACGTCGTTTTGACTATTAAAATTATATATTTTTTTAAAAAAGGAATATATTAAAACCTCAATGTTTAAAACATGAGACCATTCTAACTTTTGTTTTCCCAAAATGCCCCCATAATTTTATTTATTTTTATTTTTTTAAAATTTTTTTTTTAACTTGGGATGGGGCATTTTGGGAAAAAAAAAGTCAAAATTGTCAAATTGCAACAATTTGGAAGTTTGAGGGGGGGTAAAATGTCACTTTTTAAACATTGGAGGTCAAAGTGCAAATTGGTGGATAGTTTAAGGGATAAAGTGTATTTTTCCCAAAAAAAATTTTGGCCTTTTAGGTGGTCACCCTCCTTCATATGGGGTTTCTCCACCCCCAGACGCCATGAGTGGCTCTAGGCACCCCTTGGCCAAAAATGGGGTGGTTCGGCTATCGCATTTTGGCCAACGAGCCACCCCAATTTTCTTCCTTCTTTTATTTTATTTTATGATTTTATTTTTCTTTTCTTTTCTTTTATTTTTTTTTTTTAAAAATTTAATGCCCAAAACGATGTCGTTTTGGGCATGGGTGGGTGTTGTAGATTTGGAGTCTAAAACAATGTAATTTTAGAGTGAGGGTATAATGGGCATACAAATCAAATGGATTTGATTTTAACGGTGAAAACTAACAAAGGGAGGTATAGTGAGAGAAATTGAAAGTTCAAAGGATAAATGAGAGTTTTTAAAATTCAAGGGTTTGTACAAATGGTTGGAAGTTAGGGTGGGGGGGAACTAAAAGTTTCCCCTTTTTTTTAATTGTCAACTTCTTTAATGCACCCTCACTATTTTAACTATCAATTTTGATTTAATAAAAATAAAATTATAATGATTAATTTTATGAGTTAATAGGTAGGTTCTAATACTTTAAACTTGTTTTTGATTCAAAATTAAACCTTGTGGAAGGTTAACCCTTTAGATGATATCAGTAATGGATTTGATCATCCTAAATTTGATCTAATGCCTCAATTTATTAAGGAGTCACAAATTTGTTAAAATGCCTCAAATTTGATGCTAATGTAAAAAAGGTAGGAGGAGGTAATACAATTTTTTTTTTTTAAATCATGTTTTAAACCTTTAATGCACTCAGAGAACTCACTATAACCCCAGCATTTTCCTTTATTTAAATATGAAAAATGATAGAGTCACAATTTAAACTTAACTAAGACCCAACTTTTCTCTTAAGCTACAAATTTTTTTTTTTTTGGTTTAAAAAAAAAACTGCATGTGGAGGAAATATAGTCTTAAACTAGAAGAAAGAGAGAAATTTAGGTCTAAAAGTTGAGTTTTAGTTAGATTTAAGTTATGACTCTATTACACCTCTTTAAATATTATTTTTTAAAGATTTCTTTATTTTTTTCTAACTTTTTTCAAATAATAGAGAGGGAGAGAGAATGGTTATATATGTAATTTTCATTTGGTGAATCAATAGTACTCGATACCAAACCAAAATCACTATTTTGATGAGGCTGCTGGAATTTTTTTTTTGGGTGTGATTTTCATGATTTGGCTCACCAAAATAGCCAACAATTGGTGTGGTGAGACTATTAAAAATGCAGCATTTTTAAATGAGTAGTAAAAAAAAAAATCAAGAAAATTCTGTCTTGTTAAACAAAAAATAAAATAAAATTCAAAACTATTAAAATAAAATCACATAAGAGATGGGTTGCTAAATTAAATACAATTTATAGAGATGAAAGTATTTATCATTTGGAGAAGGATCCGTTTCCTTATCATTTGGCGTTCTATATTATTCTCAAATTTGTTTTAAAGAATGTTATTAATCTTCCATTCAACTTTATCCATAATTTTTTTTTTTTCAAAAATTTTATGTATGTCTAAGAAAGAATAATAACTTCTATAAAGATTTTGGCACAAATTAAAAGTCTGAAAGACACAAAGAAGCGGAGGTCACTAGTTAAAATCCACATCCTCTTTTGTGTGGACATGTAAAAGAAATAAAAGTCCAAAAGAATAACATATAAAGGTCCGTTTGGGAGTGTGATTTAAAAAATTATGTTTTTTAAATCAGTACTTTTTAAAATCGTAAAAGCGTTTGGTAAAACATATTTAAAAGTATATATATTTTTTATCAATTAAGTGTTTAGATAACATTAACATATAATTACGGTTTCATGGCCAAATATGTAAATATTGTCCCCAAATACTTTTTTAAGCGAAATCGTGATTTTGATTTAAATTCGCATTTTTTCAAATAAGCACAATTTAGTTAGCTTATTAAAATTGCAAATTTTCTTACGATTTTAAAATCACAATCCCAAACACTCAAAAATCTTACAATTTGGTTTAAAATGCACTCCCAAACGGACTTTAAAACAATTTTTTTACCCTTTTCTATATAAATAAGAGCACATTAAATTTTAAAAAAAATCAAAATCTAAGGGATCCATAGAAATTAATTAAACCATCAGTGCAAAATCTACCATCCTATTAATACTTTCGAAACCCAAAAATTTAAATAGAGTCGGACCATTTCCATCCTTTTAGAACATGGCGACGGGCTTCTTCAACTCAGAGATCTGGTCGTCGGTGAGCTGGTCCACCGTTATTTCTTTCAAAAATTATAATCTGATGTTTAAATCATATTCTAAACATAAACATGTCTTGAAATTAATGGACTTGCATGCACCACCAGTCTCAATATATATATATATATATATATTTAAAATTCAACTTCTTTAATATTTTTATTTTTATTTTTTTATATTAGATCAATTATTTTTTATTACCATTTAAACAAAATACATACAACAATTTTTTTCTTTTTTTTTTTTTCACATTTTCATCCAAAAAATTCAAAACTTTTATTTAATTTATATCACATTAATCACTTTCAAACTAAAAATTCACTATACAAGTCCAATGCCAAACAAACCTACGTTTCTTGTTCTAAACTTCTTTTTTTATTTTTTTTTGTCATTTTTGTTTTTTAATACAGGAAGCATTTATAGAGGCATGATGAGGACACAACTTTTTGATACAATTTTTGCCTAACTTTTATCTTATATCTTATTTTTATTTTTTAAATAAAATAAAAAGAATAATAATAAAGTCACAACATAAAACCAACAAATACCCAACTTTTCTCTTATATGTCATTTCTTTTATAAAAAAAAGGTATTTTTTCTCATAAAAATGGTCATTCTTTTTTAAAAATGGTCATTATTATGAAGAAAATACTTTTTTTTTAAAATACCAAATAAAAAAGGACTACATAGCTAGGATGTTATTGCTTCAGAATTTTATTTTATTGTTATTTCTTTTTTTAAAATGACTACATATGAGAAAAGTTAGGCCAAAATTGTGATATTATCATTTCTCTTGTTGAATGGTAAATTTATTTTGTTTAGAATCTGATTTATTTTATTTTATAAGGTTTTTTTTTTTTAGCATGTCCACACAAGAAAAGGCGGGGATTTGAACTAGTGACCTCCACTTTATTATGTATGATCTAAAGTCGATTAAGTTATTTCTTAGGAACTAAGTTTTTTTTTTTCTTGAATTAGAGGAGAAAAGTAAAGATTAGTTTTCTCATTACGTGGTTATTATTTCATACATATTCTCTTAAGGAAAGATTAAAAAAACTTGATTTGATTCACATTCTTTTTTGATAAGTAATTTGATTTGATTCAAATTCTTATAAAAAATATTTTAAATAGCTGAACAAAAGATGAATAATAATTGTAGGAATAACAGGTATTCTTTGGTTTATTATCCTTTATAAATCTTTTTTTTTTTTTGAATAAATTATCCTTTATAAATATAGTTATATCTTATATACACACAATTGAACAAAGATGAATAATAATTGTAGGAATAACAGGTATTCTTTGGTTTATTATCCTTTATAAATCTTTTTTTTTTTTTGAATAAATTATCCTTTACAAATATAGTTATATCTTATATACACACAATATAAGCCGTGATGTTTGGTAAAGACGATTAAAAAAAAAATTAAAGTAATAGGATTGGTCAAACATGCCGGCTCCTCCTACCCCGGACACTTTCATTTCACACGTGTCAAATGCTGATTCGCTCGAATGTCGTGGCCAGTTTAACACGTACGCCCTCCTACATATGTTAAAGCCCAACCCCGAAGTCCCCCGTTCTCCTCCTAAGCTCCTTCAGATCCGCTTGCTCTCGAGCAAATTCTCGGGGCGATTAAGAAGGAACCACAGGATTTCGGTCTCTCGAAATCGATTTCAATCTTACAGATCTCTGGTTGGTTTCTCAACCTGAAGCACTCTCTCTTCTCTTTAATTTCATTCAAGATTTGTAGATCTGTTCCATTCTCGAATATACGTATGGATGTATGTTTGGTGTTCATGTGTGATCTTTGTGTGCCAGTATAGCTGTTATGTATTTCTCCTTAAAACATGTCTGTTTAAGCGATTTTCCTTTTGAATGTATTCGGGTTTTCCTGAAGATTTGAATCATTGGTAGCATCTATTTAGCTATTGTTGCGAGATTTGGAGGTTTCGCTTTTCGGTGATGTGCTGCGATGTAAATTATTGCAATAAGAAGTTGGTAGATCATAACATGGGTGATGTTCTGTTGAATATATTTGATAAATTGAAAGTTATATATGGTCATTTTTGGTAAATGAAAGTTATTTCTCATTTTTTTAATAACAAAATTTGTAAATGTAAACGTAAAGAGTGTTTTTTTCCTTTTCTTTCTTTGTGTTGCTATCTGTTTGATATTTGGTTGCTTCTAGTTGATACATGGCTTAAAATGTTTAAGAAAGCGTGGAATATGATTTTTTTTCCTGTTTGCTGAAAATGGTTGCAGTTAAAAAAAAAAATTATTTTTGCGTTTCGATGCGTTAATCTCTATGGTTGTCACGCTCTGGCTGCAATTTGAATATATTGAGAAAAACAACATGGTTTTTTGCAAAATATTAGAATAAGGCATTGGAATCTGAACAATTCAGGGGTTTTAAAGCCCTGTTGGAGTTGGAAATAGATTTTATTTTATTTCAGTAACTACTATTGAAGTTCTTAACCTGATAACTCATTGCTTTCTGGTTGAAAGTACTCAATTTATTAAAAAGTGTGAAAAAAGTCTCTTTAAGATTTTCTGGAAACTGGAGTCATATTCAGGACATTTTTTCCCTCTGAAAAGGCAACACTGATTGCTCTTAAGGCGTCTCATTTGTTATGTGTGTTTTTTATGTGTCTGTATTTGTTTCTTTTATTTTATTTCTTTTGGGTAGCACCTGTCGTTTCTATTGTTCCATACTATCAATGGCGACTATTTGTTTGTATTCTCTTGTATCTGTCTACAAATTAATGGGCTGCTGGCTGTTGTGATTTATATAGATGATATTCAAGTACTTGTTTTACTTCTAAATTGAATTCATATATTCTATGAATGGCTGAACAGGTTGGATTGAAATAGTCTGGACAAAATAAGATGGGAGGAGGATTTAGAGTACTCCATTTGGTCAGACCATTCCTTTCGTTTCTGCCTGAAGTTCAGAGCGCTGATAGAAAAGTTCCATTCAGAGAGAAGGTCATCTATACCGTGATCTCTCTTTTCATTTTCTTGGTTTGCAGTCAGCTCCCTCTGTATGGAATACACTCCACAACAGGTGCAGATCCATTCTATTGGATGCGAGTGATCCTTGCTTCGAACCGTGGGACTGTTATGGAACTTGGAATTACCCCAATTGTTACTTCTGGGCTGGTGATGCAACTCCTTGCCGGGTCAAAGATCATAGAAGTTGACAACAATGTACGGGAGGATCGTGCCCTCTTGTAAGTACCTTTTGAGATTTAAGTTGTATTTGGGTTGTTGGCCCAGTGTTTATTTATTTCTTTATCTATCTATCTATTTATTTATTTGTATTTTTGTACTTTTTCTGTCAGCAGACAGTCAAAATATTGTAATTTGAGGGATCTGGTTTGCATTGATTTTTCATTTTTATGTGCATGTTTTCATTCATGCATGTTTTGTAAATGTAATTGCTCTCTAGTGCATTGTTCGTTTTGATTATGAAAACTTTTTTCCTTTATGGGAATGTTACCTCAAAAGCACAAAGCTGCCCTTTATCTCTTCTTTAACTTCAACCGGATTCTGCAGCTTCCTCATGATGCATTTTTCTTTTCCTTCCCAGAAATGGTGCACAGAAGTTACTTGGGATACTGATAGCTGTGGGTGAGGCAGTTGCATATGTTCTCTCAGGGATGTATGGTAGTGTTGGCCAACTTGGAGTAGGAAATGCTATTCTTATTATCATTCAGCTCTGCTTTGCTGGTATCATTGTGATATGTTTAGATGAACTTCTTCAGAAAGGATATGGTCTTGGCTCTGGAATTTCACTTTTCATAGCTACCAATATCTGGTGAGTGTTGTAATGTCCTTCTTGATACACAATCAATATAAGCTTTCAATGCTAATTGCTAAGTTTCATTGCCTGATGGTTAAATTAACTTGTGAGCTTAGTGTCCTTTCTGGAACTATGTTAGCTATTCTTGAAATTATTTCGTGATTTTGAATACCTGAAGAGTTTGGCCATTCTTTTGCAGTGAGAACATTATCTGGAAAGCATTTAGTCCCACCACTATTAACAGTGGACGAGGAGCTGAATTTGAGGGTGCTGTTATTGCTCTATTCCATCTACTGATAACTCGTTCGGACAAGGTCCGTGCTCTCCGTGAGGCTTTTTACCGGCAAAATCTTCCGAACGTGACAAACCTGCTTGCTACTGTCTTGGTCTTCCTAATTGTAATCTACTTCCAAGGTTTCCGTGTGGTTTTGCCTGTGAGGTCAAAGAATGCCCGAGGACAGCAGGGTTCATATCCAATCAAGCTGTTCTATACCTCTAACATGCCCATCATTCTACATTCTGCACTTGTGTCCAACCTTTACTTCATCTCCCAGGTACTGGTGTTTTATGTTTGTATGTCTCTAGCTAAATTTGACCTTCTGGAGTACCGTGTAAATAACTTGTATTTTTTGTGTTTGTATAGCTGCTTTACAGAAAGTACAGTGGAAATTTTCTGGTGAACCTTTTGGGTAAATGGAAGGAATCTGAATATTCAAGTGGTCAATCTATCCCTGTTGGTGGTCTTGCATATTACATCACTGCACCATCAAGGTAATCAATAATTTTCCCCTTATATAGATCACCTTATCTTTTATCTATAATACCTTGTCATCATACTTGGTGGAAATGAGTTAGTCATCAAAGAAACACTGATATTATACAGAATAGATAGGTAATAAGCTTTATCTCAAATGATGGTTTCACCTCTCATAAGAGTATACTGGGGTGATGTTATGGGTTTTCAAGCCCCATTTTGTGGGTGCGCAATACAAATGGTAGGAATATGATTAATTAGTATTAGATATTCTATACATTTGATAGTTTATGCATGCATCTAATGGGTTTGAAACTCACATCCGTACCCACCATCTTTTCTTGTGGGAAAAGAGGTGCCATTTGACTAGTACTCATCTACTAGTATATAAAAATATACAATAGGTATAATGCTAATTTTTAGCTTAAAAAATGATGAATAAAAATTAAAAAACATACAAAAATGTATAAGCTAAAGTCTAATTTAAAAGCTGTAAAGAAAAAAAGAACAAGTGATCCGGTCTCCATATTTGATATTCATAAGGATTGGAAATAGTGAAGGTTTTTAACTATTGAAAACATTAAATTTGGTAGTTTATGTTTATACCCCTTTTTTCTTAAGAAAATTTGATCTCCAAAAATATTGGTGCTTTGTCAACTTGTATTTTGTAGTTTCTGAATCATGTTTATTTAAACAAATTAGGTTTCTTATTTATGAGAGCATATTCAGTACGTATCCACAATATTTGGGTGCAGTGGCTAATTGAAGAATCTATGCTTTCCTTGCCAGTTGTCTTTTACTCCTCTCCTTAATGGTCCTGTTAATCCGCATTGATAAGATGCTACACTATTTTGCAGCTTAGCTGATATGGCAGCCAATCCATACCATGCACTGTTCTACCTAGTCTTTATGTTGTCGGCTTGTGCACTATTCTCAAAAACTTGGATTGAAGTTTCTGGATCATCTGCTAGAGATGTTGCCAAGCAGCTCAAGGTAAGAATTCTCCGTGATATAGATATATTGGTGTTCTGAAATTGAAATTGGTCATAAGATATGGGATACAAAGTGCTATATTTGCTGATTTGGTTCTGTAAGGTCAAATGGTTGTGTTTTGACATGTATTTTTTATTCACAATATTTTGACTTCGGGGTGAAGTCAACATTGAACTTGGAGTCAACCTGCCAACCTCTGCATATTTACCCTTAAAAATGAATACTTTAAAGTATAAAGTCCGTTTGAAAGATACTTATGACCTTCTGAGAGGAATATAGGGTTGGGAATTTAAACCTGGTTGTATTGCGCAGCTGTTGTTTTAATTTAACTGTATTATCCCTACCTCGCTTTCATCTTTTGGCAATGTAATACCTGCACCAATTCCTTCTCATCTTTTTACCATTTGAGCCAAGGCTTGCGATTAATAACTGAGCAACAACTTGTTGCTCGTGTGGTAAAGAGATTTGGGATTTGTCTTATGTTCCCAATTGGTATACTGGTTGTGTAGGTCCTATGTAGAAATCCGTCACAAAAAAAAATGAGAAAGTGAAATGTTTGCCTTTGAGAGTTGGAAAGGCCAATAGCTATTTCCTTCTCACCTTTTACCATTTGAGCTGAGGGCTTAGGGACAATAATCAAAGCAATCACTTGCATCTTCAATGGTCGAAATCTTCCTTATTAATCCTTATGTATCAGCTCAAGTATTACTGTGCTAGGATGGGGCATTGAAATGCTGAATTGATGATAAGCTCACAGTATTAAAATATTGTAATTGTATTGTTATTTGTTGTGAACCCTGCTATTTTGGATATAAATGACCTTTAAATATGACATGATGGATTGTCCGAGTTGTCTCTGACTAGCATAATGTGAAAATCTTTACCAATATGGCGCCATCACGTTGTGTTGATAAACCTGATACATGATTGAGCTTCATGTTTAGTCATTAGCTGTAAAATGCCTTGCACCATGTTGATTTTAAACATGATTTCTGGTGAGTTTGCAGGAACAACAAATGGTGATGCCTGGGCATCGTGAGTCAAACTTGCAGAAGGAGCTGAACCGCTACATACCCACTGCTGCAGCGTTTGGAGGCATGTGCATTGGCGCATTGACAGTGTTGGCAGATTTCATGGGGGCGATTGGTTCGGGAACTGGGATTCTGCTTGCCGTAACAATCATTTATCAGTACTTCGAAACATTCGAGAAGGAAAGAGCCAGTGAGCTTGGCTTCTTCGGTTTCTAAGCCTTACTTATATCTTGTTTCAGAGCTGTGGTTGGTGCCTTGGTGGTGCTAATAGGCTCCCCAGCAGTTTTGGTGCGTGGAGAGATGTAAGTAGGTCCTTTTAACACCAAATATTTCAGTTGAAGATGTTAGGGGTAGTTTGTTAGTACAGAAAACGCATCACCTTGAACCTTATATTCGTTGTTTTTGGTTTTTTGTTTCTCTTTCGACGTGTACCCCATTCCCTAAACCCACATTAATTTCTCTTGTATCATTGGATCTACACGAGATCTTATGGATAACTGCTTTAAGGCTTCGTGCAACATTTTTTGCGCATCTGCACTAGAGCAGCGTCTTCTTTGTTAGACTATATTTTTAACCTTAAGAGCGACAGACAAGTCCAGGGGTTTACTATTGCAATTCGTAATGGATTTGTATTCGAATTATTTGAACTTGCAATTCCAATATTTCCTATCTTGCGACAAGCACACGCCCATCTTGTTCTAACTCCATTTTTCATAGACGTTTATGTCGTATATATGCTTCAAAGATATCTGTAATCTTTTTTGCACTAATACCCAGTTTACCCGGTTTGTTTAGGTGTAAAAATATTTTTTGAATATTTTTTTTCCCCATTTTTGAGTGTTTGGCACCTTATAAAATATTTGATCAAATTGAGAACATTTTGGGAGAAGTTAGCATGGGAAAACATTTTGGTAGAAGTCACTCCCAATCGGATCTGTCTTGTATGCTATAAAAATTACAGTATGTTGACAAAAATTGAATGGTGAAGATTTTATTAAAATAATTGAATGATTTAGATGTGTTATAATAAATACTAATTGTCTCTTTCATCTATTTATTAGTATTTATTATGATAAATTTTCACCTTTAAGAACCTTTCAATTACTTCAATAATGGTATGTATGTTGTAGTTTTAATTGTATCATACAAACCAAATCCCTCTCAATCTACCATTACCATCTAATCCAATTAATAATGTTCTAAAATTTTTAATTATAATAATGTCTTCATTTTTTTATTTAGAAAATTACTATTATTTTTTATTTATTTTTTTATATAATTTTATTAAGGGTATTTTTGTCATTAGAGGAATATTGACAATTGAATGGTAATTTGAGGATATGTAGACTTTTCCCAAACATTTTCATGGGGCGGAAACCAATGTTTTTAATTGATCGCAAAATAATTTTCATGAGGCATAAAGGTTTATGCTTTTCATTCCTGTAAATCATATCTTGCTGCTCTTCCAAGCCTCCAAACTAACGATTGTGAGAAGGCTTATTATGGAGCATACTTGCTTGAACACTTGGTCAGGCAAGTGGCCCCTACAAGGCTACTCTCACGGTTGCCTGTCCAAATTGGGAATGTTCTTTTATAATTGTCTGCTCAAATTAGGAATAATTTTAGCTAGCAATTGACATCCTAAATGCCTTTTACTAACACGGTCGTTCATTAGATTATATGAAAATAGATGATCATTGTTAGTCCATATGTGTATATTTTAATTAAACATAATTTTGGGTAAGTTAATATGATTGAAAGAAAATATATGGGATTCTTAACTTGGCACATATTCAAGCTTGTGCTAAGTACTTGGGTATTCCTTTTTTCATGAAGACCTCCTTTATTGAGCTTAAAGACAAAATTTTTGCTAAAATAATGGATTGGAAAGCCAGGCTTTTGTTTGAAGCAACTTAGACCACCTTGGTGAAATTAGTGGCAAATGCTATTCCTACCTATATTATGTCTCTATTTCTTTTTCCAAAGACCTTGTATTCAGCCATCAATTCTAGGCTAAGAAAGTTTTGGTGGGGTTTTCCTCAAGATTAGAAGTATTGCCTTTTCCTTCTTTCTTGGGATAACATTTGTAAGCCCAAATTGTTGGGTGGTCTTGGCATTTGGTCTATGGCTTCTCTTAATAATGCCGTGCTTGCTAGATTGGGTTGGAAGATCTCTAATCAACCTTTTCTTTGGGTTGATTCTCTTAGGGGAAAATATCTCAAGAATGGAGTGTCCTTTTTACCTGCTCCTAATCCTCTTTCCTCTTGGCTTTGGAAAAGGCTGTTGAGCAATAGAGAGTGGTTGAGAAGGGTGCTTGCATTTCTATTCTTAGTGGGCGCATGATGGATGTGTGGAGGTCTATGGATTCCTTCCACGGCTAATTTCAGACATGTTCCTAATGATAATTTGGTAGAGCTTCCAGATTTCTTAGTGTTAGGGTGAACACCAATTATCACATACACAGCGGAATTAATCTACCCCTCTTTGTGCAAATTAAGTAGTCACACTAGCACCAAATAATTCTCCACAATGCAGAAAAATAAATTAAGCAAACTCACAAGTAAGCACCAATATTTTTACGTGGAAAACTCTCTAATACAAAGGGAAAAACCACGGGACTTAGTTCAGTTAAATCTTCCACTATCAACAATAATGAGTTTACAATTTCTTCTCTAGAAACATATCTAGAGGTATCACCACATCAAGAATACATGTATTCTTAGATTAACACATAAATACATCACTATAAAAGTGGATTCCAACAAAACAAGAAAGACCTCACCAAATGGATATGGGCAAGCAAGTAGTTGAAGAAGGCTTCTAACAATCGACACCGATCAATACGTAGCTCTCGTCGTCGGGAACAACATACTAAAATTTCATCAAGATCGGACCACAAATGAACCCCCAATCTCGGATGGAAGTGGCTGTGAGAAAACACAATTTTCTCTTCTCTCCCTCACGGCTGCACTCTCTCTCCTCTCTTTCTTTCTTCTTCTGCTTTTTCTTCTTTTTCTGCCGCAGCTTGCAGTAGCATGCAACTCACATTTAAGAAGAGAAGACTTCTCTTCTTTTATTATTGATGTAACTCTACAGCCCATCAAAAAAGAGAGGAGTTGACTTCTCCTTTCTTATTTTCTTTTTGTTTTTCTCTCTGTCTCGTAACGCGTCGCCGCCTTTTTTTTTTTTTTTTTCTTATATGCTATAGTCTCTTGTGCACAAGAGTGCACGTGATGGTGGGTCCCTCACATAGGAGGGAACACCCACCCAACAAATCTCCCCCTCCCGACTATGTGGGGGGCTCCACCAATCTTGCTGCGATTCTGCAAATTTCAAGCTTTTGCATAGGTAACGATTTTGTCATCATATCTGAACCATTGCCATCAGTATGGATTTTCTCAATCTATATCAATTTCTCATCCAATGCATCACGAATCCAATGATACCTAACATCAATATGTTTGGATCTAGAATGGAAAGTTGAATTCTTACTGAGATGGATGGCACTTTGACTGTCACAATAAAGCACATACCTCTCTTGCTGTAGACCCAGTTCTTGTAAGAACTTTTTCATCCATAACAATTCTTTGGCTGCTTCAGTGATAGCAATGTACTCTGCCTCTGTGGTAGACAAAGCAACACATTTCTGCAACTGGATTGCCATGACCGCTCCTCTGAATAAGTAATCGGTACTCAAGTAGACTTTGGAATCAATATCTGACCATATTAGCATCGTCTCAGTAAACCCATCAAGCACCTGTTTACCATTGCCAAAGCATAGACATACCCTTGAAGTATCTCTGAGATACTTGAGAATCCATTTCACAGCTGTACCTAATGTTCTTTGCCAAGATTAGAAAGGAACCGATTGACAACACCAACAGCAAGAGCAATATCAGGCCTTGTACACACCATGGCGTACATTAAGCTACCCACGGCTGATGCATAGGGCACTTTCTTCATTTCTTCCTTTTCTTTCTCACTTGTAGGACTTTGCTTTGAACTCAACTTCAAATGACCTGCAAGTGTAGAGTTCACCGGTTTTGCCTTGCTCATGTTGAATCTATCCAATACCTTCTCAATATAACTTTCTTGTGATAGCCACAATTTTCCATTTTTCCTATCACGAGAGATTTTCATACCAAGAATTTGTTTTGCGGATCCCAAATCCTTCATAGAAAATGACTTACTCAACTCCTTCTTCAGTTTGTCGATTTTGCTAGTGTCACGACCAATAATCAACATGTCATCTACATATAGCAAGAGAATAATAAATTCTCCATCAAAGAATTTCTTCACAAATACACAATGATCTGATGTGGTTTTGTCATACCCATGATCAACCATAAATGAATCAAACTTCTTATACCACAGTCTCGGTGCTTGCTTGAGTCCGTACAAGCTCTTTTTCAACCGACACACTAGATGTTCTTTACCTTTAGCTGAGAACCCCTCTAGTTGCTCCATATAAATTTCCTCTTCTAAGTCACCATGAAGGAATGCAGTTTTCACATCAAGTTGTTCGATCTCCAAATTCATTTTGGTAGCCAAACTCAAAACAACTCTGATAGAAGACATCTTTACCACGGGTGAAAATATTTCATCAAAATCAATGCCCTTCTTTTGACTGAACCCCTTTACAACTAGTTGCGCCTTGTACCTTGGCTGTGATCTGTTTGGTTCAATCTTGCATCTAAACGCCCATTTATTTTTAAGTGCTCTCTTTCCCTTAGGAAGTTTCACCAAATCATATGTGTGATTCTCATGCAAGGATTTCATCTCATCTTGCATGGCTATCAACCATTGTTTTTTCTGGTCATGTTGCATAGCCTCTTGATAACTTTATGGCTCTCCTCCATCTGAAAGTAATACATACTCATTAGCTGAATATTTTCTAGAAGGCTGTTGATCTCTGGTAGATCTCCTCAACTAAGTCTCAGTGGCTGGTTCTGAAGAAGCTTGCTCTAGGTGTTCTTTTGACTCCACATTATCAATTGTAGGTTCACTATTTTCACCAACTGTATTAACTTGTTCTTCTTGTACATCTCGTGTGTTCATCATGTATCACACAAGAAGGAATAACTGGATCCAAATCAACACGGTATTCATTGAGAGACTCTGCTTTTTTCTGATCCAAGTCTTCAATGGTTTGATCTTCAAAGAAGACGACATCTCTGCTTCGTATGATTTTCTTATTAACTGGATCCCACAATCTATAACCAAACTCCTCATGCCCATAACCCATGAAGATACATTGCTTGACTTTACTATCAAGCTTTGACCTCTCATCTCTAGGAATATGGACAAATGCCCTGCAGCCAAACACTCTCAAGTGCTCAAAAGAAACATCTTTCCCTGTCTAAACCCTTTGAGGAATGTCACCATCCAAAGGAACCGATGGAGAAAGATTTATCAAGTCAATTGCTGTCCTCATTGCCTCATCCTAAAAAGGTTTAGGCAATTTTGCATGAGAGAGCATACACCTGATTCTCTCACAGATGGTTCTGGTCATTCTCTCTGCTACACCATTATGCTGTGGAGTTTTGGGCATAGTTTTCTCTAGCCTGATGCCATGGCTTCTACAATATTCTTCAAATGGTCTTCTGTATTCACCACCATTGTCTGCTCTGACACATTTTAGCTACTTTCCAGTTTCCCATTCAACCTTCATATGAAAGACTTTGAATACATCCAGTACCTGGTCTTTGGTTTTCAAAGCAAAAGCCCACACCTTTCTAGAATGGTCATCAATAAAAGTCACATAGTAAAGTGCACCACCTAGAGTTTTAGTGCAGATATCACAGGAACTAAATCAAGAATATTTTCCTTTCTAGATGAAGATGATTTTTGAAATGAAACTCTTCTTTTTTTTCCAACAAGACAATGAGTACAAGGCGTTAGTGACATACCTTTGTTATTAGGTAGGAGCTGTTTGGCGAGAATCTGAAGTCCTTCTCACTCATGTGACCAAGCCTCTTATGCCATAGCTCAGTGGAGTTTTCATTCTCAACAACAACCGCATCTCCCTTGACTAGTCTTGCATCTGTCTTGTAGAGAGACCTAATATTCTTTCCCTTAGCTAAGATAAGAGAACCCTTACTCAGTTTCCACTGTCCACCTCCAAGGTAATTGTGGTAGCCTTCATCATCAAGTTTCCCAATAGAAATCAAGTTGAAGCGCATTTCAGGAACATGTCTGACATCCTTGAGAATCAATTTGCACCCAATGTCGGTTTCTAGCTGTATATCTCCCATGCCAACAATTTTGCACTTTGCTTCATTTCCCATCCTAACCCAACCAAAATGGCCACTGGTGTAGGAAGAGAAGAAATCTCTATGTGGAGTGATATGAAAAGATGCTGCAATATCAATTACCCACCTAGATTCATCACATGTGATATTAGCATAAGCTTCATCAAAAGCAAGTACAACATCACCATCAAGTGCAACTGCTGCAGTGTCTTTTTCTTCTTTTTGTTCTTCGCCTTTTTCTTTTAATTGTTCCTTTTTAAATTTTCTGCACTCCCTTTTCATATGCCCAAGCTTGCCACAGAAAAAACATTTTATGTCTGATCTTGAGCAAGACTTTCCTTTTGACTTGTCATGATTGTCATACTTGCGAGGTTTTCTACTTTTGCTCCTCCCCCACTTTTCTGTAACAAGTGCCTCTGACTGAAAAGAAATACCTTACTCTTTTCTTCTTGCCTCTTCATTGAACATGCTGTCTTTTACCATATCCATGGTTATCACACCACTAGGAGTCAATTACTGAGAGACACCACCAAGGTTTCCCAACTGTCTGGCGAAGAACTTAACAGAAGTAATGCTTGCACCTCATCATCTAATGCAAGTTTCATGGTAGATAAATCATTTAACAATCCCTGAAAATTACTCAAATGCTCTGTAACATTATGCCCATCTTTGTACTTCAAATTCACAAGCCTTCATATCACAAAGGCTTTGTTTTGAGCAGTCTTTCATTCATAAAGACTCTCTAACTTCTGCCAAAGACTATAAGCATCAACCTCTTTGGCTATATGATGAAAGACACTTTGGTCAATCCATTGCCTAATATATCCAACGGCTTTCCTATTCATTTTATTCCAATCTTCATTGGTTGTAGAAATTGGTTTGACACCTTCCATCTCAATGGGATCAAACAAATCCTTACAATACAAAATATCTTCCATCCTAGTCTTCCAAATTGAATAATTTGAAGCTGTGAGTTTAACCATGTTACTAGATGACTCCTCCATTTAATTTACACAAGAACTCCACTCAAACAATTAACCTGGCTCTGATACCACTTTGTTAGGGGTGAACACCAATTATCACATACACAGCGGAATTAATCTACCCCTCTTTGTGCAAATTAAGTAGTCACACTAGCACTAAATAATTCTCCACAATGCAGAAAAATAAATCAAACTCACAAGCAAGACACCAATATTTTTATATGGAAAACCCTTAAATGCGAAGGAAAAACCACGGGACCTAGTCCAGTTAAATCTTCCACTATCAACAATAATGAGTTTACAATTTCTTCTAGAAATATCTAGAGGTATCACCACATCAAGAATACATGCATTCTTGGATTAACACATAAATACATCACTATAAAAGTGGATTCCAACAAAACAAGAAAGACCTCACCAAATGGGTATGGGCAAGCAAGTAGCTGAAGAAGGCTTCCAACGATCGACACCGATCAATACGTAGCTTGCCGGAGAACAACATACTAAAATTTCATCAAGATCGACCACAAATGAACGCCCAATCTCGGATGGAAGTGGCTGTGAGAAACACAATTTTCTCTTTTCTCTCCCGTTGTTGCTGCACTCTCTCTCTGCCTCTTTTTTCTTCTTCTGTTTTTCTTCTTTTGCTTGCAGCCTGCAGTAGCATGCAGCCCACATTTAAGAAGAGACTTCTTCTTTATTATTGATGTAACTCTACAGCCTATCAAAAAAGAGAGGAGTTGACTTCTCCTTTCTTATTTTCTTTTTGTTTTTCTCTCTGTCTCTGCAGAACACACGTCGCCTTTTTTTCTTTCTTATATGCTGTAGTCTCTTGTGCACAAGAGTGCACGTGATGGTGGGTCCCTCACATAGGAGGGAACACCCACCAAACACTTAGTAGTTAATCTTATTCTTCTTGGGGAAAGGGCTTGGAACAAGCATTTGTTGGAAGATCTTTTTGATCCTCATTCAGTTCAATCCATTCTAAGTATTTATCTACCGGTTTGTCCCACCTTTGGTAAGTGGTTATGGGCTCCAGTCTCATCGTGTTTGTTCTATGTGAAATCAACTCATGAGCTGGATCTCTCAGTGGGTGGCAAGCCCTCCCCTTTCCCTCGGATGCTTGGTTCACTCCTTGGGTCTCAAAATTCAAGCTAGGCCGAAACATTTTTTTATGGCTAAAATTGGCAGGTTTGTAGTCTCTTATGATCCTAATGCTTGGGTTTGCCTTTTTTGCAAAGCTCCTCTAGAAACTCTCTCATATCTTCTTGGATTGTGCCTTAGCCATTTTCTTGTGGAGTTTCTCTCCTTGGCCTAATGTTATTGGAGGTTTTGCCTCTGTCCTATTTCAGACTGGATCTTAGCCCTCATATCTCTGTTGGCTGTTTTGGTTATTGCCAAATCTGAGGTGAGGAAATTTCAGATCTCTCTTGTGTTGGACTTTATTTGGAGAGCAATGAACCTTTTGATCCATGAATGTACATGCTTTAGCTAAATGAGACATTTCCCATATTGTTTTTAGAAGCATTCCCACAGTATCCCACATTCTTTCTTCCATTCGGATCAGGAATAAGAAAGATCTTCATTGTATTCATTTTCTTTATTCAATTTGGAAAAGAAAAAAATAACAAAAAAAGAACATGATTACAACTTCAAAAATGGAGTGGGATGGGACATGTGTTCTAATTGAAAAAACCAATAACGACTCTTAACAACACCAAGAAGGGGGTTGAACAGGTGTATGTAAATAATATGCGGAATTAAAAAAATTAAACAACTAATCAATTATTCACCAAAATATGTAAAGCAGTGACACATATATTTTGGTTACAAAGAGGAAACTATTTAGAAAACTCTCTAAAATGTAAAACCTTTCTAGGCATAAACCCAAGAAATTACAAAATCAATAAAAAAATAAAGATTATAAGAAGTTCACACTTACAAAAATCTTTGCAATTGACACTCTTTTGCATAAAACAAGTGATCTAGGACTCTCTTAGCACAAAATTGCAAACTCTTAATCCATAATTTATAGCAATACAGATTTGTATATATAGAATAAAGACCCGTTGTCTAATTAGACTCAAACTCTAATTGAAAGACTTAAAAGCTATAGGGCATCCGGATGGTAAGTGATCCCATCCAGACTGAACTAGGCAAAAACTAGCTCTAATACATTATGCATCTAGACGGGAAGTACACTCATTCGGACAGCACTAAGTTAACAATGCTAATGTTAGTTCTCTTGTGCAGTGTTCGGATGGCTTGCAAACGAAATTGCAGATGAGGCTCTCGGGTTTTTCTTGTTCAGCTATCACGTCCGGAAGGTCAGCAAACGGAGTTGTAAACGAAGCTCTTTGGAAATCAATTTCAATTGTTTACTCATTCACAAACTGCACACTTAATCCAAGCATGTTAACCACAAGTATTTTGTTCACTCGAATCTAGTCAAGACAAAAATAAAACTAACAATTATAATTAGAGCTTGTTATTCCAGCTTAACCTAAGTTGAAGCTTAAGTTAATCTAGCCATTAAAATCGCTTCTCTTTTTCTAGAGAGAGATGCTCCCCCTTCTCTCTAAGAAGATAAGTTTTTTTCACCTCTTTGTAAGGCTTTTAGGGGAGCAGGAATGGACCATTTTACCACTTTAGGTTTCTTCTAGTGGTTGTTGTAGTTTCTTAGTAGGAGTTCAGATATGCTTGCCTTAATTTGTTATCTTTTTGCTTTTGTAACTGCTTTATGCTGCCATATTGTGAAGAACAGTTCATTTGGAGAGCCCACATCGTTTTTGGCATTTTGATATGAAGTAACCCTTTCCCTATTTGATTAGAGAAAAAAAAAAAACCCCAAGTTGACACTTTTCACAAAGAATGCATCCTTTGTTTGCAATGAGGGCAATTAGAGCACTTGTTTAACACGTTAAGTTACAAAAATGTAACGCCCCAATATTTAAACTAGCAAATATCGAAGTCATTACGCTGCAACTTTAGAAATACAATTTTATAGCGGAATATGTATATAGTTTTTTTTCTTTTTCTATGGCTTAGGAATAACTTGTACAATATAATTGAGCTAATTGAAATACTTTGAGGTGATATATTATTTAATGAAAATAGAAATATGGTTTCATTACAACATATGTACACACTAGATGTACCAAATATATGCCAAAGATGGTACTAAATTAATATAGTACTATTTTTCAAGTGCACATCATAATATGTAATAAAAGCGATTAATATAAATGAGACTTGCTTCAAAGAGTAAGCATCAATCTTGCAGCAGATGATCTATCAACCATCAAAACCAATAAAGGACCATCGTCCTCACTCTTTATTCTTGCATCAAGGTCTATGTAAATATGGCATTATCATGTTTACATAGACAAACAAATGAGTAATCTATTTTCCTAGAAATATAGAAATAAAGACTAAAAGACTAGTAAGATTAATGAATAAAATATATAATGATCCATGAGATTAATGAATAAAATATATAATGATCCATGAGATGCGAATACAACGTAGTGACATGTTAGTTTGTATTTTATGATAATTTTTCTTCAGACCTTTCGTCATGAGCTCTCAGCCCGTTCATGTCCATTATGTCCTTTACACTTTAGAGTTTTACTTGTTTGGTGCTGGTGACTATACTGCCCCAGCTTAGTTATATATTAAGCCTATTGGACGGTTATATACCCCCATCCACTGAGATACTGATAGTTTGCGGCAATCCACCCAGCTTGTTCTTAAGGTGGCTATCTTATTGGCCCATATTATTAGACACATTATGCAATAGTTGTAATATAAAATTATATCAATAAGACAAAATAAGAATTTCTATGATAATAAAACAAAGCTAATACCAGTAAGTAAATCCATACTTACACTCCTTAGTGTAATTTTACTCCATTTGTGCATACAAATACATATATACAAACAATATTTATATATTAGTTCATTCTTAAAAAATATCATTGTTTAAAGACCCTTATCTTTTTATATTTATTTATTATTCATCACTTCATCTTTACTTATTCATTTTATTATATAAATCTGAGATAGTTACTTATAAATAGTTTTATTCATGAATTCGTTTTTGGTGACGAGGCTAATGACCAATATCACTAAATAAAAACTAGTATTATAAATAATATATATAAAGCATGGCTCATATTGTAGAGATGAGACCGATGGTCCGTACATCAAAAAATATGAATTAAAATTTAAATGACAATTAAATAAATGATTGAATATAAATATTGAATTCATATTTCAGGGTTGAGACCAAAGGTCCGTACTGCCAAAAATATGAATTAAAATTTAAATGAAAATAAAATAAATAACTGAATATAAAAGCTGTAAAGTCAATAATATTTGTAATAAATATAGATAATATCATAAGCCTTTAATCAATTTGTCTATGAACTCTTATCATTAATTCATTTATTACTTTGTTTTACATCATAAGCTTTTTATGTCTTAAACAATTAGATGAGAACAAATAATACGAACAATAAATCATTATAATTACTCAAGAAACACTTACCCAATAAACCTTGAAGTAGAACTTCACCAAATCTTCTCTAGGTAACTAGTTTAGAAAAGCAAGGACACTTGAACACTATAGAAAGATTTAGGCCATATGATTCTTTTGACTTAATGCTAAGAAAGAGAATGAAAGGAGGAGCAAGCTATCGTTACTTACTAAGAATGTAAAAGAGCTTAAGTGAAAAATGAATTTACTTAGGCTTCTATTTATAAGAGAATGAATGGTTATGATTAATTTTCACATTTTTGATCTAGAGGTTAATACAAGCTTCTATCTATAAGAGAATGAATGGTTATGATTCATTTTCATACTTTTGATTTAAGGGTTAAATACAAGTTTCTATCTATAAGAGAATGAATGACTAGGATTCATTTTCATACTTTTGATCAAAGGGTTGAGATGTATTCAGGCAAAACAATGAACCTAGTCTACTTTAACATTTTCGTCCAAAATGAGGGCAGTGTATCCGATCCATTTTTTGATATCCAAACGTATTCCGATTAACATGAAATTTTGAGGGTAGATAGAAGACTCCGAGACAAATATTTTATATTTTTTGTTCGACTTCATCTGAGTTCTTTTGACTCTGTTTTTGGCCCGTACAAAGTTTCTAAGTCAATTAGACTTAAACTACTTGCATTCCCACTTGGCCACTTGCCTTATTAAATGTTCAAGATATTTCTCATAATCCATCTTACTAGAAGCCTCTAAGCTTTCAACAAAAGTAGCTAGCCTTAGTACCTTTTCTTAGTAGTTTTAATCTTTACTAGACAATATGAAAATTAAGACACTGTTTTTTAGGCAAAAAAAACTTCAAATTAATTTTTAATTTCATTAAACATTAATATAAACAATGTATTCACTAAATTGGGTTTAATTATGCCCATAAACATATTTATGAAGCTAAATTTGAGAATTAAAGTGATACTCAAAAGAGGTCAACAATTGATATAATATATATCATTAACACCAAATAATAATTTAATATCGTTAATTCATATATCATTACTCTAATTTATTTATTATCCTTTTAATCTATTTAATATTATTTCAATAAAATTTTTAAAATCTAGGTCATTACAAAAAATGATTAAGAGCTTATTTGAGATTGTATTAAAGACTTCAAAAAGTACTTTTAGTATTTAAAAAGTTGTGTTAAAAAAGGCTGACATATTTGGTAAATTTTTCAAAAATATTTCTTTAACTTTTTTACTCTAAAAATAATCAAAATACACTTTTGAAAGCTTTTGCTAAAAAAAATATTTTTTTGACTTAAAAATACTATTTTTCAAACATAATCTTAAACCTGCTTTAAATCCTCTATTGGACGAGTCAATAAAGATAAATGATGTAAGGTATTTTTTTTTCTTTTGGTAAGAATTTTTTCTTTTTGTTTCTTTGCCTTTTTATGTTCTTAGCAAAACAACTTAAAGTTTTGATATTTCACCAGACTCTAGAGACTGACTTCTGCGATGTTCTAATAGCTAAAAAAAAATAGAAAGAATAATCTTAATTAATATTAATTTTATTTAATTATTATTTAATACACGTATAAGAATGTCTCTATTGAAATCGACAGAAAAGTCTCCGATATAATAAATTCTGAAAACAATGATAATCAGAGTTTGTCTGACTTCTATTAATTTGCAAATTTCTCCTTGGAATTTTTTGTTAAAATTATAACAAGGATGATGTCACCATCTCTGAAAAATTATTAGTACAAATAGCCATTAATATCGAGCTATAAGATGTCACCATCACATCTTTCGGAGATATAATTTGTATTTGATTTAAACAAAGATAAGTTTTCAAAAGAAATATCAGATAAGGACAAAATTAAACGGCTGAGATTATTTCGTTTATTTCAAGAACCTACGAGATAGATTCATTAGTTCTCAGAAATTACAGGTTTGATATAACGACAAGAATTGCATCTGTCGACGACCAATTCTCAAGTGTGATCGGATCCTTCACCCCACCCCCACCCATGTGCTTTCATTGGGCTTCTTTTATTGACTCAACACGTTTCTTCATTTAACAAAATTTCCTTAGATTCTTCATTCTTAATTGTCTTTATCTTACATTTTCTTGGTTTTCTTAAACAACTAAGCCGACCTCAGAATTTTTTTTTTCCTTTTTTTTTTTGGAAAAATTCAAAAATCTAGGATACGAAGTTTTTATTTCTTTTAATTTAGAAGCCTAATTCTTTACTATTTTCATTTTATTTTTTTATAATAAAAAACAATGATATTTTGAAAATTTTGATAAGATTTAATCATAGATTCTAACATAAGGCGATAATTGAAAGAACTTAAAATGTTCAATATCATTAATTAATATTTTTTTTATAACTTTGAGAATATTTCAAAATGTGTAAAAGAGGAATTTTTGAAATTTTATTTACTTATTTATATAACTTATAATTTTTTATTGGGTGTGCTTAAATTTCTTGGGCCCCTTCTCCTTTTCTTTTTTTAAAGACCACAACCATGCCACGTGCATTGCATGTTCTATGCTCCAACAATCACCAAATGTCATAGGAAAGAAAGCTAGTTTCTTCTGTTTTTTTATTTTATATATATATATATATATATATATATATATTTAGGGGCCAGCGGATCATATTTCTTAATCAATAATCATTCATGCTTTTAAGGCATTGTCTAACCGACAATACGAGGGATTATTATGACTAAAACATTATACCAAATATCAAATCCAGAACCAAAGTTTCCACCTTACAAAATTTGGCCATGACGGATCCTTTATACATTATATATATATATATATATATTGGCTAAGAAACAAAATATGGGCAGTAAACTTCCAATCTATTTAAAATAGGGAAATAGTAGGTGGTTTTTTTGGTGTTCTTCTGATATCCTCTTAACTGTGATGCTACTTTTAAAATCACCATAGAATTTAAGATTATCATTATTGACTTTTAATTTGTTGGTGATTTTAAAAACTACATCATAGTTGAAAGAACACCAAGAAAACACTAGAAGAGTTTAGTATTTCCCTTTAAAATAGTGTCAAATGCTTATAAACATTTAAAACGCTCATAAAATTCTAATGCTTATTAATTACAGTTTACTAGCTTAGACTAACGTTTTAAATGTTTATAAACACTTTAATAGTTGACACTATTTTAAATGGAGTAATGCTACAAGTCATTCTTGTGTCACTTTTGTGTCCCTTAAAAAATGATATGATTCTTAAAATCATTATTAAAATTGCGATTGATCATTATTGAATTTTAATCACAACTCTAACCCAAAAGCCTAAGCTAATGGGTTAATGTTCACTTAGGCATATTAAGCATTATTTTCCTTTATATTTTCTTAATGTGGGCACAATATTTACAAATGCATTCACAATAACCTCCCACTCACTTGTGAGTTTATTCACATTGACTCAATTCCCCCTCGCTTGTGAGGATTTTTTTAATTATTATTTTATTATTTTTTTAATTTTTAGGGTGTCTCACGTTAAGAGTTGCAAATGGAAACATAACTCTAAACCCGCATTGCGGGTGGAGTCACCACTCTAAACTGACCATGGCTCTTATACCATTTGTTGAGAGATAAAGTGATTATCGAGTTTTTACTAAGAGTACATTAATTTTTATATTTTCTTTATGTGGTACACAACACTCATAAGTGTACTCACAACATTGGAATAGGATCTGAGGGTATCCAGTTCATGGCTGGGATCTTTTTAAAGAGATCATAGTGTCATAAATATGCCACGTGTCCTTTTAATAAAAAATAATTAATATTTAAAAATAAATAAAAATTAAAAAATATTTCTAAAAAACCAAGGGGTGTGACTGGACCACCGCCGTTGGCCTGAGGGTGGCTTTAGCCACCCAAACCGGCCGATGAGGTGGTCAAGCCACCCCATGGCCATTGAGAGTTGTTCGGCCACCCCCAAGGCCCAAACTAGAAATAAATAAATAAATCGTTGGCCAGAAGGGGTGGCCGGACCACCCTTGTTGGCATAGGGTGGCTTTGGCCACCCCAAACCAGCCGGTGTGGGGTGGTCGAATCCACCCCCATCCTAGCAGGGGTGGTCCGGCCACCCCTTATGGGTTGCTGGCTATCTTTTTATTTATTAATATTTTAATTTTAATTAATTTTTTAAATATTAATTATTTTTTTATTAAGAGGACAAGTTGCACATTTATGACTCTAAGATTTCTTTAAAAAAATCACAGCCATAAGCTGGATACCCTCCAGTCCATTATGAATGGGAGAGGATTTGGATCCCACAACATTAAGCTATTTTGTACAAAGAAAATGTTTTTTTATTATCTAGTTTCACCGTGTGTGCAATTATTTTATGCTTATATCGCAATCATTCTCTTTCTTTTTCAAAACTATAGTTTTAAAAATCTCTTAAAAATAGCCTTCTTGTAATCATCACGAATCTTCTTTATTAGGTTTAGCCCGATTCCAATTTTAAGTCAAAATTAAGCATGATTCTTTTTTTTTTTTTTTAATTTTTTTTATTATTATTATTTTTTAAGATGCAACTTAAATAATCAAAGATCAAGATCATGATAAATAGGATTTCAAATCATTTTCATAATCGTTCTCTTTAAACTTCAACCATTATTTTCCTTTAAAATATCATATATAAAATCTATGGTAATGTGAAATAGAAATATATTTATTATAAGTGTTTGTGCAAGGATTTAGAGTGACCTCAAGACTGCTTTCGAATGAGAAGCTTTGCAAGAAAGAGAAAGGGTTAGAAGGGTTCACTGGAGTTTGGTGAGATCCCATGAAGCCACTCTGATGCCCAAGTTAACAAGAACAAAAGGTTAGAAGGGTTTTTAGTGTTGGCATATTTGTGTGATCAAAACAATTGTCGTAAATTTTTAAACAATAAGTTTTTTGGTGTAAAAGTTAGGTTTTGGAAATTCAAGTTTTTTGAATTTGTGTCAACTGGGTGTTAAATAATTTGTTTGTTTTTTTTTTTTCCTAATTGAATAGGGGAAAAAGGTTACAGGGAAAATGTTAAATAGTTTCTTGATACGATGCATTATAGAGGACTTCCAAAATCCTACCCGAGAAGACCGGTGGATGGATGTCCTAACGCGACTTGTGAAAGGTAACTTCTAAGAGCTTACACAAGCGCACCATCAAATACTCTGTAACTAGACCTCTTGACACCACTATGTTTCAAACCACAAGCTCTTGTTCAAATCTATCGTTTAAAGTCTATTGGTGGGTCAGAAAGGAATTCATATTAAGATGATTGACCAATGAGGAGTTGGAGTTGCCATGGCAGGAGGCAACTGAGAAATTTGTCTGGGCACATATGGTCTTAGCCTTTACAAGGGGTTTGTAAATGTACTTAATAAGCGCCTAATGTTGTATATTCAAGCTTTTTAACTTGCATGTGTTAATTTCTTAGAGTTGTTATCTTTTTGATTTTGTGTTGTTTTCATGTTTTCAGGTTCTTCGGGAGAATACAAGAAATTCTAAGGCTGGCAATTTAATACACGATCTGCGAACACAACACGAATATAACACCTAATTTTAGGGTTAAGATTTAGGTTAATTGGATTCAGGTCATAAATAGATCACCCATATATGCCCTGTTTACTAAATGAGTCATGTCGTGTCAACCCAAGAGTTTGTGGGTTGACCTGTTTATTATTGTTTTTAATTTATTTTAACTTATTTTTTTAAAAAAAAAAAAGAAAAAAGAAAAAAAAGAATTGTCATTCATTTGTTGTGTATTGTATGCTATAGATGTCCATTGGAATTAGAAACATATCTTAAAATTGAGCTAAATAGATTGTCCATATTTTTGTTGAATTTATGCAAGTTATTTTAAGATATATTAAGATGTAAATGTTCAAGCTCAATCAACACTAATAATAGATCCATGAATTAGCTTTTGTTCTTTTGGAGGCTTTCTACCAATTCTCTCGACTACCATTCTTTTTCAATTAAAAAGTGCTACATTGCTGCTTGGTTGCTGAAATTTTGCTATTTTAGTTAGGCTATAAAATTTGAAATGACTTCACTGCCATGTCGGGTTGGCTTGGGTCGGGTTTGAACCTATTGACATCTAAATTAAACGTGTTCATGGGTCGGGGTGTGTCAACCTAAAATGACATGTTAATTTAAATGGGTTACACGTGTTGTGTTGTGTTACCCATTAAGAAAATGTGTCTTGTTCAGGTTTGGGTGTTTGACAAGTTTATATAAACGTGTTGAGTTCAAGTTGACATAAACGAGTTCACAGTTGACACGAATTTGATGCAAAGGAATTTGATTTTTCAAGATGCTAATGCAGAAACGAGTTCGCAGTTGAAATGACTTCACTGCAACCTGTTTTGCCAGCCCTAAGAAATTTCATTGAATTCGGGCTTAAAATATGATTTTTCAAGATGCAAATGCAGAAGAAGTGGGATACAACACAAATCTACCCACGTGCATAAGTGGGCTTGAGCGCACCACAAGAGGGCTCAAGCGAACTCATGCTGAAAAGTTCGGAAGATGCTGAAATTAATGAGGAAATCTTTTTTAGGTCTCTCAATCCGATTGGGAGACTGAATTATAGTTTTTCTGGGATTCAAAAGGCTTCTAGGGTTTGTTTTACACCCTTGAGTTGTGTGTTCGATAGTACAACCCCAACGTTCAACAATTGGTAGTACTAATAAGTAACACCTCATCCTTATCCTCAACTTTTAAACGCGTATAAATACCATTCTCCTTTGCTTCTCCACCTATTTTCGCCCATTCCAGTTAAGTTTCTTTTGGAGCGAATTTGAGGGATTGCCTTGATGGAATAAGAGTCTTCTTGGTCTTTTGTGCTTCAAGGAGGTAACTTCCATAGCCTAACTCATTTCATTAGTTGTTTCTTTATTGTTTTGTTTGTTTTTGTAGGTTTAAGCCTCTAAATGGTTTTTGTTGGCTTTAACTCTAGCTTAATGAAGGATTAATGGATGTATGATTTTAGAAGTTTCTTTCTCCATGAGTGCACTAATGTGGTTTAAGACTTTGTTAGGGATCATGTTAAGACCTTATGACATGTCTAAAGGAAATTTTACTGGTTTTTGGTTTGGATTAGGTTTTTGCCTAACACTGAACGTTTGACGCTTATTTGGACGAACATTTGATGTTGTGGTTGAACATTCGACATTTTTATAGAGTAAAGTTCACATATACCCCTTAGTTCGTTATGAGGGGAAACATAGTGTAAGCATTTAGTTAGCTAAGTTGGCAAAGGAATAATTAGTTGCTTAGCAATGTCCTTTTTGTGAAAGTGCACTTGAATTATAGTAGCTAGCTAGGTTGTGGATCATCGGGATGTGTTGTTGGGTCCTTAACGACCGTTTGGGGGTCATTTGGTGAAAAGGGCCCTTTTATAGTTCATCGGTATCCCAAACCCTACAATAGGCCTCAAATTTTCTTGAATAATTAATGCACCAATTAATTTAATCGAATTAGAAATATGTTGGAATAGGATCCTCTCCGGTCCATTATGGATTGGAGGGTATCCAGTTCGTGGCTAATATTTCTTTAAGGAAATCCTAGTGCCACATGTCATTTTAATAAAAAATTAATTAATATTTAAAAAATAAATAAAAAAACTAAGGGATGGCTGGACAGGACTACCACCGTTGGCCTAGGGTAGACTGAACCACCACCGTTGGCCATGGGATGACTTTGGCCACCCCAGACTAGTCGGTTTGGGGTGGTTGAAGCAACCCCATGGCCATTGGGGGTGGTCCAGCCACCCCCAAGGCCCAAATTGAAAGAAAAAAAAAAATCGTTGGCCAGTGGGGGGCCGATATGGGGTAGTCGAAGCCACCCCATTGCCCTCGGCCACCCTCAAGGCCTAAACTTAAAAAAAAAAAAAATTAGTTGGCCAGCACAGGTGGCTGGCTACCTTTTTATTTTAGTTTTATTTATTTTTAAATATTAATTAATTTTTATTAAAAGGACAAGTGGTACATTTGTAGCATTAGGATTTCTTTAAAGAAATCATAGCCATGAACTAGATATCCTCTAGTTCATAATGGATTGGAGAGGATCCGGATCCTATATGCCTAGTGTTTCGTTTGGCAACGCCTTTCATTTTTCTTTGTTACGGTTGATCACTATTTTAAAAAAAAATCAACATTAAAATATTCCAACTTTGTTTTGTTTTTCTCACTTTTTATATCATATTATTAACTTTTTATTACTATTCAAATAAAAAAAAATCAATACAAAACAAAACTTTTCTCCTTTTCCATATAATTTTTTCACTTTTTTTTATATAAAATGTTCTTACATTTTTTTAACATCAATTTACATCAATTATAGTGCGCAACGCTCGCTAGGTTTTTACATAGCTAGTCAATATTTAGGCCCTCCAGCAAGAGTAGGAAATTGTGAGTTTGTGTTTGTTTTATAATGTTAAAAACCTTATAATTGAATATGTAATTAATTAGTTGCGTAAGGGAGAAAGTATGCATTTTAAGTATTATTTTCATTTTAAAAACTCGTCAATAAAAAAAAAAAAAGGATAAAAACCCCAAACTACCCAAAATTAGGCCGGGGTTCATTTTGTGATAGCTGCAGCTAGTGCTGGGACCCGTGTCGCCACTTTCCGAACATGGGCAGCACTTACACGCATTTAATATCTAAGCCTTCACATACAACCTAATTTTTTTTTAATGATAAATTCACACCGTCCGTTTTCCAACGTCCGGTCCACCTTGAGCCCTACGAAAGATCAGCGAACATACACCTCAGATTTTCCTCCCAATTACCCAATTACCCAAACCACCCTTCCCCCACCTCAAGATCCCAATCCACCCTCCTACCACAGTGGTCACGTAATATTAACAAAACCCAGTGGCATTACCGTAACAATGAAAAGCTATACCGAAAGCAACCCATCCTAAAGAGTTCCTTTAAATTCCCAATACTTCTCCTGTCGGATAATTTCCCAAATCCTTGTCCTTTTTCGTCTTTCCACGCACTTATCTCCCTCCCTCTCGCCTGTCTGAAATCTTTCTTGCTCTGTTTTCTCTTCCCTCTCTGAAAGGTCAAGAGAAGTAGAAAAACCCCTTCAATCTCTGCCCCCAGAAGCCGAATCTCCCACAACCAAATAGAAAATCTCTTAGCATTGAAGGTACGGAAGATAGGCGAAAGGGTTTCTTCTTCTTCTTCTTCTTCTTTTAGTTCTACAATAAAGTTCCTTCTCAGGGTAGCGTAAGGTTTAGTTGCCAGGAAACTTCGTAAGAAACTTCATTTAATATGATGTTTATTTATTTGTTTTCTTCATTATTTTCATCCCATGACTGAGTTATATTCCGTTATTTATTGCCCGTTTTAACCAAAGAAACCTTGTACTCTGTTAAATCAATCGTATTAATTGTAAATACACACAGTTTTTCCAAGTAGAAAATCCGAGTATATAAGGGGGTTTTCGTAGGGTTTTAGGGTCGATTTTCTTTTGAAGCAGAGGTTAGTCCGTGAACGCGTTTTCCTTCATTGTTCTTCATTATTTCTTCACGCGTCTTTCGATACTGACCCCAGAAAAAAAAAAGAGAAAAATTTTCTTTCTCTGTGCTCTGTTTCTCCTTGTTTCCCTGTTTTCTAAAGTACTTTTGATTCTGTTTTGGATTTTTCTGGTCGTTGTTTTGGTTTTGATCGTCTGGGATGTTTTTTGTTTCTGTCTTTTGACGTTTTTGTCGTTTGGGTTTGGTTTCAGGCGGGTCGCCGATCGAGGGATCGTTGTGGGGGTGTTATCGCATTCGCTCTGTTTTCTTCAGATTTACGTTGCAATGAAGAGAAGTTGATACGGTTTCTTGTCTTGCCGCGACATCTCGTGATTATTTCAAGGTACGGTAAATCTAGCGAGATCTTATAGCAATGGTGTGATTGGTCAGTCAAAGTAGGCGTTATGATATGATAATTTCTGTGCTTTTATGTTTATCTGCGGTGAGATTTCTATCCGGTGCTCTGCGTGCCATACTTTATACAGTGGGCCGTTTGCTATGATGGGACCATTTCTGAATGAAAGTGATTGATCGACGTATGCTTCGTCTGATCATTCTGCTTCTTTGATGAAAATGTCTTTTTTTTTTTTTTCCACCTCAGCACGAAAAAGTCGTGGCTGCTTTTTTGCCATATCAGAACTATATCATTAAAATAATGTCGGAAAAGTATAGTATTAAAACGTACAACCAACATATTCATTGCTATCATTTATAGTTCGAGTATATTTGTTAATATTTTAGTTATTTATTTAAAAAAAAAAAGTGTTTTTAAGTGATATAAAAGTGAAAAATATTTTGTATTTTGAGAATTGCTTTTTGGTGTGGTTTATTTGTTAATTTTATGATTTTGGAAAATAGAAAAAAAAAAAACACTAGACGGGGTAATAGCTAAAGCCTAAAGGACAGAAATTTCTTGGAGAAAATATCGTTCAACTCATTTAAAATAGTGTTATATTTTTATAAACATTTAATATGCGCATTAAATTCTTAATGTCATTAATAGCAGTTTACTAGCTTAGACTAAATTTAATGTGCATTTAAAATATTTATAGACGCATGTTACTATTTTAAATGGGTTGAAAGTATTTTCTCCATGCTAGTTTGAAAGAAATTTTTGTTTGTAGTTAAATCAAGATGTCGTAATGAATAAAATTACTAGAAAGTAAACATAATCTCTGCAATAAATACTGAAATTTACTATAATTTTGTAATATTTTTATGTGGTAAATCATAAAGCATTCATTGTGGGTTTCGTACACCAAAAATCAAGAGATTTATTGATTAAATTACATGCAAATTATAATGGTGTTTGTTTTGAGCAGAAAGCTGATGATTTTATTGATTAAAAATTACGAGAAAAAGCTTTTACAACATAAAGAATAAAGCGTTGTAAAATTATAGCCACATGTTGAGTAGTTTTTTTTTTTTTTTTAACAAATTTTTTACCGTACAAGCAATGGGAAACAGAGAATCTCACATCTTTTAGATTTGTTTGTATAACGTCAAATTTGTGGTTTTGTGATGTGAATTTGGATATATTCGTGTGGTCAGCTAATTCAGATGGTGTGACTCACGTGAGACCCACCATGTGAGGGGGGGTGGGTGTGGAAAATGGAAATATAGAAAAAGTAGAGCCCTTCTGTGATAATGACTCTGGAGGAGGTGGACGAGAGGATAAATATTGTTACTGGCGCGCCACGTGATTTTTACAATCTCATGATTGCCCGAATAAATCACCCAAAACACATATTCACTCTCGTGGGGTCTGCTTCTCAATTGTAGAGTGCGCTTTCTTTGGGATCTGATATCTTGGTTCTTTTTAAGTGTGCAAAATCTAGAATCCTATGGGATGTAAAGCATACAAACTTAACTTTTTGTTTTCCCCTCCTTAATTTATTCTTGTCTATTATATTTGGGTGGTGTGGGACAATCCTCATTCGATCTGTTTAACTATGGGGTCGAATCTATCAACTTGCTAATGTTTTGAGTTTGTGTCGGATTTGCGAGTTGTATAATAGACTACTAGCCCCAAATGTTGGTTGTTAAGTTCGAGTCGTGTCGAAGCATGTGTATGTAAGACTTGCTATCGACCCATCAATTTTAACTTGCTAATCTTGTGTTGGGTGTGTGGGTTGTGTTAAAAATGACTAGTCTTCAGTGTTGCGTGTCGGGTTCTGTTTTTGTCAACATATGAGTGTAAGACTTAATGTGACCCTTCTAATTAAATTTGTTAAATTCTTTAACCTTAACTTGCTAATTTTGTATTAAATTTACCATTATAGTCATTATCTAACAAAAAGCCATGTACGAGGACACATACATGTTTCTGGTGACCTAGTATGTCGTAGGTGGTGTATGATATGGTTCAAATAAATGGTGCTTTGTAAACATGTGCAGTGGCATGTGAGTTGTTTCTTGTCCCCATAGGGTAGATTAATTTATAGGTTATTAGTTTGAATCTTTCTCTTACTTTTCTTTCTACTGGATATGTCGAAAAAAAAGTTGTTTCTTGAACGTTTGAGGATGAAGTAGATAGTAGTGCCAAAGGAATTTATAGGTTAGGTAGGTCAACTTAGGATGAATATTGTAAATTAAATAAAAACATAAATATATGGGAAATGCTGTCAAGCATCACCTGTTTTTTTATGACATATTATTAATTTTTATTAATTGAATTGTTTCTGACTTTCTTGTTTTTTTGTTCTCATATATACGTTGGAATCCACTGGGTTTTTTTGTTAGTTTTACTTCCCTCCAAAGATAATCTGACAAAACGAAGAGACCATTTTGACCGTTATAGAAGCACTTTAGGATACCTTGCAAAACAAAAAACGTATGTGAAAAATTAAAAAAATTCGTCCTTGTCCCTTCGCTAGGCATTGTGGATCGAATCTTTGCATGATTGGACCTAGGGGGAGAGAGGGTGATGTAGAGGAAAGTGATAGGAAAATAGAAAGAATAATTTTCAAACTTTGGCATTTCTTCAAATGCTTTTTCTTTTTTATATTTTTTTGTTCTCATTGTAGCTTTTTACTCTGCAGCAATGTGTATGCATAAAGAAATTCCTGCTGACCACCTTCTTGTTCTTCCTCATCATCTCTTCTGTTCTTTTTTTCTTTTTTTCCCGCGTTAAAATCTACTTTTTTTTTCACTCTTTGAAAAGAAAGCCAATCGGAAACTCTTAAAGGTGAAAGAACATACAAAAAGAAATTCCATCCGCCATTGATGGCCTCGGTCTAAGTGCTAAAGCATATAGTGCTTTTCTCTTTTGTTCAACAAGCTCATCATCCTCCCAACTCTTTTTTGTACCCTGTTTTTCTTTATATACTGGGAACTCGTATTTTCATTTGCTCAATCCATCAACGGCATTGTCATCATCATCATCTGTGACATATTTCTGCAGATGGATTCCGTTAAACCGTCGGCGTTGCCGACTCCTGCTAAAAGTAGACTGGCACGCACTTTTGCCAAGGTTCTTAACATTCGGATGGCGACTGGAGTTGCTCCGGTTGATGGAAACCAGAAGGTGAAGTCCGAAGACAATATTATTGAAGATCTGAATGTTGTTGGTAAGGGTGGCAGGTCTCTGTCTTTTGACAAGGATGAAGAGCTTGAAAATAAGGTTGCCTTGGATGCTCTTCTTGCCAAACTGTTTGCTTGTGTTTCATCTGTTAAAGCCTCGTATGCTCAATTACAGTACGCTCAATCTCCTTATGATGCTGATGGGATTCAAGCTGCTGATCAAATGGTAGTGTCGGAGTTGATGAGTTTGTCCGAATTGAAGCAGTGTTACTTGAAGAAACAGTTCGATCCTTCTCCAGAGACTGCGATGCTTTCAGCGGAAATTCAGGAGCAAAAGAGTGTGTTGAAAACTTATGAAATCATGGGGAAGAAGTTGAAATCTCAGTTAAGGCTCAAGGATTCTGAAATTATATTTCTCAGAGAGAAACTGGAGGAAGAGAATAAACAGAACAGGCTAATTGAAAGAGATTGAACCAAAGTGGGCAGTTATTTGTCCTCGACAATCTTCACCATTCAGGCTTGTCTCCTAGCCATTTCGTCACAGTTCTTCGGCACGCGGTCAAGTCCATTCGAAGCTTTGTGAGGTTGATGGTGGAGGAAATGAAATCTAACAGCTGGGATATTGATGCAGCGGCAAATGCAATCCAACCGAGTGTGGTTTATTGGAAAGATGATCACAAATGTTTCGCGTTTGAATCCTATGTTTGCAGGCAAATGTTTGACGCATTCAACCATCCAAACTTCTCTCTTTCTTTTCCAGATAAGAAGAAATGGATCACCAACAGTTTTTCCGGCGATTCATGGAATTGAAATCCGTGAAACCGAAGGAATTTCTTGCCCAGAAGCCTAAATCAACGTTTGCAAAGTTTTGCCATGTCAAGTACTTGCGACTCGTTGATCCCAAGCTGGAATCTTCGCTTTTTGGCACTCAAACTCAGAGAAACACGGTGAGCGCCGGTGAATTCCCGAACTCTACCTTCTTTTCTTCATTCGCAGAAATGGCAAAGCGGGTTTGGCTCCTACACTGCCTGGCCTTTTCTTTTGACCCGGAGGCCTCCATCTTTCAAGTTAGCAAGGGTTCTAGATTCTCAGAAGTTTACATGGAAAGCGTCGATGATGAAGTGTTCCTCTCGCCGGAATCCGAGCATCAAGTGGCTTTCACGGTTGTTCCGGGCTTCAGGATTGATAAAACCGTCATACAGTGTCAGGTCTATCTCTCTTCATTCCAAACCAAACGACAAAGGTAGATCCATCGATAACGATCCATCACGGTAATTATTTGTTCGAATTGCTAGCTATTGGAACAAATAATAGCCAAAAAAAACTCAGAAAATTTATCCATTTAGATAATTGCGGTGAATCTCAATCCGACCTGACACTGGATAGGGACGGGAGATGATCATTCGTGGCATCTGGACCACACACGACACATTGAACTGGGGGAGGGAAAGAAATGGCTTTTGCCAGGATGCTGCAATTTTTTGTCCATTTGTGGCCAGTTTGGAAAAGGAAAACGCGTGGGGGGATCTTTTACTATTTTTGTTGTCCAAAAACATCCCCTGCAATTTTGTTAATATTAGGCTTTGACAGGGATTGTCTAGCTGTTATGCATCATTAGCAAACATTTGCATCAGACAGTAATAATAATAATAATATATGTACATAATAATACATCTCGGTTTTTTAATAATGTTTTTATTTTTAATTTTTCTTCATATTATATATATATATATATATGTTTGTAGATTTGGACGGATGGGTGTGTTTTGTCAATTATTTAAGCCTCTTTCTCAAGATGAAGGACGATTGAAGTGTGTGCAGCATAAATTGATTTGACTTTTATTGCATGGTACGTATGTATATACACATTGGATTTGGGTGGTTTGTAACTTTACAGCAAAAAAGAAAAAGAAAAAGAAAAAGAAAAAGGTTTTTTTGAAACTTACAGAAACTCTTTGGGGACCCGTTGGTACGTGCTTTATTCATTGTGGTCGGCCGAAAGGGCGGGCACATATGACAAAGTTTTGCACTGTTTTGGGAGGACGAGAGATTCTTTTTAGGATTTGTGTACATTATATGTTTCCGTTGGGAGAAATATCTTGTAAATGCAATTAATGTGGAACAAATCTTTTGTGTATATATATATATATATATATTGATATGCTCATGCAAGCAGGGAGAGGGAAGAGAAAGTTCGAATTAGTGATATTCGTTTTATGAAGTGTGATTCATAATTGATTGAGTTACCACTGAATCGCATAATTTTTATATCTAGTAAACAAGGTATTGAGTTTTGCAATACATTGTAGAAAAAAAAAAAAAAAACCCAATGTTTGTCTAGGTGATTATACTGATTTGTAATAAGTTTTTTTATTTTTTTAAAAATGTTTTTAAAGTTCTACATGATATTTTGGGGTGACGGAATCATTTCTATAACTATGGAGTGGTTTGCCTGCTCTCTTGTGGTTAGTTTGGAGATGGTTCGGCTACTTCTTTAGACCAAGGAAGTAGTTCAACAATTCCTGATGATGGCCCGTTTGAGATGGTTGAATCATCTCATGATTTGACTATATAACAATTTTTTTTTAATAAATAAATTTATTGTTACGATTGGAACTATTTATTTTAAAATAAAGGAAAAAATAAACTATTTTTTTAAAAAAATGGTTGTATTCCTGCAATACTCCAAATCTCAATCCCTTGGAAAGGATAAGCAAATTTGGGCAGCTGTGGCATTAAATTTAGATGGCATATTCCTTATCTCGGAATAGTATTGTGGTCCAATTGTCCGGCCGTGTGACAGGGGGGATAGATTTAAATCGTTATCAATCAATTAGAGAGTAAATGATAGATAACTAGTGCAAGTAGCATGATGATAACATATAGAGACCTTTTGTCTTATATTTTCAATAATTGCCAGTAATGAAAGCAAAAAATAATTATATTTTTGGAATTTCTTTTAAGATAAATCATCCCATCTATATAATCCCTCATTTGAACTTTAAATTTCAGCCACTAAACTCTCTAGTGCGAACAATTTATTCCAATCTCTTAACCTTTTGTAAATTTACATGTTAATTTGACAGAAAACATTATATGGTGTCATATTTGAAATGTTACACTAGTTATAGTCATTTGAAAGGTTAGGAATATCCTATGAGTTCTTGTTAAATTCAATATCACCCTGCAACCTGGTGGAAACATTTTTATGAGTATATTGAACTTTAGAGGGATTAGAAATGCTTGATTATATGTGTTCAAGGAGTAAAGTGTATTTTCCCCAAAACAATACTCTAATATTACATGCTTTTCACTCTTTTTAGACTAATAGTTTCATTCAAATGATGATTTAAATAAAGGAAAAAAAAATACACTTTACCCCCTAAACAATCAACCTATTTGCACTTTTAACCCCAATGTTTAAAAAATGACACTTTATAGTCCTAAAGTATTTGACATTAACACCTGACTCTCATGAAGTATATTTTACCTCCCCAAAGTAACTAAGTTTTGGGAGAGTAAAGCATACTTCATGGGGTCAAGTGTCAATATCAGATACTTTTAGGGTATAAAGTATTATTTTTAAAACATTAGAGTTAAAAGTGCAAATGGATGGATAATTCAAAGAGGTAAAGTTATTTTCTCCTTTAAATAAATGCTTTGATTTAATATTTTGCGTGTAATATATGCTCATTCGCATCTTTAAAGTTGCTATTTTCTATGAATTACTTGACTTTTGTTAAGAATCACAAATTAATTACGTAAATAATTTGTGAAACCTTTTGTCTGTACCCAAAACATATCATTTGAGCCAACAATTGGTTAACTTGAATATTATATATTTCAAAAGCATAATCCTTAAAAAACTCTTTTTAAATAAGAAGATTTGTATATGCTACATTGTCTAATCCTTATATATTGTTTCACGATTTTAACTTCCGAACAAAATTTTTTTTGAAGTGATACTAGGAAACCAATGGTAAAAAATTCTCTGCGAGAAGTTATGATTATGCTAATGGTGTTGACTATCCTTGCAAAATTCAAATCTCAAGCCAATGTCCATACCTCTGGCTCTCTTTCTCCAACGTCACTCCCCATTCGTCTACTTCAATGCTCTCAACCTGACAATGATCACAAACATCATTGCTATGAAAGCACATATGAAAAATGTAAACATTTCCTAAGACCAACTAAAATGGTGCCTTGTGTTACTGATTTTTTAATCTTTTAATTTTATTTCCCATTTTGAAAAAGTTTATCCAGCTACGAAACATAATGCTTCGAGGGTCAGAAAGATGCCCGACCCTGTCATGCACAGTGTTTGTTAGAATGTCTTCATGGAATCATTTGCGATGTCATCTCCACACTACAAGAAAAGGGGGATTAGTAATGTGTCCTTTTTACCACGTTACCCTTTGATAATGTTTCACTTTTGTGCCATCTTACTAAATTTTTTGACTCCATTTGGTAACGTGTTAAGAATGCCACATTATCATTTGGTAATGTGTGAAAATACCACATTACCCTTTGGTAGCTCTAAAAAGGGCACGTTATCAAAATTATTACCTATTAAAAAATTATTTTTATAATAATATATTAAATAAAGTAATAATAATCTATTAAAAATACAATCGTATTTTTTTTAATGATGCATGATCAATAGCGCGCATTCATTTTATATAATTATGAATGACATGCCAAGGTTACAATATATTTTAATGTAGTTACTATATATATAGATATAGGAAAGTTATATATAAATGACATGCTAGCTAGGGTTACTATATATATTAATGTAGTTTTAGGGTTATACGGTTAGTGATGATTAATAACAATATATATTTTCGTATTCTTTGAAGCTGATTATAATGATTTAAAATTACATGTATGTTATTAATTAAATCGCTTGGACAGCATGGACTGGAGCCTCAGGGAACAGGTTGACATAATAGCTAGAATATCATGCTATGATGTACGTACCAATTAAGGGCAGGATATATATATATATATATATATATAGAGAGAGAGAGAGCCTCACCAAAATAAAATATTGTCAAAGTTTAATGAGTATAATTTAATACTATATATACATATATATTATATATATAGTAACCCTATCATGTAATTTATATTTAACTTACTATATTATATCCACATATTAATATATTCTAGTAACCCATAGCATCTTATGATCATGATCATGTAAATGTAACTTACTATTAATATATATAGTAATATTTTAATATATACATATATTTAAATTAGTTTTAATTTTTTTTTTTTAATTTACATGTGCCATTATATATTGGTAACATTATAAATTACTAACATTTCTTTTATATATAATTTATTTTTGTTTTTTTAAATATTATTTTATTGTTGCATAGGGTAATATAATACCACATTTTATTTTTCATATTTTAAATAAATTTTTAAATGATTGGTAACTTTTACATGTATGTTATTAATTGGGGTTGTTAATTTGTTTGGTTAGTTTTTCTTTCTTTAAACTATTTCATTAGTCCAAAATAAGACACATTTTATTATTATATTTTAACAACTTTTTTTTTTTATTTTTTTCCTTCGTAAAATAAAAGTATATATTTATATTGTGATTTTTTAGTGGTAGTATATTGTGATTCTTAAAAATATATTGTGATTTTTTTTAGTGGTAGTAATTTAGGGACAATGTGATTTTTTTATAAGTTCTAATAATTTTAACTATAACTCAATTTTTTTTAGTTGTAGTATAATGTGAGTTGTAGTTTTTATTTGTTGAAGCTTTATTTTTTAATTTCATTGTGTTAATTATGATTCGTTATATCTTATAATTGTCTTTTGTTTAGGGTGTCAAATTTGAATATTATTCTTTTCAAATGGGTTGATAATTTCATTTGTATACTAGACTATTTATTAGACATTAGGGTTTTAGTTCATATTGTGTAGATGTGGCTTATATTGGTTTTAGTTCAAACTACATTTTTCTTGTTTAGGATCCCATAATAAATTTAGTAAAATTTGGTATACACTTTAAACATAAACCTGCATTAACCAAAAAGTTAAATCTTGCTTATAATTTTGTTTAGGTACATGTTATAAACAAAAAAGTGTAAAAAATAAAAGAAAAATATAAAGTTGATTTACTCTTGAAGTTCTAAAAGTGATAAACTACTAAAAGTTGCATTTTGGCCACTTCATTAGTCAACATTGTCAAACTGGATGAAAAATGCAAAATGATGTCGTTTTGAAAAAAAAAAAGAAAAAAATATAAAAGGCCTCCAAACTACAAATTTACAACATAAAATTTCAAATGTTTGAAAGTAATAAAGTAGTAAACTACCAAAATATAACAAAATGCCACTTATTTTTATATTCCTATAATACCCATATTTTTTAACAAATAAAATAATAATAATAGTAAAAAAAACCAACAACAAAAAATCAATGGGGGAATATTTATTTATTCCATATTTTTTAAAATTTATTGTGAGTAAATGTTGTAAATTTTGCAAATTTGCAAAACTATTAGTGTTTGTCAAGATATCATATAGTTGTGCCACAACAAACAAAAGAGGATATATGGAGCTCATTGATGGTATGTGTAAATTAGATGTTAGGAATTTATAATATATAATATCTATAATTTATTTTGTGTAACGATTATCTGATGGTGAAAATATAGGGTTATTAATTTCAATTTCTACATAATATAGATGCACTTCTACGTCATGCTTGCTCGAGATATGAAGTAAATTAAGAAAGATCTTTATAAATGAATATTGCATTCAAGCCGTTAACTTGGTATATGTTAATTTAGCATTATTATTTGTTTGATTTGTGTTTTTTTGTGTTTCAGTGTTTAATAAAGATGTAAAAAACCATTAATTTTGGATTTAAAGCACAATTTGAGTGGACCTAGAAGATATGATTAAGCTTAACCAATCACAATAGAGGATATATGATGATTAAGTTAAGTGGAAAATACGTTTAGACTCAACTAATGCTATTACGTTTATTTTAAATATCAAAAGTTGTTAAATATTTAACTACTAAAATTATGTTTTACATCTGTTAGTTTTGCGTCAAAATGGATGGAAAAAGTGAAACTATGTCGTTTGAGATTACAAGTTACCAAAATACCCTTCTAATTTTGTTCAATAATAAACTATTATGCGTGTAGCTGATGACGTAAATGTAGAACCAAACGAAGATCACAATGAAGACTAAGAGTGGATCTCGGTTGGACATAACTCTCGGTTATCAAATTGACATTGTGACCGTGCATGGTTCTATGTATATCGCGGTACGTATATGTGCACCACTTAAATATATATTTCGGTTTTTGTACTTGGGCCATCATTGGAAATTGGTTGTTATTGGTTCGATATTTGCATTTATTTGCTTAGAGCCAAGTGCCAGATTGAACGTATATGAATATAAAGATCACATGCAGTGTTAATCCTCGCAGAATTACACCCCTCAACTCTATAGTCCTTTCCTATTAATAACATAAGTGTTTCTAGCCAATCTAACATTTGGATGCCAAAATCAAATTGCTAATTGTGAGTATTCATGACTGCATGCTTATGCAATTTATGTTCATAAAGATTGTAGGTCACGGTCTTACTTAGATTTTATTTTTTTTTTATTTTTTAAGTTAAATTGCGATGCATTTGTGATTAGCTTCTTTCCTTCATTTCCCGTTGATATTGAATTGTTCAACTTGGAGATTGATTCATTTTTTTTCCTTTCAAATATTTATTTATTTTATTTATGTACTTGGGCCATTTTTATTTCCACTATTTTAAAGCCCTATGATATTGCTAATTCGAATGTCCTCTTGTTTGTAGGAATATTAGCATTGTGTGGGAGAGAGGAGGATAGATGGAGCCGCTTCATGAAGAAATGGTGATTATGTAGCATGTTTGTTTTTTGTGTTTTGATTATGTATGTACAATTTATTTGTTTATTAATAGTTTATGTTGATGTATATAAATAGTTTTAGTTGTTGAAATTTGTGATAGTTGGATCTTGATGGATATATAGTTTATGGATTAATTGTTTAGTTTTATAGTTTTATGGATTAATTGATGGACATATTGTTTAGTTTTATAGTTTTATGGATTTTGATGCTTAATTGACTACTATCAGATATAAAACGCTTGAAATAATCGAAAAACAAATAGGATATTGATTTTTTTTTTTTGGGGATCATTTCGTAACGTGGCACAAAACCTTCTTGGTAACATTTTAAAAATAGTCACGTTATCCCATTGGTAACGTTTTAAAAAATGCAACGTTACTAATGGGGTAACTTTTCAAAAAATGCCACGTTACCCCATTAGTAATGTGGCACTTTTTGAAACGTTACCCCGTTGGTAATGTGACACAAGATTAAACATTACCAAATTTAGTAACGTGGCATTATACCATTTAGTAACATGTCATTATTGAAACGTTACTAAATTCTCATTAGCAATGCTTCTAAAACGTTACTAGCGGAGGGTTACTAAAAAAATGATTTTTTGTAGTGCCATGTGGAATTTTTTCATCCATGGATATGAATTTGCACACCCATGAGCAAGATATCTTATGTACTACATGTTTATCAATTTTATCTGGTGCAAAGTTATGCAGATGTTTCTTTTAATTAATAAGCACGTGTGTGCAAATTGTGCTTGCTTTTTTTGTAGTTTCTTTAATTAGACAAGTGTGGTGCAAGCATAAGTGACTAAGTTGTCGGGATCTATTGTGTAAAATTTAAAAGGTTCTTTTTTCGCGGCGAAAAAACAAATAAATTCCCATGAACTTTAATCTTCAAGAGAAACATGGTTAGATTTAAATACAACATATAAGTTTAGTGTTACTTACATGTCCTTACCTCTAGTGCGAATAATTTATTCCAATCCCATAACCCCTTGTAAATTTACATGTTAATTTGACAGAAAACATATTATACGTGCTCTTAGACTGTTGGTTTGTGAGTCTTACTCAAGCTATTGTAGTAATGTACTCCACTATCGGGAGGAAGAAGACGCTGGAAAATCACGTGGAATAATGCATGGCAGAATAATTCAATCACAATGCAAGTATAAGGTATTGTTTTACTTGGCTACGCTATTTCTAACAATTAATTGGCATTGGCCAGGGCTATTTCTAGCAAAAGCCATGTGATGTGGGAAGACTGATAATCTGAAGAAATAGTTTGCAAGGATAACAGACAAAGAAAGATCCAACAGCTAGAAAGGGGAAAGAGGAGACAACAAAGAAGGAAATAGAAAAATAGTGGCCATCTTTTAGCATTTCTATTATTTTAAGGTTAGATATATTATCAAGATTTTAGGAAAGTGGCTCCTTAATTAATTATGGAGGGTACATACAAACATTTATTTGAAAAGATTAATGATATTTAATAGACTGCTATGTAATTGATATTCAATTTGATAGTGTGGCAATTAAAATTAGTTATTGTAAACACCAATGATGGATGTAGCATATCAACTCAATGAAGATGTATGCGAGATGGATGGCATAATTTAAAAAGCATCTCTCTTTATATATATATACACACACAAGCTCATTATTCATCTTGTTTAGTGTTATTTAAATGTCTTATTGCATTATCCCAAGCCTCTTTGTAAGTTATATTGTAGGTGAACCTAATAATTTTTGTTATTTCAACATTTATTTATCTCAGACTATATAGTGATAAGTGATTGAATTTATGGTTTAGCAATTTTTTTTTTTTTTTAAGAGAAAACTTCACTTATCTCCCATGAACTTTTGCGGTTTTGTAGATACTCCCTCAATTTCAAAAGCTTTCACTTTGGTATATCAAACTTTAGTTTTCTCTCACTTTGCCCCTTCTGTATATAAAATTGTTCGCAATTTCAATTTTACCCCTGACTCCATAATTACACCGTTCCCAAAATGATGCGTAGTTTTGAGGTAAAATTGACATTTTATTAGGATTTTCTGTACAGAAGGAAAAAATTGAGAGAAAATCAAACTTTGATACACCTAATTAGTGAGAGGTTTTGAACATTAGAGGAGTATATGCAAAAGTGGCCAAAGTTTAAGAGAGTAAATGAAGTTTCTCCCCCTTTTTTTTTTTTTTATATATATAATAAACATGTTTGACGTGATGTATAAGTAAATCCCAATTACTTTGTTATCTCTAGCTCATCCAAACATGGCCAATCAAAGAATTCGAACATGGACTAACAATAAGGTGGGCAATGGGCATACCCACTTGCCTTATATAATCATTTGACAAAAACTGTTTTTGTCGAAGTCAAATTCGACTTTGTGCTTAAAAAGGAGAGAGTTTGAATTAAGCAAGTAATGGCCATTATTACCAAATATATATATAGAAGTTAAATAAAAACCATTACATATTTGTAAGACAAAGGCCAATTATACATGTAGTTCTAGAAATCCCCAGGATTTAAGGTCTCTTGTGGCCGACTCCAGGGCTCGGAACTGACTCCAGGAGACGATCCATCTTGGCAAGATGAGAAAAGATGAGGCTTTCGTTGATAGCCATTGCATGAACTTCTTGATCACCTGATGAAGAAGGCACCTCGTCTCTCATATTGTTCCTAGCCTCCAGAGATGGTGGCAAATGGAAAACCAAAGCAAAGAGGATTATGAAACCAATAGAGCTTAAACGAGCCATATTTCTTGTATAGCAAACTTGTGAGAAGTAGCCTATTTATAATAAACATATATGCTACGTACATTCTGTTAGAGATGGGGGAAGCGTCCGGGAAAAGTCTGTCGGCCAAGTCTGAAAGTATATTTTTCAAAGGAGGATGAGTGGATACATGCATGTTGTGTTAGGCCCGTAAGAACTAAGACGCCGGCCTTTGTCTGATTGTCATCACTCCATAACTCCAAATACATGGGAGAGAGCTTATAATTGAACAAGTTCTTTCTATTTGCATGTACGTACATTGAGCATTCAAGCACTCAATTTAGGTCAAATTCCATTTTTATATTCTTCTATAACCTGTTGTTTTCACTTATTGGAGTAAGGCTCTTCCTCGTTCAATGGCTTAGCACGCAGTGGCAAGGAATTGCCTTGATTTTGACACTAAACAGTGCTCCCTAGTGGTGCCATTTTGTTGGTTGCATCGGAGACTCCACAATTTGAGAACCCATCTATTCTTGTTGAGTGAGTGTTGCAATGACAGGCGTTCTTTTAGTACCAGCTGAAATCAACCTTCCCGCACCCAAACAAGATGGGTAGAAAATTTTCTTGAACTTTAATTTCATCTTGTAAAATTATTTTGATGGTGCAAAAGTTCTTGTTGATACTAAATAATATTAAACAAAAAATTAATAATAAGATAAATAGGATACCAGAGAATAAAATTACAATAAGAAAAGATAGTTTGAAAGTAGATTTGAATACGAGTTTTAGTGATATCAGTGTTGTTTCATTAAATAAATATAAATAGACTTTACAAAGATTGTATCCTAATAAAATTATACATTTGAATGAGATTATATCCTAACAAACTATACTTTTAAATTACAAAGAATAACTAATGTAAGAGATAAGAGTTACGAGATAATGTGATCACGCTTCCTTATCTTCAACAATTGAAACACTGCAAGGACTCTTATCTTGTGATATGGCTATATTGTTAACAAAGATATCACAATGCAATATATAGAATCATGCAAGAGAGTTGTCCCTAAAATTGGTTTTGAGTCCTCCAAGCATTCAACTTGGTGCAATCAAATCTCTTGACACGCAACTTTCTAAGATTGGACTAAAACGTTTACATTTTTTAAGGACATACTTTCAAATATGAAGGTCAAATGAACAATCCTTTAATGATTTTATTTTTACCAAATGAAATGGAGAAGTCATAGCGTCAATAAAAAAAAAAAGGTTAACTTCACAAAACCCTTTGAATTTTCACGCGTTTTGAAATAACTCTCTCCAAAGTTCAAAAACTTAATTTCACCCCTCGAACTTCTAATTTGAAGCAATCTACTCCCTCAAGCGTTAAAACAAACAGTAAAATTTATGAAATGTCCTTTATACCCTTGAAACTTTAATAAATTCCAAATTTATCCTAAGGATTCTAACTTTTAAAAAACCAAAATTGGAGGGGTATTTTGATAATTTTCATAACCTCTGTTAGGATTTAATGCCAAATCCTAACAGAAGGGGGTAGATTGTATCAAATTAAAAGTTCGAAGCTTGGAATTGAAAGTTTTTGGAGGGCTCTGTAAAGTTTCCCGTAAAAAAATTTGTTTTTCTTCTTTATTGAGAAAGTATAGGAAACTAACTTATATATATAATTCTAAGAAGATATTGTAGTTTGATGTCGCAGATAGGGGCAGGCATAGGTCGAATCGGGGTGAGTATAGGCTATTTCAGCTACCCGACTCACAATTTGCGAGTATTAAAAATTGTACCCGAGACCCGGCTCTAGAGAACATTATTTGTGGGTCTCGGGTTTGTGGGGTGGGGCGGTACGGGGCAGGTAATTCTACCTATTCATTTGGTTAAACAAATACCAATTATCTTCAGAGAGTATTCAAGTTTATTGCCAATAAATACTTCTTAAGTGCTAATATCTTTTATGAAAGCATGTGACCTAGTTTAAGAGTATGACTAAAACGAAAAGTCTCCAAAGTTAAAAAATTGTACCAATGAATTATGTACCTCCTCACTTGTTTAAGAGATACAGTTGAAATCTTCGTAGAACACACAAGTTTACTACCAAAATATACTTCTCAATTCTTAAAAGTTTTTATGGAAGCTTATGACCTAAGTCAAGAGACATTACTTTTTAAAAAAGTCTCTACAATAATAAATTGTCAAATATACCTCTTCACTTGTCTAGAAAAATACCAATTGAAATCTTCATAGAATGACACAAGTTTGCTCTTTCAAAATTACTTCTTGGTTGCTTAAAGCTTTTATATATTAAAGAAAGTTACCTAGCTAGTTCACCTAAAAAATAAAGTATTGAACGTGCAAGAAATTGTCAATTTTTTGATTTATCAATAATCAGTATTCTTAGATCAATGTATTATACCTCTTCACTTGTTTAAATAAATACAAGTTAATTGAAATCTTAAGATAATACACAAGTTTAGTACCGAAAAGTACTTATTAATTACTTGCAGCTTTCATGGAAGCATGCGACCTTTGATGTACGATGCTATGCATAATACAAAAGTTTTCTAATTCACATCTCACAAGAAGTGCAAAGTTTATGCATGTCTTACGGGTTAATGTAAAGCAACATGATGGAAGCTCGTTTGTCCATTATATGATTACAAATATCCTGGATAATCATTTATTTTTAATGATGATATAATCTTTTTAATGTTTTAAGTATGGGTGAAGACATAGTTAGTAAAATCTACTAACCGCCTAGATAGTTAACCGGTTGACCTGCAATTAGCAGTTAATAGCCCTAATAACCGCTAACTGATTTTTAAAATAAAACATTCAAAAGAAATTGATATCATTTCTAAATTTTTATACATTTATGTGGTTTTTCCTAACTGCCTTTAAAAACGGTTAGTACGATTAGTAGTTAGCAATAGCAAATACCGGATGATCATTAACCGCCCGCCTTTTTCCCCTAGTTCTAAACATTATAATTTTAATTTTATCTCTAATTTAATATCTTGTGTGTAATATATGCTCATTCGCTTCCTTAAAGTTGCTATTTTCCATGAATTACTTGGCTTTTGTTAAGAATCACAAATTAATTACGTATATACTTTTGTGAAACCTTTTGTACGTAGCCAAAACATATCACTTGAACCCACAATTGGTTAACTAGATATTATTTATTTCAAAAGCTATAATGCTTAAATAACTCTTTGCAAATAAGAAGATTTGTAAGAATAAAGAACTTTTCTTAAAGAAAATGGCAACATCCAAACTCTCACCCCTCAGCTCGCATAGCATAGAGCACGTAATCGCTAGAAGCATTATTAGTAGCTTGCCTACCTAGGTCAATTGTAGATCAACAACTTCTTGGCAAGATACTTAGGGCTAAAAGTCACCAAAATACCTTTTTTCAAATGGTGCCAAGACACTCAATTGTGATAATGCAACATGGTCTAATCCTTTTGTTAAGAATCAACAATTAATTACATAAATAATTTGTGAAACCTTTTGTCTGTAGCCAAAACATTTCACTTGAACCAACAGTTGGTTAACTTGAATATTATATATTTCAAAAGCCTTAATTAATCCTAAAAAAATCTCTTTTAAATAAGAATATTTGTATATGCTACATGGTCTAATCTTTATATATTGATTCTTGATTTTAACTTTCGAACAAGAAATTTTTTGAAGTGGTACTAGGAAACCGATGGCCAAGAATTCTGCGAAAATTTATGATTTTGCTGATGGAGTTGATTATCCTTGCAAAATTCAAATCTCAAGCCAGTGTCCTTACCTCTAGCTCTCTTTCTCCAACTTTACTCCCCATTCGTCTACTTCAATCCTCTCAACCTGACAATTATCACAGACGTCGATCATTGCTATGAAAGCACATATGAAAAATGTAAACATTTAATAAGACAAACTAATATGGTGCCTTGTGTTGCTGATATTTTAATCTTTTGCATTGATCGGATTAATTTTATTTCCCAGTTTGAAAAAGTAGATCAGGCTGCGAAACTATGCGGACCACAATGCTTCAAGGGTCAGAAAGTTGCCCGACCCCGTCATGCACAGTGTTTGTTAGATTGTCTTCATGGAATCATTTGAGATGTCGTCTCCACGTGGAATTTCTTCATTCATGGATATGAATTTGAACACCCATGAGCAAGATATCTTATGTACTACATGTTTATCAATTTTATCTGGTGCAAAGTTTTGTAGATGTTTCTTTTAATAAGCACATGTGTGTAAATTGTGTTTGTTTTTTTGTAGTTTCTTTAGTTAGACGCGTGTGGTGCAAGAATAAGTGACTTAGTTGTTGGGATCTATTGTGTAAAATTCAAAAAGTTCTTCTACGCGGTGAAAAAACAAATAAATTCCCATGAACTTTTATCTTCAAGAGAAACAAGGCCAGATTTAAGCACAACATATAAGTTTAGTGTTACTTACATGTCCTTACCTGTTGTAACCACGCACAATAATGATGAACAGTATATAAAATCTAAAAGAGAGAGATCAAGAGAGAGAGACACACAGATTTAACGTGGTTCGGCAATTTGCCTACGTCCACAGGAGAGTGCGGCTATATATTTCTATTCAATGATTTAGGGTTACAACATAACATATTTATAGGCAAACCCTAATTATAAGTATTTTGGAAAACCCCAAAATACCCCCCACAACTTATTTGTTCCCCAGGCCCACATAAACTAATTACACCCAATGGGCCTTTAATAGAATATGAGCCACTTGTTTCAACAATCTCCACCTTGGCGAGTATTCACCTCTTTGAAGATAATCAAGTATTGGGCCTCCACCTGGAACTGATAAGTTTGGGGCTGCCGCCTCCTCTCCTCTCCTTTCTAGCACCTGGATACATTTATCAAGTCCAAGCAATGCTTGAACTTGCTGTGTAATAAACCGTCAACATATCCATGCATTCTCGTGTGAATCTTCTCAAGTAACAATTCACTGTAGCAACCAATTCCACGATCTTGTGAAACCTCACATCAATGTGCTTGGTTCTCGCATGATACACACAGTTCTTTGCCAAGTAAATGGCACTGATTGTCACAATACAACGGAACTCCAACTTCTTTGAATACCCGGCTCTTTGACTAACCTATAAGCCACAAAGCTTCCTTTGCGACTTGACGCCATGTACTACTGCCTCGGTCGTGGACATTGCAATTGGATCATAGACTTCCAACATATGGGTCCTCCTGCAAGAGTGAACACATAACCCGTGGTCGATCTTACATCATCCAAGTCCCTGCATAATCTGCATCCACATATCCCTGGGACAAATCACTCTTTTGTCCGACAAAAGTGATGCCGTATCTGTAGTACCTTTCAAATATCTGAAAATCCATAGCGCATTCCAATCTTTGTTTCCCCCAGTTGCCATGTATTTACTCACCACACTCCTTTGCATGAGCCAAATCGGCTGGTACATACCATAGCATACATCGGACACCTTTGCCTGGCATATGGGACCTTTGACATGTCTTCAATTTCTTCAAGCTGTCTTTGGACACTGTGAGGTAGACAAGTGGAAGTGATTACGCCAAAGGTGTACTTACCGGTTTGCATTCTCCATGCTAAACCTCTCCAACACCTTCTTTACATAACCGGCTTGAGATAGCCACAATCTCTTGGCATCTCATCCTGTGAATCTCCATCCCAAGAATCTTCTTAGCTCAAATCCTTCATGTCAAATTCTCTACTCAACAAAACCTTCATTTGTTGACCTCCACTATACTCTTTGCTAATAAGCATATCATCCACATATAGTGTGAGAAAAATAAATGAGCCATCATCAAGGCTCCTCATACACACAAGCAGTCATACTCACATCTCCAGCCAATCTTGATCATGTAGGAGTCAAATCGCTTATACCACTGCCTTGGAGACTGCTTCAGCCCATAAAGTGACTTCTTCAATTTACAGACCAAGTGCTCTGTCGGGTTGATTGAACCCTTACATGCTCCATGTAAATCTGCTCCTCAAATCACCATGAAGAAAAGTCTTCACATCCATTTGCTCCAAAGCCATGTCATAATGGGCTATCAACGCATATCTTGCTTTCGATGGAAGTATGTCGACCACCGGAAAATATTTCTTCATAATCAACCCCTTTCTGCTGTGAATAACCTTTTGCTACTAGGCGAGCCTTGAACTTTTCTCCCCCTTTTTCTGATACTGCTTCCTTTTTCTTGAACACCCATTTGCACCCTATCTTCCTCTTTCTCTCTGGGAGCTCCACCAAATCCATGTCTGGTTTTTATGCAAGACTCCATTTCTCATAGCACCCATCCATTTACTCTTCTCTTGGCTATTGACAGCCTCTTGAAAAGTGGTAGGATCTCCGCTACTAATAACAAGTGCATAAGAAACCATGTCTTCAAAACCATACACGATTGGTGGTGATAGTCGTCTAGGTGCATACGTGGCTATCTTGTGATCTTTGCTCAACTCCTGTAGAAGTCTCGTACACGAGAAATGTTCTCCTGCATAGAGTCTCTAACTCCACCTGCACCACACCTTATCATTGTACGCTTTACGCTTTAGTACTTTTCAACATGGAATTTTCGTCAAATACCACGTCTCTCGATCACCATCTTGTTTGCCGTCGGATCCCAAAACTTGTAACCTTTAACCCCTTTCCCATATCCAGAAAGATACATTGTCTAGACTTTGGATCAAGTTTTGACCGTTCTTCACTAGGTATGTGCACATAGGTCGGACAACCAAATACTCTCAAACCAGAGTAATCTACCTCATTACACTCCACACCTCCTCTGCAACTTTCCCATCTAGTGCTGCCCTTGGTGACCTGTTTATCAAGTAGCATGCCATACTAACTGCGTCTGCCCAAAAAATCTTTGCAAGTCCAGCATTCAACCTGAGACATCTTGCTCTCTCTGCAATCGACCTATTCATCCTTTCCGCCACACCATTTTGTTGAGGTGTCTTGCGAACTGTGAAGTGTCTCTTTATACCATGCTGCTCACAAAAATCTTTGAACTCATCGTTTGTGTACTCAGTGCCATTATCTGTCCTGAGGCACTTAACCTTCTTCCCAGTCTGGTTCTCCACTTCAGCTTTCCACAACTTGAACTTGGCAAACGTTTCTGATTTGTGCGCACACCCAAACCTTTCTGGAAAATCATCAATAAAGATGACAAAATACATATGTCCTCCCTGTGGCTGTTCTCCTTTGGTCCCCATACATCAGAATGAACATAGTCCATAATACCCTCTGTCTTGTGTGTGGCTGTCTTGAATTGTACCCTATTCTGCTTCCCCAGAACACAGAACTTACAAAAATCAAGTTTACATGTTTTGACACCCTTCAATAGATTTTTCTTATGAAGCTCTAACATGCCCCGTTCACTCATATGACCCTAACCGCATATGCCACAAAAGCAGTACAATCGATTAGGACTCTCTGAGGCAATTCCACCTACAAACTGTACTTCCTAACGGTTTATAGATATTCTTTGAATTTATCCCTTCATCACTACCATCGCACTTAGTTACCTTCATTACTCCACCTATAGACTTATAACCATAACCGTTTAAGTCTAAGGTGCCTAATGAAATTAAATTCTTTTCCACTTCTGGTACATGTCTAACATCACATAACGTTCTAACCACACCATCAAACATTTTAATTCTAATATTACCTATGCCAGTAATTTTGCAATGTGCACCATTACCCATAGTAACTATACCAGAATTAACTGACCTGTAGGTGTCAAACCAATCTCTGTTGGGCGTCACGTGAAAAGAACATGCTGAGTCTAGAATCCAAGAATCCACAGGCTGCTCTGAATTAGATGCAACAGAAAGCATATCACCATCAGCATCGTCTGAATTGACTTCCACTACGTTCGCAGACTTTGAGGAACCTTCATTCTCGTCGTCCTTTTTCTTCTTCAAGTCTGGACAGTCCCGCTTCATGTGCCCTTTCTTTCCGCACTTAAAACAATTGATGTCCTTCCTCCTCTTGGACTTTGACTGAGAATTCTTGCCTTTCGACTCACCCCTGTTATTGCTTCTTCCACGGTCATGGTTACCCTTTACAACTAGCCCTTCTCCTTGGGAATTTTCATCAATATTTTTCTTCCTTTGATGAAAAGCCAATAGAACTCTGTAACATCCTCTAACTCCAAGGACTCTTTCCCCATGTCGAGTTGTAACCAAATTCTCATATGTAGAAGAACTTGGGAGTGAATTCAAGCATCAACGCCTTGTCTTTCGTCTTGAACTTCACATCAACCCTCTTCAAATCACCGATTATCGATTGAATACGTTGATGTGTTGGCTCGAATCTGAGCCCTCTGCCATCTTCAAGCCGTACAACGCTGCTTTAGATAGAGCTTGTTAAATCGACTTTGACATATACCGACTTTCCGGTTTCAACCAAGCGCGAGATTCTTCGTCCATGACATGATACATCACGTCATCTCCGGACAAAGCGAATAGTAGCCACCGCCTTGGCCTCAAGTTCCTTCCAATCTATGTCCGCCATCCCTTCGTTTTGACCCATATAACGCCTTCACCATCCCTTGTTGCACCAACAAATCCTTGACACGTCTCGCCATAACCCGAAATTCGGATCCATCGAACTTCATCACGTCGAACTTTGCGAAGATGTGCCAATCCCACCATCGTGATTGGCTCGATACCAATAGTTGTAATCGCGAATAATGATGAACTATATGAGATCTAAAGAGAGAGATCAAGAGAGAGACACACAGTTAACGTGGTTCGCAATTTGCCTACGCCCACGAGAGAGCGGCTATATATTTCTATTCAATGATTTAGGGTTACAACATAACATATTTATAGGCAAACCCTAATTATAAGTATTTTGGAAAACCCCAAAATACCCCCCACAACTTATTTGTTCCCCAGGCCCACATAAACTAATTACACCCAATGGGCCTTTAATAGAATATTAGCCACTTGTTTCAACATTACCTCTAGTGCGAATAATTTATTCCAATCCCTTAACCCCTTTACATGTTAATTTGACAGAAAACATTATACGTGCATTACAAATGCTGTCATATTTGAAATGTTGCACTAGCTAGTTAATCATTTGAAAGGTTAGGAATATCCTAAGAGTTCTTGTTGAATTCCATAACACCCTGCAAACTGGTGAAATACTTGTAGTATATATTGAACTCTAGAGGGATTAGAAATGTTTGATCATATGTATTCGAATGACTTGAGGGCTTAACGAGACTATTTGGAGATGCTCATATGTTTGGTAAAGATTTGATATAGATCTCATATTTTTCTATAGTTGTGCTCGGTGATCGAACAATTTATTTGAGGGCATTATCATTGAAATCTAGGTGATTTGTGGAGCAACGCTCATGTGTACGTTTGCTCCTCTTAATCAATGGGGGTGAGGCTTTATAGCCCCCATTAGGTGGGATGGGGGCATTAGACTACTTGTCAGCAATAAGAGTGACTGTCATACTTTCTCTCTCATTGTATTTTTGCGTGCTCTTAGATTGTGGGTTTGTGAGTCTTACTCTAGCTATTGTAGTAATGTACTCCACTATCGGGAGGAAGAAGACGCTGGAAAATCACGTGGAATAATGGCAGAATAATTCAATCACAATGCAAGTATAAGGTATTGTTTTACTTGGCTACGCTATTTCTAACAATTAATTTGCATTGGCCAGGACTATTTCTAGCAAAAGCCATGTGATGTGGGAAGACTTGATCATCCGAAGTAGTTTGCAAGGATAACAGACAAGAAAGATCCAACGGCTAGAAAGGGGAAAGAGGGGACAACAAAGAAGGAAATAGAAAAAAAGTGGCCATCTTTTAGCATATCTATTATTTTAAGGTTAGATTTATTATCAAGATTTTAGGAAAGTGGCTCCTTAATTAATTATGGAGGGTACATACAAACATTTATTTGAAAAGATTAATGATATTTAATTGATAGCTATGTAATTGATATTCAATTTGATAGTGCATTTGGCAATTAAAATTAGTTATTGTAAATACGAATGGTGGATGTAGCATATCAACTCAATGAAGATGTATGTGAGATGGATGGCATAATTTAGAAAAGCATCTCTCTTTTTATATATATATGGGGTTTGCTAGGGGTTCTCCCCGTAATGTTCTCCTGGCGTTCTCTCAGTCTTACTTAGAACATGATTTAAGAAAAAATAAAATTGTAATATCGTTTTTTTACCAATATATTAATTTTATGAGTTAATATTTATGTTCAATGCTTTAAAACTTGTTTTAAACTAAAACCTAAGGATGGAAAGTTAACCCTTTAGGGATGGTATCATCCAAAATGAATTTGATCATCCTAAATTTAGTGCTAATGCCTCAATTTTGGTGCTAATGTCTCAATTTTGACGTTAATGCCTTAAATTTGGTACTAATGCCTAAAAAAACTAGTGGTGGAAGCTATTATAATTTTATTTTTTCTTAAATTATGTTTTATGTAAGTCTAAGAGAATGCTATGAGAACACTATGGGAAGAACCCCTAACATTTTCCTATATGTATATACACACGCACGCTCATTATTCAACTTGTTTAGTAGTATTTAAATGTCTTATTGCATTATCACAAGCCTCTTTGTAAGTTATATTATAGGGTGAACCTAATAATTTTTGTTATTTCAACATTTATTTATCTCAAACTATATAGTGATAAGTGATTGAATTTAGGGTTTAGCATTTTTTTTTTATATATATATAATAAACATGTTTGACGTGATGTATAAGTAAACCCCAATTACTTTGTTATCTCTCATCCAAACATGGCCAATCAAAGAGTTCGAACATGGACTAACAATAAGGTGGGCAATGGCATACCCACTTGTCTTATATAATTATTTGACAAAAACTGTTTTTGTCGAAGTCAAATTCGACTTTGTACTTAGAAAGGAGAGAGTTTGAATTAAGCAAGTAACAGCCATTATATTACCAAATATATATAGAAGTCAAATAAAAACCATTACATATTTGTAAGACACAGGCCAATTATACATGTAGTTCTAGAAATCCCCAAGACTTCAGGTCTCTAGTGGCCGACTCCAGGGCTCGGAACTGACTCCACCAGGAGACGATCCATCTTGGCAAGATGAGAAAAGATGAGGCTTTCGTTGATAGCCATTGCATCAACTTCTTGATCACCTGATTAGGCACCTCCTCTCTCATAGTTATTGATACAAGCAAAATATTGTTCCTAGCCTCCAGGGATGATGGCAAATGGAAAGCAAAAGCAAAGAGGATTATGAAACAAATAGAGCTTAAACAAGCCATATATCTTGTATAGCAAACTTGTGGGATGTAGCCTATTTATAATAAACAAGCATATGCCACGTTCTGTGACCTTTCTATTTGCATGTACATTGAGCATTCAAGCACTACTCAATTTAGGTAAAATTCCATTTTCATATTCTTGTACGTATAACGTGTTGTTTTCGCTTATTGGAGTAAGGCTCTTCCTCGTTCAATGGCTTAGCAGTGGCAAGGAATTGCCTTGATTTTGACACTAAACAGTGTTCCTTAGTGGTGCCATTTTGTTGGTTGCATCGGAGACTTCACAATTTGAGAACCCATCTATTCTTGTTGAGTGAGTGTTGGAATCAACCTTCCCGCACCAAAACAAGACGGATAGAATCATACAACTTTTTCTAGTTGTAAAGTTATTTTGATGGTGCAAAATTTCTTGTTGATACTAAATAATATATATTAAACAGAAAATTAAAAGTAAGATAAATAAAATACAAGGCAATAGAATTAGAGTAATAAAATATCTCATAATGTAATAAAATCACGTAAGAGCGTTATCTTTAAATTTTGATTTTGTGCCCCTGAGCGTTTAAGTCGGTGTGATCGGATCTCTTGATATATAACTTTCCAATATTAGACTATCGCGTCTACCTTAAGGGCATATAACACAAAAGTCAAAGGTCCCATTTTCTTCTTCCAATATATATATGCTTGTCCATGTTCTATTTGTGTGTTTGTTTTGTGAAACTTGCAAGGTGTGTGTTCTACAGTGCTATGTTGTTTTTTATTTTCAAACTTCTGAGAGCATTTCTGGTGGGCTGCACCAAGAATAGATTCACATTTTTATATATTTCCAAGGTACCAATAGAAGGTTCAATGTTTGTTATTTAATTTTATTGTCCACCAATGTGGTCTTTTTTTGTGTGCACAAATTATCAATAATAAAATTACCAATGGCAATAGAATGAATCTTTGTAGAATATGGCTATATTAAGGGTGCCAAACCTCAAAGATTGCGCTGACATTGTTGTTCCATTTTCCTTAAGTATGAATTATTAAATTTCTTGATTAATTACACACAATCAAAGGATAAGCATTACTCATCTTTAGTTAGTATGTATTGTTTACCTAAATTACTAAACTAGTATGTAGAACGATTCATCTTCCCCAGTTGTAATGTGACTCAAGGAATACTTGAGATTATCCAAGAAGTGGCTATAGCTCAAGTTCTAATGGGGGCTCAACGGAAGGCATGTGAAGAGTACTTAGAGGCAGAGACTCACTTGGTTCTTTCCTAGGTGCAAAGTCCATAGTATTAGATAATTAATTTAAAATAACAATCCAAATATAAAATAAAGAAATTTTTTTATCATTTAATAATAAATTGAAAAATATATTAATATAAAAATTTGATTACATACCTGAAACTTTTTTACAAATAATTAACCAACCTTTCGTTCAATTGTACCAAGCCTTTTCATTGTATTTGAATTGTTGAATGCCGAAGAAATGTTTTTTGAAAAACAAGAACGATAAAGGGATTCAACAATCTAATCGCACGTTAAATTTTCAAAAGAATCAAACCGCAACTCGCGATATACTCATGCAGCATGCCTCACGATATTAACATATAAGGTTTTTTCTGTTTTCTTTTTTCATTTATCAAGAGGAATGCTACACTTTACTTAAAAATAAAAAATAAAATAAAATAAATTAGCTTCTAAAATGATGTGTCATAATCACATGAGATGATGACACATCTTTCAAAATAATAGAGTACATAGGATTGTGACACATCATTTGTGAAAGCAATTTAAAAAAAAAACATTTTAGAAATTGTATGGAATCCTTTGATATATATATATATATATATATATATATATATATATATATATATAATGTAATGTCTCTTAAGGCTCCGCTTACTTCGATATAAAATGGTTTTCAAAAAATGATTTTCGCATTTTACGGTATTTACTTTGACGTAAAATAGTGGTAAAAGAAAAATATCTTTCATTTGAACAAAAATTCTTCTTTAATTTTTGGAAAATGGTTTACGGTTTTCAAAATCGTAAATTATTTTCGATTTTGAGCATCCCATTCTCAAATTGACGTACTCTGTCAAGACACGTCTAGGATCTTGCCGGGACTTGACTGGGACTTGCTCGGGACTTGCTCGGGACCCAACCCAGGACTTTAAAGAGACCTGCTCGAGACCAGATCGAGACCCGCCCGGGACTTTACCGGGACCCACTCAGAGCTTGACCGGGACCCAATCGAGACTTTATCGGGACCCACTTGAGACCTGCCCGAGACTTGATCGGGACCTGCCCAGGACCTGCTAAAGACTTGACCGAGACTCACCCAGGACTTGACTAGGACTTGCCCAGAACTTTATTAGGGCTTGCCTAGGACCCGTCTGAGACCCGACCAAGACCTGCCCAGGACTTGCTTGAGACTTTATCAAGACCTGCTTGGCACTTGATCAGGACTTCGCCCAGAACTTAATCTGGACTTGCCCAAGACCCATCAGGCTCTTGATCGGGACCTGCCTGAAACTTCACCAAGACTTACTCGGAATCTACTCGGGACTTAATCGGGACCTGCCTGGGACCTGCTCAGGACTTGCATGGGACCCGCTTCGGACTTCACTAGGACCTGCCAGGAACCTGCCCAAGACCCACCCGGGGGTTCATCGAGACTTGCCTGAGGCTCTAGGACCTACCCGAGACTTGTTTGGCACTTGACCGAGACTTGCCTAAGACTTGACTGGGACCCGCCCGAGGCCTGACCAGGACCTGCCAGGGACCTACCTGAGACCCACCTGGGACTTGCTTGGGACTTGACTGGGACCCGCTCGGGACTTGATTGGGACTTACCCGGACCCGCTTGGAACTTGTCTGTGACCTGCCCGGGACTTGACCGGGACCTGCATGGGACCCACCTGAGACTTGCTCGGGACTTGATCGGGACCTACTCGGGAACTGCCTAGGACTTGACTAGGACTTTGCCGGGATTTCATTGGAACTTACTCGGGACCTGCCCAGGTAGGTCTTGGTCAAGTCTCGATTGGGTCCCAGTCAAGTCCTAGGCAGGTCCTAGTCAAGTCTCGAGTGGTACCAAGCAAGTCCTCAGGTCCCGGACAAGTCCAATGGGTCCCAGGCAGGTTGCAATCAAGTTCGGGCAGGTCCCAGTCAAGTCCCGGGCAAGTCTCGGTTGGGTCCTGGGTAGGTCCAGGTTAAGTCCTAGTAAAGTCTTGGTCGGGACCTGGGCAGGTCCCGGTCGGGTCCCAAATAGGTCTTGGGCGGGTCCCGAGCAAGTTTTGGTCAAGTCTTGGGAGGGTCCCGGTCAAGTCCTGAGCGAGTCCTAGGCAGGTCCTAGTCAAGTCTCAAGCAAGTCTTGGACGGGTCCCGATAAAGTCCCGGACAAGTACCGATCAAGTCTTGGTCAAGTCCCAGCGGATCCGGTCAAGTCCCAGGACCTACCCATAAATTTAGAGTTTAATATAATTTAATGAATATATATATTTTGTGATTTTTCGTAAGTGTAGTAAACACCGTAAAATGTTTTCGATAGAAAACATTTTCAAGGAAAATACTTATTTGAAAATATTTTCCGACATAAACCATTTTACGTTAAAGTAAATAGGCCTAAGTTAGCTCAAAGGCTTCCATACAATTTCTAAAATGTTTATATATATATATATATATATATATATATATATAAAATCTCTCCAAAATAAAAAATAAAAACTATCAAATTGAATTTTACCTATTCACTAGTTCAAACAAATATCAATTGAAATCTTCGGTGAATATTCAAGTTTATTGCCAATAATTACCTTTTAAGTGTTTATAGCTTTTATGAAAGCATGTGACCTATTTTAAGAGTATGACTAAAAAGAAAAGTCTCTAAAGTTAAAAATACTGTACAAATAAATTAAGGAAAAATTCACTTTACCCCTTGAAGTTTAAGGGGTTTTTAATTTGAACCTTGAAGTTTAAAAATTGACAATGTACCCCCTAATGTTTCAAAAAATTTAAATTTAAGCATTCCATTATTAATTTCTGTGAAATTGGATGAAAATCTATGAAATTATTTAATTACCCTCAGACTTTTTTTTAAAAAAAAATTCCATCCATTTAGACAAAAAAATATTAATGGAATGTTTAAATTGAAACTTTTTGAAACTTCAAAGGGGTAATTGCTAATTTTGAAACTTTGGGTTCAAATTGAAAAACCCCTGAAACTTAAGGGGTAAATTAAGTGAATTTTTCCCAAAAAATTATATATCTTCATGTGTTTAAGAGATACAATTGAAATCTTCAGAGAATACACAAGTTTACTACCAAAATTTATTTATCAATTTCTTAAAAGCTTTTATGGAAGCCTATGATCTAAATCGAGAAACGTGGTTAAAGTCTCAACAATGAAGTTGTCATATATCAATAAATTTACCAAAAATTAGTATTCTTATAACAATAAATTATACTCCTTCGGTTGTTTAAACAAATACGAAAGATTGCACAAAAGATATTACTAAAAAATAAAGTATTTAAAGTAAAAAATTGTAAAAAATTAGTAAACTTATATCAATGTATTATGGAAAATGGTAGGGATTCTCCTTGTAAGTTCTCTTGGCGTTCTCCTAGTCTTACATAAAACATGATTTAAAAAAAAAAAAATTGTAATGGCTTCCACTATCGGTTTTTTTAGGTATTAACATCAAATTTGAGATTTGACGCATTAATATTAAATTTGTGAGGCATTAACACCAAAATTGAGGCATTTTAGGATGATCAAATCATTTTGAGGTATCATCATCTAAAGAGTTAACCTTCCACTATTAGGTTTTAGTTTTGAATCAAAAAACAACTTTTAAACCATTAGAACCTAACTATTAATTCATAAAAATTAATCTATTAGCAAAAAAATAGTATTACAATTTTATTTTTTCTTAAATCATGTTTTATATAATATAATGAAACGCCAAGAGAACACTATGGGAAGAACCCCTAGCAAACCTCATGTAGTATACCCCTTCACTTGTTTAAATAAATACAAATTGAAATCTTTAGAGAATACAAAATCTTACTACCAAAAATTACTTATCAATTACTTTTAGCTTTTATGGAAGCATGTGACATCACTTAGAGAGAGAGAGAAAAAAAAAATTAGAAAACAAACAAATTGAATTTGCCGAAAATTAGTGTCAATCACTAACTTTTCATTTAGATAGATTTCTTCTAGAAACACCACCTTTGAACTATTATACTTTTTATTTTTCTTTTTGATATGTTTGCATAAGAAGGAGAAAAGGAGATCCTTGAACTATTATACTATGCTTATAACGTGAAGCAACACGAGGGAAGCTCGTTTGGCCATTATATGATTACAAACATCCTTAATAATCATTTATTTTTAATGTTCTACACAAGGTAATTAATTTTATTTTTCTTTGATGCTCACTACTTTCTTTGTCTTTTAGCAAAAGGTATCGATAAGAATCGTTAACAGCTACAAAAATAAAAAATTTTAAAAAAATTTGCTACATTTTTTTTATTATTATTTATAAAAGCTTATGAATTTCATATTGTGGCCATGGAGAATTTAAAAAGAACATAATTTATCAAGGTGGTTCAACGACTTATGTGAGCAAATAAAAATTAACTTTGGCTTTAATTCACCTACTTTCTTTTTTATATCATTTTTTTTTGGTCTACATTATATTTTGAATTCAATCGTATTGGTGTTTTGAATTGTTGCGCCATAATTTGTAACAATTATTTGTTCTTTTAATATTATGATTTTTATCTTCTTTTAGATATCACGTTTTGAGTCAAAAACCCTAGCTGCATAGCTGGGGGAGAGGGAGAACAAACTCCCTCCCCCTCCCTTCCTCGACTCTTACCCTCTTTCTTTTTGCTTATTTTTCTTCTGTTATAGGCTCAAGTGCTACTGAGTGTATTGGACGTTCAGCCAAAATGGCATACGTCTGATGGTTCTTACCCAGCGGTCCAAAGGCTGCCTCGTATGTCCAGGTATTAACTAGAGGTATTCAAAAAGTAGCGTACATCCGATGGTCCCACGTACGTCCGCTTGTATGGTTTGCAAAGCGTACGTTCAATGGTCCCCACTATACGTCCGCACTACAAATAGCAATGTACATCCACCAAACCTAGCGTACGTCCATCCAAAAGTCCAAATTACCTTTCTCATGTCCTTAGTAACCCAAAGCCCAAATGAACTCCCCCAACTAAGCTACTTACGTCTAGTTAATAATTTAGGTCACTACACCTCTAGATTCATTGATAAAAACCATCATGATCTGGTTTGTAAATTACACAAAGCCATATATGGTTTAAAACAGGCTCCTCGTGCTTGGTTCACTAGGTTGTTGAATTTCCTTCGTGAGTTAGGTTTTAAGGGTTCATTGGTAGACACATCTCTTTTTATATATGCACATGGGTTGATCAATATCTATATGCTGATATATATGGATGACATCATTATCACAATGACTCATCCTAATGTCATACATAACATTATTGCTCAATTGTAACTTGAGTTTCCTCTAAAGGACCTAGGAGCCTTGAGTTTTGTTTTTGGTATTTAGGTTACAAGAGATGCTTCTGGCCTTCATGTCTGCCAAACCAAATATATTATTGAATTGCTGCAGAAGACACGTATGGCTAAAGCTAAACCATCCAAGATCTAAATTAGAAGGTGTCCTCTTGACTAATCCTACTCCTTATAGGCAAATTTTGGGAGCATTCTAGTATTGTACTTTCACAAGGCCAAAGATAGCCTACTCAAGTAATCAATTGTGTTAGCATATGCAAGCTTCAACAACCACCCGTTGGATTGCAACAAAAAGGGTTCTTAGGTATTTCAATGGTACTGCTAATCATGGTCTCTACTACATTAAGAGCAATCTTTAGGTGAATGCTTTTTGTGATTATGACTGGGTAGGATGTCCAGATGATCATAGGTCTACTATAGGATTTGTAGTGTTCCTTGGAGGCTATCTTATAGCTTGGAGTGCAAAGAAGCAGGCTATTGTATCAAGGTCTAGCACAGAAGCATAGTATAGATCCCTTTCTATCACTACGAACTCTTCTAAATTAGAATGCTACTGAAAGAAATCCAAGTATATCTAGCTAATCATCCAGTTCTGTGGTGTGATAATATACATGCCTTAGCACTGGCTTCCAACCAAGTGTTTCATGCTAGAACCAAACACATAGAGGTTGATTATCATTTTGCTAGAGAGAAGGTGCTTAATAGGGATATTTTACTCAAATTCATTTCTACTCATGATCAAGTAGCTGATATGTTCACCAAAGGTCTCTCCTCTGTTCAATTTCTTCTTCCGAAGTCCAAGTTGTTGGTGGTTCCTACCCCTATAAACTTTCGTGGGGGGGGAGGTGGGTGTTAAAGGATATCAAGCTTTCAAGAGATTAAGTACAGGCCCAATGTGCTCTGATAGAACTAAATGAAGAAAATAAAAGAGTTGTGCGCTTGGGCGCAACATCGAGCGCTATGACAGAACTGAATGAAGAAAATAAAGGAATTGTGCGATCGAGTGCATACCATATGTGGTTGAGCGCATTTATGTGCAAATGCCAATCTCTCAACTGCAGAAAAGCTGATTCTCAATATGGAAAGATTCTCTATGTCCCTCAACCTCGTATGACGGCATGTAAAGTAACCTTAGGAGTACCAATGTGCTGTAATCAAATCGTTTGTAAAAGGAAAGAAACTCAACCATTGACTGCCTTGGACAGCAAGCAAAAGATCTCATTTTCCTTAATATAAAAAGATTCTAATTCTCTAGATTTTATTAAGTTTAGCTATAGTACTATATATATTACACTAATACTCTTGTAATATTATGAACTTTGAATATACCTTCCCAAAGTTTTTCAATAATCACTTGAGATTGTAGCAAATTTTTCAAAATAATAAATTATATAGGATTGTGACACACCATTTGTGAAGTAAATTAAAAAAATAAAGAAAAAATTGAAAGAAAGAAAGAAAGTGTAACATTTTTTGTTTTTTTTAATATAGCTTAAAATGTGAGTGGTTCTCACATATTAAAAGCTAAAAGCCTAACACTCTTTTGTTTTTTTTGTTGCCAAAATTTGTATTTTTAGACCAATGAATTATATCTCTTCATTGGCTTAAAGAAGAACCAACTAAAATCTTTGGAGAATACACAATTTTACCATAAAAAATATTTATCAATTACCTATATAGCTTTTATGGAAGCCTTTGAGCTAGCTTATTAAGAGACAATATTTTAAAAAACAAATCTCTCCAAAAAAAATAAAAAAATAATCAAATTGAACTTTCCTGAAGGAGGTACTCCCTTATTAGCCGGTTTTCAACTTAGCTCAAAAGATTAAGATTTCATGATAAATTTTAATAAAATTTTAACTAAGCTATCTACTAGTAAACATAAAATGTTGTACATTGCTTCATGTTAGAAACTCGCTCTTTGAGCTCAGCTAAGAAACTTAGTTTCTTCTACTGTTCACATCTACTTCTTGCTCTTCTTTTCTTGTTTATCTCTCCTCTGTTAACCTCCTCAATCTCTATCCTTGCTTAGTTCATCTAGACTTTATTACCTAGTTCTCCTCATCAACTTCTCCTCTTGTTTCCTTTCCTTTTCTCTTCTCTGTTAGCCTTCAAAACCTCTTTCCTTGCTTGTTCATCAAGGCTTATCTTGTCATGGCTGCCTCATCACAAGATATTGTTGTGACAAATATCTACCTAAATTAATAGGTAAATAATTGTAGTTTTACTTGCAAGTACACAAAGTCAAAAGAGTAGCATAATGTGCAAGTGCAAGATCATTCCCACAAAGATTGGTAAATTTTCATTAGAATTTATTTCACAATGTAAAACAAGAGAAATAAAAATTGATTTTGATTCGATAATGATAAAGTGTAGGGCTTTGACATCCACCACTAATCATGCTTACATAATAACACAATATGCCAATGTTTTAATCACATTATGAATACCTACTGTATGCTAGCTTAAGGGCATGATATATACTCCTTAAGCTATTGATTTCCCTAAGCAACAAGTTAGGCATAATGAATACTCTAACTCTTTTCTTTCTTAAAGGATTTAGTATGGTATATACTAAGTTGTTCTTTAAGAAAGCATAAACCTATGAAAATTGACTAACACACGAGGCCTAGGGCATGATATATACTCTCGGTTCCCCATAACCCGGTGTGAATTTCTCTTGTTACTCTTATTAAACCGAAGACTCGGCCATCCAAATTGATTTAATTAACATATCCATACTACATGCATATGTTGATCAGGCAAACACATATGAGGAATTCAAGAAAATAGGAATTAATCAAGTTAAACATCATAATACAATTATTGCAAAGACGCCAATATTGAATTACTAAATAAACATGACTAGGGCTTTAATCTAACCCTACTAAAAGGTTTAGTTACACATGATTTCGATGCTAATCATCTTCATAAAATAAAATAAAGAGGAAAAAAATAAACCCAAAAAATCGCTTCCTTGAGAGCCGTAAATTCTTCTCCAAAATCACGTGTATTTTTTGTGTTTACAAGCCTATTTATAGAGTCTAAGGAAACCTAAAAATCGTAGGGTTTAGTCCTTGTGCAAGTACTCTACAAAACCCTAATAAAATGACATTTCACAAAATAGGGCTACAACTGCTTTTGTCTTCATGCACGAGTGCGCTCGATCGCAGATCGTGTGCACTCGATAGCAAATTTGCGATTGATCATTTTCTTGTGTGCACGAGCGCAGATGGCTCGTTCCTTGCCTTGAGCGCTCGAGCACTAGTGCGTTCGATCGCTCTAACACACTCCAGCTTTCCCAAGTTTGCTCTTTAAGCCAAATATTTTCAAAAATGCTTCATTTTCTTTCAAAGACCTATAAAACATAGAAAACATAAAAAGGAAATAAAATAGAATAAAATAACACAAACTAAGATCTTAACAAATATAAATTAAATGGCTTAAATATAAATATTTAAGCACTTATCAGATATTGACTCCCTTATAGCTCAAACAATAGCTCTAAACTGAGAAGACCCATCTTCTCAGTTAGAAACTCTTCCCTATGAACTTGTCAAAACTGACTTGCTCCCTTTGGTAGGTTAAGTTATTTCCCAAAAAATACAAAACAACCAATCTATCAATGCAACCTTGACAAAAGCTTAGTATTTTGCCAATCCCTTCTTTTTTGCTATTCTTGGTCCAAACATCTTTCTGTTTAAGTTCATTGAAAAGGATCACATAACCAGAATTCTCAATCATGTCTAGAATGTGAATGGCTTCCTTATGGCTATTCAAGCTTGGTCTCCAACAACAACTTTAGGGAGCTCTTTCTCAAAGAAGTGCCTTTGGATTCAAGTCCACGGTCTTCCTCTGCTGAACATGACTTCCAAAAGTGCCATAGCAATTTGGAAGGATCTTGGCAAGCTGGTGAAGATTGAAGAAAACAGTGAAGCTGAAAAAACTTTTCAAAGCTTCCTAAGGCTTTTAGTTAACATTGATGTAAGCAAGCCTTTGAATCTTGGTTTCTCTTTCACTTATTTTGATGGCTCTGCTACTTGGATCAGACTAAAGTATGAAAGGCTACACATGTATTGTACTGATTGTGGAAGGATAGGCCATAAGCAATACTTGTGCCTTGCCCAACAAGTTGACATAATTCCCTCCATGTATCTAGTTTCATTGAAAGTAAATGTTTTTTCAAATCTACAATCCTCATCCCCAAACCTCAGCTAGTAGAAATCCACCAACCTTCATCTTATCCTTTATAAATAAACTCACTACACCATTCTTAGCAAGCTCTCAAACCCATGCAAACTAGGAAAATATCCACATTAAACCACTTAATTCCCTAACACCTTTAAACCCTGCACTCTGGCCCAATATCCACCTAACAGATACTTCACTTACTCAAGACACCCCCTGTCCTATCTCACCCATAGCCGAAAACTTGGACCTTCCTATTTAGAAAACATTGAATGCTCTATCTCTTTTTCAAAAACCTATTCAATTATTCTTTGCTAAACAACCCACTGCAACTAGCTTGTCAGCTCTCAACCCTTTCATTAGCATCTAACTATTAGGACCCCTCCACTAGCAAGTCCACTCAAGTTTCTCGAACCAAGCCCCTTTCCAATGAAATTTCAAACTCAACTGCTACTAACACCATACACAACTCCTATGTTCCCACCAAACAAGCCACACCTCTAGCAAACAAATTAAAAATCCCCCTACAACACAAGACCCCATAAAAAGCCATCCTTACCTTCACAAGACACAACTCATTCCTCAGGTACTACCCCTCATTCTTCCACCTCTCTCCAAGGTTTGAGGGAAAGATCAAGCCCTTCTATTCTGGTCTCTTCTCCTAAAAAAGGACCTATTGTCTCCCTTGTAAGTCTTGACCCTCATGAGGAAAACCTTTCCCTTTATCCTATGTTCACCCTAGGTTTCTGTAAGAAAACTCCAGCTAGAGCTATGTTCAAAGCCGCTAGAAAAGGGAGAAATAAACTTGTTTAAGCTATTGTGGCTTTTGATATTGAAACTATGAAAAAAGGGGGCTTTGTCAAGCCTCCCCAGCAACAATGAAAATACTATCTTGGAACTGCAGGGGGCTTTCTAGACTTGTTGCAGTTTGAACTTTGAGGAGATTGATTCGGGATCAATCTCCTGATATCCTTTTTCTTTCTGAAACTAAAATCTTTTCCCCTAAGTGTCTGCTACTTTGAATAGACTTGGTTTCTTTCTCATGTCTCAAGTTGCTACTATTGGTACTAGTGGAGGTCTTGTTCTCTCTTGGAGACCAGAATAGAACTTGAATGTTTTGTCTAACAACATCTTAGCTTGGTGCTTCTCTGACCCTCCACAATCTCCTTGGATTTTCTTCTGTGTATATGGTCCTCCTAATAGAAGTGACAGACCAGCTTTTTGGGACTATTTTGCTTCAATTGGTGATAGTTTTGAAGCCTCTTGGTTGTGCATTGGGAATTTTAACTCTATTTTGGTCTAATCTGAGAAACAAGGAGGTAGATCTATTGCTAGTTTTTTTCACTGCTGTTTCAAAAGGTTCATTGACCATTTTGGTATGATTGATTTAGGTTTTGCTTGAAATCCTTTTACATGGAGCAATAACAAGTTGGGCATGGAAAATATTAAAGAAAGGTTGGATATGGGTCTAGCTTCTCCTTTTTGGATCCATCTTCACCTTGAATTCTCCTTGATCCATTTCTCTACTCATAACTAAGATCACAACCCAATCTCCATAAACACCAATTTCACCTCCTGTTTTCTTTCTAAGTCTTTTAGGTTTGAAGAATTTTGAACCAAAGACTCTTCTTGTGGTCAGGTTAATGAAGCTACTTGGTTGAAATTTGTTCCTCTCAATCAAGTTTTTTGTCTCCCAAAAAAGCTAGAAAATACTAAGGTTGCTTTACTGAAGTGGAACTCATTGCATTTTGGTAATATTCACAATAAGATTAAAGAAACCTTCAACCTTTTAGACACTACTCAGCAATCCCCCCCTCCCTCAATTCCTCTTTTGAGCTGAAAATTAGTTTGGAGTTGGACCTAGAAAAGCTTCTAGTCAAGGAGGAGACCCTATGGCATTCTAAATCCAGAGAATCATGGCTAACCTGCAAGGACCTCAACACAAAATATTTCCACATTTCTACATTAATTAGAAGAAGGTCCAATGCAGTAAACTTTCTTATGCTGGATTATAGTGTTTGGGTGTCTTCTAGAATTGAAATAAGTGAAAATTTTACTGCTCATTTCACCAATATATTCACCTCTTCCAACCCTCATATAGAAGCTGATATGTTGGACTTGTTTTCCCCCATCATTATTGAAAAGGAGAATGTCATTTTAAGCTTTAATCCTGCTGAAGAGGAAATCTTAGTAGCTTTGGCCAGTCTTGGTTCAACAAAAGCCCCTAAACCAAATGGCTTTACAACTCTGTTTTACAATAAGTACTAGGCTATTGTTAGAGAAGATGTCCTCTGTGTATTTGAAATTTTTTCAACAACAACATTCTGCAGAGGAATCAGAATCACTTATTCATTGCATTGATTTCAAAACTCAGTGGCTCTCACACTGCACACCAATTCAAACCTATAAGCCTTTGCAATATTGTTTATAAGATCATGTCAAAGATTCTGACTAATAGATTGAAAGTTTATCTTCACAATATTATTTCTCTTTTTTAGTCAGCTTTTGTTCCAAAGAGAAATATTTAAGATAACACGATTTTAGCTCATGAATTCCTACACTCTTTCAAATCCAAAAGAGGCAATGGTGGGTTTATGTTTCTAAAATTGGATATGAGAAGGCTTTTGATAGAATGGAGTGGTCCTTTCTTCTAGCCATTTTGGATAAAGTGGGTTCAACTCAATCTGGATAGCATGGATCATAAACTGCATTTCTTCTGCCTCTTTTTCCATGAATGGCAGCCCATATGGTCACTTATCCCTTGAGAGATGGTTGAGACTAGGAGATTCCCTATCCCTTTTCCTCTTTATTTTGGGCTCTAAAATCTTCCCTAGGCTTCTCCTCAAAGAAGAAAGGAAGGGATCCATTAAAGGTCTTAGGATAGCCAAAATATGTGCACCTCTTCATCACCTTCTGTTTGCAAATGACTTACTCATGTTTACGAAAGCTTCTACCTTTGAAGCTTTTTATTTTAAGACTTGCTTGCTTAAGTATTGCAATTGGTTTGGTCAATTTATTAATGCCTCCAAGTTTTCCATCCCTTTCAGCAAAAACACCAATCTTGCTACCTCAATTGCAATTAGCAACATTTTTCCTTATAATACAAACCCTCCAAAATCTCTCTATCTAGGTTTACCTATCTTTGGGGAACTCTAAGAAAAGAGATTTTCAAGGCATAATAGACAATGTTCAAAACAGAATTGAAGGTTGGAGAGCTAAAACACTTTCACAAGCTGGTAGATTGGTTTTGATCAAGTCAATAGTTGCTGCTATCCCCACTTATGCAATGAGTTCCTTCTTTATTCCTAATAGTTACTGCAAAGAGTTAGACAGGATTTTCAAAAACTTTTGGTGGGGTTTCCCTTTCAAAAAGTCTAGAAATCTCTCACTAAAGGCTTGGAATTCCATCTGTATCCCAAAGGTTTTGGGTGGTTTAGGCATTAAAAAGATGAGAGAAGTTAACTTGGCTCTCATCTCAAAGCTTGGTTGAAAGCTGCTCAACAACTTTGACTCCTAGTGGGTGACTCAATTGCAAGGTAAGTATCTTAACTCCAGCTCCTTTCTCTCCCCCCCCTTCCTCTTCTTCTTCCTCTTGGCTATGGAAAGGCATTCTGAAATCTCACTCATTCATCTTAAAAGGTGCCTGTTTCAAAATCTATAGCTTCTTTTCTCTCTCTATCTGGAGCTCCCCTTAGATTCTCACCATTGCTTCATTCTCTCACTTCTTCTCCTTTGCTTCTTCACCTTTTCCCCAATCTTTTATTCTCTAATCTTTTCATTTTTGACCTTATTATGTCATTATCAAATTGGAATATCCCTTTACTGCACTCTGTTTTTGATTCTGCTAGCACAAGGAAGATCCTCAAGATCAATTTTTCCACTCTATCTAAAGTTAAACTTATCTGGACTTTTGCTTCAAATGGTGTGTTCTCCACAAAGTCTGCTCATAAGCTTATAAGCAGCTAGAGAATTGTTCCTACTGATTTCCCTCTCTCTCTCCATCTCAATGGAAGCTTTTTTAGAAAATCAATCTAAATGATAGATTAAAACTTTTTCTTTGAAAAATTGCTTGGGACATTGTCTCCTCCAAGATTAGGTTGAATGCTGTTTTTCCCATCCCTCCTTTTAATTTAGTGTGCCCCTTTGCAATGTTGAAGAGGACTCCATTTCTCACCTCTTTTTCAGTTGCTTTTTTGCTAGAATATCATGGAGATTATCCCACTGGCTTCTTGATTCCCTGAAATGGTCCTCTCTTAGCCTTTCAGATTGGATCAAAGGTATTTTAACTCATATTTCTTTTGGAATTCCTCTTACAGACTCACACTTGTTCTAGATTTTTGCAGCTGTTCTATGTGACTTGCTTTGGTTTTGCAGAAACCAAAGAGTTTCCTTGGAACACTATGCAGCTTGGTCCTTAAAGCAGAAACCAGTCATGGAGATTTGGTCCAAGCCTCCTCAAAATGCTACAAGGTGAACTTTGATGCTGTTTTTCATGAAGACTTCTCACTACAAGTAGCTATCTACGGGAACTCCAATGGTGTGATCATCAAAATGCTTTCACAATTTTGGCCCCCTTGCAGTCCAGTTTATGGTGCAGCCCTTGCTACTCAACTAGCTGGAGTTTTGGGTACCTCTTTAAAGCTTAATATGTTTATTTTAAAAGGAGATTCCATTCTAGTTGTTTTAGCTTGACAATTTCCTTCTCAAATTATGGATTGGCAAATAGAACTTGTAATTAAAGACACTATATCTAGTTTTCCATCCTCTTCCTTGTGGGAGGCTAGAAACGCCAATAAAGTGCAAACTTCTGTGTCCATTATGTGGCATATAGGGCTGCGACAAGGGTTCTCACGGACTACATTCCCTCCTTAGTCTCTCCCCTTTGCTCAATTCTCATTTGTAGTAGAAAAGATCCACCTCCACCTCCACCTCCCTCTCTCTCTTGAGGTCTTTACTATGTTTGGTTTGGTTGGTTTTTAATGTACTGGTTTGTTACAAAATAATAATAATAAATAAAATGTTGTGAAAATAATTTTTAAAATGGACAGAGAACATGGAAATTAGACCAAGGCAGAATCTTGCTAGGCCAAAATATCCATGAAAAAGGTATTAATTAATTATAAATTTATATTTGATGATTTAATTAAATTCTAGAGAAGTTGAGTTAAGTTTTCTTAAATTGTGTGTTCAATCCATTTTAATTAAGCATTGGACAAAAAATAAGTAACTAATTTAGGAGAAGGTTCACTTTGACTAGGGGTGCAAACGAGCCGAGCTTAGGTGAGCCTGGGCTCCCCAGGCTTAGCTCATTTATTTTTGGCCCAGGTTCAAGCTCGAACTCGAGCTCAAGTCGAGCCTGGCTTCGTTGCTTGAGCTCGGCTTGGGTTTAAATCAAGCTCGAGCTCGACAAACACTCCACGATCAAAGCCAAATCGCCGAACTTAGAGCCAAACCTCAAGATCGGACCCAACCCAAACCAAATCAAACCCCCTCAACAAACACAACCCAAACCACCGTCATTTTCAGACCACCCTAACCTTCTGGAAGAGAGAGAGACTCAACGATGAGAAAGAGATTGTCTAATCAAACCCAACCCTACCTAAACCAGATCAAACTCCCCGCCGAACCACACCAACCAACTGTCACTGTTTGAGAGAGAAAGAGAGAGAGGGCAAGCTAGCATTTTCTTCTCGAGTCGACGAGCGAGAGGGAGATGTCAAGCGTTTAAGGGAAGGGAATAAGTGCTTAAGGAAACGAAGGAGCCAAGGCTTTTGAGGATATAAGGAAAAAAGAAAGAGGCGCAAAGATATTTGGGGCATAAAGGGGCATGTGTATGGTGGAGATGGAAGACTAAGCATGGAAAGACACATGGACATTAGCTGGCGTGCACTAGAGGAATAACTGAATAAGTGGTTTTGTGGCATCACTGGCATATATGCACTCGATGGGCTTATTGTTATATATATATATATATATATATATATATATAATATTATATATTTATTTATTTATATTTATATATATACACGAGTTTATACGAGCAAATTCTCGAGTTTAGCCGATTCGAGAAAGCTTACTTCATTTAATATTGGAGTCGAGTTCAAGCTAAGCTTATGTGAGCCAAGCCTGAGCTTGCTCACGAGACACTTCGGTCACATAACACCCCTAACTTTGACCATTCTTGACTCTTCTCCAAGAGAAAATTCAAAGACGAAATTAGAATTTTTTTTTAATTTGTTTAAGGTAAGATGAAAAGTTAAGGCTTTGTTTGGCAAAGCCTTTTTTTTCCTTTGTTACTATTTATACACTGTATCTCAAAAAATATATATTTTTTAATTTTTTTTACTTTTTATATCACATCATCCACTTTTTATTACTATTTAAAAAAAAAAAAAAAACCACTACAAAACAAAACATTTTTACTTTTCCATACTACTTAATTTTTTATTTTTTTTATACCAAACATTCTTTTTTATCTTTTTTCACATTAACTACAGTGTCTAAAGAAAATGCTTTGCGAAACAAAGCCTAGATGATTTTCAAAATCCAAAACTGGGTTTTTTATATCCAAAGTTAGATGACTCTTAATGCTAACATGACCGTCCTAACCAATTTTTGAATAATTTTTTGTTTTTTAAGAGCAATGACTGATTTAAAGACATGATATAGAGGTGAACCCCTAGTACTTTGACATCGCTCATCCAAATTCGAATACCAGCCAACAATATGAAGAGAAGAATACCCACAAATTTTGTTATAGTCATTTAACAAAAGTGTTTTTGTTGATGTCCGGTACGACTTTGGAGTTATATAAAGGAGAGAGAGTTCCAAGCAAGTACAACAATTATTACCAAATAAATACATATTTGTATGAGAAAGGCCAGTTATACTTGGAGACTAAAAGGGCTCTAGTGGCCGACTCCAGGGCTCGGAACTGAGTGCTGCAAGATACGATCCATCTTGCCAAGATGAGAAAAGATGAGGCTTTCGTTGATAGCCATTGCATCAACTTCTTGATCACCTGATGAAGAAGGCACCTCCTCTCTGATATTGTTCCAAGCCTCCGGAGATGGTAGCAAATAGAAAGCAAAAGCAAAGAGGATTATGAAACAAATAGAGCTTAAACGAGCCATATATCTTGTATAGCAAACTTGTGGGTTGTAGCCTATTTATAATAAACATGCTATGTTCTGTGACCTTTCTATTTGCATGTACATTGAGCATTCAAGCACTCAATTTAGGTAAAATACCATTTTCATATTCTTGTATAATCTGTTGTTTTCACTTATTGGAGCAAGGCTCTTCCTCGTTCAATGGCTTAGCACGCAGTGGCAAGGAATTGCCTTGATTTTGACACTAAACAGTGTTCCTTAGTGGTGTCATTTTGTTGGTTGCATCGGAGACTTCACAATTTGAGAACCCATCTATTCTTGTTGAGTGAGTGTTGGAATCAACCTTCCCGGCGCACCAAAACAAGATGGATAGAATCATACGACTTTTTCTTGTTGTAAAGTTATTTTGATGGTGCAAAATTTCTTGTTGACACTAAATAATATATATTAAACAGAAAATTAATAGTACGATAAATAAAATACAAGACAATAGAATTAGAGTAATGAAATATCTCATAATGTAATAAAATCACGTAAGAGCATTGTCTTTATATAAATGTTGATTTCGTGCCCCTGAGCATTCAACTAGGTGTGATCGGATCTCTTGATATACAACTTCCCAATTATTGGACTATCGCGTCTACCTTAAGGGCATATTTCCAAACACAAAGGTCAAATGAGCAATCCCTTGATGATTTTGCCAAATGAAATGGAGAAGTGATAGGATAACCACAATATGACCAAACAAGGTTAATTATGCCCTTTAAGTATCTCAATAATTTAGAGATAGCACTTCAAAAATAAAATAAAATCTAAACATAGCATCCCAATTCTCAATATTAGGATTATGAGTATATCAACTTAATCTTCCAAACACATATGCAGTATTAGAGTGTGTACTATTTGTCAAAAACATCAACCTACTAATGATTTATTCATATTTCTCTTGTGAAACACCATCATCATGATTCTTAACCAAGTTTATTTTTGAATCATATGGTGTAGACATAGGTGAATAATCAAAGTGCTGAAATATTTTAATTAGCATCTTTTCAACATAACGTATTTGAGATAGCATGATACAATTGTTATATCTAATAACTTTAATTGCATCTTCTAATTCTTCTCTAAATAGCTCATATATACATACATACATCAGACGAGCATCTTGGTGGTCCTCACATAACACCTCGTCTGTATGCTCTTCAGCGCCATTACAAATGAGCTTCTTGAGCAGTCCTTCACAACTATGCCTTTATCAAATTGGCCATAATTCCTTAATAGGCTACAGACAATCAAGAGATAAGCATAATTTTAAACTAGGGTGTAGTACAATCCGTCTTCCCTAAGGATGGCCTATAAAATCCTATTGATCATGTGTAGTTAAAACTATTGTATAACTATCATTCATATAATCACAAAAAATATGAAGGTTTGAGTTTAATCAATATAAAAGATTTCCAAGACAATAGAAGAATTTCATAATGCTTGAAAGATTAATTCTCATAGTTATGCAACTATCATGCATATAGGAAAAAAAAAACACAAATTAAAATATAATTGAACCATTGTTACTTGTACAAGTGTAAAGAGCTATATCAACGCCCTATTATAGAATTAGTTGCTTATGTTGGTGTTGAGATACCCTCCTTCCATATTCATCTTCTCTTCAACTCTTCAAACACTCAACAAGATATTTTATGTCTAAAACTAAGACACACATTTCTTTGAAGCTTAGAGGCCTATTTATAGGGAGTAAGAGAATCCTAAAAACCCTAGGAGTCCTAGAAAAATTGTAGACAATCTCCTAGTTGGACTAGGAGATTGAAAACCATTTCCCAAATGGAGTTAGAGCTATGCCACGTCCTAGAAGCCCGTGTGCGCTCGAGCCCAAGGAGTTGTGTGCTCGAGCCAAGGTAGTATGCGCTTGAGCCTAGTTGCTAGGGCACTCATGCGCAAGTGTGCTTGAGCCCTTCTTCTTGTGTGCTTAAGCGCAGGTGTGCTCGAGCTCTTCTGTTTGTGTTCAATCCCAGTGCTACCAATAGTTTCTCAAAGTGCATTTTGAGCCCAAATCAATGGTATTTCTTGTATCATTATTAAAAACCTAAAAACACTAAAACAATACAAAATCAAACAAATAACAATGTTAAGGAATTAATATATGCAAGTTAGAGGCTTGAATGTGCAACATTCGGTGCTTATCAGTCGGAAACTATCGACGATTGACTAATTCATAGGAGATATGGAGTTTCTTGAGATTAGTCGGATAGTATTGACGATTCATCGAGGGATTCTTGAAGTTTTCAAGTTTGTTGACAGTTCTCACAAGGAAGAATGTTTGGTATGTTTGGACGAATGATTGTGAGTGGAGCTTTTAGGATTTGAAGAAGCAATTGATAGCAACACCAGTGTTGACGCTACCAGTAGAGTCGGGAGGGTTTGCGATTTAGCGACACCTCAAAATATGGTTTGGGGTGTGTCCTCTTATGCAGAATGAGAAGTAGGTAGCCTATGCCTCATGACAACTAAGGAGTTATGAGTAGAACTATCCAGTACATGATTTAAAGCAACTAGCAATGGTTTTTGCACTCAAATTTGGAGATACTATCTTTATGTGAGATTTACACAGACCACAAAAGTTTAAAGTATTTCTTCACTTAAAAGGAGTTGAACATGAGGCATAGGAGATAGTTGTAGTTGATTAAGGATTATGAATGTGATATACTTTTTTCATTCGGGAAAAGCCAACTACTGGTTGACACCTTGAGTCAAAAATCAACTAAGGAGTTGGGATTAATCACCTAGTTTCTTTTTTATATCATGTTTTTTTTTTTGTCTACGTCATGTTTCAAATTCATTCCTATTGGTGGTTTCAAATGTCTTGCTATAATTTGTAAGAATTATTTGTTTTTACTTTTATGAGTTTTCTCTTGTTATAGATATAACTTTTTGAGAAGTCATTTCCATTTATAACTTTAATTGTTTATAGTGCTTTTCCATAAATTTATGTTATTATTATTTGCACTTCTATTTACTCTAGCATTATGCTTAGGAAAAAAAATACTATAGTATTACATGCTTTTCACTATTTTTAGACAAATAATTTCCTTCAAATTACAATTGAAATAAAAGCTTTGATGTAATATATCTTTTGTGTTTAATGGATGCTCCTTCTTCACTTCTTTAAAGTTGCTCTTTTCTATGTTTTACTTGGACTTTTGTTACAAATCACAAATTAATTACGTAAATAATCTTGTAAAACCTTTTGTCTATAGCCAAAACATATCACTTGAACGAATAGTTGGTAACTTGGATACTTTATATTTCAAAAGCCATAATCCATAAACAATTTTGTTTGAATAAGAAGATTTGCATAAAATATATATATATATATATATATAATTTTAAAGTAAATGCCAACATCCAAACTCTCTCCCCAACCCAATGCATAGCGTGTGTAATCACTAACAGCATTATTAGTAGTTTGCTTACCTAGGCCAATTGTAGATTACCAACTTCTTGGCAAGATCCCTGTGGTTAAAAACCACCAAAATATCATTTTTTTTAAATGGTGCCAAGCCACTCAATTGTTATAATGCTACATGGTCTAATCATTATATATTATTTCCCAATTTTAACTTCCAAACAAGAAATCTTTTGAAGTGGTACTAGCAAACCTATGGTCAATATGTCTTTGCGAAAAGCTATGATTTTTGCTCATGGAGATGATTATCCTTGCAATATTCAAAGCTCAAGCTAATGTCCTTGCCCCTCCCTCTCTTTCTCCAACATCACTCCCCATTCGTCTTTTCAATCCTCTCAACATGGCTATCATGATCATAAAGGTCGTTGCGCTGAATGCACAACTAAAATATGTAGACATACCAAAACCCACTGTAATGGCGCGTTGTGTTACTTTTCAGTTTTTCTATTGCATTGATCAGATTAATTTTTATGCCAATCTTGAAAAAATTTCATATTGGTTTGAAACGATGTGACCGAAAATGCTTCAAGGGTCTGGAAGTTTCAGAACCTCGCCATGCACAGTGTTTGTTAAATTATCTTTATGGAATCATCTAAGATGTCGTCTCGAAGTGGAAGTTTCTCCTTCATGGGTATGAATTCCCACACGCATGAGCAAGATATCTTATCTACTACATGTTTATTTCTTCGGTGCAAAGTTATGTGGATGTTTCTTTTAAAAAGCATGTGGGTGCGAGTTGGTTTGCATTTTTGTAGCTTCTGTAAATAGACACGTGCGGTGCAAGAATAAGTGATTTTTTTTTTTTAACATGTCCACACAAGGGAAGCGGGTGGAGAATTCAAACTTGTGACATTCTTCATTAAGTGTGGTCTATAATCAATTGAGTTAAGGCTAGTTAACCTTGTCTATAAAAGTTGTAAGAAGAATAGAGAGAAAGTTATACAAATTTGACTTCTCTTCTCCGATGAGTCTCTCCTAACAGTTTTTGTTTTTTGTTTGTTTTTTTTTTTTAATGCGACTCGTCCCATTTTCTTCTTCCCATATATATATGACTCTCCATGTTTTGTTTGTGTGTGTTTCTTTCGTGAAACTTTCAATGTGTGTGTGCTACAGTGCTATATATATATATTTTTTTCCGAAACTTCTGGAGAACATTTTTCTGATGGGCTGCGCCAAGAATAGATTCACATTTTTATATATTTCCAAGGTACAAATAGAAGGTTCAATGTTTGTTATTTAATTTTATTGTCCACTAATGTGGTCTTTTTTTTGTGCACAAATTATCAATAATAAAATTATCACCAGCAATAAAAGAATTCTTGTAGGATATAACTATATTAAGGGTATCAAACCTTAAAGTTTGCGGCATTGTTATTCAGCTTGTCAAGATAAAATAAAAAGAAGATTGTTTATTTTTGTTTATAAACTAAATGCATAAAAGTAAAGATAAAGTAAATTGTATGGAAGAAAGAATAGGGGATTGACTTTACCATTAATCACATAACAATAGGTAATCATAAATTAATAGGGAAAATTCATTCTATGCATGATAAGACTCGCATCACTCGAATAATCAAGAAAATATCATTATTAAGAAATAAGCATAATTTATCTTTCTATTCGCATGGACCGTCTGCCTAATCTTTAGATGCGGTACGGTCCGTCTTCCTTAGGTATAGACTATTAAATCTCTTGATTAGTTATACGCAATCAAATGATAATCATCACTCATCTTTGGTTAGTACAAATTCTCTACCTAAATTACTAAATTAATGTGTAAAACGATTCGTCTTCCCTAGTTGTAATGGGGCTCAAGGAATACTTGAGATTACCTGGAAGTGGTTCTAGCTCAAGTTCTAATGGGGGCTCAAGGGAAGGCATGTGAGGAGTAATTAGAGGCAGAGACTCACTTGGTTCTTTCCTAGGTGCAAAGTCCATAGTGGCAGTAGTATCAAGTGAGGAATTAACCTCGTCAATGTATTGCTATGTATCAAAGTCATTAAACCCGAAATGAGTCAGACAAGCCTCCAAGGGAACCTTCAACAGATCTGGATCTGTAGGGGACTCAATTTGCTCCTCCTCCTATTCTTCCTCCTTGTCAATCAATTACTATCCCACTCTTATCAATAAATTTAGCAAGCAATTGATTGCTCGCCTGAAGTCTGTTGAGAGTGGCCAATACTTTCTCCTTAAAGTCAAAATTCCTAGGAGGAAGTGAAACTGATTCATAATGAGGAGGATAGTAATTGGATGAAAGATGGACAAATTGACCATCCAACTACGAATATGTTTGATTGTTCATTTCATAAAATTGTGAAGCATAATTTCCAGTAGCTTGGCTTGCCATGAGAAATTAGAATAGTTGCTCCATCCTGGTTATAGAAATTAGAATAAGGATCATTCTCTGGTCCAAAAAACGTTGTGTTCATTTGCTCATAAGAATAATCACAAAATTGTCCCGTGGTTGGACAATTTCTAATATGGTGAAAATGACTATAGCAATATGAACACAATTCATGTGGTGTTGAAATAGCAGAAGAGGTGGTAGGAGCAAAATCAACTAATAGTTGGTCTAGCTTTCAAGATATAGCATCCCGTTTGTTATCCAAAGGTGTCCTAGTGTTAGTTGGAGCATGCTGTACAGAATATTTACTAAAATTCTCAAAAGAGTAAATGCTTCATTCTCACTGTTTAACATGAACGTACCCCTACATGATCCAAAATAAGATTAAATAAAAATAATGGTTAATAACTTTTTTGGTACCTTGGTTTTAACGTTTTTATTTTTTCTCCTTAGGTTTTAAAACTAGACAAATCTGGTACCTCACCTATAGGAAAAGACAAAATCAATACCTCCGTTAGTTTCTTTCGGTCCTAATTAACGGAATTTCCACGTGTCACTCCCATAATACGCCACGTGTCCTAAAAATTAAAAATAAAATAAAATAACTTTTTTTTTAAAATGAAAATTTTATGGGGTGGCCGGCCACCCCATTTTGGCCGGTCACCCCCATTTTTCAAATGTAACGGGCTAGCTTCTCTCTCTCGTAGGCAGAACACTATCAACAACTCTCTGCAGCTTGGCCTCTCTCTCTTGTTGCCTAAGCTCTCAGATCTCCTGCCAGATGACATCTTACAAAGCTTCAGATTTATGGAACATTTGTGCTTTATTACTGTGAATAAATTGAAACCTTGCTCGGAAAAAGCAAGAAACCATAAGTATGGACCTTCTAATATCCTGTCAGAGAGATATGGAGGAATAAATGATAAGAATAATACAATGCTGTTTTACATAATAAGAATAATACAATGCAGATCTGAGAAATTGCAGATCCTTCATTTGGTTCCAAATCTTTTTTACTCAAGAAACCAGAGTACCAATCAAATCCTTTAGCTCCTATCTATATTCTGGATGAGGTCCCCTATCTCCTCTCTTTCTCCCTCTCTTCCCCAGAGAGATTCCCAAATCTCTTTCAAAGTCTCCCGCGTATAAACATTGCTAACATGTTTCATTCTACAGCCTAAGTGAAGAAGACGAGCACAAATAAGATGATAAACAGAACCACCAAAAACAATATCATCATAATCTGGCCCTTCACACCAGCCTTCTTCATGACCATAGCAACCTTTTTCTGCAAGGAAAGATTAAAATTAACATTTTCACCTCTTGCTACATATTAGTAAATTAAAGTAACGAAGTTTATTTGAACTTGTTTTTGCTGGACGTTGAGTAGCCCTACTCCTGAATTTTAGATCACTGGTAAGAAGCCCCTATTCGACAAAGATCGGAAATAAACCTAGTTCAGACTTATTGCAGAGGCTCACCTGAACAAAATCGAGACGATTTGATGTACTGTCCATTTCCATACCCAATTCATCTATAATTTTCTCCTGGGGCACCCAAAGATTACATTATAGTCTAACAAATCAGCAAAGATGACCCAACAATGAACTTTGACCAAAAAAAAGTTGACTAGCAGATACAATCATACAAGTGTCACTCAAGCATCAAAATGCTTAAAGCGCGGCCACTGTTATCTCCTTTAGAATTGTGGTAGAGGTATTATCAAGAACATTAAAAAAGTCTTACATGTGCAAGGAGCTCTTCATGTATAGTAAGCCCAACACCCCCAATTCTCTCCACGCTGGCACTAAGTTCATCCAACTCCTCATCCTGCTGTCTACAATCACCAATTGACAAACATATATAATAGAGAACAAACAAGATAACAGAAAAAAACCATGTTTCTCACAAAAAATTAAAATATATATATATATATAAAAGAAGATTATCTGATTAACATGGAGTAACCTCATCTAATCTACTATGTAATGCTGCCTTGCCTTTTCTAATCCTAAAAGCATAGCTTCACCAAAAATCTTGTCTTGACTAAGCAAGTTTTGAAACACCGGTTAAAAATATTATTAATCCTTAGTTTAAAAGAAATAAATATATAGTAAAAAGCTCAAAATCATGAAAATAGTAAACAATAAATATAGCATTGTTAAACCAAATACATCGCCTACAATGAAAGTAAAAACGTTAGAAACAAAATCTTCTTTAAGAGCGTCTAAGGTGTAAGCTAGATAAACAATATGTTGATTCTCTTCTCTAGCAACTGGCTCAATGCGGTAGCATCATCCTTGTCATCAGTAAGGATTATAGTAGTCATCACAACAAAATGTTGCATGCTAATTATTTCAATTAAAATTAGTAATTTGTTACAAAACTTGATTTCATTCCAACAATTATTTTTATTGGTAATTTACACACCTACTGCAATTTTATTGATAGAGAGTTATTTTAGTTAAAGTGAGAAAGGAGCATAGTAGTCATCACAATTAAATGTCACAAACTAATTATTTCGATGAACATTGGTATTCAACTCAACTATAAAACTTAAACTTGCAATATTTTTTCTAGTGACACTTTACACAACCCACAATGGGTCTTGAAACCAAGACCTCACCATCCACCTTGTTCTTATTGGTGGAGGAGATGCCATTTTCTTTTTCTTCTTTTTTTTTAAAAAATTTTTTATTTTATTCCAGTGATGAGGCGAACATTATCAAAAAATTCAATTCCAAAAATCAGAAGAGAAAGGTCGGAGATTGCAAAAGCTTCATAATATTTCAAAAATCCTGAGGGAAGTCAGAGATTTCTTTGTCTACCTAGTCAAATTATAATACTAGATAATATTTACAGAATTTTGATGTTATTCTTAAAAATAATAAACATATAACATGCAGATTCATTTTTAGCTAATAACTGAACAGGCCAACATAGATAATAGTTCAACTAAAAAAATCCACACATTCCAAAGGATAGGAGAGGTAGATATTAAGCTAAATATGTTGCATGTGTCTGTGTGTGGAAGGAAAAGAAAGAAGCAATAGAGTTACTTTATCAGAAGCAGCTGTCTATCTGACTCTGATGATATGAGGTCATCATTGTCTTGGCCAGTGTAGTGGTTAGATCTATCTGTCTGGTGAGAACCTGGCATCCTCATTAGTTCTCGGCGCATTCCACTCATACTAGTAGTGCCAGTCCCATTCAACTCCTTTCCAGCTTCTACTGCTCTCTTCACAGCACCCACCTATTATAGTCCAGTCATTTAGCCACCATGCACATACACACCAATGCCAAAAGCTTGCAATGTAATACAGAGTATAATTCAAACTATACTTTCAGTTTTAAAAATTAAAATTAAAAAAAAAAGTAGTAACATACACAATGTTAAAAAAATACACAAATTTATACGTTAAATCAACCTGAGTACAAGCAGTGCTGGTCCATCTTCTTCGTTTTTCGAGTTCCGCTTCATCAATGCCATACCAAGATGGATCTCTAGCTGCTACAGAAATTGTTTTGTCCAATTCATCCACCTTCCTATCAAGAAAGCAGGCTTTCAGTAGTTGCATACTGAGGTTAATTCATCGAACTTAAAGTCCAAAAACTCATCTAGCAAGCTTCATTGTCAGAGACTCAGTATAGGATCTTTGACTGCTATTGAAATAACAAGGTCTCAAAGCAGGATGAGAGCACATCAATAAAAACAAGAAAATTTATTTAACTTTAAATCACATGATAGACACCTATGGTTAATCTTTCCCAATAATGTATTATAAGAGGTAAAATTAGTTCTAAATTAAGCATGGTATTTCCAAATGTACCTGCCACTCAATGTTCTCACAACCAGAAAGCAGTTCCTTTGTGAGATGTACTTGCTCTCCAGTATCAGAAGGAATACGCTCCCATTGGTGAAAAGTAGATTGCAACTTATCAATCTGAACGGGAAGATAATCAAATGGTCAGACACTCAATATATATTACGTAACTACGTACTAATGCCACCATCACCAGAGTCCAAACCAAAAACTAAAATAAAAACCAAAAGCTTTTCTAAAATAAGTCATGGACATCATGTCAGTGAGCAGGCATGCAACTGCGCTTCAGTGTCTATGTGTGTGTGAGAGAGAGAGATTCATGTTGCAACACATGCTTTTTCTTCTCTAAAAGTACCCCCAGATTCCCAACAATTTCAATTAGCCTGAAACAATTATGGTACAATTATATCAGCCCAATGAAGCCCTGACTGATATTTTAGCTAGAAACAGCCAAAGGTTGATAAAATTAAATCATTTACAAGGGAATAGAGAAGATAATTGAGAAAGCTAATCACTCTTTTAAGCATCTAAAGCTAATCAGTCTTTTAATTAACCACACATCATCCTCAACCATATAACCAAAGGAGCCCAAAAATCAATACAAAAGCACCTTGATCAGTCTCAATCCCAAAATCTCCTGATACAGCAGCAGCCATAGCCTGGAACAACCCTGTTAGGAAGCCCAGGAATAAAGGTTTGGCATTGTGCCAGTTAAGAGCCCCACTTTACTTCAGAAGCTGATTTGGTCCGGGGTAATTGTTTGGGCCTCAGTTGTTATGACATAGTTTGAATTGGCACAGCTAGTAAACAAAAGGACAAACATATAGTGATCTCCCTAAATGCACGACTTTCTAATAAAAATCCTATTTATTTTTTAAAAAAAGTAAGAGAAAAATAGGAAACTGAAAAGTAAAACATTCCACTTTTAGAAAGTGGACATGTATTTTCTGGCTTCCCGAAAATAAAAACAAGACATTTAAATTGGAACATAAGAAGTAATAAAAAAACTGCGCAAACCATTGAATTGTTGAGCTACAATCAATGCATATAAAGGAGTGACTGATTTGTTGAACATTACAGATCTGCTAAATTTAAAATGTTAACCTATGATGGTTTATTATGTTGCTCTTGTATACTCCTCATTTACTAAAGGTGATGCACCTTTTTTTGAGCTCGTTTAATTTTACTACTTATCAAAAATAGGTATACAAGCAATAGGACTATCTTCTATAGCATTGTGACTGTTAACACTGAAATTAGGAATCAAGGTTGAATTTTCAGACAGCAGTTTGTTGAAGCAAGAATTGAAAAGAAGAAAACAGCCCAAGCAGTCAGACACCTAGGTTTTCTAAGCAATAAAACCTAGGAAGTATAAGGCGGCAATCACACCCTCAAAGCTCTGAGAAGAGCTGCTGCAATTTTATTGAACTTCTATTTGCTCTTGATAAAAGTTCTCTTTACTAAGAGCTGCTACAGTCCATAAGTAATTTCCCAGAAAGAAAAACTTACAGATTCTTGAATCTCTTCTTTCACTACGTAAAATGGATCTTGAGCAGAAGGCATCTCGTAACTTGCGACAGTAATTTAACCTGCATACATCCAGAAACAAACTTCCATTAGCAGGATTAGATCAACTCCATGCATGCTGAAAAGACAGAATACACAGATACATATGAATAATTTGGAATTAACCACCTTTAAAGGTTCTACACCATTAAGTAAAACAAATAACTAAATGTAAAATAACTCAAAAATTTAACGAGGGAAGAATACACTGACTTTAAGGGTGCATTTGGGAGTGCAATTTAGAAAGAATAATCTACGTTTTTAAAAGATATCGCAAAACATAAGGCATTTGACATTTCAACTTAAAAAACACTTAATCTAAAATAGGAAAGAAGAAAAAAATCATGATTTCTATAAGCAGGTGAAGGGATGCTTATTTGAAAAAGCGTAAATTTAAACCAAAATCACGACTTCACATAACAAATATTTGATTAAAAAATATATATATACTTTTTAACATATTTTACCATACACCTTTGTGATTTTAAAAAGTAGAGATTTCAAAAACGCAATTTTGAAAAATGCAATTTTTAAAATCGCACTTATTGAAACCGCAATTTCAAACAAACCCTAAATCAGATAAATTTTCAAGGGTTTCTAAAACCAATTAATTTGCACTTATTCTTTCTTGACTAAGATCGTAGAAAGGTGCACTAGCTCTGAGTGCCATTGTATAGAATCTACAAAGAAACCCATGAGTTAACGAAGAGAAAGAGGAGCTCTATGAATCAAACGGAAGGGGGATTGAAATCGCCTTTTTGAGAAAATTGAATTAATGAATAAAGCTTGTTTGTCAAATTAAACAAACCCAGAGGCTTGTGCTAGTCAAGACTCAGGTTGCTATTTTACTGCCAATTTTTATTGATCTCTGTATAAATTTACAGGATGTTAGTGTTTTTGGTAGTGATTTTGTTTTTCTGATTTTGTCTTCAATTACTACTACAATGATTGATCTTGAAAAATAAATCTGGTAATTTCAATTCAATTACACAAAATCAACAATCTGGTAATTTCATGAGTTTTAAGATTTAGGCAGCGTACCTGGTGGCCTGATTTGGTATAGGATAATTTCTGCACAAACTTGTCCTCAAATCCACAATTGAAAAGGGAATCGATTGCTTCTATTCTAAGGGTGCCAGATAGTGCCTGCCTGATTTGGTGAGATAAGCATTGCTAGTGATGGTATTACTTCCTGTTCCTTCACTATCACTGAGTTCAGGGAATGGTAATATAGTGGTCCCATTGCACAGTAACAATTCCAATCGAATAGGCTCTCCTAGATCGTGGCAATGGCGTCTCCACGGGCATAAAAGTACATGCTGAGGCTAAAAAGACCAAATTATTGGGCGTTTTTTTTTTTTTTGTTGAATAAGAAAAAGGTTACCGACAGGATCATTTTCACTCCTCTCCGAAAGAAAGAAAGAATGCGGGACGATTCTAAAAACAATAAAGGGTGAGGTCCAAGGATAGGCCTAAAACAAATTAAAACAGTATAAAAATAAGATAAACAAGTGATTTGGTCCTTTCAATGGATCGTATCCGCATAAGACGGTTTCAAAAGTAAAAAAGACAGAGATACCCGCCCATGATCAATATATAAAAATTTCATACATTGTTGTTTAAATATTGAGGTAGGATAATTAGATGGTTCTCCTGCCCTTTATTTTGTTTAATTATTTGTTTTTGACATGAGAAGAACCTAATATATAGCCTCGAAGAATTATAAAGATATTGAAGTGTCAATGAATATTATATGCTGAAATTTTAGAATCTTCAATAAATATATCATATTAAAGTAGTTTCAGGTCTAAGTCAATTGATGATTCTACATTAATTAATATGAAATACATTATACAATATGGTTATAAACTTGTAGTGCTCATGGGCGGGTCGTTACAAATACCTTCTGGACAAACTACTGCTTTTCAACTTTTGGGAGTATTAATTTTCCTTAATTGAGTGCAGGCGATAACTTCATGTGCAAAGGCTTTTACAGCTTTTGCTGCTCGGGTGTGCTTGGGAACTAGATGTTTCAAGTCAGAGGCCATTAGAACGAAGGCTTCTACTTTGAGTGGGTTTTGACAGTTTTGGTAGAGGTTGGGAGCTCTTTGTTTGAGGGGTTGTGGTTCAACCATGACTTTACAAGTTCTTCTCCGTAGAGCTCAAATTTCTCAATAAGTTGATGACTTCCATGACCATTACTGCCTTTGAAGCACCATACACGCCTTGCGTGATGAAGACCATCTCAGTAAGCGGTTGTCCCTCTGAGAATGTAGATGTCCTCATTGTAGTACTTTGGCTTCAGATATTCGCAGATCCGTTCCGGCAGATTTTGACCACCTTGATTTTCAAAATTTTGAACCACCTAGCTTGCAAAAAACGAAGAATATATAATAACGAGGGTACGTGTATTATGGATATTCAACTATCAATTAAGCACAAAAAAGACTCACATTTTTTAGTAAGGGTAAACAAAGATAGTGCTTAATCTCTGTAATAAGATCTTTAGAAAGATGAGACATCGGTTTGTCCATGTCAATATCATTATTTTTTCAGTTTGTGTTGTATGCAGGTGATGATCCGCTCTTTCAGATTGTCAGGGAGATGGTTTCTAGCCATCCACAACTCTATTTGTGATCTTATTCGTATCATTTCCTCATCCTTTTTTTGCTTCTCAACTGCCTTCTTAGCTGTCCTCTCCGCCTTCTCATCTGCCTTCTTAGTTTTCCTCTCCTTGCCATATGCATATATGTCTATTGCACAAATTTGGTTTATCAAATTACAAAAAATTTAATTATTTATAGTACTAATATATACAATTCACATTCTCGTAACTAATAGTGCAGACTGTGTAGTCTACTAAAAACTTTTAACTATCAAAATTACTATTTAATAAAATAGGAAAAATACTTTTAACCCCACAAAGTTGGACTGCTTTTTTTCTTTCTTTTTTTTAATTTTTAAATTTTGCCTCCAATATTAAAAAAAAATTGCAATGTACCCTCCAAAATTTATGAATTATCAATGTTACCTATCCCTTAAAAATTTATGTCTTCTCTAGAGGACGAAGGCCCACGTGCAATACATTTTCCAAAAAAAAAGGAAAAAGAGAAAGAAATATATATATATATATATATATATATATATATATATATATATATATATATGTCAATCAATTTTATTTATTTATTAATTAAAAAAAAATGGGAATATTTAGGAAAGCAAGGGTGAAGTTGAGATAATTAGGGGAGATTTTGGAGCTACAAAGGTGCATGCTCCCGCCTGAAAAGACGTTTCTGTTAACGGAATGCTAAAGATTGATAATTAATCATGAGTTAACTTTAAATTTTTTTACCCCAAAAATTTACTCTTTGAGTTCATGAAAATGAAAATAAACTATTTAATTTTGATAATTACCCTTATTAAAATATTAATTTTAAAATTTAATTTTAAATTTTAAATTAAATGAACCTACCCATTTTGCTTGGGGTGGTTCACCACCCCTAGATCAATGGTTGGGCCAAGGGAGGTAGTTCAACCAAGCCAAACCTCAATTTTTATATTTTTTTCATTTTAAGATTTAAATTTAAAAATAATATTTTAATAAGGGTAAAACGGTTTGTTTAAACCTAGTTAAGATTATTAAAATTTGAGATAAAGTTTATTTTCATTTTCACTAACTCAGTGAGTAAATTTTGGATTAAAAAAAACTTAGGAAATTTTTAATTTTAAAGGGTTAACTCAGGGAGTTATTATACATTTTTCCTAAAACTTATGAGGATACATTGCAATTTTTTAAGAGGGATGATAAAAATCCAACTTTTTTGCCCAACTTTTGCCTTTAAATAAAAAAATTAAAAAAATTAAAAAAAAAAAAGAGTGTCTGAAGCAATAATGTTTTTTTTTTTTTTTGTCCTTTTAATTAGTGTTTTTTAAAAAATAAAAATTGCATGGTCAATTTTTATGAAGGAAAATGCATTGGGCAAAAAAATTGGGTCTCTAGCATTTTCCATTTTTTAAACATTGAAAGCTAATAATTTCAGAAATTTTTGAATCTACAAGACTTGTACATTAAAATTAGTCTATGTACGTAGAAAACTTTCAACTCTAATTAACCTTTCAAAATAATAATAATAATACAAATTACATATCTAAACTTAAAAAAGAAACTTTAAATTAATGCCTTTTCCCCATATAGTTGTGGCAGTGTCTTCCTTAAAACAATATATAATTGATCTTGGTTAAATGAATGTTTCTTGGCCATTTGAAATATCATGCATTATAGATCTTTTGTTCAAGAATGATAAAATCAAGATTAGAGGCACCGACAATGTTAGTCATGAAAAAAAAAAAACAAGCAGCTGCATGCAAATAATAATAATAGGCCTTAACAAAGATATAAAAAGATGATAATACTTTATTCCTTGAAGTTTGAATTGTTTTTTAATTTAAATTTCAATGTTTAAAAAACTGTAATGTACCTCTTAATGTTTCAAAAATTTGTAATTAACACCATCTGTTACTAAATTATATTAATTGCCATCTAATTAGACGTAAATGACATCACATGGGTCTCACGTGAAATTTTTATATTGCATCTTTCAATTTTGCACCCAACCTAGCTAGTGAAATGATGTAATTGTTCATCATTAAAACTTAAAGCTTGTTTTGATTTTTTTTTTACATTAGGAGGGTACATTGCAAATTTTTTAACATTGTGGTTCAAATTAAAAAATACATCAAACTTCAGAATGGTAAATTTTTTAAGTGGCTTATAATTATATGTATAAGGGTACTCTGAATCTTAAATAATAACAAATAAATAAATAAAAAGGTGCCGATGGAGCACTAACCTGGGCATTACCGATGAAGTACAAAACATTAGCAAACCATAAATCGAAATAAAAACTGCAAAAACGTTTTCCCATAAATAGGAGCTTGTTTCAAGGTTTTGACCAAAAGAACTGCAAAAATTGAGAACTATATTATCGACATTGCACAAATTCCTTTTTTGTTCATGTTCTTAATTAGTTTGCATATATGGTTCAACAAATGTGCAAGAACACTCGAGATTTTTCATCACAAAGAAAGAATGTTTGTATATTGATAGGAAAATAAATTAAAAACTATACTAGAGTGACAAATTAAATAGTTCAATATTTGCAAACCTCAAATTTCGAAGACCCCACCGGAAACAATATATGATCTTTTGTGGAATATTATTGGATGCCACAATACCAGTTTTGAGGGCATTCTCGAATATTCCAAATTCAAAGACCGTTGTATTTGGTGAATATATGGGGCAAGCATCATCTAACAATGCATAATTTCCTGCTGAATTGTGACCACATTTAAAAGTTGGGGTACATCCAATATTATTATTTACACATGCTACGTGCCAGCAAGCCGCCTCTCGTTGGACAGAGAAATAGTACCAAAGGGAACCAATTATCTAAAACACCAGCAAGACACTTACAGATAAGTAAGTTATATGCTAGAAAAAAAAAATTAAAGAATAAAAAAAACACTTAAAAGTAAATTATGCTGAAAAACAAGACTTATTAAAGCAAAACTGAAATTAAATAAAAAAAAATTAAGATGGGAAAATCAAACTTACATTGCTGGCAAAGATATATAAAAAATATTGAATGCAATTTTAATAACCCCTTTAGGGACTCTTTCGGAATCTCTGGTATTTTTCCTCCATGATAGGCAGATTCTAAGAACTCGTGCCACAGGTTGCGAGAAAACACAGAGGTTTAGGAGCATCGTTAATTTCGAGCTTCTCAACTTTGATAAAGTAATTGGAACAAGAACCTGAACAAATTACACGTACGTACGTAAGATCTACTTCCTTAAGACAGGGAAAATATATTAATTAAATAAATAGCTGAAAAGAAGCTGCAGAAAGGTCTCCTCTATATAATTACGTACGTACCTGTGGGATTGGAAGAATGGCGAGAATGTCAAATATTGCTGTGGACATCAAATACTGGTTTACTATTTGCCGAGGCTGTTGATGATCATGATATCTACGACTAAAGTATCCCAAGATGATATTCGCAATATTAAACAAATCAAAGACGGATCGGAGACAAGTAGCTGTAATCGTTAATCTTTTATCTAACATAACACACTTGTCATCCCGGTTGATCATAGGAATGTACAAGAACAAAGGGTCCACACATTGTATTGCAATCACACACGACACTAGAAATATCACATGCCACGTAAACGCGTAATTTCCGTTTGGGTCAAGCTTTGCATATAACCGATGATGTTGGCGACGTAACAATTGATTCTCAGTATTCCTGATTAATGTTAAGAGGACAATATATAGCTTAAATCTGTCGTCACAAATAACATTTTATTTAAGAATATTTTCTGTAATGTTGGTTTAATTTGATCCACTAGCCCAACCGTTGCCATAGGTCAGAAATCAACCTTTGATAATCATAATTATCATATCAAAAATGCATGTGGTACAAATATACGTACCCATTCGCTTGCCGACGCCCGTGTTCACTTGTCTCCCCAATCTCTTGCTCATGATCAGGCCCGAGTTGATGACTCATAATTAATCAACGTATCTCCAAATATTAATTAATGCTTCCTAAAAAAATAAAAAAATGATTAGAAGGCAGACAGTGCGTGCATGTACAGTACCATTTTTCATCGAATTCTAAGTGCAATTATCTCCCCATATTGCACTTGTTACATATTCGAGTAAGTTGAAGCAAATTTTTCAAAACTAGTTTTAAGGAAATTTGGATCTAATATTTGATTAGTAAAGGAACCCGGCCCCCAAATTTGCTGCAGGTTGTGTACCATATGATTTTTTTGTAGGTAAAAACATACGTAAAACTCTGCAGCAATAGGATCGGATGGAAATGGAGAAGGATCTTCTCGAAATGGAAGGGATTCATTTAATTGTTTTAAGAGGGTATTTTTGTAGAAAAAAAATGTAAAATGACAAAATTGTCTTCCTAAAAATAACTAACTTGTTACTCTCCATTTCAAATGAAATGGAGAAGAGGATCCAAGTCTGACGGATACAAGGGTGGCCCCTATGGACCATGGCCGGCCAGTGGCCGCCCCTAGTTCTCAAAACTTTTTTTTTTTTATATATATATATAATTTATATACACTGAGGCTAAAAATTTAAGTTTGACCCTCATGAACTCAACCATTAATTTTATGACCTATTATAAATTAATACCCAAATTTCATTTAAAAATTCATAAAAGACCAAATCATAGCCCTTTTAGCAACAAATGATCAATGTATAAAAAGTTCATACATTGTTATTTGCATATTGAGGTGGGATAATTGGATGGTTCTTCTACCCCTTTATTTTTTGTTTAATTATTTGTTTTTGAGATGAAGAACTTAATATATAGCCGGCCTTGAAGAATTATAGTACTGATATTAAAGTGTTAATGAATATTACATGCTGAAATTTTAGAATCTCCAATAAATATATCATATTAAGGTAGTTCCGGATCTAAGTCAATTGATTATTCTAGCTACAATGTGAAATACATTATCATATGGGTATCAACTAAGTTAAGGCACCAAAATAAACCAAAAAAATTAAACGGGGCCTTAAGTAAATTGATTGATATGAAGCAGAAAAGGTTTTTGTAAAATCGCTTATTATATATATAGCATATATATATACTAAACAATGAACCTGATAATCTCGAGGAGAGCAATGGAGATAGGGATCTGGGCAAAGCAAAGAGTGGCAGAAAACTAATGGATGTTTTTTTTGTAGGATTTGAGACTCCATCTGCAGCCGCAACTAATAAACAACATGATCAGCAACTAGATATTTATACGTTAATTTTTATTATTTTTTAAATAATATGATTATTATAAATCCACAACTACAAGCTACATGCACCACGTTTTTTCACCAAGAAAATAAGGCCCACATGTCCAACTAAAGAATTGTCCAATGCGTGTCCTGCATCACAAATTTAGGGGTAAAGCCAAGTATCTAAGAGAGAAAGGAGTTTTAGAATATTTCATTTAATTTTGTTAGTTGTTAAATATTTCGAGTAATGATATAAGGAAGACTAGAGTCATCTCAAATGTAATGTGACATTTAAAATCAGCATTAAATTTGAGATGATATTATTATTGAATTTGATATGTTGGTGATTTTAAATGTTACTTCATATTTAGAATAATTCTGGGAAGACTCTAGTTCTCCTTATATCATTACTCAAATATTTCGGTCACATGAAGAAAATGTTAAAATACTAACAAATAAAGAGACTTTAATTGATTTAAGTAGGGGAGTGGATGTAAACCTAGCTAATAATCTATATTCTGGTCATGACACTTGAGTTGGCTTGACTATATATATTGGGGTTTCTCATTGCTTCAGGCTTGATTGCACCAATTAATTTGATTTGGGAAGGCATTAATTAACCTAAAACACTTTTTCGTCAAAAATCAATATGTATTAACAAATGGGACCGATTTGAATGGAATGATGTGACAGTCTGATGAGTACGTGGGACATTCATTGAAATGCTTTATTATAATGGCTACGATCGATCTTCAATCTTTGATCCAACAACATGCAGACACTTTTATATATATCCAACGTAAAAGAACAAAGGGTCGACTGATACTGCATTAATTATTAATCAAACACAACACTACAGCAAACATTGATGAGGATTTCTTAGAATTCTTTCAAAATTTGACGGTGGCCCTTAAAGATTTAGATTAACAGTCAAGATTCAAAATTTAAGATTCTCAAATTTTAAAAGAATTTTAGGAGATTCTAATTCTGTAAACATCATGTTCCAATTCCGCCTTCCAAGCAATCACCCCTCTAAGTCAAGAATTGTTTTTATTCTTCTCTTTTGTCCACAATCGGTCGACTGATACTGCATTAATTATTAATCAAACACAACACTACAACAAACATGGATGAGGATTTCTTAGAATTCTTTCAAAATTTGACGGTGGCCTTAAGATCTAAATTAACGGTCAAAATTCAAAATTTAAGATTCTCAAATTTTTAAAGAATTCTAGGAGATTCTAATTCCTGCAAACATCATATTCCAATTCCACCTTCGAAGCAACCACCCCTCTAGGTCGAGAATTGTTTTTATTCTTCTCTTTTGTCCACAATCAGTCGACTGATATTGCATTAATTATTAATCAAACACAACACTATAACAAACATGGATGAGGATTTCCTAGAATTCTTTCAAAATTTGACGGTGGCCCTTAAGATCTGGATTAACAGTCAAGATTCAAAATTTGAGAAAGAATTCTAGGAAATTCTAATTCCTACAAACATCATATTCCAATTCCGCCTTCGAAGCAACCACCCCTCTAGGTCAAGAATTGTTTTTATTCTTCTCTTTTGTCCACAATCATCTCCATCTTTGGAATTAAACTCTTGCCCCTCGATGTCCTGATCCCTGAATACATAATATATAACAAGCAAAGAATCAAGTAATTAGTGATATAGATATATACTTTCTCCCTCCAGCTCGTGATGTTCTTTTATCTTTCAATCTAGTTGTTTAGAATATGCCTGCCTTAAAGCCATATGCTGCAAGTTTTTTTTTTTTTCAAATGTAAAATATTTTTCATATTTTAAATAAAACGTACAATTGACACATGACAAGTCAAATAAGAATCACTTAACATTAATTGATTGGATGTTTGAGATTGCATACTAGATGTCGAGCACCAACTTGCAAATTTCGAATAAAATGCAAAAATTGTAGCAAGCCAAAGATTGAAATACAAATCGTTCATTTCCTAATTCTACCTTCACCATTAAGAATACAAACCATTTTTGGGAGAATTTTTATTCTTCTTTTCCTTAATTAAGGTGCCGGATAACTCCATGTGCAAAGGCTTTTGTAGCAGAAGTTGCGCAAGCATGAATGGGAACTAGATATTTCAAGTCATTGGCCGTTGGAGCGAAGACTTCAATTTTTGAGTGGGTTTTTTATGCAGATCAGATCCAATTTGAAGCCTCTTTGCTACTGCGATCGATTGCATGATCGAGCGCCCACCTGCGATCGATCGCACCCACGATGGAGATCGATCGCAGAACTTGCGTCCAACATCAAAAGCTACAGAGGAAGCAACCAATGATGGGGGATCGATCGTACTTGTTGAGCGCCCAAGTGCACTCGATCACACCCGTGACTGGGCTCGAGTGCACACGGGGCTTTATGTTATATTTATGCGTTTTAATTATTAAACCGACATTATTTCCTTGTTTTAGTAGTATTATGGTTTTAGGAGTCTTTATTTTGTTATTTTATTAGGTTTAGGGTTATGGGGGTTATTTATGTAATATTTTTAATAGGTTTAGGGTTTGTAACCATAAATATATGCTTATAGCCTCCAAACAATGCAGTTTATGTTGTTTATCAGTTTTCATTGAATAAGAATCTCATAGTTAAGTTTTCTTCCCCATTTTTCCTTAAAAATGCTAGAGAGTATTTAGATTTTCAAAAAAAGTTCTTAGATCATTGATAGAATCAAGATCTAGAATTATCTATCCATTGCATATTTGTTGTTCTTCGCTGCAACCCACTAAGTCGTACTGCATCAATTTTGATAGTTTTGGTGGAGGTTGGGAGCTCCGATAGTTTGTGTGAGGGGTAGTGGTTCAACCTAACAACCTTCACTCTACAAGTTGTTCTCCATAAAGCTCAAATTTTTCAAGACTGGTGATCAGTGTCGTGATCATCATTCTCATGATCATTAGTGAAAATATACAGATGACTCCAAACAACACCTAGAGGGGGGTTAAATAAGTGTATGCAAATAATACGCGGAATTAAAAATTAAACAATCATACAACCAATCATTCACTGAAATATGTAAAGCAGTAAATTAATTTGACACGGATATTTTAGTGACGAAGTGAAAACCTTTAGAGAACTCTCTAAAAGGAAAAACCACTCCGGGACAGCCAAACCCAAGAAATCAATCTACTATAAAAGAATAAGGATTACAAGAAGTTCACACTTACAAAACCTTTAAAGTTGACCCTTCTTTGCGTAAGGCAAGCGACCTGCTTGACTTTTACCGCAGTAGCCCTTTCCAAAACCTCTAGAACAATTCTTCTACTTGATCTCCTTTACCAGAACTCTGGTAGACTTCGGTTGTTTCTGATCTATGATAAAGGCAAACCTTTAACTCTAAAAGAGACTAACCCTAGCGCTCAATATATTAACTAACCTTTGGTTGTTTCTTATTGCAAGCAAAGTGAAGATATATATTGAGTGGCACAAAGGCACTCTCAAGTGTTTAAATCCACACCTAACTGATCGGCACAATCTAAATTTATGGCATCATCAAAGTGTCAACAACAATGGAGGAATCTAACAGCTTGTCTTTTTCGCACACCATGAAAACCACCATCCTCCATGCATCTGCATCAATAATATTTCCTTTTCCCAAACCATCCAGAACAACCGATAACAACTCCAAATTACCTTCGTGACATAATCTGTCAACAAGTTTATTTATACTTGCCTGACGAGGCGCAAAACCTTTGAAGATCATTTCATCTAAAATAAATGCGGCTTCCTTAAACTGCATCAAATTAGTAAGCCCATCAAAAAGTGTCCGGTATGACACCATATCAGGAGGACACCCACGTCTCGGCAATTCTTCAAACAAATCTCTCGCTTCACTCCATTTCCCTTCCTTACACAACCCACCAATTATTACATTGTAGCTAATAACATCCGGCTTAAACCCCTTCTCCACCATCTCATCCAAAATTCTAAACGCCGCTTCAAAGTCCTTCTCATTGCAAAACCCATTGATAATCGCATTGTAAGTCACAGTATCAGGCTTGTACCCAATCTCTTTCATTTCCTCCAAAACCCCAAAAGCTTCTTCTTTCCTCCCAACCTTAAGAAGTGCACTAATCAAAGTGGAATACACCGCCGAATCCATTTTCAACTTACTTCTCAACATCTCCTCCTTAAGCCTAAAAGCCAAACTCACCTCACCAATCCCACAAAGCCCTCTAACCAATGATGCATACACAAACGCATTAGGCTTAACACCATAAACTCTCACCATATCCTCTTTCAACTTAAAAGCATCTTTCAACCTAGAATTCAAACAAAGCTGATAAATCAAAGTCCCAAATGTCACCACATTCGGAGAAACACCTCTTCTTTTCATTTCATCAAACACGTTCCATGCATATTCCAAATTCCCACTCCTACAACAAGAACTAATCAATATATTATACGTACACGCATCTGGGGTTCCATATTTATCAATACCCTGGAGAATTTCCCTCATTTTCTCAAATTCTCCACATTTGAAGAGCGCATCCAACAGTGAATTCATCGACTTCACGGTCCGCTTGCAACGGAAACCAGGTATTCGATCAAATGTCTGTAAAGCACAGTCGGGGAGTTTTGCGCGGCCATAGAAGGAGATGACATTGCAAAAGATGATTTCGCCGGGAGAAAAGCGCGTTTCCTGTTCTAGTTGGTGGAGGATTTGCTCCATTTCGTCGAACATCTTGGCGCGGCCAAGCTTGGTGATGATGAGGTCGTAGGAAAGGAGGGAGTAGCGGAATGGCTTCTTGGGATTAGAGTTAGGGTTCGGGTTTTGGAAGAGTTGGAGAGCAAGGGCGGGGTCCTTTTGGAGGCGGAGGAGGGAGGAGAGCCTGAAGGGAGAGAGTTTTGGAGGTTTCATTTCTTTGGGCTTTGAATTGGAAGGTCAGAGAGAAAGAGACAGAGAGTTTTGTACCGGAGTTGAATTCTGCAACTTGGGCAATTTTTTAACTTTTACTCTCAAATCAAAAACTTGTTATAATTTAATATATTCACAAGTGCACGAATTGTTTGCGGTTAATAGATTACAAGTGCAAGGTCGATCCAACAGAAAATTGTGTTTTTTAAAAACAAATTATATCTAAACTAATTAAATCTTAATGTAATTTCAAATTTCCAATAAAGGTTTGAATGTTGGTTTTTGAAACTAAAAGAAATCATAAATTAAATAAAATATTATAAACCAAAAGATAAAGTGCTAAGATTATGGAATCCGCACTCAGCAAATCATAGCACTTTATCTTTTAGTTTATTAGTAAGTTTATTAGCGGCAACTACTAAAAGTTGTAGCTAATAATAGTATATTAGTGACTTCTTAGATGCTAAAGAGAAAAAATAAATATTAGCGTCGACTTCTGTGTCAATGCTAATAAGTCACTGCTAGTTTTTTGCAGCTGGTTGGAATGAAAAGCCAGAAACTATTAGCCCAATACGCAATTGAAAAGGAGTATCAATGCTCGAGTTTCAGAACCAGTCATCTTTCATAAATAGCCCAATACGCAATTGAAGAGGAGTTGAAAGAATATATAGTTTCATTACACTTTGAATTGATGTCTAATATACAGAGGAAAGTGCCATTCAATCTCTGTGGTAATATATATCCATGCTTATAAGCTGTAATATATATAAAGATATTCTTCCAAGGAAATCTAAAAAATCCAACCACATAGCCATGGTAATACCACATCTCGAAAGGAGGGTACAAAAGCATTTTGCACCCTCCTTTCGAGAGGACAGTCCAAGTCTGGTGGTAGGTAGTGAAAATCCAGCTTCTGTTTAATGGAATAAACAGTGGTCAAATGCAGTTTTGTCGATGCTAGTATTGGTGAACAAGTAGTCTATGCCAATGGTGATGCAATTGATAAAGAATCTGTGGAATTGTGATGGGTCTAGCCATGTGATTAATGTTTTGATTTGCAGAATATATGCATGGTTTGAAATAAGATGGCACGTTGAAAATCTATATATATAGAATTGGAAGCTCGCTGTATTTTGTTATTTCATTTGTCCTGGTGATCGAGAAAAAACAATCTTCAAAATTTAGTACGTACACCAGACAAGCTAGCGCTCAGAAAACAAACAAACAAACAAACAATGCAAAAGACATCCTCATTCCTCAAGAAAAGCTACACTAGTGATTTTGCGGTACAATGTGCGCAACGACAACCGTAATGTCATCTGGCTTTCCCCCTGTGTAGTACGATGGGTACCCTTTCCCTGACAACTTAGCCGCTTTTGCGAATGGGCTTTCTCTTTCCATGTCCAGAGAGTAATTCCTCGCCAAGTTTGTAATAGTCACAGCCAACTCCATTGGGTTCACACCTTCTAAAGTTTCCCGCTTTAGAACATCCTCGATGTCTGCCGGAAACACGTTGTCTAAAAGCCCATCGGTGCCAACAACTATGATATCTCCTGGGAAAACCGGTTCTCTTGACTCTGAAGCAGAAGATGGCCGATCAGATCGCTTTCCCAACTGATACGGACAAGTGAAGTAATGTTGTTGTATGGGTGATTTATACGCAAGTCTATTGGCCCTGAAAATCATAAACCCACTGTCTCCCACATTGATAGAATGCAAGATATTGTCGTTGCTGAGCATTACAATGCAGGCTGTGGATGAGCCTTCGGCCTTGGTATTCAAGAAAGCTTCGTTTAAAACACTTTTTAGATCCACAACTCCATCGGGTTGCTGATGGACCGCCACAGAAGCGTTAACCATGAGTTCTCGCGCGTACACGCCGGCGTCCACACCAATCAGAGCACAACCGCCGACGCCATCGGCCACGCCAATGGCCTGCTTCTCCTCTGAAACGAAGTAAGCGTCCTCGCCTAGAGGGCAGAGCGGGTCGTGTCCGCAAACCATCTTCAAACTTGGTTCGAGAGAATCCAGCGATTGATGTGCCATGGAACGTAATTGGAATGAACAATACGATCGAATATTGGGGGTTTGAGGAGTGAATTAATGCTTTCTCAAGGATTTATACTACTCAATTGGGCGTTTCATAATTGCTAAAGGATTTCCTGACCGCCTTTGTGTTTCCTAATTGCAAAAGGATTTCCTGGCCGCCTTTGTGTTTCCTAATTGCAAAAGGATTTCTTCACTGCCACGATTGTACTCGACGGTCTTGGACTCGGGCCGTATGTTGGAGGGATCAAGATCTCAGTAATTTTGAAAATTGCTAGTCAGTTTTTTTAAAAATCTCAGCCATTGAAAAAAATCTAATGTCTTCAAATTAAACACACATTTAATATAGGAGAGATAAACTTAAAATTTTGAATTTTGAAATTCAACCTCGAAATCTATGCTATCCACTAAAAAAATAGAATGTTTTATTTTGATCCATTAGATTATTTCAATGGTTGAGATTTTCAAAAATCATTACAATTTTGAAAATTATGATCTTGATCCATGTTGAGAGCTCTGTCACACCGTGATAGCGCCACGTTGGCTTCATCACACGTCTTCTGAATTTTATTATTATTTAAGACACGTTTAAAAAATCATAAGAAAAACAGATACTGATTTTTCCATATTCTATTGCGTGAAAAAAAAAAAAAAAAAAAAGGAAGAAGAAGAAGAAGAAGAAAGGAAAGTATATATGTTCTCAAGAATATGAGAAAATCTATTTCTACAATAGAAATAAAAATAGAGCTAATGCTGCTCAAAACTTGTTACTATATGTACGGGCGATGAGCTATCTAGAAAGTAATAGGTGATGGGGTATAAGCCTATATGTTGGTCCAAATATTGGAAAAACCCGATGCTTAAATTAGTATTTTTGTTTGGAGTAATAATATAGCAATGCGTTATAATTTTTTTTTTAAATTATTTTTAGAGGAATTAAGTCCTTTTACCTGCATCTATTTTTTCTCTTCTTTCTTTTATGGCGTTTTGGTATACAATTGATCAATTCCTTTGTATAACTCTATATTCTAGAGGAGATTATTTAATATTGGAGTCCGTGATTTCTCGGGATTTGCATCCCTCATTAAGGAGATTCAATAATTAAGCTCCGTATCTTTGATATAAAATGATTTTTAGAAAATAATTTTTACTTTTTATTGTGTTTAGTGTTACGTAATATAATGATTAATGGAAAATATTTTTATTGTTGTACTGTTTCTATGGTGTACTGTTGTGGTAACGAAGGTTAGATAATGGGACACCCTTAAAAAAGATTTTTATTGGCTGCTATTCACTTATTACCTAATGTAAATTGAATAAAAGCAAACCTTCATTCACAAAAAGTATAGAGAAAAGAAAACTCAATCTTATTTTTTTCATCTAGGTGAGCAAGATAATTCTAATTCCTTTTGGCTAAGGTTCCAAGTCCAAACTCCATAATTGTTGTGGGATTCAAACAAGCATTAATGAGTGAGAAGAACGAGCACAATTACCACTCGTCCAACTGTTGTGTGTGAGAATGCCTTTATTTTCACAAAAAAAAAAAACTATTGTGAGGTTCAACCTCCAGCTAAAACCAACAACGCATTCTAGATTTCCATTATAAAATAAGAGTGGTATTTCCAATAATATGTAAAGAGTCATACATGCCTAGCCTGAAACTATGATGAGTTAGGTTTATAAATTTCTTTCATGATAGCATAGTCTATCGCAAGATGAATTGGACCCACACTATTTACCCTATGAAAAGAATAAAAATAGCCCACATAGAGGTGTATAGAGATGGTCATAATCCCATTACTTGTGGACAAGATCTAGGTGAAATATTTATAATGAATTAGAAGCTCCTCTTTATTGAATCAGTTTTATGAGATAAGTTAGGTCACGAGTTTTTTCATGATATTAAAGCCTACCATAAGATGAATGGGGCCCAAACTACTTACCCAGTGACAAGGACCAAAAAAAAAAAAAATACTGGTATGCATGTGAGAAAGAGTATTGAAAAATAATTGTACATTGCTTGTGAAAAATATCTTGTTAGACATGTGACTTGAATCTAGTTTTGATGTGGGGCCCAGCCAGCTATTCTTTATTGTCATATTGCTTTAGTGAAGTCATGTACTAACTGACTACAATACTTCTCCAACAAGTATTGCTATTCCTTATACGTGTAAGTTTTGGAGTCCTTCTCCCATGTGTATTTGGACTCCATGTTTGACTTGTAGTAGGAGTCCTAGACCAATATGTAAAAGGAGAAGATCGACCAACTTTAAGCTTCTATATAAGGAGCAAAGCACAAGGTGAATTTGTGTGGGACAAAAGGTGAGAGAGGGATATCAAGAGAGTACAAGTTTTTTCACAAGGAATTAGACCATAAGATGAATGGGGCCCAACTACTTAGGTGTGACAAGGACCAAAAAAAAAAAATTGGTGTGAGAAGAGTTTGAAATAATTGTACATTGCTTGTGGAAAATATCTTGTTAGACATGTGACTTGAATCTAGTTTGATTTTGAGGAACCAATTCCTTATTGTCATATTGCTTAGTTCTTGTATGATAGTGAGATTTGGGTGGATTGGGGTTTTGGGATCTTAGTGATTTTCTCTCTACTATTTTTATGCTTTATCTTTTGATAGTGAATTTTTTCTCCGGTCATTTCAGCCAATGAATGTAGGCTTGTTAAGCCGAACCACTTAAATCTTTGTATCGTGTGTGATTAGTTATCTTTGTTATTCCGCATTCTTCTTATTTTTCACATCTCACGGGTCTTGGGAAATAGGATTAATTTCCTAACAATTGGTATCAGAGCTTTTGGTTCTAGTGGGAGCGATGGCAGGAGAAGAAGCAAATATAGGGATCAAGAAGTTCGATGGCAAAGATTTTGGGTACTAGAAAGTACAAATTGAAGATATTATTTATGGGAAGGATCTTGATGTGGATCAGATAGCCTTAGAGTTCACAAGGATGAACAGGAGTGATGTAAGCGTAAGGACACCCTTCGCAGGACAGGGGAAGACCGTCCGGACGGCCCCCAACCCATCTGGACCCATAGCTTTCTAGGAAGCTTCCAGAATGCGCCGTCCACAGGCCATTCGATCCCCGTCCGGACGGACGGGTTACTTTTAGTGTCCCGTCCGGACACTTAGTGTGTTTTGGCTTAAACCGCCTTTTTAATTACTTTTCCTTCTAGGACTCTATTTTAGTTTACTTTTCCTTCTAGTACGCGATTTTAGATTACTTTTCCTTCTAGGATGTATAATCCTAATTTATGTTAACCTCTTTTATGCTTTAGCATCTAAACCTATAAATACAGGCTTAGTCCCTTTGAAAAAACAATTTATTATTATTATTGAGTTTGTTTAATAAGAATACTTAGAGTTGAGTTTTTGGTTATTTTCCTTTAGGCTTTAGATAGTATCTTTTGCTTAGAGAAGATTTCTTTGATTTTGTAATAGCCTCACAATCTTAAGAATATTTATCCCTTCTATTTATTGTTTTCTTGATTATTTACGTTATAACGCATCAGTTGATATCAGAGCCTAGTTTCTTTCCACGGCACCAGTCACAAGGGGAAGGGTAACCGCTTTGCACAATCGGAGGATGGTTATGATCGCGAAGAACCAGTTAGAGAAGAATCACCGGCAACCTATCAGGCACATTCGGAGGCACAATTTGCCAGCTTGAGGGAACAAATTGCAATCCTCACAAGGCAATTTCCATCAAGGATATTCAAGACATACATCAGCATATACCCTTACCGCACGACTCGGAGGAGGAAGACACACGTGTGGAGAATGAAAACAGAAACCCTTATGCGGAGCGTGGAATGCATACATTAACCTCTTTATACAAGCTCAAGCCAATCTGTGGGAATCTGATTTCAAACTCGATATTTTGAATTCAATGGGGGTCTCCAACCCGAGGAATTCTTGACCGATAATTGAAGATTCTTGATTTCAAAGGGTACCGAGGATTAACGAGTTTCTTTGGTCGTAACCACGTTCCGGGGAAGAGCTGCATCGTGGTGGCAGCAACTAAAGCAATCAGACTCGGCTAGGCAAATCAAAATCAACAGATGGGAGAAAGCTTTGAAGCACTGCGCCAACCTTCTTGCCATACAACTACACCGAACCATGTATCGGCTGACTCTAGAATTTAAGCCAAGGTTGAAGACTGGATGAACACGGAGGAGTTCTACAAATACTTGACACGGGTTGAGTTAGCAGAGATGATCAATTAGTATCCACAATACATTGGCTGCGATAAAACATTCAAGATTCATTAAATCTTTTTGATCCAGTCAACGTATCTGCGGCTCATCAAAGAGCCCTTCTATTGGAGAAAATGACAGCAGAGGATCCACAGACTTCTTTGGGCATGGCATAAGGGGCAACACGACTCGTTACAACGGGCCGTTCACACCTCGAAACACCACCCAATCAACAATCCCAAATAAATAATTGCAACCACCACCTAACCGAGTGCAACGGCGATGAATGGCCTAAATGCTTTAAGTGTGGTGAACTGGGCCACAGAATTACGGATTGTCGCAAGGGAGATAAATATGGAAGAGGTCTACTCATTGACTCGGGAAACACCTTCGATGAGCAAGGTGAAGAAGAAGAGCAAGAAGCAACCTTCGACGACGACGGAGACATTGAGGAAGAATTTGTCACCAGGGACAATGGGCCTAGTTTAATGGTTCGAAGGATATGCCCTACACCCCAAAAGGTGGAAGGTGAGGACGGACAGCGGGACAACTTTTTCCACTCAACATGTACCATTAGGAGTAAGGTATGCAAACTAATCATTGACGGAGGATGCTGTGAGAACGTGGTGACGGGAAAAGCAGTTCAGAAGCTGGCCCTAGACATAGAGAAACACCCTACACCATATCGCCTGGAGTGGCTCAAGAAGGAAAATGAGGTAATAGTCTCAAAATGTTGCCTTGCAAATTTTTTAATTGGCACTAAATACAAAGATAAAACTAGGTGTGACGTGGTGGCCATGGATGCCTACCACCTATTGTTGGGGAGACCGTGGCAATATGATCGAAACGTTCACCACGATGGACGGAAGAATACCTATAGCCTCTTGGTGGACAATGTGAAGATTACTCTCCTCCCTAACCCGAGAGAAGCATACAAACCTCCAAAATAGGTGGGCCATACACTCCTAACCAAATGAGAATTCATAGAAGAGATACTCGACACGGATCAAGTGTCCCCACTCTATGACAAAGAATGCAGCCTACGGAGATTGTACCGAGAGATTTACGGGCTCTTTAGAGGAATTCACTGATGTGTTCCGAAAAGACAGACCGGAGGAACTACCACCCTTTATGACATTCAACACCAAATTGATTTGGTGCCGGGCCGAGCCTTTCCAACAGATCACACTATCACGTAAGTCCCAAACTAAACTTTGACCCTATTCTATATGACGTATCCATAAGGGTGTGGCAAGACTTCAAATGGCATAATGGGCCCCTGTGCAAAGGCACTCAATTGCGCATTAATAAAAGTAGTCTGCGGCTGAAATTTATCAAGGAATGCCATAACAAAGGTCACAGGGAATGGGACAAGACACTACAACTGGTAACTGAATGGCCCTATTGGCCGAGTATGCAGAGAGAAGTGGACAAATTCATGAAGAATGGCCATATATGTCAAGTACCAAAAGAGTCGGCTACCAATGCCGGGTTATATTTGCCTCTTCACATTCCGGAGCGCCCATGGACAAATGGGAGCATGGATTGTGTGCTGGGTTTACCAAGGACCCAAAAAGGTAACGACTCTACTTTTATGATTGTTGATAGGAATAACCCTTGTACCCCACTATATTTAGCACCAATATCGGACATGAAGCGAACACATACGATAGCAGAGGACCTCATGGCCCAAATACAAATGGGCCACAAACTAACAATTCAGAAGGTCCCAGAACCCACAACAAAATATCAAGCGAATCGACAAGCGGACACGAGTGGTAAAAGAAGATTTCATGTGGACTATCTTGACAAAAGACAGGTTTTCTATGGGAGAGTACAACAAGATGGCGATGGGTCTTATAGAGATAATCAAGAAGACCAATCCGAATGCATACAAGTGGAAGCTCCAAAACCATATTCAGACGTCTGATGTCTTTAATGTCAAACAATTTTTTCCAATTATAAAGGACTCATCAAATGAGGATGCGAATTCGAGGATGAATTCTCTTCAACCTGGGGAGGATGATGTGGATCAGATAGCCTTAGAGTTCACAAGGATGAACAGGAGTGATGTAAGCATAAGGACACCCTGGAAGATGGTGACGCCCTCGCAAGACAGGGGAAGACCATCCGGACAGCCCCCAGCCCATCCGAACCCATAGCTTTCTAGGAAGCTTCCAGAACGCACCGTCCACAGGCCATTCGATCCCCGTCCAACGGACGGGTTACTTTTAGTGTCCCGTCCGGACATTCACTTACCCATCCGAACACTTAATGTGTTTTGGCTTAAACCGCCTTTTTAATTACTTTTCCTTTTAGGACTCTGTTTTAGTTTACTTTTTCATCTAGTACGCGATTTTAGATTACTTTTTCTTCTAGGATGTGTAATTCTAGTTTATGTTAACCTCTTTTATGCTTTAGCATCTAAGCCTATAAATACAGGCTTAGTCCCTTTGGAAAAACAATTTATTATTATTGAGTTTGTTTAATAAGAATACTCAGAGTTGAGTTTCTTGGTTATTTTCCTTCAGGCTTTAGATAGTATCTTTTGCTTAAAGAAGGTTTCTTTGATTTTGTGATAGCTTCACAATCTTAAGAATATTTATCCCTTCTGTTTACTGTTTTCTTGATTATTTACATTCTAACGCTGCATCAGATCTTCATCAACCTCTTTTTGGAGAACAATCTGACAACATGTATGATAGCAAATGGGTCTTGCTTGATCGTAAAGCCTTGGCAATTATTAATTATCATTGTCAAAATCAGTTACACACAAAGTTGTAAAGGAGAAACCATAGCGGGTCTAATGGTAGCTTTGTCAAGCATGTATGAGAAGCCGTTGGCTAACAACAAGGTGCACCTAATGAAGAAATTGTTCAACCTAAAGATGGCGGAAGGGACTTGGTGGCATATCATCTTAATGAATTTAACACTATCACGAATCAATTGTCATTGGTTGAAATTGATTTTGATGATGAGATTCGCGTGTTGATCGTCTTAGCGTCTTTGCCAAATAGCAAGAAAGCCGTGAGGATGCCTGTGAGTAACTCTGTTAGGAAATGTAAACTGAGCTATGAAGACATCAAGGATTTGATTCTAGTGAAGAGGTTCGCAGAAGAGATTCAGGTGAAGCCTCTTGCTCTGGTGCTGCTTTAAACATCTAAACTCGAGGCAGAGGACAAGATAGAAACTCTGATCAAGGTAGATCAAATTTCCAGAAAAGGAGATGCAAATCCAAATTCAGACAACAACTTGAGTGTTGGAATTGTAGAAACACAGGCCACTTCAAGAAGAATTGCAGAGAGCTAAAGAAGAAGATTGACAACGACATAGCAAATGTTGTGGCAACAGAAGAAGTGTACAATGCCCTACTTCTATCTGTTGAAAGTCCTCTTGATTCTTACGTCTTGAACCTAGAAGCTTCTTTTGATAGAACACCGATTCGTGAAGTTCTCAAAAATTATATGGTTGAAGATTTTGGGAAGTTTTATTTGGCTGATGGAACAACACTAGATATTGTCCTCTGCCTCAAGACTCAAGGCAGAGGACAAGATAGAAACTCTGGTCAAGGCAGATCAAATTCCAGAAAAGGGAGAAGCAAATCTAGAATCGGACAACAACTTGAGTGTTGAACTGGCAAGACAGGCCACTTCAAGAAGAATTGCAGGAGTTAAAAAAGAAGATTGACAACGATGTAGCAAATGCCGTGGCAACAGAAGAAGTGTACAATGCCCTATTTCTATCTATTGAAAGTCCTATTGATTCTTGGGTCTTGAACTCGAGAGCTTCTTTTCATACAACACCGATCCGTGAAGTTCTCGAAAATTATGTGGTTAGAGATTTTGGGAAGGTTTATTTGGCTAATGGAACGACGCTAAATGTTATGGGCCTAGGCAATGTTCATATTAGAGTTCACAATGAATTGGTATGGAAGCTACAGAAGGTCAGACATGTTCCAAAGCTGAAGAAGAATCTAATTTTCAGTGGGACATCTTGATGAGGAAAAGCATTCAATTCATTTCCACGATGAAAGTGGAAGGTCAGCAAGGGAGCCAGGATTTTGGCTCGTGGTCATAAAACAGGTACCCTCTATATGACTATGAATAGCAAGGATATAATTGTTATTGCAAATACGAATGCTAACTCAAAACTATGGCACCTAAGGCTTCGGTATGAGTGAGAAAGGGATGAAGGCACTTATGTCAAAGGGTAAACTACTAAAGTTGAAATCAGTTGAGTTTGATTTGTATGAAGGCTGCATCACAAGGAAGCAGAAGAAGGTGAGTTCCATGAAACTTGACAAAGCACCTAGGCTTGGAAAGCTGGAGCTGGTATACATGGATTTGTAGGGTCCTGCACCAGTGGCATCTCTTGGAGGCTCATGGTATTACATGACATTTATTGATGATTCAAGCAAGAAGGTATGGGTTTATTTCTTGAAAAGTAAATTTGATATATTTGAGACTTTTAAGAAATGGAAGGCCATGGTTGAGACTGAAATGGGCTTGAAGCTCATATGTTTGAGATCAAACAATAGAGGAAAATACGAAGATAATGGGTTAAAACAATTTTGCGTAGTGAATGGGATTAGAATGGAGAAAACTATCCCGAGAATGCCACAACAGAATGGTGTGATTGAGTGCATGAACATGACCCTCAATGAGCGTGTTAGGAGTATAAGATTGCATGCTGGGTTACCAAAGACTTTCTGGGCTGATGCAGTTAGCATTGCTGCATACCTGATAAACCTTTCATTCCCTTGAGCCATAGACTACCAGAAGAAGTCTGGAATGGAAAAGAAGTAAATCTTTCACATTTGAAAGTTTTTTGTTGTACTTCGTATGTCCATGATGAGTCTAATACTTGGAGTAAGTTAGATGTTAAATCTAGAAAGTGTTTCTTCATTGCATATGGAGACGAGGCATTCGGTTATCGATTTTGGGATGATCAAAATCGGAAGATGATTAGAAATCAAATGTGACTTTTAATGAGTATGCTATGTACAAGGATGGGTCAAGTGCAGAACCTAAAGTTATAGAGCAGGAACCAAAGAAATTAAAGTTTGTTAACTTAGATGAGCTTTTTGAAAGTAAAGTTCAAAAAGAGAAACAATTCGTGGAGGTGGAGCTTGATAAACAGCATTCACTCACGGATGAATGTGATAACGAAGAGTTTTCAAAAGACTTATAGCACCGGGAAAAGAGTTATTCTTTAGCAAAAGGCAAAGAAAAACGTTATCAAAAGGCATCAAGAGGTAAGGCTTTAAGGATATGGTTTCTTTTGCTTTGACAGCTAGTAGTGAAGATCCATCATCTATTCAGGATGGTATGCCAAAAGAGGTGGAGTCACCATGGAGAGGTAAAGCTTGGGAATCGACAAAATTACCCAAGGGAAAGAAGGCTAAAGGGTGCATATGGGTCTACAAGAAGAAAGAGTCATCACAGAAAGTTGTATGGCCTACAAGATTGATATGGAGGAATGGTGTTATGTCTAAATCAGGTCCTATGCTCAAGTTAAAGAGGCACTTGGACTTGAGTGACACTTATGGAGTGTGATTGCCCTTGGGGGCTGAAGCGGAGACATCCGGAGGAGACACGTTTTGTTAGACTTGATGGGATTTAAGTCAAGGTGGAGATTGTTAGACATGTGACTTGAATCTAGTTTTGATGTGGGGCCCAGCCAGCTATTCTTTATTGTCCTATTGCTTTAGTGAAGTCATGTACGTACTAACCACTACAAGACTTCTACAACAAGTATTGCTATTCCTTGCAGTAAATTTTGGAGTCCTTCTCCCATGTGTATTTGGACTCCTTGTTTGGACTTGTAGTAGGAATCCTAGACCAATATGTGAAAGGAGAAGATCAACCGACTTTAAGCTTCTATTTAAGGAACAAAGCACAAGGTGAATTTGTGTGGGACAAAATGTGAGAGAGGGATATAAAGAGAGTACAAGGGCAGCAAGCATAAGGGAATTAGAAAAACCAAGTGTGGTGTTTTCTTCTTGGTGTTTTTGGGGGAGCCAAAAACAAGTGATTAGAAGAAAATGTGCTACAGAGTGAGAGAAGAAAATAGAGATTAACTGCCATCTGTTTTAGCAAAAGAAAATTTGTATATCTATCATTTGTATTCTATTTTGAGAATAATTTCTCTGTATGATAGTGAGATTTTGATGTATTGTGGCTTTGGGATCTGAGTGATTTTCTCTTACTATTTTTGTACTTCATCTTTTGATAGTGGATTTTTTCAGTCGTCTCCGCCAATAGATATAGGCTTCTTAAACCGAACCACTTAAATCATTGTATCATGTGTGATTGGTTATCTTTGTTATTTTGTATTCTTCTTATTTTTCACATCTCACGGGTCTTGGGAAATAGGATTAATTTCTTAATAGATCTTGGGCATGTTTATAAGGAGTGGGCAACCATCTCTTATTAAGCCGGTTTTATGAGATGAGTTAAGCCTACACGAGTTTTTTCATAAACATGAATGCTTGAGTATATCATGAATTTTAGCCTTCAAAGTCTAAATCCAAGCTTTTGAATCAAGGGGGAACCTTTGAGGGGAGATTTTTCTGGATCAAGAATTTTTGTTGCCATACTAAATCCATAAGGAAAAATGCTACACTTTCCAGATTTCTTTCTTTAAAAATTGGTTTTCAAGTGACGTGTCACCATGATATCCTATGAGATGGTGACTCTTTTTCCAAACTAATAGATCTCATACGTAATGAGACATCATTTGATAACCAACTTTTGAAGAAAAAAGTTTGCAAGTATAATACTCCTCATCGTTTAATTTGGAAGATATTATCTTCAATAATGTTGCCAGAGAGATATGAGCTAGTGTTGAGAATACTATTTACTAAAGACTGGTCAATATTCTTCCCCTAGTTCCACTTTCTAGGGTTTGGAAGAAGAAGATATGTTAGATTAAACAGATGAGGATTAATCACTCCCGTTGGAGATGGCTTCAAGTTTTCCATCTAATCAGGAGGTGGCCTCTTGAGATTATCATTCTCTGGGTCGGTCAAAAACAAGTTTACATGCAACGCAGTTTTTGCAGTGCTTAGAAGTAAGGGATGGCATCTAATTCAAGTTTACGACTGTACGTTGAAAGAATAATTTATAAAAACAAAGACGCTCTTTATCTTAGATCAAAGACAAATAGAAACAGTACTGAAAAATGTGAATAAAATAAATTAGTGTGTATGTATATATATACTAATTACAATGTACGACCTTATATTAGGATGATATTTCAAGATTTACAAGTATAATAAATATATATATATAATATTGAGTAGTAACTAGCTAGAAGAATAATACAGATTTACCTAGTTTTTTTTTTTTTTTTCTGAACGATTTGACTAGCAGTTTTATAACACATTTATGGGTCTTTCTCGAGTCTTTATTCATCCTGAGCAACTTCACGTAGTTATCTATAAAGGAGAGAGGAAGACGAGACTAATTAATAACTATATTACTAAATCGTATGCTTTTTAAGGCTTAGAAAAAATAAATCATATTCTTTAAGATTGGAAGATTAACTAGCTAATTAACCTAACTTAATTGAACCCCTTTGCATTGAATCTTTCTTCTGAACCATACTTCGAAAAATATGATATATATAACTAAGCAATAAAAAGAAGAAGAAGAAGAAAATGACGTAGCGAAGAAATAGCCTGAATCTCTTTTAAAAGTGCATCTAGTTGATCTGTCCATCTCTGCATTCTGAATTACCCAAAAGTAGGGGATGGAATCTAATTCAAGTTAAGAACAGAAGAAGAAAAAAAAAAAAAGAAAGAAGAGAGAATAAGAAACCGCTGTAGCCATGGCCAGCTGACTGAAAATTCCCTTTGCATGACCCGTAGCATTCAGGCATGTCTGGCAGACAGGTGATTAATTGTATTATATATATTCATAATTATAATTATCAGATGATTTAAAGAACTCAAACTTAAGCACACAAAGGTACAACAAGTACATATATAAATATATATTATATTAATTAGGATATTGAGAGCACAAGATCTTTGAGTACATCTGAAGCCACTATACTTAAATAAAATACCAACGTACATTTACTTTTTATTTTTTCTTTCTTTTTTTCTCTCCTTTTTTTGGCTCTTTAAGCAATTACAGACATATCGACAAAACATGGCTTTATGTAACGTATTCAATGTGTCTTTGTGAGGGTGTGACACCAAGGTTGTCTTCAAGAGCGCCAAAAGGCCTTCAAAAGAAAGATAAAGCACCCAACATGGCGTTATTTTGAAAGTTGAGTCCAAATTATATATATATATATATATATATATATATATAAAAATCTCTAAATGAAGAATATAGAATTAAAAAGAAAGAGAGTAATTAAGAAATAAACAAAAAAAGAATAAACTAAATTAATTAAGCACTTACAAAACTGCAGAAACAAAATATGCGTCTCCTCCATGCCTTGTTTGCGTTCTTGAGCTTTGAGAAAATGATGCCTTCGGAGCATATATTACCCGGAGAATCCATGAACACCTTACGCTGTAGTGGAGGAGACCACAAGCCGCTCTGCTCGTAGTCGAAGTCATATTGCGATGCATCAAAGAACTTCCCCAGCAGCCTCTCTGATACTGATTTTGAAACCATTTGAATGCAGCTCGGATCAGTAGTAGTAGCACTACTGCAGCTTGTGGAGGAACTTTCCAGGGATGAAGCTCGAGAGGAGCCTTCAGAAATGGACATTGATAGAGTGAGAAACACAGAGAGAGAGAGAGAGAGAGAGAGAGAGAGAGAGTTCAGAAGGTTCTTATTTGGTGTTTGATCGTCCATATATAATCTATTTGAAATGGCCGGCTTTGTTATTTGTAGCAGTAAAGCAGTAAAGGTCGGTCTATCAAATCAATAACCTAATTAATGAATTTTGGGTCCACATATATTATGGGACCCTAGCTAGCTCATCCATTACGTGGATTTGGGAGTATCAATTTCTATTTGTGTGCGGATTTTAAGTTGTGTTTTGATATGGGTACATATAAAATTATAAATATCAATCTTAATTCAATTCATTTAATCAAATATTTCAGATCTTTCAACCTTAATTTGTTAATTTTTTTATTAAATTTATGTTGCGTTTTGGATTTGAGTTGTGTCGATGCATTAATATAAAACTATATAGATCAATCGTAATTCAATTCATTTAATTACGACTTGACCCTTTAATTATAATCTATTAGTTTTATATTGAATTTATATCGAATTTACGAAGCTGTCAAAAATTACAAGTGGTAATACATAATACAACCACGATAAAAGGAACCTTTAGCTAGCTATATTAACGTACCGTTGGCAAAATTTGAGGTATTTGAATTTTGAATCGATTAAAGTGTGATTTGGAGGACATGAAGTCCATGGGCTGATGGGCCGGTTTCCATGGAACCTGACATCCTCAGCAATACAAAAGGAGCGTGATTCATTTATCGGAAATCGCACATATAAATGTTGAATATATGTTTGGCTTTAATCTATCTATATTTATGGCAAAAAGACATTCTCATTTCAACTTTCTGCAACTTTATACTGTAAAGTCTATAATCGAAGTATCATAACGGTTTTGGTGCCCTTTTTTTTTTTTTTTTTGGGCACTGAGTATAATTTTGGATGCACAAGCCCTTCTCAACAAATAGTTTCCCTCAAATACATTTTAGTTAATTGAATAGGTGAATCGCGCCCAAATATCACATCTCAAAGAGTAGAGATTTGTATTTTTTTTTTTTCTAAGAAAAGGTAGGTTGGAGAGACCAATTGTGATTATATTTGTAATTTGAATCTTCGGGAGTGTTTGATAAAAGGGTTGGCTTATACACTATAATTGATATAGATTGATCTGAGAAAAAAAAAAAAAGAATATTTGATATAGAAAAATGAAAAAGTAATATAGAAAAGTAAAAAAAATTTGTTTTGTAGTAATTTTTTTATTTGAATAATAATAAAAAGTGAATGATATGATAAAAATTAAAAAATTATAATGTTTTGATGTTAATTTTTTTAGAAAATCAAAATAAATAGTAATAAAGCAAAGCCAACCCTTTTACCAAACAAGGCTCTCATGTGTTCCTCTCCTGGTATGGCTGGTAGATGGCCTGTCTTGCATGACAGAGAAAAAATATATGGTAAGGGTTGAGTTCGACTACCCGACCCACTTATATATTTATGATAAAAAAAAAATCCTTCAAACTATTATTTAATTAACATCCTCCAAAAACTATAAAAAAAATTGTTAATATCCCACCAATAACACAAATACTCTTAATAAAAATAAAATAAAATAAAAATTCCTGAAAATTTAAAGAAAAAAAAAAACCCAAAGAACTAAGAGCGGCGAAACCACCCACTTTGATCATATATGAGGGTAACTATACCAAACCCATTGGTGGTTAACTCCTCTTTTTATTTATTCATTTATGGGTAGTTTTATTAAGTCATAATTTAATAATTTATCTTAAAAACTTAAACCGATAAGAAGATATAAATTTAAGGGATAATTTCACAAATCCCTCTCAAACTTTAACCATTTTTGCAAACACCCCCCTAATATTCAAAAACTCTCACTTACCCTCCTTGAACTTTCAAAATTTTTCACTTACTTCATCCATATAAATTAGGACACAAAAATTTAAAAAAATACCAAAATACCCATGTTTTTTATTTTTTAAAAAAATAAAAAAAAAACATTTGAAAGTTGATATTTTAAATAGTGAATTTAAAACGATGACTTTTGTATAAAATTTCAACTTTCAGATTTTTTTTTTATTTTTTTAAAAAATAAAAAATAGTATTTTGGTCTTTTAAAAATAATTTGTATCGGGATGTAAGTGAGAATTTTTTAAAGTTCAAGGAGGATAAGTAAGAGTTTTTGAATATTAGGGGGGTGTTTACAAAAATGGCTAAAGTTTGAAGGGAGGTTAGTGAAATTATCCCTAAATTTAATTATTTAATCAATATTTTAACAAAAATAAATTTATTTGGAATTACTTTTTTTTAAATAATTACGCTTTTAAATTACAAGCAATACGATACTTTTTTGAAAATACACTAAATTGAAAAATGAGCTTAAAACTTTCTAAAGTAAGTTTCTAAGCGAAGCTAGAGTTCTGTTTGATATTATGTTTAGCACTAGAATCAAGCTTTAACTCATTGTCTAATTACCAACCTTCTCTTATGAACAGATTATTGATGTTGATGGGGTCTTTCAGGTAATTAATGTCATGAGCAGTGGGTTGTCGTGTTGCTTGTTTTGGTATTATTTGCTGCATCTTGCAACTTCTCGTTGGTTCTATTAAGCCCATGGGAACTAGCTTTGTTTTTGGAAAAATATATATACCTTTCTCAAATTAATACCCCACTTATAATGTCCAAAATGCACCTATAAATTTGAAAATGGAGATTGTGCTTTTGTTTTATTGTGTGCTCACGAAACCTTCACCATTGCCCCCAAATATTGTTATGTTTATACATCAAATTATTAATGTGGAAATTTATTTGATTCAAGTTAAAACAATAAAAGGAATAGGGAGAAGATAGAAGCGAATGTGCTTTGAGGTTAAACCTACTAAGGACTTCAAGTTAAAATTGGCGAAGAGACCCACGCAATGCGGTGGATCGCCATTTTTTTGAATTTTTATTAAGGGTATTTTTGACATTTAGGGACAGTGCAAATTTTGGTAGTTTTGAAGTACATTGATGCAATATTTAGTTTGAAGAATATTGCAAATTGAATATTAGTTTGAGAGGGTATGTGTATTTTGTTTCTTTTTTATTTTATTATTATTATTCATAAAAGACCACATATCCAAAATTTCATTAAAAAAAAATCATTTTCAGAAACATATGCCCTTTCGTATATGTCGTTAGATGCAACAAAAATAAAAGGGAAAACTTCACAAAACCTCCACATAAACTTTCACCCATTTTGAAACTACCATTCTAAAGTTAAAAAATTTATCAATTTAGGATATCAACTTTCAATTTTTTGCAATGTCTCCCATTAGGATTTTCCGTTAAATTCTATAAAAATTCCCAAATTTTTATTACAAAAAATTGCAAAGATTCATTTGTTGGTCAAGATTTAACAAATTTGCAAAAATACATACGCCTAAATCATTGCAATTTGTTTTTTGTAAAAAAAGATGAAGGGTATTTTAGAAATTTTGACAATATTTAACGAAAATCCTAACGATAGAGACATTGCAAAAAATTTGAAAAATTCAAATACCATAAATTGAGAGTTTTTAAACTTTTGATGAGTAATTTCAAAATAAGTGGAAGTTAAGGGAATTTTGTGAAGTTTTCCAAAATAAAATTTAACAATAACATAACTAGGGTTTGTTTAGGTTTGCAATTTCAAAAAGTGCAATTTTAAAATGTGGGATTTGAAAACGTGATTTTTAAAAATGTAGTTAAGTGTTTGGTAAAATCATGATTTGGCCTTTAAAATTACAATTTAGCCTTTAAAATTATGCGTTTTAAACCAAAAAAAAATCTCATCACCTACAATTTTTGCGTTTTTAAATGGTAATTTTTTTAAAATACAATTGTAAACAATTTATTTTGTGTAATTTGGTTTAAAATTGCACTTTTTGGTCTACAAAATCCAATCCCAAAGCACCCTTAATCTTGATTTGGCTTGTCTCAATAATCAATATGGACTCTTTCCTATTGATAAACTTAGTAAAAGCATGAAGATTACCACTTAAATCCATATAAAATGGTGGAATTGCTCAAACCGAAGCTCTTACTCAAAGAGGCAAGTCCCATATGCCAATAGTGTGGTAAAAAAGCCCAAGTTAAGGAGATGGGGAGGCTTTCACTTTGTACCCTTTTCCTCTCGCATCATTTCTGGCGCTTTTTTATAACACTTTCACGCTTCCCACTATGTCCTCCCACCGAAAGCTCCATTTGCCTGCAAAAATCTCTCTTTCGCTGTGTCTCTCTGTCTCTCTCTCTCTCTCTCTCTTCTATTTCGTTGGGGAAAGCTTTTACGGTAGCTGACGATGGCGGGGTACAGAGCTGACGACGACTACGATTACCTCTTCAAGGTGGTCTTGATCGGGGACTCGGGCGTCGGCAAGTCGAATCTGCTCTCCAGGTTCACCAAGAACGAGTTCAACCTCGAGTCCAAATCCACCATTGGCGTCGAGTTCGCCACTCGGACCTTGAACGTCGATGGCAAGGTCATAAAGGCTCAGATTTGGGACACTGCTGGCCAAGAAAGGTTCTTGTTTCTTCTTCAACTTTGTCTTTCCTCATCTGGGTTTCTCTTATTTTGGCTTATTGATTGTTGGGTATGTTTGATTTGTCGAGCTTTGGATACCATCTTGCTTGGTTTCTTTGGCTGTATTGGGTGAATTTTCTTATTATTTGCTTAGCAGGGATGGAAATAGCGTGTGCTTGTTGCCAAATTTTAGGTATAGATTTAAAACCTTAGTCTCTACAATTGGATTTGTTCGATGAAGGTCATCTTTCTCTTTGACATACCTTAGGAATTTGTGTGCTCGTGAAGCTTTTGGGTATTCTCTTGGGATCGTGTAGATTTGCTTGTTCATTATTATGTTGGATGGAGATAATATGTGGGTTTGAGAGTGAGATCCGATTTAATGTAATAATATTCTCAAAGAGATTCAGGCTTCTGCAACTTTAAATTTTCCAAATCTGAGTTTTGTCTTTTCTCGGATAATAATATTTTAAGGACATTTTAGTTATATGGTGATTTTTAATTTTAATTTTAATTTTAATTTTTTTTTTGAAAGGGGTGATTTTTAATTTAAGATGTGCTAGTAATCCCGTTTCTCCTTGTCTAGATCTGTAATTAGATGCTGTCACGAATTTTAGTCCATGTATATCATCGGGCTGTATGAGGAGCTTTTGTTCATTCAAATTATTCTCATTTTCAGGTGAATTGAGCTCAGATCTGTTGCTTGAACTACTTTGTTTGAATAATTATGATTTATCATGTTTTTATCCGTGGATGTGTTTGGTTAATAGTTTAATGAGGCAACAGCATCTGCCACCACTAAATGCCTGAATTAACAACGTCAAGCTAACGGACAAAAATCACCTGTCAGAATTTGAGGCCTTTCTGGTGAAAATTGTCTTAAGCTGTTCCATTTTCCTTTGTTGCTTTTTGACCCATCAGATTTGGTTGTTTCTTTTTGGAAGATGGGCTGATGGATTGATTAAGGGATGAGTATTATGCTGCTTATCCATTAATTTCGTGATTCCCAAAGGGAGGCATAATCCACAGAGTATTATGCTGCTTATCCCTTTGCCACTTTTCAAGGTCAATGGTCAGCCACTGGCCTTGACAAGTGGCAGTTATAGAGTAATGATAATATTAGTTTACAAGTTGAAAAAAGTTCAAAGGATTACCCCTTACTTTTTACAATATGCAAATATTACTTTGTGGATTAAAATACTTACTTTTCTTATCAAAAATTTTTAGTTAGTATAGCAGTAAAAGCATATACAAATGAATATTTTTCAATAGTTGTCAAATGTTGCAAAGAAATTCATTCAATCCATTCTCTTAGCGTTGTTTCAGGAGGTTGATTGGGTATTTAGGCACTTCAGGAGCTCAACTTATTGCATGCACCTAGAATTGCATTTTTCCTTGTGTGCATGCCTATTACATCAATGAACCTGGCTTTGTTTGTTAATGTCTATTGGGGAATTTTTTTGTTTTTGGCTGACGTGACATAAATGTGAAAATAGTTTTAAGTGTTTTCTGTTTGGGGCTGTTTGTTTACGTTTTTGTTTTGAGAATAGAAAACAAGAGAGAGAAGAAGAAAAGTTTAACAAATGGAGCCTCTATATTTGCATCACTGCTTATGATGACCTAATTTTCTTTCTAACATTCCATGTCAAATGTTGAAGACTTTATGCATTACAAAAAAAGATGTTGTTATCAGTTCTTTTGAAGTCTGATCATAAAATTTTGTTATGTTCTCAAAACTTTTGTGAACTTCATTACTATTATGTTGAACTTTCATATGATCTTTCAAAAATATATTCAAGAAGGCCACACCATGGTTGCAGTAATGGTTGAATGAATCAACGGCTAGCACCTTAAGTATTCTATAATGGTTGAATGAAAATGGTTTGGCACTAAGGCAGTTTTAAATTGATGAAAAGGTTTGAGTAAAGGGCACTATCATGTTGGCAAAATCAACATGGTTGAATAGTTCTTGCAAGGTGAAGAGAGTAAAGGGTCTGCACTCCCCTGCAGACTTTGTTCACATTGATGTTCAATTAGATTTTGGAAATAATGAAAATGCTTAAGCATGTTGTCAATGTGTAACTAAACGTAGAAACTATATATTAGTTCTGAAAATCACTTCAGAATGATTGAAGTAAGATCAACTTAAAAATTTCTTGCTTAATGGTGGTGATGGAGGCTGTATTGCTGACTGAAAATGTTGGGAATTTGGGATAAGGCTTTCTTGATTAATAAGCTCTTCTGCAGACTTTATTTTTATAAATGGTTCCTTTTAATGCTTCCTCATTACCTGATGTACAGTTTTGGGATTGTACACCTGGTTTTGTTATTGTGTACGCTTTTATACCCTAGATAGAGAAAGGGAGAATAGTTCTATACTTCCCAAACCAACCTTTCTATCCAAAGAGCATTAATCAACATCTTAGTCATCACCAATTAAATTCCAAAAACTGAAAAGATAACATACTATAGCTTGCTCACCAGTATACAATGAACAATATTTCGTTTAATGAGATTGTTTACTGTTAGAATCTTTCCTAAGGCTATTATTGAATTTATTGTACACTCACATACAAAAAAAAAAGGGCAACTTTCTTGAGACTCCTGCTACACCAAATTCCCTTCCCAGGAAATTGCACTGCATTGGAACCTCTTAAGAGCTCATTAAAAGAACAAACATCAGATATGCCCCCATGGTTGAATGTCCACCTCAACCAAACATGCCTTTTGCTTAATGGAGTATTAGAATAAAACGTATGAAACATAGAATCACTCCAACTCCCAATATTAGAAAGCTTGTATAAATAAGATTCATGAACTAGTTCCCCCATCATCCCCAGGTCTCAAATAAGATTTCACATAAGTATTTTGTCCTCTACAAGTAAATAAAAATTTAGTAGCAACTCTTTCAAAGCATGATCCCCACATCACACATCATATGCCAAAAGTGGACCGTTTTACCGTACCCAAACCATGAAAATAAGGACAACCTGCAAACCTTTTGCAACCAGTTCTAATACTACTTCTTCAAAGACAACATCCATGACTACGTGTCTTTTAATCCTTGGTCCCCAACAGCAGAGGAAAAATAAAAAGGAAAAACCCATGAAAGTGTGAAAGCCTTTTGGGCCTTAAGATCCTACCTCAAGTAAATGCCAAAAAGAATAAAAGGGAGAACTGCATAACATGAAACGATGTTTCTTTTGTAGCTAGAGCAGGCAAATATTAATTAAAGATAGCATCATCACTATTGTGTTTCAATAACAGCATTTTAATCATGTATTTTTGCTAGAGCATTTCCTGCTATGTCTGAGTAAGCTGTTGTAAAAGAAAAAATTGAAAGAGTTTCAGGAGATTATGCAGCTTGCTGGTTGTATTTGCTTAAAGTAATCCGTAGATTTGCACTTTTCTATGATTGTTTCTGTTCATATTTTCTCTAAAGTGCAATCTTCAATATTATTCTCCATATGCTTTTGTTGACTATATCTCAATAGTGATCTTTCTTCCGGGTTCTCTCCATCCAACCATTTAGTGAACAATCATGCCTTGTTGCTGAAACACTTCAAAGATAGCATTCTTATCAGATTTAACCAACAGTTAATGTTGTCAAGAACAATTTTATTGAGCCAGCCAAACTCTGATTATTGTTGAGGTCATTTGAATTGTATACCTATACTCCCATATATTAGATGTTATATTTCATTTACTTCTTGACTTTTTAGGTACCGTGCCATCACCAGTGCGTACTATCGTGGAGCGGTAGGTGCGCTCCTTGTGTATGACATCACTCGTCATGCAACATTTGAGAATGCTGACAGATGGCTGAAAGAATTAAGAGGGCACACAGATTCAAACATCGTCGTGATGCTTGTTGGGAACAAATCTGATCTTCGCCACCTAGTAGCTGTCCCAACCGAAGAAGGGAAGTCCTATGCTGAAAAGGAGTCCCTTTACTTCATGGAGACTTCAGCATTGGAGGCAATAAATGTGGAAAATGCTTTTGCTGAAGTACTGACTCAAATCTACCATGCTGTAAGCAAGAAGCAAATGGAAGGAGGAGAAAATGGAGATGCTGCATCTGTTCCAGCCAAAGGAGAGAAAATAAATATCAAAGATGACAAGTCTGGTTTGGCGAAACTTGGTTGCTGCTCAAGTTAGAAATGAGAAAAACAGAACTTTATCGGCTGGATTGGTTCTTGCTGTACTGGGATACAAAGTAGTAGCAACCAGTAAAAGGAAATTCTCTCGGGATATTGAACTCAATTTGTTAAACCACGATACATGAGATGTAGAAGCAGAATAGGCGCATAATAGCTTGGCTTTCCTGTTCTACCTTTTCTTTTAATCTATGAGAATGATTTTTTTCTTCTTCTTTTTGAGAGGTTTCATGAGCAGAATTTGCCAATGTTGTTGCTTTGATTAGTTCTTTTTTCTACTATTTTAGTATTTTGTGGTTCATGACTACATGTGAGCCGCGTAAGTGTCCCAAGAGGGTTCTTTTTTCTTGGCTTCTGCTAAAGGAAACTAGGAAGAAAGCGTTTGAGACCCTCAAAAGCTTCTCATTTTCTTAGAGGAAGCTCTAAATGTTTGTTAACGTGTGTTGCGAGAGTTTTTTTTTGCTTTTTTTTTTGGTTTCTTGGTTAGAGTGTTTATAAAAAGGTGGAAACTGTATTGTTTTTGTGTTTTGATGAGAATGTTGTGTTTTAAGTTATTTGCTTTTGTTTTTGGAGGCGAAAATGAAAATAATAAAATAACAAACATAACTGAATCATGAGAAGCATTTGCGCAACTCTTTTGAATTTTCCTTGAATTGCTTTTAGAAGATTATAAAAACAAATGGAATAAAGAATTCTCTTAGAAGATTACGAAAACAAAATATTATGATAAAACATGCCTTTGTAAAAAAATAAAATAAAATAAAACACACTAAGGGTTTGATTTTTATTGCCATGTTATCTTAATTGTATGACCATTATATGGTAATATATTAAATAGCATTACTCATGTTAAATTTCTTTTTATCATACAATTCAGTGATGTGGCAGTAAAAATTAAATATTGCTTTGTATATATATATATATATAAAAGCTTTGGCATACCCCCAAATCCTCAAAAAAAAATAATAATAAATAAATAAATAAAGGAATTAAAAGGGAAATTACATTATAGAAATATAGAATTCATAACACCTTGGATCAACATTCGAATTTTTTTAAATCTTTTTTTTTATTATTACAATTTACTCCGTGAGTAAATCGAAATCACAATAAAATCTCTGTCGTCAAAATTTTTTAACATCCGTTAGTCTCGTTTTGACCCATTAAAATATTAAATTTTTTAATTTAATTTTAAAAATTTTAAAAATAATTTAAAAAAAAAAAAGAAGAAAGAAAGAATACAAAGGTGACTAAACCACCCCAAACCACTCCGTAGGGGGTGGTTGGCCACCCCATTTTGCCTATTTTTTTGAGGGTTTGGCCTAGGGGTGGTCAAACCACCCCCTTAGGCCATGGGGGTGGTTTGGCCACCCCCAATATTCATTTTTTCTTTTTCAAATTTTGTTTTTGTTTTTAGATTTAATTTTTAAAATTAAATTAAAAAAATTAATATTTTAATGGTTTAAAATGCACCGTTTTGACCCAAACTAATGGATGTTAAAAAAATTTGACGGCTAAGATTTTATTATAATTTTGATTTACCTAAGGAGTAAATTGTAAAATATATATAATTAAGGATTTAAAAAAATCCAAGTGCTAACCCAAGGTGTTATGAAGTAATTTTCCAAAATAAAAATACCTATTTGGTCCCTCTCCATCCGACTTTCTAAAAATCCGTCCCTGTATATAAGAGCAATCCAATTACTAATCTTCATTGTGTTATTTATGAATAATTGTATAACAGTCTACTACAGTGCATTTGACATTATTTTTTTGTAGATCAAAAGTATGATTTTAAACCAAATCACAAAAAATGTATCATTTGAAAATGTGCTTTAAAAAAGAAATTACGACTTGAAAACGTAGAAGTTTTTTTTGTTTTCAATTCATACGCAAGTGAGTGCATTTGAAAATAATAATAATAAAAAATAAAAAATTGTAAGGCTAAACTACAATTTTAAATGTCATATTGGGTGATCCCTTATAGCATCACCTCATCTCTCCAAAGGGTAATGTGATCTCCTATGGCATTTGGTGCATTGAAATTAATTTTTTTGGTTAAGTTAAACATACCACGTAAGTATTGAAGATGCCAAAATGGGGTGATGAATAAAGTTAAACGGATAATTATCCTTTTCTCCTTAACACTACTCGATTATTATATACTCTCATCAACTATTAACTTTACATTACAACCATATCAAACTACATTTTCGTTACTAAAATCCCTATTCTATCAGTTAAGGTTGTTAAGTTGGATGGTCAACTTATCACATAAGTGTAAAGTTGGTAGTTGATAAGGATATATGGTAATCAAGTAGTAGTTTATGGGAAAAAAGATAATTACAAAAAAAAATGCATACACATTCAAGGCTTGTGATGCACACGTGATAGGTTGACCGCTGACTTAACAGTTTTGACTAACGAAATGAGAGTTTTGGTAAGAAAATGTTAATTTGATGGGGTCGTAATGTAAAATTGATAAGAATATATGATAATCGAATGGTAGCTTATGGATGTAAATGATAATTACCCCAAAATTAAAAGAAATGTTAGGGGTTAATATATATATTTTTTTCATATTAAGCCCATTTCATCTTATATATCAATCTATTAAATTTGTAAATTTACGTAGATCTCACCAATCTAATAATTAATCTATTAAATTTGTAATAACTCATTAAAACAAATTAATCCAAGCAGCGTCATGAGAGTTGAAATGAGAGAAGAAAAAGAAGAAGAAAAGAAGCCCAAACGCCCATCACAAATCTGAACCTCCCGCTCATTTCACTCTCCAGTCCCCCCCTCCTTCTACAAAACCCCTAACTCATTCTTTTCTCCCTCCTCCTCTGCACAGCACAATCCTCCACTGCTTACCGAAACCTCTCTCTCTCACTCACTCGCACTCGAAACATGATAGAGGAAGAGATTGAGAAGCTCCGCGGGGTGGTGAGGGACTGCGTGAGCAAGCATCTCTACTCGTCGGCCATCTTCTTCGCCGACAAAGTCGCCGCCTTCACCAACGATCCGGCCGACATCTACATGCAGGCCCAGGCCCTCTTCCTAGGCCGCCACTTCCGCCGCGCCTTCCACCTCCTCAACGCCTCCCAGATCGTCCTTCGCGACCTCCGCTTCCGCTACCTCGCCGCCAAATGCCTTGTACGGTCCTGGTTGTTTTTAACTATCGCATGTGCTGCTTGGTTGCCATTTTGGCTTATATGTGTTTGTGATGATTAGGAGGAGCTCAAGGATTGGGACCAATGCCTAGTGATGCTCGGAGAAGCGAAAGTGGATGAACACGGAAACGTGTACGACACAAAGGACTGCAATGCCATGTACCTCGATAAGGAAGGGGAAGATCGTGAAATCAATGTAAACACTTCTTTCTTTTTTTCATATTTTTTTTTTCTTCATGTTGGTGTTATGTCTAATCTTTGGCTGCAGTGTAGGTTGTTAACTAAGTAGATTTATGTCATTGTGAAATTTCTGTACTTTAGACACTAATGTGCTTGTTCAAGAAGCAATTACGCTGTGAAATGCAGCTCTTTGTTTTCTTTGATCTTCAAAACTCTTTTGAAATGCTTATGGTTAGTTTGGGACTAATGGAATAGGGTGCGATTTGAGCTGACTTGGAGACAAAAAAAAAGGGCATTATGTAGAAATCTGAGAGTATTTTGGATTAAAGGCTTTTTTGTTGTTGTTGGTATTGCTGAGTTGAAACTAGTGCATAATTTTGGTCAGAAATTGTTAATTGAAAAAGGAAAAAAGAAAACAAAAGAATTATGTGATATAAGTGTAGATAGATATCTGATATTGTCTAATGGCTCTTTCTACCACTCCCCTCTACACTAACAGTATTATTTTTCTATTGATTTTTGAGCATATAAGTTGGTTTTCCATTCTTCTGACAGATATCTTCAGCAATATGCTTTCTAAGAGGTAAGGCATACGAAGCATCGGACAACCGTGCCCAGGCTCGACAGTGGTTAGTTTCTCCTGACATTTTGCTCAACCATGAGATAGTTGTAAGCTTTTCTTCTTATAAAAATAAAATGACAATTTATTGGTTTTTGCTTCTAGTAGCTTTAGAATTGTTAATTAAGTACCCTTACAGGATGAACAATTATGCATGATTTTTGTTGAAAAGAACTAAGATGTTGGATGAAGAGCTCCTTTAATTTACTCCACTTGTGATCTTTTAAGGTACATAGCTGCTGTCAAAGCTGATCCTTTATGTTATGAGGTACATATTAATCTTGTTACTCTTTCCTTTTCTAATTGATCTGTGAGATTATTTTTCAAGTGAAAATAGCTTCTCCAATGACTTAGGTAAGTGTGGCTGCAGATGGTGTAGACTTCCTTTAAATGTTTGGAAGTTCCAAATTAGCAACTCGATAACCTGTTTTTACCTAATTAGAGATTTTAACAGCTCCATATCTTTTTGTCATTTGTTTTTCTGAATATATTATTTTTTAAAGACTTCTTGGCTGCTTTTATGTTAGCTGTTTAAATCAATTTGATGGAATTTTTTTTGTAAATTTCTCATGGTTGTACCTATCTCAGGCTTTTGAGCGTCTTGTTGAAAATCACATGCTGACGTGTGTGGAAGGTAAGAGGTCTTCAAACTATATTTTTCTTTGTGTTCAATATGCAGGCTGTTGAAGATAAACCAGATTTTCCATTTTCTATTTCATCTTTGTCTTAATTAGTTTTTGATATAACTGGTGAAATTTATTTTAGTGTCACTTGTTAAGGCATGGCATGTGATTGATCCACCACAGTATCCATTTAGTTGAGTCTGCATTCTTTCAAACAGCTATCTAATTTGGTTGAGATGATCCATTTCTTTAACTTTTCTAGTTCCTTCTGAATTTCAGAAACAAGTTTACTCTCATCATTGCATTTCGGCCCAGAAGATGGATGGCTCCTGTCATTCTATTCATGTTTAATAAAGAAGGTAAACAGAGATGCAAGTGTAGTACTTACTTGCCATAATGTAAAACATTTCAAAGATCTCTAACTAGTGCACTTTTTGATTTCCTATAATTACATAGATTGGGGATTTTCTTTTGCTGTGTACTTGTGTGTAATCATTGGTTCTTATTTGTGTTACCCAGTATGACAAAGAAAGTGTTGTAGAAGCCAAATTCAGAGAACTTGAAAATGAAAGTTGTATTAGTGACTCTTCTGATTCATCCATCAAACGTACACTAAAAAGCAACACGGATCTTTTGGCATGCAAAGCTGAATACTACCATCAATGTGGGGAGTATCAAAAATGTTTTGAACTAACTTCTGCGTAAGTTTGCAACTGATTTGGATATACTACTACAATGTATTCCTAAGATCTCTTTATTTGACCTGAGCTTTAGCATCTGTGTTACAGACTGCTTGAAAAAGACCCTTTTCATCTGAAAAGTACCTTGGTGCATTTAGCAGCTGCTATGGAGCTTGGGCAATCAAATGAGCTTTATGTTATGGCATGCAATTTAGTTAAGGACTATCCTCAAAAGTAAGAGCGGATTTCATTATTATATTATTTTAGTTGTCTTGGTATGTTTAGATATTATTATTTTGGTTTGAAATTCCATATGCTTTTGTTATAATGAAGAGCTGAAGAATATCTTTTGCTAATATTCTCCCCCCATCCCACCACCACCACAAAAAAAAAATCTAAAATCTTGTGGAAAATAGGTTTTAGGTTTCCATTGCAATTGGATGCTTTTTAATGCCTTAAGTTGATTACTTATCAGAACTTTTCGCTTTTTAGGGCTTTATCATGGTTTGCTGTTGGTTGCTACTACTATTGTATCAAGAAGTATGATCAATCACGCCGTTATTTCAGGTAAGCGCCAAATGTTATTAATGGAGGAACAATTAAAATTGACCTACTTTTGAGCTGCCTTATATCAGCTAAATTTTCAAATTATAACCATTCTTAGTTTGTATGTTTAGTAGTGTGGTATTCTTAGTTTATTTCATTATAGTTTGTATATCTTTATCCTCTCCTCCTGAGCAAATAGGCTGTGACCATTCTTCAATTGTGACATTAGTGGTCTTTTAAGAATATTCATGTTTGTTATTTTTCTCCAAATGTATATGGATTTATTTTCTTTGTAATGGGCTTGATTGCTTGGGCATGTCCAATGCATTTGGTGGATATATTCTATAGCTCAGATTCTTTAGAGTGCCTCAAGTTGGCGTTTGGTCCTACCTGAACATGATCTGTTACCTGGTCTTTTCTTAGAGTTATGGCCTTATACGCAGTCATCTATGCAAATGTGTGAGACATTTGAAATTATTTTTTTATAAGTAAACGCAATTTATTAAAAAACACAAGAAGGTGCAACCCATGTACATAAGAAGTATATAGGAGAAACACCTAGCTAATAGAGAAAAAAATCAAGAAAAACATAACAGATAGAAATATTTAAGCCAACAATAGCTGTCTAGTGATAAAGAGTCTTAAAGAAAAAATCCTTAAGACCGGCTGTTCATGGTCTTTGAAGCTATGTCTTAGGTTTACCTGACGGGGATGGGTACATTTAGTGGCCCTACCTTGGAAGGGTTCTTGGGTATCAAAAAAAAAAAAGAGAGACCACATAAAGCAAGACAGAACCATATTCCCATATACTATCGTTTTGACTTCTACATAAAAAGAAAAGAAAAGAAAAAGCATTGTTCTAGCAAGTAAAAAGATCTACCACTCAACGAGGCATAACCCACGGCAACACTACATGGCTGAAGATGATATTCTACAGGGCATTAGATATCTCACAATGTTGTAAAAGGTGGTCTATTGACTCCCACTCTTACACTGGTAGCATCAATCAACCACGATGACATGCTACTTTTTTCTAAGATTATCTATGGTTAAATCTTCCCTAAGGCAGTCAACCAAGAAAATAAAACCACTCTCAGAAGCGCCTTATTTTGCCAAATACTTATCCGAAGGAAATGAATGTTATCGTGGGGAACAAGGACATTGTAGTATGATTTAAAATCAAACAGCCCTCATTTGAAATTAATAAAGAAGCAACAAGTGTTTTGGGGATTCCTAGGCATCTTTGCTTTTTTTCTTCCCCTTTCAATAATTGAAATATTAGATCTTGATTATTTGGTGTTTATATTGTATACTTCTTGTGTATTTGAGTTGTGCCCTTTCACGTTTTCCTAATAAATTGTTTAATATTTATAAAAAGAAAGAAAGGTCAAGTGCTTTGTTTCCTGATCTACTTGTTGCAAATAGAATGTGTAACATTTTTATTGCTCATTTGGTTTCTGATAATACAATTCTAAGCCAATAATGTATTTCTAAGTCATTATTTAAACCTGTCTTATCCGGCATGTCTGTTAATTTTATAAGTTTACATGATTGTATAATCAAAACTCATTTCTGATTGGCTTTGTTGTACTCCACAGCAAGGCTGCGACACTAGATGGCACATTTCCACCTGCTTGGATAGGCTATGGAAATGCACATGCTGCTAAAGAGGAGGGTGATCAGGCAATGTCAGCATATCGCACTGCTGCTCGTTTATTTCCGGGTATTCTATTGTTTGATTCCTCTTCTTTTAAGTGAAACATAATTGAAGTCTTTTTCTTCCACTTGGCTGAATAATGAAGAAAATATCTTTGTATTAGAAATTCTAGTTGACCTTGCTTAATTTTGTGTTTAGTATGATTATAGAAAAAATGAAAAATCAATCCCTGTGGTTTAGCTGATTTATAATTAGCTCCTTGTTGTATCAAAATGAACTCAAATGTCCTTGAGATATGCTAAAAAAATAATTTACTACCTACAATCAAATTCTGTCCATTAACTTAACAAATTTTGTTAGTGTGACACTAACTAAATATATGTTATAATTTTATTGGCTCGGGCATGTCACACTATTGGAATGAATTCAGTGGATGGAATTTGACTCTAGGGAGTAAATTTTTTTTTGGCTTACCGTAGGAACTTCTGAGTTCATTTTGGTACTACATGGAGCTAATTGTAAATAAGCTAAACCACAAGGACTGATTTTGCATTTTTCCCTTTTTTGTAAACTCAATTGGTTATTTTGTTTAGTTAATTTGACTATAATTATTAAAAACTTACTTTGTTCTGAACATCTCTCTTATTCTTGGTTAATTGAAGAAGTTACTGTGCATGTGCATAGGTAGCCTTAACATGCCACTTCCAGAATTTGTCAACCAGGTCATTTTTGGGTTGAATGTTGTGATTTTAAAAGAAGTTTGATGTGTCTTTTATCTGCAAGCTCAGCAACCAAAAAGAGTGAATGATTAATTTTACTTTCTTAAAGTAAAATTCATTGGACCACAGCTTCTTTTTTGATTACTATGATTTGTCTTGAGTTACATTAAGGTATTAGCCTGATAAATTGTAGTTTACCACAGCAGAACAAACTAGGTTTTGAAGTAGCAATTATGAAATTATGGTAAGTTGTTTCCGTTAATTATCTTAAGTTCTGAACACTCGGCATCTCTCCTCTCTCCCTCTCATACTTGAATGGAAAATGATGAGGAATATCATTAGGAAAAATTGTCAATATCTAAGTATCTAAATGATGCAGACAAAAGCTGGCTGTTGCTTTTGTTTTTGTTTTTTTTTTTGTTTTTTGAACAAATTTAAATATCTCAGTAAAGCAACAGATCTGAAAGTATTTGTCAACCAAAAGCTTGACATAAACTGACGGAACAGAGAAAAGAGAATTGGACTCCAAAGTATCCCAGTAAATGGTCCTTCTATACTCCTTTACAAGAAGTATTTGAAAACAGACGTTATTTGCAGTCTACCTAACCATAAGACTCTTAGAATTCTATAACACTGGAATTCAGATTCCTAATTCTAAGTGCCTAGAGAATATCACAAAATTGATAATCATTTAGTGCAAAAATACTGACAGAATATCTAGGACTCTTGCTTAGATAAACATTTTGTTTTGACCTACTCGATCATTTTGATAAATGACTTTTGGACTGCCTCTTCTGGCTGCACACTCTTAGCAGAATATATTAAGCCAGTATCATTAGTGATTGAATCAGGAATTTAGGTTCTGAGAGTCCAAAAGCATTAAAATGAACCATTCAGAAATTTCAATCAGAAAATCTCAGATGGAATTTCTTTAATTTTTTTGCCATTAGTCTGTAATTCTTTAATTATATGGATTTTTCCATATATGAATGTAACTGTAGCTTCATATTATCCTCTATTAAAAAGACGGTTTACATTTTCATCTTTAGATTTCCAAAATGCTTTCCAGTTGAATTGAACTTTAAATCTCCTATAATTTTTGTTCCTATGGACCATTCTCTGTAGCTCAAGAATCCTGCCATTTTGATCCCTGGGTAAAGTTGTTTTCTCTGTCTTAGACAAAACTGTGTAACAGAATGTCATGGTCGCAGATAAGCGTCTAAAAATGAACTGAAGTAGTAGTCTGCATCTTTTATTTGTACATTGTTCCTTCATAGGTTAACTCTTGATATTCACTTCTTCCAGGTGCCATTTAGCATCTTTGTACATTGGGATGGAGTATCTGCGAACCCACAGCTACAAGCTTGCTGCGCAGGTTACTTACCTTTATGTAAATATTGGCAAATTGACATTTGTGATTTTGATTCTAGCAAGAAATGTGAAGTCTTCCCATGTTGTAACACCCGAAGACTATTTTATGAACTTGTCTCGCGGATATCACCGTTAAGTTCAATCCAGCTAATTATACTTCTTTTCCAATATGATTTTGGTAAACTTCTTTACAAAGTACTAATATAGAGTCCAACGTATTACACAGTATACAGTTGCATCCTCAGTTTTAGCCTTGCTGCAGTTTCCTGTCATAGAAAAAAAAAAGTAAGATCTGTAGAGTTATATAAAATCTATTCTAATAAAAGTGTGATGTTAACTATATCGTGCTTAGATTTCAAGCTAAAACTGATTCATATGTTTGTGACTTTTTATATCTTGATTTTGATAGAAAAGCAGTCATGGCTAATAAAGGTTAGTAGGCATTGATGATACAAAACTTGGTGTGAACTCTATGACTTGAGATTTTTCTTTTTTTATCAGACTTCAAGTTTTCTATTTTACATGTTCCGATTCTTGTATTAAAAACTTCATATTCTTGAATAAGAAAGATATCAAAACCCATATGGAAAGAAGACAAATATTTCACACCATTGACTTGGTCTTTGAGGACTTTGTATGCATAAGTTTAATAAGGCCATTGCCAAATATTCATCCCACCAAATTGGGGACTGCCTTGCGCCGCTGGGGGCTTTACTTTGAGTACTTTTTGTATGAGGTGCCCATTCTAAAGTATCAATCTTATAGAGTTACGATATTCAGCCCAAAACATTTATCATTACACTAAACAATGACCCTTTTAGAATGTACTATAAACGGTTTTTCTTGAAGTAGAGATACTTTGCCGTCTGCTTGTAACATTCAACTGCTCATATTAAAAGACAAATAAAATTAATCTTTACTTTCTTGAATATAGCTATTGTTAGACAATGACACCTCTGGAAGAGAGTTACTAGCAGACTTTTGCAAATAATTGTAAGAATCTTTGTAAAAACAAAAGTAACCAAAAGAAGCTAGATAGTTATTTATAATATATTATTTATTTCTTTTCAAACATATAACTCAACTCAACTAAGCGGTAATAGTTAATACTAACTAGGTTAGATTGGTTCTGTTGATCCTTTCACATAGCCTGGTCCTGTCAAGGGCCATGTCCTTAGTTACCGATCTAGAAATCAAGTCTTTCTTAAATTTTTACCCCAGTCATTTGTTGGCCTGCATTTTGGCCATTTTGCTGCACCATCACTTTTTTGGACTGCTGCATTTATAGGCCTGGGTTGCACATGCTGAAACCACAATAAACGATTCTCATTCATTTTATCTTCCATTAGTGACATCCCCCATCTTTTATTATGTTTCCTAGTTTGCCAGAAATCCATCTTAACATCCCTATCTCTGAAAATATCATTATATGCTAGTGTCTCTTTATCTAATATATAAAGTTTATAAATTTACCGAAGTGGTGGCGGACACTTCGGAGAAGGGGGAGGAGAACTATTCGGAGGTGGTGCTAGATGCATTGAAATTCGCATCCAACATGGGTTTGACTTGTGGTGAAGGAGGTGACGAGAAAAGTCTTTTGAATCTCTTTCGAAAATCAAAGAGGAGTGGAAGCCTACCTCTAAGGTAAAAGGAAAGAGGGAACTCAAGAATTTATAATGTTCCATCAATTATGAGGCTAGAGAGAGACCTTCTCCGGAGAGATGTCATCGCCAGCGAGGTTGTGTTAGGACAAAAAATGCGTGTTCCATTCCCCCAAAGGTGCATTAGGGGTTTTGTGTCTCTTAGGGGCTGGTGGGGGGATTGTGGGTTGTAGTCTTGGTTTACCGTTTGGTTGTAGTTACTAGGTGGATTTTTGGGTTTCTTTCTTTGGCTTACTGTTTGGTTGTGGTTACTCGGTGGGTTTTTGGGTGGGGTCTTCTGGGTTTTGTATTTGGGTTTTAATTGGGCTACCTATGTATGCTCTCTTGTGTACTTTTTTGATATATATAACATTACTTATCAAAAAAAAGTTTATAAATATTGAAAAGCACCCTTTGACTGGTTTGCAAACTGAGATAAAACTCCTAGCTGATTTGAATAAAAACATAGACAATTTTAGAAAACTGAAATTTGCAAGAAAAGTGCAAACGTTTTAAAAGAATTTTTTCTTGGTTGAAGACTTCTAGATTTCTAATATCCAACAAGAATATGAGTCAACAGATCCTATAAACAACTAATTTCTATAATAGAATTTAGACAATCTTGATCATTAGGATTTCCAATCGCCAAAAGACCCCAATATCATATCCCTAACAACTGGAATATCCTGAATAAACCTTGTCTGAGTACATTTCTGATTAACATCCAGAGCACCATTCTCCCTTGTATTGGAGAACACTTTCAGTCTCATAATCCTGAAGGATAACGGTCTTTCGGGTCTGTTGCATGCATAGGATTAGAAGTGTGCGAAGCTGATGCGTTTTCCCCTTTGCTTGGAAGTGACAAGATTTATATCCTTCTTGATTGAATCAATCCGGAATGCTGAAACCTATAATCTGGTTATATAGCAAAGACATCTGTGGGTTGTTCAGGAACATAAATAAGCCATATTAGTTCCTTGGAACTAGTATTCTGATCATCTCACTTTATTGCTTTTCTTGTATTTTTAAGCAGCTTTGGTGTCTTCTCTAACCACATCTCTTCTTGCTTGTTCTTTTTTTATTGATAGACCTATTTCTCTTCAGTTTCTTGCACAGGCCAAGACGATATGCCCCTCAGATCCTCTTGTATATAACGAACTTGGTGTTGTCGCTTATAATATGAAAGAGTAATGATGTTTTCCCCTCATGAATATGTCCTCTATTTAATTGCATAATATTCTTGCGAATTGTATATTTTCATTGAAGTTTATATTCCTCATGTTTAATAGACTAGATGGTAAATTTGAAGATTTTGGAAGTTGGACTGGTAACTAAACTAGTTCACCTGATTGAAACTATTTGTATTTTTGAAATTTCAACTCTTCATTAAATTTAGACAAAGATTGCATCAATAAAATGTTAACTTCAGGGTTCTGTTAATTATTTTTTGAGTTTGTCAAAATTTGTAACCTTTAGAAGGCATGATGTATAATCTTGCCATTTAAGTTTTAGCTTTGGTGACATTTGTTTACCTGAGAAGTGGATTGTAGAATCTTGTGAAATTCTGCTGAAATTAATAAATACTGTTTTTAAATGCTTATTTCACATTTATAAGTAGGTTCTTTAACTTTGTTAGTATTTGAACTAACTAGATCTTCTGTTTTACATACATAAGCTGCACTTTTGATGCCAGACAACTTAAAATCTCAAATTAAGAAAAAAATTCTGAACCTAATTATGGTCTTGATCTTGATTTGTAAATTCACCGCCAGATATGCAGTGAGTATCACTGCTTTATATTTTGATTGTATACTTCTTTAGCCCTCTAGTGGCTCAAAACAAATTTTTATGGATGACCAATGCTGTGAGAATGCATCATATATCTCTTGACCTGTACATCTTGTTATTCATACGGTTTTGGCTGATTTTGACCACCATAGTTTTGTATTTTAATCAGGTATAATAAAGCTGTGTGGTGGTTCGAGAAGACTTTGGCTCACATTCCATCCCCTTTAAGTGAATTATGGGAGCCGACTGTGGTTAATCTCGCCCATGCATACCGAAAGTTAAAGTACGTCATTGAAATGAATTTTAGGGCTTTTTTACTTCCTGGAGTTTTCTTTTGTAGAGGAACCTTTTCCTATTGGATTGAAATGTAGAATTCCTTTTGCTTTTTGAGCAATGAGTGGCTTTGTAAATTGTATCTAGAACTGTGAGTTAACTACTCCCTCAGTCCCAATATTCATGTTTATTTCCTCTTTTGGGACATCCCAAAATATATGCTCATTTTCTATAAATGGAAGTTCATGCTTCTTCATTTTCTTGTATTGTACTCACCTTTTCCCAAAAAAACTAGACAAGATTCTTATTGACGGTTGTGTCACTCTAATAAAAGTAAATGATATTTTAGGGATATCGTTATATTTTTACCTTTTCACTAGTAATCATGTCATTTCATATCAAAAACATTTATTTTGTGACCAAAGGAGTATCTTTTTCGCATTGTACATATTGCTGATGTAACTTAGGATAGCGTTTTGAATAATGTCAGCAAAATATTACCTTGAACTTACGGAAGTATTCATGATCCTTAGTTAAGTTATATATTAGAAAAGGATTATCTCTTTTTAAATTTCCATGTAAAAAATTTAATATTTTGTGCTGTTTAGTGTTTACGCTAGCTCATATTGTTCATTTTGAATGGGCACATGAGATGAAGGTGCTCGATGTGTTGTTGGTTTTGCACATAAGAAAGAGTGATCATTGTGGTGGGAGGTGCTAATGTGGTTTTTGTAAATTGTTATTTTGCTTGGTGAGTTAGAGGGATGGCTGTTGTGAGAGTTGCTGATGCAGTGGTTGCAAAGCCGGCAATGCCAATTTGAGGCAGGGTCTTAGATGGTGATAGTGCTGTTATGGTGTTTCGTTACCAAGGTGGCAGTGGTCAGGTGATTAGCAGCAGTGTCAGTGCACAGCAGCTGGGTTGTCTTGGGCAAGATTGTCTTTTTCATCTTTTTTTTTTTTTTTAATTCCCTGGTTGGTAGGTCGATATGGGAGTCTAGGTTTAGGCCGGACAATGTCTGACCGCTAAAGTTTCAAGCAATCCGACTGGTCTGTAAAATGGTTTTGTGGTGTAAATAACTTGGAGATCACTAGAAGATTTTTACTTACAGAGGTTTTTAACTAGTTGAGGTGTTTTCCTTGGAAATCGTGGTAGTTTCTCTAGTGGCAATAGCTTTTGTGTTTTAATTACATTGATTTATATATGTTGGTGAAGTTCACATCCTCTATGCTGCATCCTTGTCCTCCCACTGATCTTAGTTCACATACTCTGTGTTGTGAATTATAAAAATAGTGGCCAATATGATTTTGCAAATACTGATCATAGATACCTACCATGTCGCAGGATGTACCATGAAGCAATTTCACATTATGAGAAAGCACTCACATTAACAACAAGAAGTGCAAGCACTTATTCAGGTCTTGCATACACTTACCATTTGCAGGTATCAAACATTTTCCTATGCTCTCTCTATTTTTGTTTCTTCATTATCATCATAACTCTAGTGAGACCAAATACCCAACTTCTTGCCTTTTAGAATGTCTTGGAATGCTTACCTCTAGAAATAAGTGCATAGTAAATCGATCAGTTGTTATGGAGCCTGCGTTTGTGCACAATTTAGGGGAGCAACTGCTTCTTCTTAAACTGCTATGATTATTGTTGGTGAGCGTGCCCACTTGCTTGTGCACATGTTATATGTTTTTGAGGTCCTACATTGAGTTGAAATGATTTTGAGTGTGCAGGTAAAACAACTTTGAATGACTTTTTTGAGCTTCGAGTACTCTTATGTCAGATTACATTAGTCATTATATGGTTGATCATAACCTTCAAAATATGGTACTTGATAGGAAAGCGAAATCAATATCAATTAGAAGAACCAACATTTAAAAGGGCGTAACCAACTGAAGGTTCTCACCCTGTCCCCGGCATTGTTCTCTGACAATACACCCTGGGCGAAAAGGGCCACCATTCTCTTTCTTCAATCATTCCGATCAGGATAAGTCAATATCAATTAATAATTCATAGACATCCTATATGGGCCTTTACCGAAGGAAAAATGTCCATCCCTTCACTTACTCTCTTGGTGCAAACTTGTTTCATATTTTGAACTAGGATTTCCATTTTTTTAGTGTAAACTGAGCCTGAATGCACTTTTTAAGTCTTGTGTGGCTGTGTTAGATAATGGTTAAGTGATAAAATTTACCATTTCTCATCAACTTAGGCTTTTGAAAAAAAAGTGTTAATCTATTATGGTATCAAAGTAGGTTTTCTTGAGTTTAAATCTTGACTTCATACTATAAAGTTAAAATTTTTACGTGTTGGGCTCGATTTATTGAGGGAGAGTCTAGGCCCAACACGTAAATGAGAGTATTATAATAATGCTTAAGTGATTAAATTCATCATTCTTTAAAATTTTTGGGATCAATAGTAATTTATCAGTTTGCTTGTGTTACCATTTCAACAGCCTATTTCCTATATTCCGAGCCTTGCTTATGTGGTAAAATTATCCTCGGCCTAGATATGAGCATTTTGAGCTTTTCAATGCATTTTTCTGAAGAATACAAAAGAAAAGTTCACATTTTATTGCGTGGAAATATGTCAAGTATATGTTTGCCTTCTCAACCCTGAAAATTATAATGACAATTCTCAATGTTGATGTTTCTATTTCTCTCCCTTTTTCACATGTGCAGGACAACTTTACTGCAGCAATCGCATACTATCACAAGGTGCGTAATGAATGATTTAGTTTAGTCCACTTGGGCATCCCTTGAAATTTTTTAGCATTGTTTTGATCTACGTTGTGTTTAAAGAAATGGATGTTTGTCATTGCTAAAAAAATTAAAAGTTATTTGATACAATTAGTTGATGGTCCAGTTATTTATGATGGCTACAGCCTACAAGGATGATGATGGTTATCTACCTTAAAATTTTCTCTAAAATGTTTTAGAATGTTCACTAAAATGGTGAGTTATTTGATATCACAATAACCTTTTCATGAAAGGAAGATTGGATAAGAAATTCTGCTTCTTATCAACTTTTTGTTTGGTTTGCTTCACTGGTTTGAATTTGTTCTCACTGTTCTTTCTACCAAATCCAGGCTCTATGGCTGAAACCTGATGATCAGTTCTGCACTGAAATGTTAAGTTTAGCTCTTGAAGACGAATGCCGCCGTGGTGTAGACCCCAAAATTGAATTTCAACAAAGTGAGGTTTTTCTTTGATGCCCAGTATTATTCTTTCTACTTTTGGTGGAATGAATGTGTAATTAATGCCATAATGCCCAAAATAGTTGGGTTTTTTTTTTTTTTTAATTGCAATTTTAAATGTGATGTATTTGTGTCAAAGATATGATGATTTCCTTGTCCCTTTTCCCTTTTTAGTTAGGTAATTTCTTTTGTATACTTTGGGTGTAGTTAGGGACCAGTCTTACGCTTTTAATAAGACTGGTTATTACTTATAAATATATATATATATATATATATATTTGTATCAAAGATTTGGCAGCATGTATTCTGACCAACATCTTGGGGTTTTTTTTAATCAATTGAGGCCCATAATATTTCATTGTTGAAGAAAGCTTCTTTGCAGTTAGCCTTTGGCATATGATTTGACTAATTGACTGCACAGTTTGTTTCCATTAATCTGACAGTAACTCTGGTTCTTACTGAATATTATTTAGCCTCTGTTTGGATCATGGAAGAATGAACGCAAGTTTTCAACCCCTTTCGTTTTTCCCCTTTGGCAAATAGAAGAATAGTGATATTATCACTACATTCATAAATGCATATGGAGAGTTGCATATCAGGGTACAAAAGATAAGCTTGCCATAATACGAAGCCCTTGAAGAGAAGAGAATTGAGGATATTATGGAGTATTTTAGTTGGGTAAAAGGAATAAATATCCTTTAAAACTATTTATTTGAAGAGTGGGCAACCATGAGTAGCGCCTGAACTTTTATTTGCTTCGTGGTCGATGTGGGACTCAGAGATGGGCGGACCCTTTAGAAGGCCTCCAAATAGCTCCGCCGGATCGTAGTAGACCTCCACCTCTTCTACCTTTAGAGATTCGTCAACCTACAAGGGATCCATATAGTCAAGATCGCATGATTTTTGTTCAAGACTTGCAAGCAACCAATTTAATTCATTAAGAAAGTAGGCACAATTTCCTACTTTTATTTAATATTTTACTTATTTGCAGGTAGAGTGCACTGGAAAATGTTGACTTTGTAGTTGGTGTTGATAAAAAAAGCTATTTTAAATTGTACCAAGTCGTGTCATATCTTGTGGTGCTCCACAGAGTCACGGACCATGGAGTATGGGATAACAATTTGTGTTTATGTTGACCTTTCGAGTTGTGTTGAAGTATTGATAACTCAACTTATTTAATTAAATGACTTAAATTTTTCTTACCTGATAACTTCATATTGGATTCATGTCGGGTTTATAAGCCATATAAAAAATTTAACTTTAAATATTGAGTGTTAAGTTTAGGTTGTATTAAGGTGTGAATATAAGACTATAAATCAACTTTAATGCGATCCATTTATCTATAAAGCAGTATGTGATTATCACATGTATTTTTCATATGCTTTAGGGGCAGATGAGTCAATGGCACAAGTTATATTAATTTTATTAAAAATGCATATGATAATCACATGCTCTAATAACAGTCTGTTTAATAAACTAGTTGATAGAAATTTTCTTAAGTTTACATAATATAATTTGAAGGAAAACTTAATTTGTCACTTGGTATTGGTTGGCCCTATTGAGCCAATATAATACCAGAGTTTAGAAATATTTTAAATCTAATTGCACAAATAAATGATAAAATAACGTGAAAAATTTATTACCCTTCTCATTAAAAATAAAAATATATATATATAAAAAAAAAAACAACAAAAAGAAAACATAAAAAATTAGAGGTGGTTACTGGCTAGCGCCCTGGGGGTGGCCGTGAGCTGGTGGATGGCTCGTGGCCACAGGTTTTTTGTTCTTTATTTATTTATTTTTTCAATGAGAACGGTATTGTGAATATATTTACCTTGAGTGTTATATATATACACGTTGACTGAGCTTTTTTCCTTTTATTTGGGGTAATTACTTTTTTTTTTTTTCTTCTTGAACTACCAACCTTACAGTCAACCACGTTAAAAAACTTGAAATGGCCCAAATACCATAACTTTACATACAAAAATTACATATAATACTTTTAAAATTAAACAAATTTTTAATATATATATATTATTAATGTATCAATACCAGTTTCAAAAAAATTTAAAATTAAAATTAAAACAAAAAATATAAATATATTAAAATTGAAAAACACTTATAATTTAATTTATAATTTAAAACAAATATATTTATATTTTTTTGTTTTGATTTTTTATTTGGAGGTATTCTTGTTTTTTAATGAGATTTAGAGTCTAAAAGAAAATATTTCATCCGAGAGTTGGATAGTAAGGTTGGTAATTCATGGGAATATTGGGAAAAAGGTAATTACCCTTTTTTATTTTTTATTATTATTTGGTTTGGCCAACATGTGAGTATTCATTATATTACCTTGAGAGTAGCCAATCCAGAAAATTGAACAATCTCTCCGGTGGGAGCATGTCCTTTAAAGGGTCCTTCAGAGAAACCCCAGTGCCTGAACTTGAAAACAATTTCAGGAGGTCCAGTGTAAACAGCAAGCACTTCCCATGCAAACCCACGAGGAAAAACCGATCGAAAAGCTTCATGAGACGATTCAATGCTCTCTTCTTCTGCTTTGTAGTACTGGAACTCCTTTGGCAGAGAGTTCTTCAACAGGGCATTGTAGCTCCCAAGCTTAAGAGTTTCTTCCCCGGATAACCCCTCTCTTCCTGCATGCCGCACACAATTCAAATGAAATATTGGAGGTTTAGAAGAGCTCGATCGTGGATTTAAAAACTTACGGGTATTAATTGTTTATTACCATTAACGAAGAGCTTGAACTTGTCAGGGTTTATGGTCTTGAAGTCCTTCAAGCGGGTCTTGTGTGAGAGCTCCATCTCCCATGACTTCACAGCATTTTGTACTATTTCTTCCAGTGACCCTTTTGGCCATTCCTGCAAATTGCGAGCAACTGTCAATGGAGGGAAATCAGAAAGGAGAAGGAATATTGAAGGCCATCCATATGTCCATCCACATACCTTAGTCCTGCCTTCTTCAAATAGCTTGTTGACGTCATCATATGCAGGAGGGCCGCCATGCCTCCACTCGGTACTCTTCTCTCCTTCATCATATAAGAAAGACCTATACTTATCTCCCATGATTTCAGCTGCGGCAGCTTCTTCGGTGGTCACGTCAACTAATCAGATTTTTCTTTGTTACAATAAAGGATGTTGAACAGGTTTTATAGAAGAAAGGTGGCTTGTTAATTATCAATCCTTGTCCCTACCTTGAATAATCACTACGTACGTACCAACGTCATACAAATTGATTTTTAGGAAATTTTTTACAACCCGGCCTCTAATAGTAGTAGTGATATGTGTTCTTAATATATAGGAATGACATTTATTTTTAATAACATGCATGTGTTTTTCACCCTTTTTTTAATAAGTTTTATATATATATATATATATACAAAAATAACGTTTTTGTGTTCAAATATGTATAAAAATCTAAAAACGATTCATATATAGTAGGATATTATCATATTACCATAGAATTGACGTCGTTTTTGTTTTTGTTATTTCTTTAAAAAAAATTAATTTTTTTTAAATGCAGTTAGCAATTATTAAGGTTATTAACCACTAATCGCTGGCCGGTTAACTGCCTAAGCAGTTAGTTAATTTTACTAACCACTTAGGCAGTTACGGTTAGCAGTTTTGGTTAACCGTAATTGCTTTTCCACTCCTAATTCTTTTAACCATATTTTATTTTGCAAATTCCCAATCCACCATGCATTGGATTTGTAGACTCCTGTGAGTCATTCACAAATTCAATAATAGATTCACATTCACTATATAGAGATGGGTGAAAGATGGGTCCTATGACCTTGACTTTAAAAGCTACGTATGTCTTTTAAACTATTAACAAGACATGTAATTAGCACATGCTATTAACAAAAAAATGTGTTTCTCACATATTAAGAACACAAAACTTTTAAAGAATTTCTTACATACAGGTTAATTTGTAGAAAATTTGTGTCTATTTTAGAGTAATCTTCATACCCATTTATCATACGAGATTGTCTGATGTATTTTAAGTAACTAACTGTTTTCTTTCTATTTTTTAAATAGATAACATGATCTACTTAAAACACGTCACACATTGTAAAGCTCCTTGAGATTTTGCCTGGCCTTTTTGCAGATGTTAAGAAAAGTTTTGTTTAAGTGATACCAAAACAGTTTTATTATTTAAAGTTATCGCTAATTATCTCATATACAGAATATTCTCATCTAGCTATATATACAATTATCTTGAAACACCATGTGTTAATCTACAGTTATCTGCAGACTTTTAATTTTTATTATTATTTTTAATGGTCTCGGTATGTAGACTTCAATCCTTCGTTAATTACTGTGCTCTTGACCCTTCAATAATTCAAACTTCCAAGTCAAACGTTACAAAACTGAAACAGCAAACATAATCTACGGACTTGAATCCTTCAATTATATATGTTGTCCCTTCATTAACAGTAATAACAGATGGGAGAAGCCGGATCCGAAAGAAAAAAGAATAATAATAATTTGTAATGGGGGGGAGGAGAAAGAAAATATATATGTTAGTGCTCACCACTCACCACTCACCACACTGATAGGATGGCGATGTTGCAAGACTAGACTAAGGGGAAGGTGAGGGACATGGTCCATGGACAATAAATCTTGTAGTGCCAGATCCCTAGAAAAAAATCCGCATTTTCTGACGTTCTAATTTTTAAAAGGTCAAAAATTTCTGACAAGGTGAATTTTAGCACGTAAAAAAATTCTAACATGCCAATTCACCGCGTTAGAAAATTCTGATGTGACAAATTTTGGCGCGTCAAAAAAATATATTTTAATTTTTTAAAAATACATTAATATTTTTTTGACGTGTCAAACTGACACGTAAAAAAATTCTAACTTGTCAATTTGGTGCATCAGAAAAATTGATTTTAATTTTTTATAAATTTTTTTTAAAAAATACTTTTCTAACACACCAAGTTTGGCACATTGGAAATTTTCTATCATGCCAAACTTGGCACGTTAGAAAAATTAATTTTAATTTTTTATAAATTTTTTAAAAAGTACTTTTCTGACGTGTCAAAATTTTCTATCATGCCAAACTTGGTCCGTCAAAAAAAGAGACCACAATCAATTAAATTTGAAATGAAGGGATCTGGCTGGCTTCTAGGGTTATTAATTAGGGTTATTAGGGTTTTAAAATTGTTGTTCAATAATTAAGTTTTTCAAAATAAAAGGAATGCAAAAAGTTTAAAAGTCAAGTATCATTAAAAAATCAACAGAGTTTAGAAGTCAGAAATTTATTTATTTATTTATTTTTATTAATTTAACCCTTAATCTTAATATATTTCTCATTCATACCTTCTTAAATCCTCTATTTTAATATATTTCTCATTCATATTTATAACCCCTCAATAAGAATTTCTCATTGCGTCATTCATGACATTATGAAAGGTGCGTCCTACATTTAACTAAATACTTTTTTTTTTTTTCCTTATGAATAACTAAATACATTTTCAATTCTCAGTTGTATCCTATATATATATATATATATATATATATATATATATATTTGATTTGCCGCCGTCACTAGTTAATTAAGCATGTATATATTAGTTGGTCATATCAATTATTGTTTCATTATTTTGGTCCACTATATATTCAATTCAATATATATATATATATAAACAATCACAAGGGTTTGATTCTTAAGGAGGGTTTGGCAAATTTAAACTTTAAAATAGTGTGAAGAGAATCTTGACTATTTTTTGTGTTAAATACATTGGAAAGATATATCGAAGAAGAGAGAAAAAAAGAAGAGAGAGAGCGGAAGCATACAATGTATAATGATATTAATACTGCATTTGACTTGATCTTCAACTTGATCTCTACTTGATTTATCTTGTTTATTCAAATATGAGGATATTATTCTAATATAATGGAAGAGAGAGAAGAAAAGAGGCGAAGCATATAATGTATAATGATATTATCTAATATTGCATTTGACTTGATCTTCAACTTTATCTCTACTTGATTTATCTTGTGTATTCAAATATAAGGATATTATTCTAATATAATGGATTACATTGTAGTAAGACTAATTATATGAAGTATTATAACGATCTCTATTTATAGAGAGATTATGAGTAACGTGTAAATAAACCTAATAGATTAAAGAAACCCTAAAATATATAAGAAAAGAAATAAATAGAGAATAATTCCTCAAACTCAAGGTGTAAGCTTGAGCTGGGAAAAAGAAAGGAAAATAATATTTTTTTATCTGCCGGAAAATTCGCCGAAGTGATGACGGGTGGTGCCAGCAGGTGGCAGCTGGGCTATGTATAACTCAGGCTGTTGAAATGGACTTGTTTGGACTTGGCTATCGTGGGCCGAAGTTGAGTCTTGAATCAAATGGGCTGAGTATGGACTAACCCGGATGGCCTGCATGCATGGTTGATTTGGATTGCACCTGATTTTTTTTTTTTTTTGAACCGTATTGATTTCAATGATTTGACCCAGTTGGCTTTTGTCGGCTGAACCGGGAGTAGGAACCGAGGTCTAACCCACGATGTCGGGTTGACGGGCAGGGCTTAATGGGCCTAAGCCATATGGACTAGTTCGAATACCTATCGAGTCGGTTGGTTATGAAACCCAATGAAGTCAAAACGGCTTGGGACCCGCTGGGTCAGGTTTTCTGATCGAAACTCCCGATCCGCGGGAGCACGGGGCAGGCGCGTGGATGAAAGGCGCCGAAACAAGCACTGGCGCGTGTGAACGCGTGGAGAACTACAGGCGCTGTTTGGTTTGAAAATCAAAATGACCTTTTCATGAATAAGCTAGAAATTCTGCTTCCTATGAACTTTTTGTTTGGTTTGCTTCACTGGTTTGAATTTGTTCCCACTGTTCTTGCCATCAAATCCAAGCTCTATGGCTGAAACCCGATGACCAGTTCTGCACTGAATTTGCAGACGAATGCCGCCTTGGTGTTACTGTAGACCCCAAAATTCAATTTCAACAAAGTGTGGCTTTTCTTTTATGCCTAATATTATTCAATTCTTTCTACTTTTGGTGGAATGAATGTGTTGTAATTAATATCATATATATATAATGCCCAAAATAGTTTTTTTTTTTGTTAATTGTTATTCTTATTTTAATTGCAATTTTCAATGTGATGTATTTGTGTTAAAGATTAGAATGCAATTTTTTTTTACATGTCTACACAAAGGATGAGGGGCAGGGGAAGAGAAATTCGAACTATTAACCTCTGTTTTATAAGACATGATTCACAGCTGATTGAACTACATATTGGAATATCTCTCAAGATTTCATTGTTGAAGAAAGCTTAGTTTTTCTCCATTAATGTGACATCAACTCTTATCCTTATTGAATATTATTTAGCCTATATATGTTTGTAGTGACATAATGATATTATCACTACATTCATAAACACATACGAAGAGTTGCATGTCAGGGAACAGAAGATAAGCTTGCCATAATACAAAACCCTTGAAGAGAAGATAATTGAGGATAGGGTTGGAAGAATTTCCTTAGAAAAGTGAGATGACACGTTTTTTTTAATAGTCGGACAAAGTTAGAATAAATTTTATTAAAAAAGATCTCACACGTTATTAAAAAAAGAGATATACGCCACTTTTAGAAATTCCTCCAACCTAGTTTGGAGGAAAACTTTGTCCTTAATTATATAAGGAGTATTTTAGATGGGTAAAAGGAGTAAATATCCTTTTAAACTATTTGTCTGGAGAATGGGCAGCCATGAGTAGCGACTGAACTTTTATTAGCTTCGTGGTCGATGTGGGACTCAGAGATGGGTGGTCCCTTTAGAAGACCTACAAATAGCTCCGCCGGATCGTAGTAGAGCTCCACCTCTTCTGCCCTCAGAGATTCGTCAACCTACCAAGGGATTATGCATATATATAGTCAAGAGTGCATGATTTTTGTTCGAGACTTGCAAGCAACCAAGTTATTATAATAACTTTTTGTAAACTCTAAATTGAAAACTCATATCTAAAAACATAAAATTTCAAAAAGTGAACATATATATATATATATATTACCTTGAGAGTAGCCAATCCAGAAAATTGAACCATCTCTCCAGTGGGAGCATGTCCTTTAAAGGGTCCCTCAGAGAAACCCCAGTGCCTGAACTTGAAAACAATTTCAGGAGGTCCAGTGTAAACAGCAAGCACTTCCCAAGCAAACCCACGAGGAAAAGTCGATCGAAAAGCTTCATGAGATGATTCAAAGGTCTCTTCTTCTGGTTTGTAGTACTGGAACTCCTTTGGCAGAGAGTTCTTCAATAAGACATTGTAGGTCCCAAGCCTAAGAATTTCTTCCCTGGATATTCCCTCTCCTCCTGTCCCCAAATTCATGTATTAGTTTTAATGTCACACTTGCAGAAAAGAAAGGTGCATGATAAACTTAGAACCATAGGTCTAAAGGGTCTGGCCCGTTTTATTAAATAGGTCGAGTTAAAGTTGACGTATATAATTTTTTACTCAAGTTTCAACATAATCAAAACCCGACACATGAACACAAATTGCCACCCCTAAATCAAATAACATCAATTATATTACATATGAGATATGGCATGCATATATAACTCATGCAGATACTTTTGTCACAAAATGATATGGTTGAACTTGCAACAGAAGTTTGCATTCCATCACATATAGAGTTGTTTCCTCATCTGGAATATTTATAAATCTTTAAAACACTACAAAAAAATTGCTTATATAGTCACCGCTGTTGATAAATAGTGGCGACAAGTCGATAGTACTAAAGTGGTGGAGGCTAAAAGTAGGGTCGGCAATTTTTACACGACCCGCGAAAACGACACGAACACGACACGAATAAACAGGTAATGGGTTTGGGTTAATCGGGTTCGGGTCGAATCGGTCTACCGTTAAGACTCATGAGGTAGACCATGCACGTTATTGGCGGTCATGGTAGACCAAATCGTCGGGTCTACCCGCCAGACGAAAGAAAAAAATAATAAATTAATTAATAAGTTAATAATTAATAAGTACAACTAATAAAAAAAGAAAAGTAGTAAAAGCCTAAAGGCTCACACTCCTGACGACGCACAAACCCCCGTGCGTGACTTGAACCCGGCCGGCAAAGGATCGCAGTCCACTCCCACCAGAGTCCCACCGCCGTGTCTCCACTCCTGGCCTCCCACACTGCCGCCAAGTCTCGAGCTCTCTCGGTCTCGGGACTCATGACGCGACCCTCGGCTCTCGACTCTCTGAATAGCTCGACTCGCCTCTGCCAGCTGTGAGCCACGCCTCCTCACCATCACTGCAGCTGCACTTTCTTCTGTCTCATAATGGCTATACCACCGGTATATCTCTTACTCTATCTCTGATTTTGGATTTTTCATTTTTTGGACCTTGGGTTAGGGTTTTGAGATCGAATCCCATGTGACTTGTGAATTGTAAATTGTGAATTGTGAATTGTGAATTTGCCACGACTTGTGAATTGTGAATTTGTATGTGGGATTGTGAATTTGAGCTAGCTGAAGACACTCATCAGTCATCATCCAAAGACTCACAAGTATACAATGTTTAGTCCAGTAGTCGAGTTTGAGTATAATTGCAGGCGTTTTTGCTTCGTCTTCATTAACTTGTTTTCTTGAAGTTGATTGAGGGAGGGAAAAAAAAAAGAGAGAAAGAATAAACAATTAATTTGATATTTTGGGATTAGAATAAAGTGGATTGATCTAAAATTGTGTTTCATTGATTAACCTTGGCTACCTTATAGGTCCTTGGTATTGGACTAGTTATGTTCCTTTAGGGCTAATAAGGTTCTATTCCCAACAATGGCATGAAGATCAAATTAGTAATTTGGTCTCTCTGATTCTTGGTCTCTCGATTCTCAGAATTTGTGACAAGGTTGCATAGTAGCAAAGAATAATTAAAAATTAGAATGGACTTCAATCTCAAAATACATTAGCAATCCTAATTAGATTAGGATGTCCTCTATTTTCTAATTTCATAGAGTTAATGGACTTGTGTTTTCTCCCTAGTCGGGTGTCTCTCATGTATACCCACTATGTTGGGTTGCACCTCTTGTGCTTTCTAGTAAGATTTATTTACTTATATAAAAGATTAGGATGATTGCAAGGGTAGATTGTTCTACATTTTAAATTGTCGAGGAAATCTTGAGTGCTTTAGAATTTACTCCGCAGTGAATTCCAAATATCATAATAAATTCCAAACCAAGGCATATATAATGCTCTAATTAGGGAATTTTTGTCAAAATGAACAATTGTTTGTTAGTGTCAATTTATCTCGCAGATGGATCATTCCACTCTAATGATCATGATTGTGGAAGCATTCCCATTTTGTATACCGAATTATTAATAATCTCAAGCCTCCATCTACTGTTTTCGATGTTGCGTAATCCTATTATAGCTATAAATTCTTTATTTTCTTAGTATGGTTTAATATTTTTTTCTTTAATATGGATGATTGTGTCATTGTGTGTGTAGATGAATATTGAAGAAATTATTGAAGATGCATTTGAAGTTGAAGGCGATGATGTGGTTGAGTTACAATCACTAGAAAGCGGGCTCATTTACGTGGAGAGTAAAAAAAGGAAAGAAGCGTGGGAGGACCTCCGGTTTGGCGGTTTTTGATATTGTACCTAATCTTGATCCGGAAGATCCGGAGGTATGGGCAAAATGTAAGTGTGGCCATAAATATAAGGCTAAAAGTTCATTTGGGCTGGAATTTAAGAAAACACGCTCAAGCTTGTCCGGGGCAAACAATCGTGATGTTGGGCAAATGCTTTTAGGCAGCAAATCTGGATCTTTGTCGATAAGTAACTCAATTTTGATCCCAAAGTATATAGAGAATTGGTAGTTATTTCAATTATTAAGCATGATTTGCCATTTTCATATGTTGAATATGAAGGTGTAAGAGATACCCATCGATATTTGCGTGGTGATGTGCCTTTTATTTCTAGAAATACTTTGTTTGATTTAGTGAAGATGTATTTGAGGGAGAAAGAAAAGGTTAAATCTATGTTAAGTGTTTGTCTGGGAGGATTTGTTTGACATCGATTTATGGACTTCCTTAACAAGATGGATATATATGCTTTGCTTTATTTTATTAGCAAAGATTGGGTATTAATGAAAAGGGTGCTAAATTTTTCATTTATGCCCCCACCACATAGTGGTAATGCTTTGTCTGATATGGTATTACATTTGTTGCAAGAGTGGGGGATTGATAAGAAGATTTTTACCATAACATTAGACAATGCTTCTGCTAATGATCGATGTGCTGACTTGTTAAAACAAAAATTGAACATTAAGAAAGCTCTTCTTTGTGATGGTGAATTCTTTCATTTGCGTTGTTGTGCGCATATTTTGAATTTAATTGTTCAAGATGGATTGAAAGAAATTGATGATGCTATCGAAAAGGTTCGAGATAGCGTGAAGTATGTTAGGGGATCACAAGGAAAACAAAAATTTCTTGAGGTGTAAATCAAGTGTCCTTGGATAGTCATAAGGGGTTAAAACAAGATGTGCCATAGCGGATGGAATTCAACCTATCTTATGCTTGAGAGTGCAATTTATTATAGGAGTGCTTTTAGTTATTTGGAGATGGTGATTCAAACTATAAGCATTGTCCTAGTGCTGAGTGGGAAAAGGTGGATAATATCCGTAGTTTCTTAGCTTGTTTTATGAAGCTACTTGTGTTTTTACGGTACTAAGTATCCTTTGCTAATTTGTACTTTCTGTGATTGCCATGATTTATGCATCTTTGAAAGAAGAACTTATGGGTGAAGATGAGCATAAGAAATTAATGGCAATTCAAATGATTTCAAAATTTGAGAAATATTGGCTTGAATTGATGAAGTGTTGGCCATCGATTATCTTAGATCCTCGTTATAAGCTTCATCTTGTAAATTATTACTATCTGAAGATCTATGGAGTTATGGATTCCCCACAGTTTTTGAATGTTCGTGAGAAATTAAAAAGTCTTTTTATGGAGTATAGTGCTTCTTTTAGTACTTCAAGTTCAAGCTCCACAACTTCTCAGGGGCCTCAAGTACCTCGAGCAAAACTAGCTTGGCAAAAGGTAAATAATATTATCAATTAGCATTGTGCTTAACATATATTTTCAAGTATAGGGATGGGGGGTTTAATGTCACATAAGTCTACCTTAATTTGCAGAAATTAATATGCCAATTTCTTAATTATTTATGTTTATATTATTTCTTTTCATGTAGGATTATTTAGCATTTCTTGGAGATGATGCTAGTTTTGAAAGAATCAATTGGAAATTTATTTGGAGGAACCTAGATGTGGATTTGGATGAATCATTTGACATCCTTTCATTTGGAAAGGAAATCAATTCCGATATCCTGAAGTGGCTGCTATGGCTCGAGATATTCTGAGTATTCCTGTTTCTACCGTTGCTTCGGAATCCACTTTTAGTGTTGGTGGGCGTGTAATTGATCAATATAGGAGCTCACTCAAGCCTAATATTGTAGAGGCATTGGTTTGCACCCGAGATTGGTTATATGGAGATAAAGGTAATATTAGTTATTTACATATTTAATTTCTTCATTTACTTATATTATTTTTACTACACTATAATAAAATAACACTAATTTTTCTTTTCTTTTTTTTTTATACAGAACTTGCACAAATGAAGTTGGATGGCAATGAAGATGAAATTTTGACTATTGATGTTGATTCCTCTGACATTCCAAAATCATCTGGAGCAGAATCATTAATATTTCTTAGGTTGAGCATATTTAATATTTGTAATATTTTGAATCTTTGACTACTGATGATGGATCATGGATCCAGGATCCTTCAAGACTTCCAGTGGATAATAGTCACAATATCGGGCATAATTAATTAATTATTATTTATTAATGGCCCATAGAAACCTAATATGTAATGAGTCTAATGATGAATTGACAATGTAGTTTTGTGTTTTGTTTCCTTTTTTCATTTTTTTTTTTGTTTTTGTTAGTTTTTTTTTCTTTATTTTAATTATCATTTTCTTTATTGCTATGAGATATTTTCTTAATCAAGATATTTGATCAACAATTAAGGACTTTAGAAGAAAAATAATTACCTATGTACGATTGTCTCATAAAAAATATTTGAATACCTGTGTACGATTGTCTCATAAAATGTTGTTAAAAGAAAAATAATTACCTGTGTACTTTGATTTTTCATATACTCTCTTTGATTACTTGGTTGTGACTTATGTATGAGAAGTATATAAAAGTAACCAATTAATGTATAAAGACGATTGAAGAAATTTCACTAACAAATCAACTTCTTTTTGGTGGGTATATAATATAATTTGGCTTTAATTTCAGTTCCTATAGTATGGTCAAAGTCTCAATAACTCATGAATTGTGGAGGTGGACCATTGGGATTGAGAGTCTTGAGAGTTGAGACTTATGTCCCTTTATCTTCTTATATGTCACAATCCCAACAAGTTAAGTTCCAATTGAAATTGAAGTTGGGCATCCTTGATGTAAAATGTAAAGAAGGGTAAGCCTTTTTACATAGTTATGTCATACATGTCGGCTGTTACAAACTTACAATGGATGATTCCATTGGTTATTTGGTTATATGAAAATTGGCCCAATTGGGTGAGAGTGTGAGACAATTGACAAATATGGAGATTGGCACTGATTGGGTGAGCGTGAGACCGAGACAATTTGGTTATAGGATATTAGGAATAATAGGATACTTGATCTAACCACATTAGCTAATTAAGTGAGACAATTATGAATTATATAGTTGAATACTTAAATCACAAAGTTAGTGTTAATAGTAAATGAATTCATTGAATTGTAATAATAAATGAAATGAATATTAATTCAAAATTATAAATGATAATAATACAATTTTAATTTTAAAAAATAGAGACATAGAGTTTTAGCCTTTTAGGGTTTTAGGGTTTTTTTTGTCGGGTCGGCCGGTCGGGTCGGTCGGGTCGGGTCGGGTCAATGGTCGGGTCGTGTTTACAATAAGACCGCTTAAGGTAAACAGGTCGTGTCGGTTGTGTCTACCCAATAAGACCCGTTATTGTAAACGGTAATCGGTCGTGTCGGGTTACCTGCTTACTTTTGTCGTAATCGTGTAGATTACCCGCTTAGCTAAACGGGTCATAGCCTAATCGTAACGCTAAAAGTCCACTAACTTAATAGTGGTGACAACATGTTACAGCTACAAAGATTTTTGTTGACGCAAAAAGTGTTTATAACCGAAATCGTATGCCACCACTACTGATATACCATTAGCGGCAACAAACAAGGGTCGCCTTGATGAAATAGATAAAGGATTAGAAGAACTCGAGGAGGTTAATTTTGATTTAAAACTGATGGATATTGTTTATTACCATTAACGAAGAGCTTGAACTTGTCAGGGTTTATGGACTTGCAGTCCTTCAAGCGGGTCTTGTGTGAGAACTCCATATCCCATGACTTCAAAGCATTTTGTACTGTTTCTTCCAGTGACCCTTTTGGCCATTCCTGCAAATTGCGAGCAACAATCAATAGAGAGGGAGATGAGAAAGGAGGAGGATTGAGGGCCATCCATCCATCCACGCGTACCTTAGTTTTGCCTTCTTCAAATAGCTTGTCGACCTTATCAAATGATGGAGGGCCTCCATGCCTCCACTCAGTACTCTTCTCTCCTTCACCATATAAGAAAGACCTATACTTATTTCCCATTATTTTAGCTTCTGCAGCTTCTTCGCGAGTAGCCATGTCAAGTAATCAGATTTCTCTTGTAGCGAGAAAGGATGTTGAAGAGGATTTATGGAAGAAGGTGGGGTTGTTAATAGTCAATCCTCAAAGTCCCTTTCTTTGAATAATCACTACACACATATTGTGGCGGAGATAGAAAATTCATATTGCGGGTGCTATTAAATTTTTTTGAAGGTGCCGACTCGGCGTGGGCAGATTAACGGTTACCGATTACAGACCGATTACCGAAGTTAGCCGAGTCGATATTAACCGCAATCAGTCGGTTAAAATTTTTTATCGAAAAACCGATATGACCGATAAGGATTTTTAATTTTTATTTTTTATAATTTTATACTTTTTACTCCTTTTTATTTTTATTTATAATATAAATAAGATGAATGGATCAATAAAAAAAAAAAAAAAGCTTCAATAAGCTATTTAGCGAATATATATATATAAAAGCTATTTCAAAAACAACTAATTTTTTTTATCCAATTAGCAACAAGTAAAAAGCCCAATAAAAAGCTCACGGTTTAATTGATTGGTTTAACCGATTACCAATATGATCGATACTGATTAATTATTAATCGATATAACCACTTGCATAAGTAAGAGAAAAGATTTTTTTTCCTTCTTTTTTTTGGGGTGCCGTGTGAAACTTTGGTAGGAAAATAGCAAAAAAAAAACTAAAAGCTCACGGCACCCCCCTCCTCCCCATAGCGGCTCCACCACTGCATATATACATAGCAAAGGCATCATACATAACCAAATTGACTTTTAGGAAATTTCTTACAAATCAGCTTCTAAAAGTGACATGTGTTCTTAACACGTATGAAACACATGTTTTTACATCCCACGTCTTAAATATTTCTCAGTTAATAGCTTAAATGACTATCACCTTTAGATGTAGGAAATTCTTACAAGTTTACAACCCATCCTCTAAAAGCAACATGTATCCTTTAAGCTATTAAAAAGATGTGTGTTTATCACATGTTAGCATCTCCAGCAATACTAGTTAAAATAACTAGTGAAAAAGTGCAAATTTTTATTTTAGCTACTACTTTTTCTATACACAGTCTTAACAAACTCTCTATTATACTTTCTTTTTTGTTTAAATATTGTTTTTCAAAGGGAGAGAAGAAGGATAAAGAGGAGAGAAGAAAAAAAAAAAAGAAGGAAAAATTACAGTTTACCCTTCAAAGTTGACAGCGTTTTTCAATTCGAATACCAAAGTTTCAATTTTTGCAATCCACCCCCACAAAGTTTCAATTTTTTTCAATTCGACCAATATTATTTCAAAATTTCCATATTGCCTCCTTTTTAATTAAATAAAAATAAATAAATTTGGAGATACAAAAATGGCCAAATGGCCAAAGGGGTGGCTATAGCCAGTGAGCCACCCCGATTTTTTTTTTTTTAAGTTTTATAAAAAATTAAGGGCGATAGGAAAGTTTTGGATACAATTGGTTAAATTGAAAAAATTTGGAACTTTTGGGGGGAGGTGAATTACAAAAATTGAAACTTTGATGTTTAAATTGAAAAACGTTGTCAATTTTGGGAGGGTAAATTGTAATTTTCTCAAAAAAGAATTAACAAATCTTAATTGAATTTGGAAAAAGGATTATAGGAGATGATTTTTTTTTCATTTTTGATCCAGAAGAAAGAGATAAATAGGGAATCCTAAGAAAAAACAACCAAAGATCGAAAAATAGGTGGACTATCTAATAATAGACACAAAACGTAATTAACAGTGTGAAAATCAGGAACTGTGTTAGGGAGAGCCACCAACTCAAATCCAGCTACAAAAGCTTACACGGAAGTACCAAACCACTTAAGAATCCTTCAATTATTGTGCTCTTGAACCCTCAGTACGTAATTCAAACTTCCCAGTCAAAAGTTAAAAGCTAAAACACTAAACACTAAACATTATTTACAATTTTACAGACTTGAATCCTTCGATTATCTTTGCCCTTCATTAACAAATGGGGGAGAAAGAATGATCACCACTCAACACTAGACTAAGAAGTCGGGGAAATGGACAATAAATATTATATCATGGACAAGAAAAATAAGATTGTGGCAGAGGAGAGGAGAAATCCTGCAATATACTTCCAAAAGAAAGTTCAACATTGACGACAATAAATTATATTATATTAAATACATAGAGAAAGCGGGGGATGGCAGCGCCATCGACCGAATAAAGTTGAAAATGAAAAAAATTTATTTTATGATGAACATTTGATGTAACATTATTTAAATATTTTAAAAGATGTGTCAAACATTAGTACTATATATATTGATTATAACGCACCTACAAAACTCTTATTTTGAAACCTTTTATTTGCAAGTTGCAACTCACAAGCCACAAGACCTCTTATTTCAAAATCGTTTTGGTGACCCAAAAAAAAAAAAAAAGGAAAGGAAAATCGTTTGGGGTATGTAGTTATAGGTTGAAAATTCTCTTACCCAAACTTTAATTATTACCTTTGTCAATTATTTGACTATTCCTAGTCAAGATTGTTCTAATTTCGAAAGGATCCTCTCCATTTCAAAGGAAATGAAGAGGAATTGGTTGGGCAAAAAATAATAGGGCAAAATGATTTGTTAAGGGAAATTTACTTACCCCATGAATTTACGTATTTTTTGCAAACACTCTTTTAATATTTAAAATCTTTTATTTTGGTATATCGAACTTTCATTTTGTTCCAAATGCCCCCAAACCGTTAAATATTGCAGTTAAATTAAACCAAAAAAAAAAAACGACTAAAGGTATTTTAGTAATTTTACACCCATCCTTTAAGATTTAATAGAAAATCCTAACAAAATGGGAAAAGTGAAAAGAAATCAAAATTCAATACACCAAAGTGTGAGACTTTAAATATTAGGAGGGTGTTTACAAAAATGCGTAAGTTTATAAGAGTAAATGAAGTTTTCATTTTTTTCAATTGAAAAAATCATTTTGCCCTCTAAATTGTAATAACCGGATCCTCTCCATTTGCTTTGAAATGGAGAGAATCCCATTTCGTACTAATTCAAGCACAATAGTTTGATTCTTAAGGAGAAGGGCTTGGCAAATTTAAACTTTAAATAGTCCGAAGAGAATCTTGACTATATTTTGAATGATAAGAACTGGATAAAACCAATTTTCGCATGCTAACCTGTGAATCTCTGTATCTTTGCATTAAAAATAGTCTGAAATAAGCGCAAAAGAGACTGCCAAGTAGATAAAATCCACCAAAATGGTTTGTTAGCTCACAGTTGACTCAACCAACTGAAGCAACATGCATGGAAGCTAATAAAACCATCCCTTCAAATAACTAAACGGGTAAGACACTATTCATGAGTTCATCATTGTTCTGTGTTACCAAAAATATCTCCTACAATATCCACACGGATAGATAGCTTCATCTTTTCCTTCACTCTTTTAGGCCAAACAACATCCAGAAGATATTGATTCAAACGATGGCCAAAGATCTTTGTGGAGAATGACTCTGTAACATGCCGCCGGGCCTCTTCGCCCATTCTCTTTGCCGTCTGGGGGTCCTGAGTAAGTTTAGCCATAGCTAGAGAGAACTGCTGCAGAGTAGGATCACAAAGAAATCCTGTTTGCCCATCCTTGATTGTCTCTACAGGACCCCCACTGTTGCATGCAATACAGGTTTATGAGCTGCCATTGCCTCCAGAGGAACAATCCCAAAGTGTTCATCCTACAAAAAATGAACATGTGGGAGGCTCTGACATGTGGGATAGTTATAATCTCTCTTAGTAGTCACTTTTATTTTATACCTCCTTGACTGAGCTTATTTTTTTGTGCAGGATTCTCAGGTTATATGTATTGAAAATGATAGATTATCTATATTAAAGTATAATGTTTAATTATACTAGCTATCTCTCTTATTTCACCTTGAAATGTCCGTGCATGTTTAATAGTAGTATAAAATATTTTCCTTAATTGTTAAAAATTTATTAGTTTGCATTTTCCTTTTTTTATTTTAACTGAGGGCGTGAGTTGTCACACCCCCATGTTAAAGTAAAAAGGGAAAATGCGAACTAATGAATTTTCAAAAATTAAGAAAAATATTTTATACTATTATTAAACATGCATGGACATTTTAAGGTAAAATAAGAGAGATAGCTAGTATAATTAAACTTTAATATAGATAATCTATCATTTTTAATACATATAACCTGAGAATCCAACACAAAAAAATAAGCTCAGTCAATGAGGTATAGAACAAAAGTGACTACTAAGAAAGATTATAACTATCCCATGTTAGAGCCTCCTATACACAAAATTAGTTAGGTATACAAAATATCAATCCATACAATCTACATAAACAAATGACTGCATTGTCTAGGCTTGATCCAGCTATCTATAGTGAAATCTCAGGTGCTATTGTTACTAAGGTTATGTGAAACAATATGTCCAAGTATCCCAATCATATGGCCAGATGATTGGGTCTGGAACACAAGCAGGCCCACGGGTATGCCCAACCTCAACACTATAATGTAAAGCACCATCTAGAAATATTAAAGGGAGAAGGAGAGAATTCGATCAACTCAATAAGTAGTTACAACACTAAGATGCTATAAAATATGCCATGCAAATTCTTTAAATCACAATCTCAATCATGCATAATAATCAATATTAAAAGTGAGATAATTATATAATGTACTATAAACTTTGAGAGCTCTTATAAAATAATGAAATAAGACAACTATAACACATAAGAATAATAATAATAATAAAATTTTTTTAAAAAAAAAACTTTACATTAAATTAGAAAGTGCAATTAAAACAAAAATCATGTAAGTGGAAGAAAAATTCCCAACATGTTTTCCAAAGATTTTTTAAGAAAATATGTTAGGGTTTTAGTGTTATGCCTCCTTACCTAAATTTGATATTGGGTTGAGTCGAGTCGTCCTTCTACCTAAATAAATCGCAAAGGTGAACTTAGAAGAGTATTCTAATATTTAATTAAAGGTACCTTATATATATATATATATACCAGCTCACCCATGAGAGCTTGCTCTCACACTTTTGAGAAATTGAGGAGAATTGCTCCCCTTAAAAACCTACCGTATGTGGGTTATATTCCCCTTGGCAGCTTGCCACATGTACTCAACTTTTCTATACCACAAGACAAGTGTATACCAAGAAAACAAGAAAGGCATGCTATATAATACCTGTAGCTTTAGGTGTCAACCAAGAAAACGAGAATGCATGCTATATAACACCTGTAACTTTAGGTGTCAACCAAGTGGATCTATTAGGTATGCAATGCTTAGAGCACTAACAACAGGTTCTCTTTGATTTTCTTAAGTTTAGAGCACAAAACTATTTTTTGCTTCCCTATGAAAATATATTTCACAATAACTTTCCTTACCTTTTCCTATATCATTAAATATATTTTTTTTGCAAAATACAAGTTCTCTACTTACCCTCACTTTTTTCACAAAATCCCAACACAATCCTCAATTAAAGACAAAATGATGAAAGATGAGAGAGAAAAGAGAATTGTTTATATTAAAATAATGTATAGGGAACCACTTTTGTTTCCTACACATTGGGAAATACTGTAGCAACCATTGAGGGTTAGTTAAATATAGGAAATCTGATGTGAGTAGGTTTTTATGTTTTTTTTTTTAAAAAAATTTCCTTAAACATAAGGAAAGGAATGGCATATAGGGCATTTGTTGCCGGTCTCTAACCTTAGCACTTAGGTGTCTTGACATGAATCTATCAAGATGTAGTCATAAAATTTTATAATTAATCCTCAATAAACCTAAACCTTTTGGCTACCACATACCCAAAAATTGTGGTATATGGACATCATTAACATATCCAATTAATTTCTCAAATCGCAGGTACTTTAACTACTTGATAGCTCAACCTATTAAACTTTGAAAAATAATAACTCTTTCAATTTAACTCCAAATGACACGAAATTTGACTTGAAATTTTTTCTTATTCAAAGACTCACAACATACCAAAAAATCATAGCAACCCATAACATTTTCGTACCTCAAAAGTCTCTCAAAAATATGTGCCTCTGTTTGACTGAAATTCCTATTTTGACACTTGCATCTTCTAAAAATTATAACTTCTTCTACAAGTATCCAAAAATCATGAAGCCACTTTTAAAATATTCCTTTTTCATCATCATATAAGTGCTTAAAATAGTTTTATTTAAGGTCACTTATTGAATTTTCAGCGTCTAAAACAATGTGGCTTTTTTTTCAATAACCCATTAAATTTCTAACTAGTAATTTCCATCATCTTTCACCTTAAGTCTATTTTTCTAACTCCATGTAAATCTTAATAAAATTACAAATTCTCATTATCCTTGATATTGAGATCACTTTTATTCTAAGGTATAAATTTCGGGATATTACACCACAGGCCATGGGGATGGTTCGCCCATTGGGGTGGTTCGCCACTCCAAGGGCTAAATAAAATAATAATAATAAAAATTGAGGGTTGGCCCTTGGGGGTTGCACCCAAAAACCCGGGTACAATGCCACGTGTAAGAGTGGTGCTCCGTTAAAAAACTTAATGGAACCTTAACGGAGGCATCAAATTGGTTTATTTACTTACCACATGTATTATTTGTGACACTTTTTAAAATCCAAATCAGATGCCTATTTGATTTTGGTACAAACAACATGTACCGATTTCATGTTTGAAACCCTTATTATCAAATTATAAAATTAAAGTCTTAAAATCCAAAACATGAGAGATATTTGATATAACTATCTCATGTCAGTATTCTATTAATTTTCGAAATAATTTTTTATTAAAAAGTGTGAGATTTTATAAAGAGTGTAAAAATATTTTATATTTTAAAAGGTATTTTATTTATTTTTTGTTTTTCTGGTTGAAAAGTGTTTTGTCTGGTAATTTAATTGCATTTCGGCTAATTACCTTTTAACATTATAAACTACAGTGCCTTACCACTTTTTCTTATGAACTATTAGCTATAATACTTAATCTCATCAAATTATCATCTTATGATATTTTCTCCATTTCATCAATCAAATGTGTTAAATTTAATGGTCAACTATTTAAATTTTTTTTCTTTTATTTGTCCTCACTTCAGATCAATAAAGTAACGTTTATACCCCCTTAAACTCTAATCCAAAAATCAAAAGAAAACAAAATAAAAGAAAAAAAATTTAAAATGACGCATACAAATCATATGATTACTGATCGTTAGTTTTAATTCTTTTAACCGAAGAAAGAAAGAAAATACCAAGAAAGTGTAGTTGATGGGTACAAAAGTAATTACCCTCTAAAACCCATCGAATCAACAACACTACCAGGCGTTCGAGTTCAGTACCTCCCCTTTTTCCACGGCAAGCTGAGAAGCACCTCCACAAAGCGATGACGGGAGAAGAGGCCGCGGGCCCTGCAGGCCCGAAGCTCCTCCGTCTACTATATTTCGCCGGCGCTGGATGTAATTCCCCATTTCCTTTATATGATATTTGCTGTTTATGCAATTATTGTGATTTCAAATTTGATCTTTGATTGGAATTTCAATTTGTGATTCAGTCATTTGCACGGCTGCGATTAACAAGTGGCGGGAGCTGGAGCGCAAGGCAATGCTGCAGAAACAGCAGGGGAACCAATTGCCTGAGAATTCAGCAAACGCGGTGCAAAAGGCCGTCGATTAGTCGTACGTTTCTTTATTTTTCTGTGTTTTTTTTTTTGGTTTTTCAAAATACATCTTTCGCCATTAGATTTTAATCAGAAGATGGTGATGACGATGATGAAAAGCTGAGAAAATTGTAATGGATTTGGGGATTTTAATTGTCGTTTTTTTTTTTTCGTTTTAGGAGGATGCAAATTTGTTTATCTTTTTGATCTCTGGCATCTTCGTGCTTTCCATTTATTGACTACTTTACTCTGCACATTCGAGGATGGGTGTCCATGCAATCTTATTAGTTACACACTCATACGCCTGTGCACACACATACACTGAGGAAAAGCAAAACTTAAACACCACCATTCAGTCATCAAAGCAATGAAGCATGAGTGACAAGTCTTATATGGTTTGGAGGATCAAGTAATTAGGAATCTACGGTTAGCAACGAGTTTTTAACTTGGTTTGGTTAGTTTTGTAATTAGGGGAAGATCTGTAATTTTCTGAAACTCCTACAATTTAATTGTATTTTTGATAATTGAGTCGAGTCTTTAATTTTCAAAGAGCTTCTTAATATCCCATGTTTTTTTTAAAATATTAAATTAAATATTTGATTACACTGGCCACAAACTTTCATCGCTTGAACACTGATGTTTTACTCAGAAGATTTGGAGGCTGTGAGGAATGATGTTGCTTGGACTCATGAAAATGTTCAAAAATATTAATTATGGTGTTCAAACTTTGAATATATGTCTCATAGAGATTAAAAAAAAAAAAAAATTGGAAACGTCTTGTTGGTGATAATGTCAATGAAGAGTAAAGCGAAAATTGGCTCTGGTTGTTCAACCAAAAAAGGGGTCTTGGAGAACATTGTTGAAGCTTTCACAATACCAAGAGTCTGATGTTGAAGTTAAGGGTGACAAGGGTGAGGAAGAAAACTTTGATGCCATAGATAAATGTTGGTGAGACTATATGTGATGCATGACAAAAACAATATGGAGTACAAAAGTGCAAGATAAGGACATTGAATGTGAACAAGTCAAGAGCAAGGATAACAATAAGGTTTATATTACCACTATAGTTCAATCAAAGAAGGATTTCGAGTTGATAACTCTTCCAGCCATTGATCTTGTGATACATATATAACTTACTGATGTGGTGGGCTAATGAAGACTCATTGCTATCAACCTTTTTTTCTTCCAAATGCAAAAGGAACATTGGTGTAAGGTTTAAGTTCAAGAAGTCCTTGTGGTCGAGTTTTCTCGTAGTAGGGGAGAATGATAACAATAATGAGAGAAAGTCCAGCTGCTATAATTTTTAATTTTGGCTACGTATATTTTTTTCCTATGTGGAGCTCACATACGACATTGGATGAAGATGAGTCTTATGTAGTTTTGAAGGTTAAGTCATTAGTAATCTAGGGTTAAAACAATTTTAATTTGGATTATTATTTCATAAGTAATAGTTATTTTTTTAATGACAGGTAACTGTAATTTTCTGCAACTTCCATGAATTAAGGATATTCAGGTAATTGAGTCAAGCCTAGATCTTTCTAGGAGTTTAAGGTCTTAGGTTTATTTTCTTAAGTCCAAGGGTACTCTTTTATTAGGTCTTTTGTTTATAAGTAAAATAAGTAGTCCTAGTCCTAGTGGGTTAAGTAAGAGTCAACAAGTTATGTTGATATTGTTTCATGCATGTACTCAAAGAATTCAGACTTGATTAAGGAATAGTAAGTGATTTGAGTTTTGAGGCAAGAGTGTCTAGAGTGTTCTCTTTCTCTGTCTTATTCTTCTCTGGTGCACTGTTATTTTTCACAACCCCTAAAAAGCAACAAAATTCTCTCTATTCTTCCTTCATTACAATCCCAACCCCAAAACATACCTTTTATAAACATGAAACCCTAAAACCATCAAGCCTTTAGCCACCTGATTGCCTTCTAATCTAGCCTTGAAATCTAACTACTGCCATTTAATTCCTGTAACCTATCATTCTCTGCTTTAACTGTTTTAAACCCTATACTAACTCTCTACAAACGTTAAAGCCTTTCCCTCACCGTGATAATTCCTAAAACCATAACTGTTGCAATTCTATACTTCCTTCTTTACAATCCCAACCCCAAAACATACCTTTTATAAACATGAAACCCTAAAACCATCAAGCCTTTAGCCACCTGATTGCCTTCTAATCTAGCCTTGAAATCTAACTGCTGCCATTTAATTCCTGTAACCTATCATTCTCTGCTTTAACCGTTTTAAACCCTATCCTAACTCTCTACAAACTTTAACGCCTTTCCCTCACCGTGATAATTCCTAAAACCATAACTTTTGCAATTCTAGAGCTCCCCACAATCATACAGAATCCATAAATCTCGTACTTCAGTATAAACAATAGCATTGCGTTGTCATAGAGTGCTTAGAATATATATATATATATATATATATATATATATATATATAAAGTTGTCATAAATTTCAGAAGAATAAGGTAAAAGATTGATGAACTTGATCAATACCAATCATATTTTGCTTAGAAATAGTGGGAGGTTAATTAGTATTATATGATCAATTTCCAGTGCAATTGGTCAAAGGTGTGTACGCCAATGAAGTTTGGGGGGTTGGGGGTGCGAAACTTGATTCAATTTAATTATGCTTTGATGGGTAAATGGTTGCGGAGGTATGCAATGGAACAGGATGCGTTGTGGAAGAAGTTAGTGAAATTAAGTATGATAGTCAAATGGGTGATTGGTGCTCCAAGGAGGTAGGGGGAACATATGGACTGGGAGTGTGGAAATGTATTCGAAGGGTTTAGGAGATGGTTCTAAAGTATTATTTGGCATGATGTGTGGTGTGGGAAATGTCTTCTAAAACTTGTTTATTCCGAATTGTTTAGTATTGCATGTAACAAGGATGTGTGGGTGGGGGAATATATGGAGACCCTGAATAATCTTTTTCATTAGAATGTTCGGTTTATTCAGCTTGTGCATGATTGGGAATTGGATGTGGTATCGCTCTTCTTTGAATTGTTGTATTCTCAAAAAATCAGATCTAGAGGTGAGGATAAAATTTGTTGGGTTCAGTGTCACTCTACGGAAACCACTTAATATAGATGAGGTACTATTTTTCTCATCTGGTTTCGATTAGTGTACTTTCTTAATATTGTTGCTTGTTCAGATTTGCTTCTATAGTGTATGACATTAAGTGAGATAGCCACGGAATTGCTAAACAAGCAATGGCAGCCAAATAATGGGTAAAATTCTAGCCAAAGAGCAGGCTTCCTTTAAAGACAGTAAAATGATTGAAGTCATAGCAGACTGTTGCTTTATTAGTGATTCTTTTACTCCCATCTTTTAACATCCCTATACTCTAGGCACTGGGCCATTTCTCTCGGAGGTTGAAATGATAAAATAAAATTATATGTTTATTAATAATTTATTTTATTTCAGGCAACTGAGAATGAGAAGAATGCAAATGATGGTCTCAAAAATAGGTTTAGGTTAAGATAGAACTAGCTTTTAAAACCGCCATTAAAAAAAAATTCAATAAAGATCGTAGGTTAAGATAAATGTGCATTTTAAAACCGCTATTAGATCAAAATTCAATATTCATTTCATATCTAATGGTGATTTTGAAAACCACCTATGAGTGTCACTAAATTTGGTATTTTCAAAACAAAAAAAAACTGCCCTGTATATGTTTTTTGAATTTTTTTGGTGATGTGGCAATATATAAGACGTCACTAACTAGTGGCGTGTTAGGTTGACACATCACAAATGAGTGACATGTCACTAAAAAGATTGGTGATGTGTTAGGAATTAACACGACACCAATTGGTGATGTGTGACAAAGTCCTACACTGTAGACATGTCACTAAATACCAGTTTTTTTCAGTATATATATGCAAACGATTTTCACTTTGTAACAAATGTTTAAATTTCTAAAACAATCTTTCTTGCAACCTTCATGTCAAAAAAAAAAAGATCAATTAGTTATATTAGAGAGGTATTTTTGTCTTTTCACTTTTTGAGGAGACAAAAATACCTATTTAATATAACTAATTGGATATTATCTAGTTCAAATGAAGGATCCTAATTCCAATGAATAAGCTACACATCAGTTTAATAACTGTTTGTTAGTAAAAAATTTAGTACCTATAATATTTCTTATTAAATATTATTTCTACATTACTGGCGCGTCATTATTGTCACATTAAATATGCACCACGAAATGATGCATCGATATAGCCCTATTTAAGGAAAATGATAAAGTCACAATTTAGACTCAAAAAAGCCAACTTCTCACTTTAAGTATTGACTTTTTTTAAAAAAATTAAAATTAAAAAAAAAAACTACTAGTAAAGGAGAGAGAGCTTTGAACTAAAAATTAAGTATAAAATAAGAAAAAAATTTAGTTTTTACTAGGTCTATATTGTGACTTTATCGCATCTTATTTTTTAATAGTGTTCCCTCGACCAAAAATCTCATTTCCATCAACAAAATGCTATTTGGTGAATTACACCACCTCATTTTTTGTGGATAGAAGGCAGACACTTGTCCATTATATATCATTACTCGTAGCTCAATTGTCTTTTGCTATAATTGTTGACTTGACACGTGTATTGTGCATGGTTGCTTTTTCCAACCGGTGGGATTTGTTTCCTTTTGTCAGTTTGTGAGAGTCTGATTTCCTTTTGAGTTATCATCATATGAGATGTTTCTACGCAGATATAAGTGTTTTGAAAAAGTGAGTGAATTAAATAAAAGAAAAATAATTCCTTAGCTAAAATTTAACAAAATATTTAGTTAGTCAGATAGGAATGCCCCTCTCTCATACTCATTTCTATTATTCTTAAAGATTAATCATTGTTCTACCAAACATACCCTAATTAGTTAGTTTGGGTCCAAACCATTGCTTCTATCTTACTTAAATATATTGGTTTAAAACAATTATGGGCCCAAACAGATCTCCTTTCTAAAAAAAAAAAAAAATCTCATCGTCTTCTTCCACGTGGTCAGCACCGAGCCTCCCCCACATGCGCACGGCGCACACCAAACGGATCTATAAAAGCAACCCCACCCGGCCACCCCAATCCTTTTTCACACCCAAAAATCGATTGAATGAGCAGCTTCACTCACTTCTACGAAACCTGGTTTATCCACCTGCACCACCTGGTGAACCAGCTCCACTCATCCCCCCGACCACCCTCCACCGCCGACCACCACCGCCACCTCCTCCACCTTGTCCACAGGGTCATGTCCCACTACGCCGAGTACTACCGCGTCAAGAGCCTCGCCACCGAGCGCGACGCTCTCTCCATCTTCTCCGCCCCCTGGGCCACCTCTATCGAGCGCTCCCTCCACTGGGTCGCTGGGTGGCGCCCCACCACCGCCTTCCACCTCGTCTACACCGAGTCGTCTATTCGCTTCGAGTCCCACCTCGCCGAGATCCTCCGCGGCCTCAGCACCGGCGACCTCGGCGACCTCTCCCCCTCTCAGTTCCGCCGAGTCAGCGAGTTACAATGTGAAACAGTAATTTTTCTTTGGAAAAAAGCTATGTGCACAGTGCATGCACGTCTCTATTTCGCAATCTCTCGTCGTATGCATATACAGAGAAGAGATGCATGTTTTTATTGCACGTTAAATAAAATAAATATTTCGTTCGGCTGGTTATTTGTCGTCCCAATTTATAGGTACAGGAAGAGAACGCTATAACGGAGGAGCTATCAGAGTGGCAGGATGGTGCGAGTGAGCTCATTGGCGAGAGCGCTGACATGGAGAAGATCGGACGGCTGGTAAGTGTTATAAAAAAGGCTGACGATCTACGGCTGAGAACGGTCCAGAGGGTGCTGCAGTTGCTGACCTCACATCAGGCTGTGGAGTTCTTGATTGCGGCCGCTGAGTTGCAGTTTGGGATCCGGTCATGGGGGGAAAATAATCAGGACCGTCTGCGTACGGATGCATGAGTTTCTTCGATCTTTGTTTTCCATTTGAGATCGGACGGTCGTTAGTTTATGGTAGATGTTAATTTGGGTACGTTTGTTTTGCATTGTAGTAGCAGCTAGAAGATCGAGCAACTTGGTTTAATTTCATGGTATTTTATTTTGTATTCTTGGTGTTATCATTTTTTAAACAAATTTAGTAATAAAAGGTTATTTCAATCGTTGGGGACGTTAAAGCAGTCGCTCGCTTCATGAGAGGAGACACGTGTGCTTGGTTTTAAGTGTCCACGTATGGGAGTGATGCAGCATGCATGCATGGCGACACCTGGCGGGCTTTTCCCAAAGGGCACGTGTCACGGTGAAGGAAAGTCAAGGGAGGTGATAAAAGCTTTAATGACAAAGTGGACCAATGGTGACGCGTGTCGTCGTAAAAGAGAGCCAAGAGGCTAGAGAGACTTTTGCCGTGGGGAAAGTGAGCCGATCGAGAGAGACGACAATTATCTAATATGTGTTTACCCAAAAACATTTTAAAATAAATAAAACACAATAATAAAAGTAAAATTGTAGTAGCAGTTTCCGGCCGGTGGCATGTGTTGCTTCCGCCATGGCCGGATGTTCGAAGGATGTTATATAAAGAATGATCAGAGAGAAAGCAAAAAGTTTAGTCTGTTTTCTTTTAAGCCCTTTAAATCTTAATCTGATGATCAATTATGAGCTAGTTGCTCTAAATAATAACAAAGTCAAAATTTGGTACAACGTGACAGCTTGGTTACCCTCACGTCTTCTCTAAACTAAAATCTTAATAAGATATTTGTTTGAATATTGCTACCTTAATTACCACAACCATGGTTAAGGTCCTTCTATCAAGAGATTAAGAGATTGAGATGATTACAAGTTGTGTTTGAGGTCAACTCCAGTTTACTTGGATGACTTTTAGAACATGTCTTATTAGGTGCAATTTCAAATATCATAAATGACTAACTTTTTTTAATGAATACTAATTAATTTTTAGATGAAATGATACACCAATGACTCATCTAATCTAACAAGTCCATGTCAATGTTATATTTATGAGCAAGTTGCTCTTAAGTCTTAATTTATTGAATAAATATGAATAAGTCGCTCGTAATAAGGACAAAGTAATTAGAAGCATTGACGCTGTGTAAAAAAAAAATCTGTTTGTTTATCTCTATAAGATATATATTAACATATATTAGAGAATTTATAGTTTCTTGAAGTTAATTTGCACCGATTAATCCCGTCAAATTATCAGGATTTTAACCATACACCTTTTCATTTATTTTTACAATCAATAAAGGACGAAGTAGACAAAGGAGATAGAATTGCATTTTTTAAAAAAAAAAATTTAAAAACCCTTACCACATCAACTTAGAAATTTTTTTAGGTTTATTTGTTTGAATTTTTAGCACTTCTCTGAAGTACCATGCACCATGTACATACACGTTATGTCTGGATATAAGTTGCAATATTTGTCTTCTTGAAGTAGCCTTAACTGTTAGAATATAAAAAAATATTATATTTTTCGTATATTCCACAATTATGGTTGATATTGAAATATTCTCTATTTATGAGTTGATTGTAATCAAATATTGAGATTGTAATCAAATCAAGGAGATTTGATTACTATACTTGTATGTAGACACTAACCTATGAATAGGAAATTTTATATTGTAGACAAAAAGAAGAAATTAATGAGCACAATATAGCCCTTAGGGGTATTACGAGAGGTGGACGTAGGTGTCTAACACCAAACCACCCGTAAAGTTTAGATTGCTTTCGTCTTATCTAAATAAAGAATAAGCATCTCTAATCAAGTCTTAACAAAAGTTCCACACATGTTTCTACCCAAATCGAGTAGTGACTTGCTTTCTTTTTTTTTTTTGAATAATTTCATTGAGCAACGAAATAAATTGATCTTCAATAACATCTTCCACTTCCCCTTTATTAAACACTACGTATAGTGCCATAGAGTTCAACATGGCCTCAACCAAAAAATTCACCATTTTATCTCCAAAAATCTCATGATCAATAGCTTGACTTTTGTTACTAATATGTAGCATACAAGTAATTGCCTCCTTGACAGCAAATAGGTTGGCATCGGGTTGGTAACGGCATCTTAGTTGGCATCCGTTGAGTTGTCATGTTTGTGAGAAGCCAAAAACCTATCAAAAATTTCCAGTTCTCCATGTCTAGTTCTTGGCTGAGGTGGGTCAACTTCTTCTTCCACCACAGAAGCAACCTCTTTAAGAGGTGGGTCTTCTCTTTTTTCCACCACAAGAGGTGGATTCAGAACTCCTCCTTCTCTTCCACCCCAGGAGGTGGGTCCAAAGCTCCTCCTTTTTCCACCACAAGAACTAGGTCCAAAGCAGCAACCACGTCAACCACAAGAGGTGGCCTTTAACCACATCAAACATAGGAGGAGGTGGCCCTTCCACCAAAGGAGGTGGTGGGTCAACTTCTTCTTCCAGGGGGTGGGTGTGCTAATAGGGTTTGTAACAGGTTGTAAATAAGTACACTTGTTGTTGAAGAATCATGTATCGTTACCAACTTCCAGGAAAAATCAAAAGCTATTATAGGCTGACCCCATCTCTGAGTAGCTTCAAATATCTTCATCTTCCAAAGATCATTTGCAAATAAGGTGTCGTAAGAGGGAACGGCACCATATTTGGTGCCTTTACTATTCATCAGACGAGAAAGATGTTGTCTCTTTCTCTAATTGTTCAGAATTGGGGTTATATCATTTGTAAGAAATTAAATCCTATCATAAAACCTTTTAATCGGGTATTGATGTAAAATCTCTTCGACATGGAAATCAACTAATTAAATGCTATCGATGTTGTAAAAAAAAAATTGTCTTCAGCAAGTGAAAGTATTTCATTTTGAATTTTCTTCTGGAAATTAAATTCGATTAGTATTTCATCTGAAAGGCCTAATATAACACCATTTACTAGCTTATCCGCCATAACAACAGTTTTTTAGTGTTTAGTGTAGGAGCTTTGATGTGTAGTTGCAAAGAAGGGAAAGAGACGATTTGGGCTTCTTTGGTTTTAATTTTTTTATTTATTTGATTAGTAATTCAACTTGGTATCAAAGCGACTTTCTTATGTCTTTCAATATAAGTCGTTGATGTTTTCATGTGTTTTCTCCAACAATCTCATTGTTTCACTTCATCCACATGTCACGCTCCTCCATGCGTCACCACACAAGCCACGCGTCAGTCAAATTCGGTCTACTGATCTGATAACCGCCCAAGTGGGCTATTTTTTTTTTTTTGGCCCAAGCCTTTCTTGCCCATAGTCGGCCCTTTTTGTTTTTGGCTCATTGTAAATCCTGGGCCATTGTCGGTCCCCTTTTGGATTTTCGCCATCAACCCTTATTGAAGTTTGGCTCATTATCAGCCCTAGCGCGTTGTCAAGCCCCTTTTAGAGTTTGGTCCGTCATAGACACTTTTGAATCTGCATTCAACTGCCACTTACCGTCGCTGGCCGCCCACCAACCTCTATCTTCTCCGTCAGTCGCCACCATCTACAGCTCATTCCCGACCTCGACACCACCATCATCATTGTTTCAGATTTCAAACTCAAGGTTCTAGAATATTTCACCTTCAGTTTAGGGGGGTGTTAGAATATATGAAAAATATTATATTTTCCATAATTAGTTGATATTGAAATATTCTCTATTTATGAGGTCATTGTAATCAAATATTGAGATTCTAATCAAGTCAAGGAGATTTGATTACTATACTTGTATGCAAATACTACCCTATAAATAGGAAGATTTGTATTGTAGACAAAAAAAAGGGTTAATGAGCACAATATAGCCCCTAGGGGTGTTTCGAGAGGTGGACGCAGGTGTCTAATAGAACCACCCGTAAAGTTCAAATTGCTTTATCCTTATCTAAATAAAGAATAAGCATCTCCGATACAACCTTAACAAAAGTTCCATGTATTTCTAGACAAATCGAGTAGTGACTCGCTAGCTTGTCCTTTTATAGAATAGTTTTTTAATAATTTCATTGAGGGCCGAAATAAGTTAATCCTCAATAACGTCTTCCACTTCCCCTTTATTGAACACTACGTATAGTGCCATGAAGTTCAACATGGCCCCACCCAATAAAGTTACCATTTTATCTCCAAAAATCTCATGGTCAATAGCTTGACTTTTGTTACTGATTTGCAGCATACAAGTAATTGCCTCATTGATAGCAACCAGGTTGGCTCCGGGTTGGTAACGGCATCTTAGTTGGCATCCGCCGAGTTGTCATGTCTATGAGAAGCCAAAAACCTATAAAAAAATTCAATTCTTCGTGTCTAGTTGTTGGCCGAGGTGGATTAGCTTCTTCCACCATAGAAGTAGCCTCTTCAGGAGGTGGGTCCATAGCTCTTCTTCTTTCTAAAACCACAGGAGTTAGGTTAAGAGCTCCTCCTCTCTTCCACCCCAGGAGGTGGGTCCAAAGCTCCTCCTCTTCCACCACAAGTGCTAGATCCAAAGTAGCAACAATGTCAACCAAAGAAGGTGGCCCTTTCACCATGTCAGACACAAGAAGAGGAAACCCTTCCACCATAGGAGGTGGTGGGTCTACTTATTTTCTTGGAGTGGGTGTGCTATTGGGGTTTGTAACATGTTGTTTATAAGTACATTTGTGGTTGAAGAATCATGTACTGTTACCAACCTCCAGGAAAATTAAAAAGCTATTGCATGTTGACTATCTCTGAGTTGCTTCAAATATCTTCATCTTCCAAGGATCATCAACAAATATGGTGTCGTTGGTCGTAAGAGGCAACGACACCATATTTTGTGCCTTTACTATGCATCAAATGAGAACAATGTTATCTCTTTGTCTAATTGTTTAGAACTAGGGTTATATCCTTTGTAAAAAGTAAATCTTGTCATACAACCTTTTAATCAGGTATTGATGTAAAATCTCTTCGACATGAAAATCAACTAATTGAATGCTATCGATATTGTAAAAAAATTGGCTTTGGCAAATTAAATTATTTGATTTTGAATTTTATTCTAGAAATAAAATTCAATTAGTATTTCATTCAAAAGGCCAAATATAACATTATTTTTTTGGCTGATTCGCCATAACAACAATTTTTTGGTGTTTGGTGTAGCAACTTTGATGTGTAGTCACAAAGAGGGGGAATGAGACGATTAAGTCATCCTTGGGTTTCAAATTTTTTTTTTTATTTAATTAATGGTAATTCAACATAGTATCAGAGTAACTTTCTTATGGCTTTCAATATAAGTCGTTGACGTTTTCAGTATTCTCTCCAACAATTTCATTGTTCCGCTACATCCACATGTCATGCTCCTCCATGCGTCACCACACACATGACACGCGCCGGTTAACTTTGATCTGATGATCTAATAACCACTCAACTGGGCTCATTTTCTCTTTATTTTTTGGCCCAGGTCGGCCCTGCCCATTGTCACTTTTTTTTTTTTTTTTGTCATTGTAAACCTTGGCCCGTTGTTGGCCCCCTTTTGGATTTTGCTGTCGTCGGCCCCTTTTCAAGTTTGGCTCATTGTCAGCCATGACTCATTGTCAACCCCTTTTAGAGTTTGGTCCATTGTCAGCCATTTTGAATCTGCATTCAACCTCTACCTACCACCGTCTCTAGCCGCCCACTAGCCTTTATCTTCTCCAACAATCGCCACCATCTAAGGCTCGTTCTCGGCCTCCGCCACCACCATCATCATTGTTTTAGATTTCAAACTCAAGGTTATAGAATATTCTACCTTGAGTTTGAGGGGGATGTTAGAATATATGAAAAATATTATATTTTTCATATATTCTATAATTATGTTGATATTGAAATATTCTCTATTTACGGATTGATTGTAATCAAATATTGAGATTTTAATCAAATCAGTGAGATTTGATTACTATATTTGTATGTAGACACTACCCTATAAATAAGAACATTTGTATTGTAGATTAAAAAAAAAAATGTTTTGTTCACAATGTAGCCCTTAGGGGTATTCTGAGAGGTGGACGTAGGTTTCTAGCACTGAACCACCGAAAAGTTCAGATTGTTTTATCCTTGTCTAAATAAAGAATAAGCATCTCGATACAGTCTTAACAAAAGTTCCACGCATATTTCTAGCCAAATGAGTAGTGACTCGCTAGTTGGTCCTTTAACATTATTTTTTTTTTGAATAATTTCATTGAGCGACAAAATAAGTTGATCCTTAATAGCGTCTTCCACTTCCCTTTATTGAACACTACATATAGTGCCATGGAATTAAACATGGCCTCAGCTAATAAATTCACCATTTTATCTCCAAAAATCTCATGGTCAGTAGCTTGACTTTTATTACTGGTTTACAACATGCAAGTAATTGTCTCCTTGATGCTATCAAGTTGGCGTCCGGGTTGGTAACGGCATCTTAGTTGGCATTTGCCGAGTTATCATGTCTGTGAGAAGCTAAAAACCTATCAAAAATTTACAATTCTTCGCGTTTAGTTCTTGGCCGAGGTGGGTCAGCTTCTTCTTCCACCATAGAAGTAGCCTCTTTAGGAGATGGGTCCACAACTTTTCCTCTTTCTTCCACCAAAGGAGGTGGGTTCAAAGCTCCTCATTCTTTCCACCGCAGAAGGTGGGTCCAAAGGTCCACCTCCTTCCACCACAAGAGTTGGGTCCAGAGCAGCAACCACGTCAACCACAAGAGGTGGCCCTTTCACCATATCAGACACAGGAGGTGGTGGCTGATCGTACCAAAAATAGTACTCGCCAATTGCACGAGTCGATCGTAATAGAGTGGATGTGCAAGTGCGAGTGTCAAACCCACAGAGAATCGTGTTTGTCAAAAACCAATTTTAAAGTGCTTAAATTAAACTTATCTTAACCTAGTCCCAATATCGAACACGTGGCGTGCATTAAAATAAACTAAGCTAAAAATGCAATAAAAACATAAAAATAACTAAAGTCCCTAATCCACCTCACAATAAATTAATTCACATATAAACATGTTTAGCTCATATGTATTAAACATTTATGCTACAAGGCATACTCTGAGCGTTAACACATTGTTCATATTTTTCGTCTATCGATAAGCACATATATATATCCTATTGTTGCTACATAATCTTGTCGATCTACCCGAGGCAAACACTGTTACAAGAGGTCACAACGGATAATGATCCGAAGAGAATATCCGATGTATTTTTTGTTTAAGCGATAGTCGACGTTCAACGATTGGACAACAATCAATACACTTTTGTCACTAAAATGCATTGAACGAATAGACATAAATTAAATGAAGAATAATACGAACTAAACATAAATATATATAGGGTAAATATATAATAACACCTTGGGCCTTCCAAAATTTTAAAATGCTTAGGTTTTTTTTTTCAAAATTTACTCCCGAATGTAAGGAAGCTGAATAAAATCCTGCCGTCACACTTTTGGTAGCACGGTTAACGGACCCAAAACGCCTTTGGTTGATTAAAATATTAATTTTGAAAATTTAATTTTAAATTTTTAATCTAAAATTAAAAATTAAAAAACAAAAAAGAAAGAAGAAGAACAGGGTGGCAATCCACTCATAGGGGTGGTCATCCTTTAGATGGGGTGGCTTGGCCACCCAGATCGCGGTCTGGTGGCTTAGCCACCCCATGGCCTAAGGGGTGGCCAACCACCACCCCCTAAAGAAAAAAAAAAAAAAAGGTGAAAGAAGAAGGGTGGAGTTGTGGAGAAGAAGAAGTAATTGAAAGTGTAGAAAGAACACATTTGAGAGAAGCTAATGAAGGAGAATTAAGAAAAGAAAGAAAAGAAAAAGGAGATGGGGCATGTTAGCAGTAGGTGAAAGAAAGAAAGGAGAACGTGAAAACAGGGTGTGGTAGGCGTAATAATGGAAAAGAAAAGAAAAGAAAAACAAATAAAATGAGAATGGATTCGTTTTTATCTTTTGTTAAATTTCCAACGTGTTTATTCTCCAGCAATGCGTTTGGTTGGTTCATTACATACAGTTGGATAACTACGTGGTGATTAGGGTGCCACCGATCTTAACGCAAATGATACATTAATTTTAAGCCATAATGATGATTAGGGTCGTGATTCAAGTGATCCAAGCTATTATGATGAACATTGGCAAACAAAATAATAATAAAACCAGAAAATTAATAATGGAAGGAAGTGGGCGCAAGTCCTCGATCTAGATTATAATAAACCAACTCTTGTATGCATTAATTATAATGCAGAAGAAATTCTATCAAAACAGTGGTTTCGTGCTTATGATTTTCATTTGGGTCAAAGACCTCTTGGCTCTAGTATTGAATATTCATTATTCAAATAAAAACCTCTCGATTCAATAGTTAAGAAAGAAAAGCAGGGCCATCTTTGTAATTTGGTTGAAAAGCAACGGGATTTTTTTTCTGGATATTAGTATTGATCAACCGGTCTGCTGTTATATCCATCTGTAAGCTCAATACAACTCTATGAAATGTGGTCTTTCTGTTCTTCAATCTGATAAAAAAAAAAGGAGCTTGTTTCTCTTATACACCCTTTTCATGTTGTTTATTTTACACCTCTGTTAGACTCTGTTTTATAACGCAAAAACAGAGGGTGGTGGTTCTCCTTCTCCCTTCAATCAACGAATCTGTTCTCCTTTCATTATTGTTTTATTTCATATTTACTTTACCATATTTCATATTTCATATTTACTTTACCATATTTCATATTTCATATTTACACACAATCCATTTACTGTATTTCTCCACTGCGAACTCCATTATTACGCCTACCACACCCTTCTCCTTTCTTTCTTTCACCTCGCTAACATACCCCATCTCCTTTTCTTTTCTTTCTTTTCTTAATTATCCTTCCATTAGCTTCTCCCAAATGTATCCTTTTCTACACTTTCAATTACTTCTTCTTCTCACGCGAACTCCACGTTCTTCTTTCACGTTTTTTTTATATTCTTTAACAGTGGCCAAAACCCCTTAGGCCATTAGGGTGGCTCCACCACCACCATAGGGGTGGCCACCACTTCTGTGGATCACCTTCTTCTTTTACGTTTTTTTTTTTCTTTAAGGGTGGCGAAACCACCCCTTAGGCCATTGGGGTGGCTCGCCACCTGCGCGATCAGGACCACCACCAAGGCGAGCCACCCCATGGGCTAGGGGGTAATGTATTTTGGGGCCTTAGGCTAAATTTTAAATTTGGGCTAATTTTTTTTTAAAGTAACCAAAAAAATTTTGTCAAAATTTTTTTAAGTAAAAAATATATTATATTTTATTTAAAATTTATTCTTCTCACTTTTTGATATGCAAAATTTTTGATTAAGTTTTTAACAATCTCATTTCTAAATCAATCCAGTCATTCACGTTAGTAATATATTCATTGGTTATTTCATAACTTTTTAGTTTAGTACTAAGATTTTTCTTGTCATTAGTTCCTTCATTAGCTAATTGCATTCTATTAGGTTTTGAATTAAACAACTTGCAACAAAAACAAAATACTCTATCTACATCTTTTGAATAGACTAGTCATTTTTTACTATGTTGCTCTCCATTTGATAATTTTCGTATATAATATGTATTAGAAAAATGCCTAGAGTTCTCATCTTTAGAAAAATCTATAGTATTGTATCTTATTAGACCATTTTCTACTAACAAATCTCTTAATTTTGCATCAATATTTTTCCATTGGTCTGGGTCATAAATATTTGTAACAATAGAGTTAGATACATCAATAATATTTTCATTATCTTCTAATTCTTTTTGATGAATTTTTTGTTCATTTATGAGTTTTTCACCTAAATTATTCTCAATATTTTGTTTATTGATAATAACAAATTTATTTAGAACCCCTCTTTGAGATTCAATCAATTTGTCTACTTTTCTCTTCTTTTTTTTTTTTTTAAGTTTTTCATATCCAAATGCATATTTTCTAGCAGACATATTTAATTAAAAATACTAACAAATTAAACAAATACAATTTATCAAAAAAAAAATTATGATTATAATAAAATAAATCACAAAAATAGAATAATAAAACTTGATTTGGCAAAAAAATTATGAAGCACTTGGAGACAGGAGACTCGGAGTTGAAGAGGAAGAGAAAATTGACACTTAACAGATGAGATAAGCAGAGAAGATAAACTCAAAAAAGGGTGAGCAATTTCAAAAAAAAAAAAAAAGGGTGAGCAAAGAGGAGAGATGAAAAATAGACAGACACTACAGTATTTAAAATACCCATAGTAGCCATCAATTTTAACATTCAAGAATTTATTTTTTGGCCGTTACAATTCTATTCGGCTGTTCCCCAGATAATAAAATAGGAAATGCCGTTGCCATTTTATTTTTTGGGCCGTTGCCATTCTTTTGCTGTTGCCTATTCCTATTCCCTATAATTTTTTCTCATCAAAAACACACAAACGGGAGAAAGAGTACATAATAAGAAATAAATAAACAAATATATTCTTGTAATGATGACTGATGATAACTTTTCTCACAAAACACACAAATGTCAAGAGTATGTGTACTGCCGCACTGTGCAGTAGGTGTGTAGCAGTGTAGGCACTGCATCGTTCATGGGTGTATTAAATGTTTTGTCAGGTTTTTTTTTTTTTTTAATTATTTTTAGAATTTATAATAGGCTTATTAATTGGAACCTTATTAAATTGAGGCTTTAAATTTTGATGAAAATTTTTTTCTAGGCCTTATTGAAAAAAAAAAATGGGCCTTAAATATTTTTTTGGTTCAAAATAAGTTTTTTTTTTTTTCAATTTTTTTTTTGGTTCCAAACAAAATTTTTTTGGGGCCTTATTAAATTGGGGGCCCTAGGCGAGGGCCTAACTCGCCTAGGGCATGAGCCGGCCCTGGGTGGCTGGCCACCCCCCTGTGGGTGGATTGGCCACCCCTGTTCTTCTTTTTTTTTTTTAGATTAAAAAATTTAAAATTAAATTTTCAAAAATTAATATTTTAATCAACCAAAACGGTGCGTTTTGGGTCCGTTAACGGCCGTTACCAAAAGTGTGACGGCAGGGATTTTATTCCAGTTTCCTTACACTCAGGGAGTAAATTTTCGAAAAAAAAAAAACCTAAGCATTTTAAAATTTTGGAAGGCAAACCCAAGGTGTTATTATATATTTACCCATATATATAAACAAATTAAAGTGAAGGGAATAAGAAACTAAATAAAAGTAAAATAAAACATAAATGAAATAAACGACAATTTATGAGGGATTTACAGTGGAAAACAGAGGGCTTTGGGCCCTAGAGGCACCTCCCAAACGTGCTAAACAAATGAATGCACGAGGTCCTATTTATAGGTGGCGAGAGTGCATTCAACACACTACTGCGTTGACGCACTTATTTGTGGTGAGCGCGGCATAAGTTCGACCCGTAAATAAGCTGGTCAGTGTGCGTTGACGCAGATAAGCTAGGGCGGCTGCGGCTGCGTGTGACCGTCTTTGCGTTCTTGCGTGCGACCGTCTTTCGTGGGCGTCGTCCGTGAGGCTTCCGTGGCGCGTCAGTGATGCGTGCTGCATCGTGTGATCGTGAGTGCGTTCGAACACACCAAGTGCGATCGAACGCACTTTGACAGTATCTTCACTTTATGTCCACTTTCTTGCCCTTGCTAGCCACGGTTTAATGCAATGTCTTGCACAACACAAAATACTAAAAATGATTAGATATTAACAATGCTAAAGGCTTAACGAATATAAATTAAGGGGTCCAAATAAGCACTTTTAGGCACCGATCAGTGGCCCTTCTACCACGTTAGCCACAAGAAGAGGTGGCCATTCCACCATAAGAGGTGGTGGATCCACTTCTTCTTCTAGAGCTTCTTCTTCCAGGAGTGAGTGTGCTATTGGGGTTTGTAACAGGTTGTATATAAGTACATTTGTGGTTGAAGAATCACGTATCATTACCAACCTCCAAGAAAAATCAAAAGCTTGTAGGTTGACCCTATCTCAGAGTTGCTTCAAATATCTTCATCTTCCAAGAATCGTCAATAAATATGGTGTTGTAAGAGGTAACAACACCATATTTGGTGCCTTTACTATTAATCAGATGAGAACGATGTTGTCTCTTTCTCTAATTGTTAAGAACTGGTGTTATATCCTTTGTAAAAAAGTAAATCGTCATACAACCTTTTAATCGGGTATTGATTTAAAATCTCTTCGACGTGAAAATCAACTAATTAAATGCTATTGATATTGTAAAAAAAATTGGCTTGGCGGTGAAAGTATTTGATTTTGAATTTTCTTCCTTAAATAAAATTCAATTAGTATTTCATCCAAATGGACAAATATAACACCATTTACTAGCTGATCCACCATAACAGCAATTTTTTGGTGCTTGGTGTAGCAGCTTTCTTATGTAGTGGCAAAGAGGGGGAAGCAGACGATCAAGGCAACAAAGAGGGTGAAGGAGACGATTAGGGCTTCTTTGGGTTTCAAATATATATATATTTTTTAAAAATTTGATTACTGATAATTCAACATGGTATCAGAGAGACTTTCTTGTGGCTTTCAATATAAGTCGTTGATTTTTTTCAAGTGTTTTCTCCAACAATCTCATTGTTCCATTACATCCACATGTCATGCTCCTCCATGTGTCACCACACGCGCCACACGCTGGTAAGATTCGGCCTGCTGATCTGATAATTGCCCAAGTGGGCTCATTTTCTTTTTATTTTTGGTCCAAGTCGGCTTTATCCATAATTGACCATTTTTATTTTCAGTTCATTGTAAACCCTGGCCCGTTGTCGGTCCCCCTTTGAATTTTTTGTCGACCCCTATTGAAGTTTGACTCATTGTCTGCCCTGGCACGTGGTCAACCCTTTTTAGAGTTTGGTCTGTTGTAAACCCTTTTTAATCTGCATTCAACTACCACCTACCACCGTTGCTATCGCCCACCACTTTATCCTCTCGGTGGCCATTATCACGACTCATTCTACGCCTCCCGCCATCATCATCATTGTTTCATATTTCAAACTTATGGCTCTAAAATATTTCACCTTGAGTTTGAGGGAGGTGTTAGAATATATGAAAAATATTATATTTTCCATATATTCCATAATTAGGTTGATATTGAAATATTCTCAATTTATGGGTTGATTGTAATCGAATATTGAGATTTTAATCAAATCAAAAAGATTTGTTTACTATACTAGAATGTGGGCACTATCCTATAAATAGGAACCTTTGTATTGTAGACTAAAAAAAAAGGTTAATGAGCACAATGTAGCCCTTAGGGGTATTTCGAGAGGTGGATGAATATGTCTAACACCTAACTATCTGTAGAGTTCAAATAACTTTATCCTTATCTAAATAAAGAATAAGCGTCTCCGATACAGTCTTAACAAAACTTCCACGCATATTTCAAGCCAAATCGAGTAGTGACTCGCTAGCTTGTCAATTCATAGAATTTTTTTTGAATAATTTCATTAAGCGATGAAATAAGTTGATCCTCAATAACGTTTTCCACCTCCCCTTTATTGAACACTACGTATAGTGCCATGGAGTTCAACATGGCCTCAACCAATAAATTCACCATTTTATCTCCAAAAATCTTATGGTCAATAGCTTGACTTTTCTTACTGATTTGAAATATACAGGTAATTGCCTCATTGACAGCAACCAGGTTGGCGTCTGTGTTGGTAATGACATCTTAGTTCGCATCCACCGAGTTGTCATGTTTGTGAGAAGCCAAAAACCTATCAAAAATTTCCAATTCTCCATGTCTAGTTCTTGGCCGAGGTGGGTTAGCCTCATCTTCCACCATAGAAGTAGCCTCTTCTAGTGATGCGTCCATAGCTTTTCCTCTTTCTTCCACCACAGGAGGTGGTTTCAGAGCTCCTCTTTCTCTTCCACCCAAGGAGGTGGGTCCAAAGCTCTTCCTTCTTCCACCACAAGAGGTGAGTCCAGAGCAGCAACCACGTCAACCATAGAAGGAGATGGCCCTTTCACCACATCAGACACAAAAGAGGTGGACCTTCTACCACATTAGTCACAGGAAGAGGTGGCCCTTCCACCACAAGTGGTGGTCGGTCCGCTTCTTCTTCAAGAGCTTTTTCTTCAAAGAGTGGGTGTGTTATTGGGGTTGGTAACAAGTTGTATAGAAGTACATTTGTGGTTAAAGAATCATATATCGTTACCAACCTCAAGGAAAAATAAAAAATTGTTATAGGTTGACCCTATCTTTAAGTTGCTACAAATATCTTTATCTTCCAAGGATCGTCTGCAAATAAGGTGTCGTAAGAGGTAACGACACCATATTTGGTGCCTTTACTATTCATCATATGAGAATGATGTTGTCTCTTCTCTAATTGTTAAGAACTGGGTTAATATCATTTCTAAAAAAGTAAATCCTATCATACAAACTTTTAATTGGTTATTGATTTAAAATCTCTACGATGTGGAAATCAACTAATTGAATGCTATTTATATTGTAAAAAAACTTGCTTCGACGGATGAAAGTATTTGATTTTGAATTTTTTTCTGGAAATAAAATTCGGTTATTATTTCATCCGGAAGGCCAAATATAACACCATTTACTGGCTTATCCACCATAACAACAGTTTTTGATGCTCAGTGTAGTAGCTTTGATGTGTAGTTGCAAAGAGGGGGAAGGAGACGATTAGGGCTTCTTTGGGTTTCAACTATTTTTTTTTAATTTGATAACAAGTAATTCAACATGGTATCATACCAACTTTCTTATGTCTTTCAATATAAGTCATTGATGTTTTCAGGAGTTTACTCCAACAATCACATTGTTTCACTTCATCCACTATGTCATGCCCTCCAAGTGTCATCACACGCACCACGTGTCAGTCATGCTCGATCACTTGACCTGATAACCGCTGAAGTGGGCTCATTTTCATTTCATTTTTTTGCCCAGGTCAGCCCTGCCAATAGTCGGCCGTTTATGTTTTTAGCTCAATGTAAATCTTAACCCATTATCGGCCAACCACAAGAGATGGTTTTGCTTCTTCTTCAATAGCTTTTTCTTTCAAGAGTGGGTGTACTATTGGGGTTGGTAACAAGTTGTATATAAGTACATTTGTGGTTGAAAAATCATGTATCATTACCAACCTCCAGGAAAAATAAAAAAACTGTTGCAAGTTGACCCCATCTCTGTGTTGATTCAAATATCTTCATCTTCCAATGATCATTTGCAAATAAGGTGTCGTAAGAGGTAACGACACAATATTGGTGCCTTTACTATTCATCATATGAGAATGATGTTGTCTCTTTCTCTAATTGTTCAGGTTATATTCTTTGTAAAAAAGTAAATCCTATCATACAACCTTTTAATCGGGTATTGATGTAAAATCTCTTCGACATGAAATCAACTAATTGAATGCTATCGATATTGTAAAAGAATTGGCTTCGACAGATGAAAGTATTTGATTTAGAATTTTCTCATGAAAAAAAATTCTATTAGTATTTCATCTGGAAGGCCAAATATAACATCATTTATTGGCTTATCTACCATAACGACAGTTTTTTGGTGTTTGGCATAGCAGCTTTGATGCATAGTTGCAAAGAGAGGGAAGGAGACGATTAGGGCATCTTTGGGTTTCAACAAATTTTTTTAATTTGATTATAGGTAATTCAATATGGTATCAAAGCGACTTTCTTATGTCTTTCAATATAAGTCATTGACGTTTTCAAGTGTTCTCTCCAACAATCTCGTTGTTCCACTACATCCACATGACATGTTCCTCCATGCGTCATCACTTGCACCACACACTAGTTAGGTTCGATCTGTTGATCAGATAACCGTTCAAGTGGGCTCATTTTCTTTTATTTTTTGCCCAAGTCGGCCCTACCCATAGTCAGCAATTTTTGTTTTTGGCTCAATGTAAACCTTGACCCATTGTTGGCCTATCACAAAAGGTGGTGGGCCTTCTACCACAGAAGGTGGTCGGTCCGCTTCTTCTTCAAGAGCTATTTCTTCTTGGAGTGGGTGTGCTATTGGGGCTGGAAACAAGTTGTATATAAGTACATTTGTGGTTGAAGAATCATGTATCGTTACCAAGCTCCAAGAAAAATCAAAACTGTTGCAGGTTGACCCCATCTTTGAGATGCATCAAATATCTTCATCTTACAAGGATTGTCTACAAATAAGGTGTCGCAAGAGGTACCGACACCATATTTGGTGCCTTTACTATTCATCCAGATAAGAACGATGTTGTCTCTTCCTCTAATTGTTCAAAACTGGGATTACATCCTTTGTAAAAAATTAAATCCTATCAAACAAGCTTTTAATCGGGTATCGATATAAAATCTTATTTTATACGAAAATCAGCTAATTGAATGCAATCGATATTGTAAAAAAAATTGGCTTCGACAGATAAAAGTATTTGATTTCAAATCTTCTTTTGGAAATAAAATTTGAATAGTATTTCATCCGAAAGGCTAAGTTTAACACCATTTACTGGCTTATATGCCATAACGACAATTTTTTGGTGTTTGGTATATTTGATGTACAGTTGCAAAGAAGGGAAGGAAACGATTAGGGCTTCTTTGGGTTTCAACCATTTTTTTTTATTTGATTACAGGTAATTCAGTATGGCATGAGAGTGACTTTCTTGTATTTTTCAATATAAGTCGTTGACATTTTCAGGTGTTCTCTCCAGCAATCTCGTTGTTCCACTACATCCACAAGTCATGCTTTTCCATGCATCATCACATGCGCCACTCGACCGGTCAAGTTCGATCTATTGATCTAATAACCGCCCAAATGGGCTCATTTTCTTCTTTATTTTTTTGACCCAAGGCGGCCCTACCCATAGTCGGCCGTTTTTGTTTTTCAACTCAATGTAAACCTTGATCCATTGTGGCCAACCACAGGAGGTGGTGGGCCTTCCACCACAAGAGGTGGTCTGTCTGCTTCTTCTTCAAGAGCTTTTTGTTCCAGGGGTGTGTATGTTATTGGGGTTTGTAACAAGTTGTATATAAGTACATTTGTGGTTGAAGAATCATGTATCATTACCAACCTCCATGAAAAATCAAAAACTGTTGCAGGTTGACCCCATCTTTGAATTGCTTCAAATATCTTCATCTTCTAGGGATCATCTGCAAATAAGGTGTCATAACAGCTAAGGACACCATATTTGGTGCCTTTACTATTCATTAGACGAGAACGATGTTGTCGCTTTCTCTAATTGTTCATAAATGGGGTTATATCATTTGTAAAAAAGTAAATCCTATCATACAACCTTTTAATCAGGTATTGATGTAAAATCTATTCGATGTAGAAATCAACTAATTGAATGATATCGATATTGTAAAAAAAATTAGCTTCGGCATATGAAAGTATTTGATTTTGAATTTTCTTTTGGAAATAAAATCGACTAGTATTTCATTCTAAAGGCCAAATATAACACCATTTACTGGCTTATCCGCCACACAACAATTTTTTGGTGTTTGGTGTAGGAGCTTTGATGTGTAGTGCAAAGAAGGGAAATGAGACGATTTGGGCTTCTTTAGGTTTCAACTATTTTTTTCTTACTTGATTATAGGTAATTCAACATGGTATCAGAGTGACTTTCCTATGTCTTTCAATATAAGTCGTTGATGTTTTCATGTGTTCTCTCCAACAATCTCATTGTTCCACTACATCCACATGTCATGCTCCTTCATGCGTCATCACATGTGCCACATGCCGGTTAGGTTCAATCTGTTGATCTGATAACCGCTCAAGTGTGCTCATTTTCTTTTTTTTTGATAAAGTCGACCCTGCCTATAGTCGGCCGTTTTTGTTTTTGGCTCAATGTAAACCTTGACCCGTTGTTGGCCTACCATAGAAGGTGGTGGGCCTTCCACCACAGAAGGTGGTCGGTTCGCTTCATCCTTAGGAGCTTTTTTTCCAATAGTGTGTATGCTATTGGGGTTGGTAACTAGTTGTATATAAGTGCATTTATGGTTGATGAATCATATAGCGTTACCAACATCAAGACAAATAAAAAACTGTTACAGGTTGACCCCATCTCCTAATTGCTTCAAATATCTTCATCTTCCAAGGAGCGTTTGCAAATACGGTGTCATAACAGCTAAAAACACCTTATTTGGTGCCTTTACTATTCATCATATTAGAACGATGTTGTCGCTTTCTCTAATTGTTCAGAATAGGGGTTATATTCTTTGTAAAAATGTAAATCCTATCATACAATCATTTAATCGGGTATTGATGTAAAATCTCTTCGAAGTGGAAATCAACTAAATGAATGATATCGATATTGCAAAAAAAATTAGCCTGACAGATGAAAGTATTTGATTTTGAATTTTCTTCTTGAAATAAAATTCGATTAGTATTTCATCTGAAAGGCCAAATATAACACCATTTACTAGCTTAACTGTCATAACGGTAGTTTTTTGGTGTTTGGTGTAGCAGCTTCAATGTGTAGTTGCATAGAGGGGAATGAGACGATAAAAGCTTCTTTGGGTTTCAACTTTTTTTTTTTTAAATTTGATTTCAGGTAATTGACCATGGTATTGTCATTTACTAGCTTATCTGCCATAACAGTAGTTTTTTGGAGTTTGGTGCGCAGCTTCAATGTGTAGTTGCATAAAGGGGAATGAAACAATTAGAGCTTCTTTGGGTTTCAACTTTTTTTTTTTTTATATATTTGATTTCAGGTAATTGACCATGGTATCAGAGTGACTTTCTTGTGTCTTTCAATATAAGTCGTTGATGTTTTCTGGTGTTCTCTCCAACAATCTCATTGTTCTCCTACATCCATATGTCATGCTCCTCCATGCGTCATCACATGCGCCATGCACCTGGTCTTGTTCAATCTGTTGATCTGAAAACGCTCAAATGGGCTCATAGTCTATTTATTTTTTGACCCAAGTCAGGCCTGCCCATAGTCCGCCGTTTTTATTCTTGGCTCAATGTAAACCTTGACCCATTGTCGGCCCACCACAAGAGGTGGTGGGCGTCCACCACATGAGATGGTCTATCCACTTCATCTTCAAGAGCTTTTTCTTCTAGGAGTGGGAATGCTATTGGGATTGGTAACAAGTTGTATATAAGTACATTTGTAGATGAAGAATCATGTATTGTTACCAACCTCCAAGAAAAATAAAAAACTATTGCACATTGACCTCATATCTAAATTGCATCAAATATCTTCATCTTCCAAGGATCGTCTGTAAATAAGGTGTCATAAGAGGTACCGACACCATATTTGGTGCCTTTACTATTCATCATATGAGAACGATGTTGTCTTTTTCTCTAATTGTTTAGAATTGGGGTTGTATCCATTGTAAAAAAGTAAATCATATCATACAACCTTTTAATCGGGTATTGATATAAAATCTCTTCAACGTGGAAATCAACTAATTGAATACTATCGATACTGTAAGAAAAATTGGCTTCGACGGGTGAAAGTATTCTATTTTGAATTTTCTTCGAAAATAAAACTTGATTAGTATTTCATCCGAAAGGCCAAATATAATACCATTTACCGGCTTATCCACCATTACAATAGTTTTTGGTGTTTGGTGTAGCAGCATTGATGTGTATTTGCAAAGAGGGGGAAGGAAACGGTTAGGACTTCTTTGGAATTCAACTATTTTTTTTAAAAAAAATTTGATTACAGGTAATTCAACATAGTATCGAGTGACTTTCTTGTGTCTTTCAATATAAGTCGTTGATGTTTTCAAATGTTTTCTCCAACAATCTCGTTTTTCCACTACATCCACATGTCATGCTCCTCCGTGTGTCATCACATACGCCACGTGCCAGTCAAGTTAGATCTGTTGATTTGATAACCGTTCAAGTGGTCCCATTTTCTTTTTATTTTTTGGCCCAATTTGGCCCTACCCATAATCGGCCATTTTGTTTTTGGCTTAATATAAACCTTGACCCGTTGTCGGTCCGACATAGGAGGTGGAAGGCCTTCCACCACAAGAGGTGGTTGGTCCGCTTCTTCAAGAGCTTTTTCTTCCAGGAGTGGGTGTGCTATTGGGATTGGGAACAAGTTGTATGTAAGTACATTTGTGGTTGAAAAATCATTTATTGTTACCAACCTCTAGGAAAAATCAAAAACTGTTGCAGGTTGACCTCTTCTCTAAGTTGCATCAAATATCTTCATCTTCCAAGGATTGTCTACAAATAAGGCGTCGTAAGAGGTACCGACACAATATTTGGTGCCTTTACTATTCATTAGATGAGAACAATGTTGTCTCTTCCTCTAATTGTTCAGAACTGGGGTTATATCCTTTGTGAAAAAGGAAATCCTATCATACAACCTTTTAGTTGGGCATTGATGTAAAATCTCTTTGACGTGAAAATCAACTAATTGAATGCTATCAATATTTTTTTAAAAAAAAAAATTGGCTTCGACAGATGAAAGTATTTGATTTCGAATTTTCATCTGGAAACAAAATTCGATTAGTATCTCATCTGAAAGGCCAAATATAACACCATGTACAGGCTTATTCGCCATAACGACAGTTTTTTGGTGTTTGGTGTAGCAGCTTTGATGTTTAGTTGCAAAGAGGGGGAAGGAGACTATTAGGCTTATTTGGGTTTCAACAATTTTTTTATTTATTTGACTATAGGTAATTGAACATGGTATCGAGCAACTTTCTTGTCTCATTTGATATAAGTTGTTGATGTTTTCAAGTGTTGTCTCCAAGAATCTCATTGTTCCACTACATCCACATGTCATGCTTCTCCATGCGTCATTACACGCATCACACGCCGATTATGTTCGAATCTGTTGATCCAATAATCGCTCAACTGGGCTTATTTTCTTTTATTTTTTGCCCAAGTCGGCCTTTTTTGTTTTTGGCTTAATGTAAACCTTGACCCGTTGTCACCAACCACAAGAGGTTGTCGGTCTGCTTTTTCTTCCCGGAGTGGGTGTATTATTGGGGTTGGTAATAAGTTTATATAAGTACATTTGTGGTTGAAGAATCATGTATTGTTACCAACCTCCAAGAAAAATAAAAAATTGTTGTAGGTTGACCCCATCTCTAAATTGCTTCAAATATCTTCATCTTCCAAGGATCGTCTGCAAATAAGGTGTCGTAAGAGCTAAGGACACCATATTTGGTGCCTTTATTATTCATTAGTTGAGAACGACGTTGTCTCTTTCTCTTATTGTTCAGAACTGGGGTTATATCCTTTGTAAAAAAGTAAATCCTATCATACAACCTTTTAATCAGGTATTATGTAAAATCTTTTCGACGTAGAAATCAACTAATTAAATGCTATCGATATTGTAAAAAAATTGGCTTCGACAAATGAAAGTAGTTGATTTTGAATTTTCTTTTAGAAATAAAATTCGATTAGTATTTCATCGAAAATGCCAAATATAATACCATTTACTGGTTTATCCACCATTACGACTATTTTTTGGCGTTTGGTGTAGCAACTTTGATGTGTAGTTGCAAAAGGGGAAAGAGACAATTATGGCTTCTTTGGGTTTCAACTTTTTTATTATTATTTGATTACAAGTAATTCAACATTGTTTCATAGCGACTTTCTTCTGTCTTTCAATATAAGTCGTTGATGTTTTCAGGTGTTCTCTCCAACAATTTCGTTATTCCACTACATCTACATGTCATACTCTTCCATGCGTCATCACATGCGCAATTCAAGTTGATCTTTTGATCTGATAACCACTCAAGTTTGCTCATTTTCTTTTTATTTTTTGGCCCAAGTCGGCCTTTCCCATAGTCGGCCGTTTTTGTTTGTTGCTCAATGTAAACCTTGACCTGTTGTCGGCCTACCACATGAGGTGGTGGACCTTTCACCACAAGAGGTGGTCAGTCTGCTTCTTCTTCAAGAGCTTCTTCTTCCTAGTGGGTGTGCTATTGGGGTTGGTAACAAGTTGTATACAAGTACATTTGTAGTTGAAGAATCATGTATCGTTACCAACCTTCAGAATAATAAAAAATTGTTGCAGGTTGACCTCATCTCTAAGTTGCATCAAATATCTTCATCTTCCAAGAATCGTATGCAAATAAGGTGTTGTAAGAGGTACCAACACCATAATTGGTGCCTTTGCTATTCATTAGATGAGAACGATGTTGTCTCTTCCTCTAATTGTTAGAATTGAGGATATATCCTTTGTGAAAAAGTAAATCCTATCATACAACCTTTTAGTCGGGTATTGATGTAAAATCTCTTCGACGTGAAAATCAGCTAATTGAATGCTATCGATATTGTAAAAAAAAAAAAAAAATTGGCTTCGACAAATGAAAGTATTTGATTTCGAATTTTCTTTTGAAATAAAATTCAATTTGTAATTTCATCCGGTAGGTCAAATATAACACCATGTACTAGCTTATTCGCCATAACGACAGTTTTTTGGTGTTTGGTGTAGCACTTTGATGTTTAGTTGCAAAGATGAAGGAGACGATTAGGGTTTCTTTGGGTTTCAACTATTTTTTTTTTATTTATTTGACTATAGGTAATTAAACATGGTATCAGAGCAACTTTCTTGTCTCATTCGATATAAGTCGTTTATGTTTTTAGGTGTTGTCTCCAAGAATCTTATTGTTCCACTACATCCATATGTCATGCTCCTCCATGCGTCATCACTCGCGCCATGCGCTAGTCAGGTTCAATCTGTTGATCAGATAACCGCTTAAGTGAGCTTATTTTCTTTTTATTTTTTGGCCCAAATCAGCCCTACCCAAAGTTGACCATTTTTGTTTTGGCTTAATGTAAACCTTGACCTGTTGTCGGCCAACCACAGAAGGTGGTGGGCCTTCCACCACAGAGTTGGTTGGTCCGCTTCTTTTTCAAAAGCTTTTTCTTCCAAGAGTGGGTGCACTATTGGGGTTGGTAACAAGTTCTTTATATGTATATTTGTGATTGAAGAATCATGTATCATTACCAACCTCCAAGAAAAATCAAAACCTGTTGCAGGTTGCCCCTTCTCTGAATTGCTTCAAATATCTTTATCCCTAGGATCGTCTGCAAATAAGGTGTCATAAGAGCTAAGGACACCATATTTGGTGCCTTTACTATTCATCAGGTGAGAACGATGTTGTCTCTTTCTCTAATTGTTCAAAATTGGGGTTATATCCTTTGTGAAAAAGTAAATCCTATCATACAACATTTTAATCGAGTATTGATATAAAATCGCTTCAACGTGGAAATCCACTAATTGAATGCTATCGATATTGTAAAAAACATTGGCCTCCACAGATAAAAGTATTTGATTTGAATTTTCTTCTGCTGGAAATAAAATTCGATTAGTATTTCAACCAAAAGGCCAAATACAATACCATATAGTGGCTTATCCGCCATAACAATAGTTTTTGGTGTTTGGTGTTTGGTGTAGCAACTTTGATGTTTAGTTACAAAGATGGGAAAGGAGACGATTAGGGCTTCTTTGGGTTTCAATTTTTATTTATTTATTTGACTACATGTAATTAAATATGGTATCAGAGCGACTTTCTTGTCTCATTCAAAATAAATCGTTGATGTTTTTAGGAGTTATCTCCAAGAATCTCATTGTTCCACTACATCCACATGTCATGCTCCTCCATGCATCATCACACGTGCGATTAGGTTTGATTTGTTGATCTGATAACCGCTAAAGTAGACTTATTTTCTTTTTATTTTTTAGCCCAAGTCGGCCATGCCCAAAGTCTTTGTTTTTGGCTTAATGTAAACCTTTACTCGTTGTTGACCAACCAAAGGAGGTGGTGGGCCTTCCACCACAGAAGGTGGTCGATCCGCTTCTTCTTCAAAAGCTTTTTCTTCCAAGAGTGGGTGTGCTATTGGGGCTGGTAACAAGTTGTATATAAGTACATTTGTGGTTGAAGAATCATGTATCGTTACTAACCTCTAGGAAAAATAAAACAATTGTTACAAGTTGACCCCTTCTTTGAATTGCTTCAAATATCTTCAGATGAGAACGATGTCTCTTTCTCTAATTTTTCAGAACTAGGTTTATATCCTTTGTAAAAATGTAAATCCTATCATACAACCTTTTAATTGGGTATTGATATAAAATCTCTTCGACGTGGAAATCAACTAATTGAATGCTATCGATATTGTAAAAAAATTGGCTTCGACAAATGAAAGTATTTGATTTTGAATTTTCTTTTGCTGAAAAAAAATTCGATTAGTATTTCATTCGAAAGGCCAAATATAACACCATTTACTGGCTTATCCGCCATAACGAGTTTTTTTGTGTTTGGTGTAGCAGCTTTGATGTGTAGTTGCAAAGAAGGGAAGGAGACGATTAAGGCTTCTTTAGGTTTCTATTATTATTTTTTTTTAATTTGATTACAGGTAATTCAACATAGTATCAGAGCGACTTTCTTATGTCTTTCAATATAAGTCGTTGATGTTTTCAAGTGTTCTCTCCAACAATCTCGTTGTTCCACTACATCCACTTGTCATACTCCTTCATGCATCATCACACACGCCATTCATTGGTAAGGTTCAATTTGTTGATCTGATTACCGCTCAAGTGGGCTCATTTTCTTTTATTTTTTGCTCAAGTCGGCCCTGCCCATAGTCGACCGTTTTTGTTTTTGGCTCAATGTAAACCTTTACTCATTGTTGGCCTACCACAAGAGGTGGTGGGCCTTCCACCCATAGAAGGTGGTCAGTCCGCTTCTTCTTCAAGAGCTTTTTCTTCCTGGAGTGGGTGTGCTATTGGGGTTGATAACAAGTTGTATATGAGTACATTAATGGTTGAAGAATCATGTATCGTTACCAACCTCCAGGAAAAATCAAAAACTGTTGCAGGTTGACCCCATCTCTATGTTGCTTCAAATATCTTCATCTTCTAAGGATCGTTTGTAGATAAGGTGTCGTAAGAGGTAACGACACAATATTTGGTGCCTTTACTATTCTTCGGATGAGAACGATGTTGTCTCTTTCTCTAATTGTGCAGAACTTGGGTTATATCCTTTGTAAAAAAGTAAATCCTATCATACAACTTTTTAATTGGGTATTGATGTAAAATCTCTTCGACGTGAAAATCAACTGATTGAATGCTATTGATATTGTAAAAAAAAAAATGGCTTCGATAGATGAAAGTATTTGATTTTGAATTTTCTTTTGGAAATTAAATTGGATTTGTAATTCATTCGGATGGCCAAATATAACACCATGTATTGACTTATCTGCCATAACGACAATTGTTTGGTGTTTGGTGTAGTAGCTTTGATGTGTAGTTGCAAAGAAGGGGCAGAAGACGATAGGGCTTTTTTTTGGGTTTCAACTATTTTTTTTATTTGATTACAGGTAATTCAACATGGTATCAGAGCAACTTTCTTGTGTCTTTCAATATAAGTCGTTGATATTTTCAAGTGTTCTCTCAATAATCCCGTTGTTCCACTACATCCACATGACGTGCTCCTCCATGCATAATCACACGCGCCACTCGCCGTTCAAGTCCGATCTGTTGATCTAATAAATGCTCAAGTGGGCTCATTTTCTTTTTATTTTTTGGTCCATGTCGGCCCTGCCCATAGTCGACTATTTTTGTTTTTGGCTCAATATAAAGCTTGACCCGTTGCCGGCCCTTTTGAATCTGCATTCAACCACCACTTACCACTATCGCTGGTCTCTCACCAGCCTCTTTCTTCTCCTGAGTTGCCACCATCTATGGCTCGTTCTCGGCCTCCGTCACTGCCATCGTTGTTGTTTCAGATATCAAGCTCTAGGTTCTAGAATATTGCACCTTGAGTATGAGGGGGATATTAGAATATATGAAAATTATTATATTTTCCGTATGTTCCATAATTGTGTTGATTTTAAAATATTCTTTATTTATGGGTTGCTGTATTAAAATATTGAGATTTTAATCAGATCAAGGAGATTTGATTACTATACTTGAATGTAGACATTATCCTATAAATAGGAACCTTTGTATTGTAGACTAAAAAAAAAAAGTTAATGAGTGCAATGTAGCTCTTAGGGGTATTTCGAGAAGTGGACGTATGTGTCTAACACCCAACTATCCATAAATTTCATATTGCTTTATCCTTATCTAAATAAAGAATAAGCATCTCCGATACAGTCTTAACAAAAGTTCTACGCATATTTCTAGCCAAATCAAGTAGTGACTCGTTAGCTTGTTCTTTCATTGAGTTTTTTTTGAATAATTTCATTAAGCGACCAAATATGTTGATCCTCAATAGCGTCTTCCACTTCCCCTTTATTGAACACTACGTATAGTGCTATGGAGTTCAACATGGCCCCAACCAATAAATTCACCATTTTATGTACAAAAATTTTATGTTCAGTAACTTGACTTTTGTTATTGATTTGCAGTATATAGGTAATTGACTCCTTGACGGCAACCAGGTTGGTGTCCGTGTTGGTAACGGCATCTTTGTTCACTTCCGCTAAGTTGTCATGCTTGTGAGAAGCCAAAAATTTATCAAAAATTTTCAGTTCTCTGCGTCTAGTTCTTGGCCGAGGTGGGTTAGCTCCATCTTCCACCACAGAAGCAACCACTTCTGTAGATAGGTCCATAGCTCTTCCTCTTTCTTCCACCACAGGAAGTGGGTTTAGAGCTCCTCCTTCTCTTCCACCCCAAGAGGTGGGTAGCTCCTCCTTCTACCACAAGAGGTGGGTCCAAAGCAACAATCACGTCAACCATAGGAGGTGGCCCTTTCAGCACGTCAAACACAGGAGGAGGTGGCCCTTGCACCACATTAGCCACAAGAAGAGGTGGCCCTTCCACCACAGGAGGTGGTCATCCGCTTCTTCTTCAAGAGCTTTTTCTTCTAGGAGTGGGTGTGATATTGGGGTTAGTAACAAGTTGTATATAAGTACATTTGTGGTTGAAGAATCATGTATCGTTACCAACCTCCTAGGAAAAATCAAAAACTGTTGCAGGTTGACCCTATCTATGAGTTCATTCAAATATCTTCATCTTCTAAGGATTGTCTGCAAATAAGGTGTCGTGAAAGGTAACAACACCATATTTGGTGCCTTTACTATTCATCAGATGAAAACGATGTTGTCTCTTTCTCTAATTGTTCGAAATGGGGTTATATCATTTGTAAAAAAGTAAATCCAGTCATACAACCTTTTAATCGGGTATTGATTTAAAATCTCTTCAACATGGAAATCATCTAATTGAATGCTATCGATATTGTAAAAAAAATTGGCTTTGGCAGGTAAAAGTATTTTATTTTGAATTTTCTTCTAAAAAGATAGCACCATTTACTGGCCGATCCACCATAACAACAATTTTTGGTGTTTGGTGTAGCAGCTTTGGTGTGTAGTGGCAAAGAGGGGGAAGGAGAAGATTAAGGTGGCAAAGAGGGGGAAAGAGACAATTAGGGCTTCTTTGGGTTTCAACTACTTTTTTTTTTTTATTTGATTACTGGTAATTCAACATGGTATCAAAATAACTTTATTGTGGCTTTCAATATAAGTCGTTGACATTTTTAGGTGTTCTCTCCAACAATCTCATTGTTCCACTACATCCACATGTCAAGCTCCTTCCTGCATCACCACATGCACTACTCGCCGATCAGGTTTGATCTGTTGATTTGATAACCACCAAAGTGGGCTCATTTTCTTTTTATTTTTGGCCCAAGTTAGCCCTGCCCATAGTCGGCTGTTTTTGTTTTTGGCTCGTTGTAGACCCTGGCCCATTGTCGGCCCTTTTTGGATTTTCGCCCATCGTTGGCCCTTTTGATGTTTGGCTCATTGTTAGCCCTGACCTGTTGTTAGCCCTTTTTGAGTTAGTCCATTGTCGGCCCTTTTGAATCTGAATTCAACCACCACTTACCGCCATTGTTGGCCGCCCACTAGCCTCTATCTTCTCCGGCAATCGCCACCATCTACGACTTATTCCCGGATTTCGCCACCGCCATCATCATTGTTTCATATTTCAAACTCAAGGTTATAGAATATTCGACCTTAAGTTTGAGGATGATGTTAGAATATATGAAAAATATTATATTTTCCGTATATTCCATAAGTAGGTTGATACTGAAATATTCTCTAATTATGGGTTGATTGTATTCAAATATGGAGAATATAATCAAATCAAGGAGATTTGATTACTGTACTTGTATATAGACACTACCCTATAAATAGAAACCTTTGTATTGTAGACAAATAATAATAATAATAATGAACACAATGTAGCCCTTAGGGTTATTCCAAGAGGTGTACGTATGTGTGTAACACCGAATCACCTATAAAGTTCTTTGTGTTCTTTATCTCTCTTGCTTCCACTCATATTTCCGCATTATCATTATTTCAACATACACCATCTTTGATACTTGTAGACCTAAGTATACAATTATCCAATCCCTAATAAATAAATATCTAGGCAATCATAGTTTATAATTAATGAAATGATCAAACTAAAAATATGATTTGTAATTATAATTATAAGCAATTGACATATCAACCATACATTTTTAATTATTTTACTAGCTATGAACTGTGAGGTCAATTTGTATAAAAGTTGTAATAAAAGCATTTTTCTATTCTTTGTTTTTTTCCTTACTAGCTATGGATAAGGCCGTAAATGAACAAAGCTATCTGAGAGCTTGTCTGGATTCGGATCGTGCACGACTCAATTATTAAATGAACTGTTCGTGAACACGAAACTATACTCGATTATTAAACAATACATACTCGTATAAAACTTGACTCGCTTGTTTAAAGTTCGTGAATATACTCGTATAAGAGCTCGGTTCGCTTATTAGCATGACTCATATATATTTACATATATACATATTAACAAATAAATATATGCATATATACTAATTAATAAAAAATAACTTATATAGTATATTTACTTATTAAGTAAAAAATTAACAATAGTCAATAAATATTAATTATTAGGTAACAATAGTCGTTAATTGGTATACAATTATACTATAATTAATTATATCTATATAATATATAGTTTAATCATATATTCATATGGTTATTATCTTAAATGATCTAATCTAATGTTAGTTGAATCACCAATTTTAAATGTTAATCCTATGATTGAATGTAAATTATAATACTTAATCATATATATTTTCGTACAGTCATATAATATATATAATTATAAATTATAGCAACATAATATGAAATATCACATGATTTGAGTAGAAAATAATTATGAAATTTATTACTAATAACTCCAAAGCAATTTGAATTAATTAAATTAAAGGAATACTCATGAATTAATTTTGAATATAATAATAGATAGTAATAATAAGTCCTTCCCAGATTCTTTCTCCTCTTTTTTTTCTTTTTGCTCACTTTTCTTTATTTGTTACAAGTTCAAGTACCACCATGCCGAGTGTGTCGTCCATCATTTATGTCGTGTTTTTTTTTGAGGTTGATGGGGCTATTGGATCGGATTGTTTAAAGCTCGATCTACATCCCTTTGTCACGTGCCCCTCCACTGCATTCACCTACTTCCAATGGCACCTACCACTTTTGATTCCGGCAACCCCACGACAGATTGTGACTCACACACGCCTATGGGTGATTTTTTTCATGCTTTGGCCAAAATCATCTGATAGTCTTCCTTCGGTAGTATTTTGTGGGCCTTTGTGTTTTTTAAGTTTTCCTTGTTTTTCAATTTTTTCTATATTTTGTGGTCCGGTCCTCGCCTGTTAGGTTGAGGATGTAAATAATTTCATAGTTTATGAGTCAAAAATGATGAATTTCAATAAGAGAATGTTACTACTTATGTATTGGATTGAGTTGTCTAGAGCAGACTTATTATTACAATTGAAGATTAGTCATGGGTTAGTAATGAATTTTGAAGTCATAAATAGGTCTTGAATATTAGATTGTTAAGTATCTATGACTTATAACATTATAGTTTCGGCTATAATTTTCTCAGAGTTTTTACTATATGATGTAAGAGTTTTATGCTCCTCATCTTTTATCAATTAATGAAACTAAAATGATTTCTCCTTAAAAAAAATAATAATAATAAGTCTTAGTGTCATAAATAATTATTTATTGGGGTAAATTGTAATTAAATTAAATAAGGGTTTAAATATAAATTAACAAATGATATGATTAAAATTAGATGGGGCAACATTGTAGTTTAGAAAAGTAAATGGTTTGAATTAAAAATAAAATCTAGCTACTACCACGTGTGTGGCTTTAATTGGTTATGAGGAGATAAAAATCTTAAAACTTATTCCTTTAGCCTCAGCAAAAGAAAACACACAGCAACAAGTCTTCACATTTTTTCTTTTCTTCTTCCCCTTCTTTCTCCCACGCCGTTGATTGTCTTTACTCCCCTGCAACTTGCTTCGCACCAGAGAGAAAGAGTGAGAAACACGTAGATAGATTAACCGAAATAGAGAGAGAGAGTGAGTGAATCGGTGTGAGAGAGAGTTGAGTGAATCGGTGTGAGAGAGTGGGTCTTGTGAGTCAGGTGGGGTTCCATGCCTTTCTCTTGGCATATGGATAATGTTAATTCACGATATAAATTCAATAAAAATCTACTACATGTCATTTAAAAAATAAAAAATAAAAAAAATAAATTTTCAATTTTTTTTAAAATTTTATTATTATTATTATTATTTTTAAAATGATATATAGGAAAGAAATTGAGTTTAAATTAGGTCTGTTGAGTCTATGTTGTAACTGTATGTTTGTATCACATCTTTTATCTTATATGATGAATGCATTATTTTTCATCTCAAGAGAGCTCTTTTGGGAATCTGCCATTGAATTTATTGGATTTATGTAAGTTCACGAATCTAATGGTAAATTCACTCATCTACTATACAAAATAATTTAAATATATATATTCATGGCTATTAAAAATAAAACCAATATATGGAGTTTTCTTTATGATAAATCTGTTTCTATGGAAATGGTAAAATCTGTTTTCACTAAGAGCTTTTTATTTATTTTGTATTTTAGTCTCTTATCTAAAGCTCGGAGGACTATAACATTATCTGAAAAATCTTCTTAGAATTTGATTTAAATTTCTAACAATATGAACTTTACTTGCAGGATCCTCAAGCTAGCTAGTCTGGAACTTCATTGAATTAAGTAACCAAAAATCAAATTTTAAGAATCGTGGAACCAGCCGGCAACTTGTATGTGAATTCATTGCTACCTATACTTTTGCTTTAATTTGGTTCCATTTATATTGTCTTTTTTCTTAATAAAGTCAAATTAATTTTTTCTTTCAAAAGCAGGGAAATGAGGACCTACACATTCTTCTCACTCACATTAATAAGGTCGGTGTCACAGGCTATCATGAACTTAGAACATCTTCTTTCAGCTGTTAGTGTGATGGGCTAATATTCTTTTTTGAATGACTACTATATTTGCTAATAAGTGCATGGGTAATTTTTTATTTTCTTTGCCATATTTGAAGAGAGTCGTGCTCGTGCATAAAGATTCAACTCTCTTTTGTTTTGTTTTTACTATTTTTTTTTTTGGGTCACTGCCAAAGATCAGCTTTCTGAGGCAAAAAATAGCAAGAAACATATTCAATATATGGCTGTGAACGAAGGAGATATGTTACAGTTGATATCGACGGCTTGGTGTCTTCATTAAAAGATATGATACCAAATGATTTGCTGAGGCCATCCAAGTGTTGCATCTTCAAAACCCCTGTTATTCTCTCCAGGCATAATGAAAAAGCTTATATCCCCCAATGCATTTTCTATTGGCCCTTCCATCATGGTGTTCCAAATTTGAAAGCCACAGAAACAATTAAAGCTGAATATTTGCAATGCCTCATCTCTTGATCACCCTTTCATGACACAATGCTAAGAACTCTAGTCAATTCCGTCATAGAGGTGGAGAAAGAGGTTCATGAGTGTTATGTTGAAGTAATTGATTACAAGCAGAAGAACTTGTGAAAATTTTGGTAATTGATGGTTGCTTTATTATTGAGTTATTCCTCAGGTACACTTTTGAGGAGCTTAGATGATGCAGATTGCATAGCGGTCAGTTTGTTTAATTTTCCTTAATTTTCCTTTTAGAATAAGGATTAGGTTTTTCCTTTTCCATTAGGATTATATTTTCTTTTTTAATAAGGATTAGGTTTTCTTTTCCTATTAGGAATTGTTTTCCTTTTTCTTAGGATTTGTTTTCTTTTCCAATTAGGTTAGAATTGTTTTCCTTTTCCTATTTTTTTCCTTTTCTAGGTTAGGTGTTTTTCCTTTTCCTATTAGGATTAGTTTTCCATTGTCTTTTGTTACTTAGATGCCTAGCCTATATAAAGGCATTTAGTCTTTGTTGATATTCAGTTGTTGATTATTATTTTTCTTAGTAAGAAGTTTGTTGAATAAGAATTACTGCCAGTTTTCTTCATATTTTCTAAATGAGATGCGCAGATATGAAGATCAACAAATATGAAGCAGATATGTAATTCTAGATGAGTCTATCAACGATCTAAGAACTCTTCTCAAAATCTAGAGTCTATCTACATTTCAAGGAAAATATGAAGAAAACTCTGAGTAATTCTTATTCAACAAGCTTCTTACTAAGAAAATAATAATCAACAACTGAATTATCAACAAAGACTAGATGCCTTTATATAGGCTAGGCATTTCCTAAGTTAACAAGGAAAAGGAAAACAAACCTAATTAGAAAAGGAAAACTAACCCTAATAGGAAAAGGAAAACAATTCTAACCTAATTGGAAAATGAAAACTAATCCTAATAGGAAAACAATTCTTAACCTAATTGGAAAAGGAACCTAATCCTCATTAAAAGAAAATATAATCCTAATGGAAAAGGAAAACCTAATCCTTATTCTAAAAGGAAAATTAAACAAATTGATGGCTTTCCTTTTCTCTCCCATGCCATGAAAATGCTCAAGAATGGATCAATTGTTACTTCCCTTATGAACATATAATTCTCCTCATCCGTATAAAATTCATCAACATCATTATTAGGAGAATTTAAAATATCTTCAACACCAAGGAAATCAACATACTCAACCTCTTCTTCATTATAATTAGACACCTCACCTAAAAGGCCTTCATCAACCTCTTTGTACTCGTCGATGTCATCCGTGGGCTCTTCATCTCCCAATTGGTTATCTTTATCGGGGTAGAGGCCTCCAAACATGGGAAAAAACTTATCTTCTTCGTGCTCTTCCTCTAGAACGGATGCCAATGGTTCTTCAATTGAATCTTCCTCATCGACGTCTTCATCATAGGTTGGTGGAGAATCCCAATCTACAAACCCTTGTGAAGTATCTTCATCTTCAACGCATTCATGTTCGAACTCCTCATCAATGACTTCAAATTCCTAAAACTCTTCATCCACAGATTCTTTTTCCTCCTCCATAGAATATGGATTTGGTGTATAGATTTGTGGTTGGCAGGTATGAGCCCAATGGGCCTGTTGTGGACTCCTTGCATCACTCTGTGTTTCCCAAAATACCTTCTTTTTGTCCAAATTTTCATATTTTTTCATCATAGCCGTAGACCCTTGTCTCCTAGTCTTCTAGCTGTCTGCCCATGGTATAATCTTGGAGCACGAAAGCGTCTATCATCTTTTTCAATAGTTGCACCCAACTACGGATCTTCCTCTTGCCTTGCCACCTCCTCTGTTGCTTCAGATGTCGCCACCACGAAGCAACTACTCCCCGGAATGTGAGGGCCACCAAAGGGACTCGTTGTGGATCGCCCACTCCGTTGACTTCAAAAAACTCTTCCACAGCCAACATCCAATACCAAAATTTTGAAGGTTGTAACACCTTTGGGAATTTTGGAATCTTGAGTTTGGACCGTCCACCCACCGAGTGGCATGAACTTGCGCATGGTGCTAACGTCCATGCGTTCGGTGCTCCGCAGAAGGGTTTCTGGATCCATTCCCGTTGTGACGATACAAGTTGGATATTTGGGTAGGCGAGGCTTCATGTCGATCCTCCAATGCCCAAAATTGATCCTCCTTGTATTGCCGGGTTTCAGCTTTAGTTTTGCCTTCCGCCACAGCGAATTGCGGTCTTGGTTAGCGATGACAATCGTTGCACGACCCATGTGCATAACGCAATTGCGGTTGCTCCTTTCGTGTTGTCTCCGTGTGTGCGTACACATCGTTCATGTCTGCAAAGCGGTTGCTCCTTCCCATCCATGGAAAGTAACTGAGTTCTAATACCAACTGATGCAACATGACTTTGTGGGCTGCAGCGAAGATCAACAAATATGAAGCGGATATATAATTCTAGATCGGAGTCTATCAACGATCTAAGAACTCTTCTCAAAATCTAGAGTCTATCTACGATTTCAAGGAAAATATGAAGAAAATTCGTCTGCGAGTAATTCTTATTCAACAAAATAATAATAATCAACAACTGAATTGTCAACAAATACTAGATATCTTTATATAGGCTAGGCATTTCCTAAGTTAACAAGAAAAAAGAAAACAAACCTAATTAGAAAATGAAAACTAATCCCAATAGGAAAAGGAAAACAATTCCTAACCTAATTGGAAAAGGAAACAAATTCTAATAGGAAAAGGAAAACAATTCCTAACCTAATTGGAAAAGGAAAACAATTCCTAATAGGAAAAGAAAAACCTAATCCTTATTAAAAAAGAAAATATAATCCTAATGGAAAAGGGAAAACCTGATCCTTATTCTAAAAGGAAAATTAAACAAACTGACGGCTACGCAATCTGCATCATTAGAGAAGAAGATGACCCTATATTCACTGTCTCCAGTATGATACAATTTCTACACCATGACTTGATATTGCTAGAAGACCAACTACCTTGGATGGTACTTGAGATTTTATTCAACTTGACAAAGGATTCTAATCAAGACAAGCCCCTAGTTCTACTTGCCACAAATTTCGTTTCTAATAGCCTTTTATCATATGGAATGCTTTCCCTGCAGTGTATTAGTAACCAAGGCGTCAAGCATTTTGTTGATCTGTTAAGGAAATTGTGCGGTTCATCTACGGAAGAAAATGAAGGAATCATATGCGGATAGGAACTCCTCCTGCCTTCTGCTACGAGCCTTGTGGAGGCTGGAATCAAATTCAAAAGGGGTAATTCCAAAAGCATATTGGACATAAAATTTATTGATGGCGTTCTAGAAATTCCTCCAATAGTAATTCAAGATGTAACGGAAGCCATATTTGAAATCTCATCAGCTATGAACAATGTCACCCCAAATGTGAAGGTAGGATAATTTCTTATGCCGTACTCCTAGACATTCTCATTAATGCTTTCAAGGACATAGGGTGTGTTTGGGAATAGTAGAAGTGGACTGGAACTATAGCAAATTTGATTGATGTGAGGAAAAAAGTAAAAATATTTTGAATAGAAAAGTGAAATTTTTTGTTTTGTAGTGATTCATTTATTTAGAAAGTGATAAAAAGTGATTGATATGGTATAAAAAAGTAAAAATATTGAGGTTAATTTTGAATTTTTTTTGTGAGACTTACAAAGTCCAGTCCGGCCTATGTTCTGAAACATAGCCATAGATATTCTCTGCGATAATCAGATCATTTTTAACTCGTTGAACCCTGAGGTTGCAGCCCAGCTCTTCAACAAGCTTTATCATGACACTTATGTGAAAGACTACTACTACACAGGCCTTTGCATGCAAGTGAATAATTTTTGCCAACGCAGGTGGCCGAGGTTGCATGCAATGCTTGTGCGCAATTATTTCAACACTCCATTGGCAATTATTTCGACATTGGCTGCAACTACCCTATTGATCATGACTTTCTTACAAACTTTTTACACCATGAAAAATAGTATTTCATCCTTCTAACATGTTACGATCCCCTTAATTCGGTGTTTTATTTTATTTCTATGTTAGTCTTTACTTTCATGTAAGAGTCTTAATGACTGAACTCTAGTTTAAATTCAATAAAAATTGTTGAATTGGTCCTTGCTCTCTGATGTAATATGTAATGAATCATTTATTTAGAGAGTGTTATGTTATGAATAGAGACATTAAAAGAATTAATCTTAAACATTGTATTTGAAAGGTTCCAGTTCCCTTAAAACATTATTAATCTCGTTGCGAAGTTAGGTTCATAACATAACTCTTGTGTAATTGGTCTCTCCAATGTCAATAATTGTTGTTTGCTTTCATGTATGTGTTCTAATGTTAGGTTGTTGAGATTGTTAAAAACATTCAAAAGAGAGAGACAGCATATAGCAAAGAATTTTACGTGGTTCCCCTCCGCTCATTTCGCTATGATCCACTCATTCTACTATGTTTTGCCCATTAGGCCTTTGTACGAGGGATCGAAGTAACTTTCTCATTATGGTCAAACAAGGTGATTGTAGGTTATTATGTAAACCAAATTTATGACACAATAATTAATTGTAATTTTTTTTATTCTTTTTTGGATGGATAAAATTTTACTTGATTAATCCAAATAAAGAACACTTATCACAAAAGTATTCAGTACGAACACAAAGTAAGCAGTCAGTCAGGCCTTCCTCAGCTTGAAGCCTACCTTCTTCAGCTCTATTACTCCCATTGGGGATTCTGGCCTTCCTTTCTGAATTCTGGTCATATAATATAAGATATCCGATTGCCTTCCAAGCTAACAATTATCCAACTCAGTTCAGTATTCCAGTACTGAATTTGTCCTTATTCTGGTCATATAATATAAGATATCCGATTGCCTTCCAAGCTAACAATTATCCAACTCAGTTCAGTATTCCAGTACTGAATTTGTCCTTTAAAGTTTAAAGGAAACATTTGTTCAGCATAGCTCTCTATTCTCTTATCATTTCTCTTAAATTCGAACCCGTATTTGTTATTTCCTACTCAGACGTACGAGCCCATATCCTTGCTTTTCTATCAATTTATTGTCTCCACTGTCAAGGGGGATGGCTCCAGGGTGGATAATCCTACTGAGATCAAAGATAAAATTGTCAGATTTTTTCAGAATTTTCTAAGTAGTACTACCGCTAGGCCTACTCCCATTGATATGGACCTCCTTGATACTCGACAGTTGATAAGTCATCATGACCAGGAAAGTTTCCACTTCCCAATGTTTTGATCCTCTCTCTGTAGCTCCACTTTCCAAGCCTGCCTTTGACTGGTAAAGCATTATGACTGTGTTTGAAAATGGACTGAACTAAAGAAAGTGATATTGGAAAGTGATACTGTAATAGATTTGATTGATACGAGAAAAAATAAAAATATTTTATATAGAAAAATAAAATTTTTTATTTTGTAATTATTTTTTTATTTAAAAAGTGATAAAAAGTGATTGATGTGATATAAAAAGTAAAAATGTTATGATTGATTTTGAGAAAAAAATTTTGGGGATTCTACAAGTCTAGTCCAGTCCACACACAAACAGAGCCTATGGTTTTTGTGATTGTAGTTGAAATTGATTAGCGTAGTATATATAAAGTTTTAAATTTTTGTATGAGAAAATAAAAGAAAATTTTGTTTTGTAATAATTTTTTTATTTAAATAATAATAAAAAGTAAAAAAAATAAGAATATTTTTATGTTGACGCTTTTATGGAAAAGTGGTGTGAACAATAAAGGTACAAAGGCATTGCCAAACGGGTTCAATTTCATTTTAGGTTTAGAGCAAGTTTCAGCCTCTTTGCTCATATTATTCCAACTACCCCAAGTACTAAAATCCTGTCTCCAGATACAATTAGGGGTGTAAATCTGGCCAGTTATAACTGGTCATCAACTAGTATTGGCTAACTAGTCAACCCTTTTTAAAAGCGGTTGAAAATAATCAATCCTACCGTCCAATTACCGATTTTTGCGTTTATATATACCCGGTTATAACCGGTAATTAGGTGTATATATATTTAAGAGATAAAATATGTATTAATATATTTATTTTTAAAAAAATGTAAACGACTTCGTTTACTCTTAAGGTTTTTTTTTTAATAACCACAACAAAGCCTAACTTATTAGGCCAAAAAAGTTTTAATTGTTTTTTAAAAAAAGGGCTAAACTAATCCAAAAATAAAAATAAAAATAGGCCCAATACCCAAAATAGGTTCAAAATACCCAATTTTTTAAAGCCTCAATTATCAGTCCAGATAATTGGCTACTAACCGGTAATCGGCGGTTATTACATAGTTGGGTAGCCGGTAGCCCATTTTTAAAATTAACCAACCAGCTACCCCAATTCTGATTAACAATTTTAACTAATAATTGGAACCGGGTTTTAGACCCCTAAATACAACCTGCAAACCTTTTTTCTTTCTTTTTTCTTAAAAGTACAACCTACCAAATTAATGGTACATATATGTATCAAATCTTGTTAAATTATCACTTATTTTAAAAGTTTAAGTTCATAAAAAAAGATCAATTCAATCATTTATATTCTAACACTTTCCTTCACGTGTGAGCTCAAGCTCTCTTTTAAGAAGTGAAACTCAACACATGGAATATTGAATTGAAATGATAGTAAATTGATGAAAACAAAGTGAACTCAATACAAAAAATTTAAGCAGATAAAAAAATAATAAATTTAATCATTTAATTAATAACATAATATGTCTCATTTTTTACCTCAAACCAAGCCCCTCTTTGACTCTTTTAGTCATTAAATGCAGAACTATGGCATCCTGCTCTGCATCATAATCAGAAATTTTGTAGTAAACAGCTTCAAAGCCAAATTCTCAATTTTTTAAAGACCCAATAAGCTTATTTGCCATGCGTATTTGACCTCGAACTCGAAAACCTGGCCATATCTCAAGAAAATCTTTACTGATTTAATCATTTCTTCTATGGTGCTAATTAAGTCCAAATATATTTTCATGAAACTTCACTTTGGATTCTTGAATTACTATCCAATTTTAATTTATTCCTTCAAACTTTAAAACTTTTCAATTTACACCATTGAACTTTCAATTACAGTCAATTTGAACCCTTCTGTGTATTGCTTCTATTGTTGATTTAGAGCTTCATGCTCTTGTTGTTTATAGTTTCTCAAACTTTGATTTGATAATAAAATAGCAACTTGTTTCAAAAAAAATTTTGAACCCCTCCATCAATTTTTGTCATTAAAAGTTTTAAAAAGACAAAAGTACCATTCAATTTTCTTTTATTAAAAAAAAAATTGAATAAAATGAAAAAATATATATATATTTAAAAAAGGGTCACAAGATGGCCCAACTGTTGGTTAATTACCTTGTAATTTTTTTATAATATATATTTTTTTAATTTTTAATTTGAAATTAATGGTAAATTTGGAATTTATAAAAAAGTTGGGGGTCTAAACGTTATTGTCTTTGTCTAACTTCATTTTAAAAGTTTTAGTGTTCAATTGGTTGAGGGAAATTTTAATATCCTCCCAAACTACCAAAAATTATTATTGTGTCCCCAATAACAAAAATACTCTTAATAAAAATTAAATATAAATATATAAAAAAAAAAAAACTAAAAATGAAAAAAGGGAGTGGGAATATTTTTTAACAAAATGTTTTTCAAGGGATTTTTTTTTTCAAATTTATAAGGATATTTTTGTCTTTTTGACAAATTTATAATCATTTTTATTTTTTCTAGTCTTGAAAGACATTAGCAATATTTTAATAGTTTAGAGAGATATTGTCTCAATTAAAAATTTAAAATCAATTGAATGATAGTTTAACCGTGAACGTTTCCTATAGATCTTAATTTTGAATGTCAACTCTTTATGAATTTGAGACCTCCGTTCAATTTCGACTCCTTGGAATTTAGATTTTTCAACAAATAGTATGAAAATAAAAATTTTAAAAATTCCGTACATGGACTCCCCTCAATGTTAGAGTCTAGTCTAATATTGCAAATTCTCCCGTTTGACTGGCGTATGGAATGCATTTACTTTTTATTTTATTTTTAACAATTGAAGAAAAAAAAAGATTACAAGGGAGAAATTAAGTAGGAGAAGCATCCAAGAATAAAATAAATCAATAAATAAAAGTAAAATTACAATTTTGTCCCTCAATTTTTAACCGAGAATGAGCTCCTTCTATAACTCTAATATAAAAAAGTGAAAATAATTTTAAATATTTTGTATTTATCTTTACTCAAAAAGAAAGAAAGAAAAAGAAATTATAAAATGAATATGTTATTATTGGGGATGTCCATTGTGTGAAGAGAGGTGGGTTTCATCCAGAGACGGAACCGGCGAGATCTGCAGTGGCACTGATCTTCCAAATTACAAAAATAAAATAAAATTCAGGTTTGAGAATTATTTATTAGAAATTGATTAAATTATATTTTAAATTATTGACCTCTATGAATTACTGATATAAAATTTGTATAAACAAAATTATATAAAACTGAGATAGTGTTTTAGGGCATTAGCACCAAATTTATGATGATCAAATTCCTTTAGGGTCATACCATTCCTAAAAGGTTAACTTACACTCATAAGTTTTTGTTTTGAATCCAAAAACGAGTTTTGAGGCATTAGCATCAAATTTAGGACAACTAAATCTCTTTAGGATTATATCATCCCTAAAAAATCAATCTTTTACATTTAGGTTTTAGTTTTAAATTAAAAAAAAATGAGTTTTGAGACATTAAATTCAAATATTAACTCATGAAAATTTAACTAATATTACTCAAATATCTCAAAATATAATTCAAAATATTTCATCAAATATATAAATGCAAAAACATAATTTTTTTTTATATAAGAAAAGAAGATCGACGCTTTGTCTGCAAAAAAACAAAACAAATAAAATAAATAAAATAAAAACATGTCCTACGCTGGGCAGACGAAACATGTCCTACGCATAGCAAGATATCACGTCCAAACCTACTTTTTTATTTATATTTTCACATGTATAACCACAACTAGTCAACTACACAATCCTTCTCTATTCCTTGCCTTTGACTACGGCCTGTGGATATTTTATTTTGCTGACTTGGTTTGTTGACCAGGAGGAGAGTAGGAGCCAGTAGTAAGACTTTTCTCTCTATTCAATTCGTATTTCCTTCTCCTTTTCACATTGGTCTGCAACGCGTTTTCAGCTTTTTATTATTATTTTTTTTATAAGACGTTTTCAGCTTTTTAAGAGAGTAAAATATACGTACTTATAATTATATACCTATAAATAAATATTTTTCATTTTTAAGAGGAAGTAACTTTTAAAATTATTATTAGATTAAAATTGAATAATACTTAATTACAAATTCAATAATAATTTTAACTTTGAAAGGACAAAAGTTTAACTTTTTAACATTACTCTATTATGATCGGTCACACAATGGCAGGTTCTCCATGTAGGACGTGAAGCCAACTTTGAATAGAACATGGTTGAGAGAAATTCTTGATTGTCAAAATATGTTATTAGTTTTGATGACTAAGTCAAATCACATTGTCGAAGGAAGTTGTATTTTGGGAAATGGCAAAAAGAATGAAAATTTTTGGAGAAATGATTGGTGTCAATATTTTGTTTGTATTTCTCTTGTATCATCTTATAAATCAAACATTAAATTTGTAAACTTATGTGAAGTCAATGATGAACCCTACAAGTATAATTGTTGACCTATTGAATTTGTAAGAAAATATAGAAAAAATATGAGCAAAATATTGAAACCAATCATTTCTCAAATTTTAGAATTGGTTTTTTAATATTTTATTTATTAATAAACAATCTAAATACAAAAATAATTATCATCTTTAAGTCACATCAGAACACATTTTCGAACAAAAAAACAAAACACACATTCTAAAACACATTAACAATTTTTTTTTTCTTTTTTTCTTTTTTTTTTTGTTTTAAAAAAAAAAACATTAACAATAACATATAGAATCTTGTACTCTATTTTTTTTATTTTATTTTTTTGGGTACATGAACTTTACATAATTGCATTTATATTTTTATTTGGTAGGTTTGGGTACACTATAAGTGATGAAGGATATAGCTCATAAGTAACAATTTTAATTTGATTAAAGAATATCATAACAATTATTATTTTATTTTTGGCAAAAATAAGGCATCCAGAGGGACTACAATCCATTATGCCAAGTTCAAGTTTTTGGTATATGTGAGGATTTTAACAAGGTATTAGAGATGAGATCGTAAGTTTGACCCTTGACTATCATAATTTACTTCTCATTTCAATTAAAATATTTTAAAATATTTTACAAAATTTCTTCACCTTCTTCACAAGTTGGGTATCATGAAAATTCACCCCAACTTGAGGGAGAATGTTAAGCAAAAGAACACAAACTAGGAAACCTCGTAAATGTTACCAACCCATGAATCAAACAAGAAAATTGCACCAATGGTCGTAATGAGAAAGAATTGTCAACAAATTTTTGAGATAACTAATAAAATAATATAATTAAAGGAGTTGTCACCGATTTTCATGTACACTCTTGAAGATGCAACATGTATGTACAAAAAAATGAAAACAATCTGTTCTTCATTTTATTTCTTGTCTCATTGCTCTCTCAAACACTAGTCATGCTTGATTTTCATCGTGGAATCAAAGTAGAGGTCTCGAATTCGAACTTTGTCTTTGTTATTTACCTTCCTTTTCAATTACTTATTTCATATTTCAGGCCTTTATCATTAAGAGAAGAATTTGAGATCAAATGTGAGAGGCATGTTAGAATATTAATTAAATAATAAATTCAACTACTTCTTATCATTTAAGGCTTTTGGGATAAACGAATATTTAATATTATGAGCATAACACATTTCAGCATCATGTCCGTGACATATTTCTTCTATATCCAGTGAAAGAAATAATTTAATCAAATTGCTTTACTTTGATTAACAAATGATTAATTAGAAAGGAACCATGAATCCCTCAGCTAAATAGAATGGAACTATCAATTAACAATGCCTTCCCCCTCCTTCCTCCAAGTTTCTTTCTTTCCTTCTTTAAAGAGACCTCTGACCATTAATAGACATTCCGAACCTTATTTATAATTACACCTTTCACTCTTTTAGATGCGACTACTTTTCTGTGCAATTCCCTTTCAATCTGCCTCCAACAACAACACTAAGTCGACAAAACAGCTAAAAATATATCAACCAATTTCCACTAGTTTTGATAGCCAAAATGACCCTCTCCCATCGGAATTAGCGATTTTCTTTCATCATATAATTAAATAAAAGAAAATTTAAATACGGACAAAGTTTTCCTCCATATTCTCTTTCAACCTGATCTATAAAAGTGACATATGTCCCTTAACATTTGAGATGCACATTTTTTTTTTAATAGTCAAGACAAAGTTATAATAAATTTTATTAAAAACTCATGTGCATCTCACAAGTTATTAAAAAAATAAATATATGTTACTTTTATAGACCAGATTGAAAGAAATTTCTCCAAACTGGGTTGGAGAAAAACTTTGTCCTTTAAATACTTTTTTTTTAAAAAAAAAAATCTTTTGCATCCACCGCTTGTAAGGGATCTTGCCTCTTCCATGACTCGACCACAAAGTCACAACTCATTCGATCTTATACTCAACGAATTACGTCTGATCCCATACTCGGCGTGATGGTTAGCTCTGATATCAAATAATATAAATCCTGGATATAACTCACGGTCTCATCCTTGAAAATTGGCTTGCAAGAGAAGAGTACCTAAGAAATTATACACACGTGGTTAATATTATGGCCTATTTAGAATTGTGTTTGAAGGACCTAAAATTGTTTTTAGCACTTAAAAAGTTTATTTGAAGAAAAAGTACCAATTTTGTAAAAAAATGAAAAGCACTTTTAAAAGTTCAAAAAATCTTAAAATGGTCGAAACGTATTTTTGATAAAAAATTAAAAATGAAACTTTTACACAAAAACTTTATTTTTCAAATAAAATCCCCAATATGCTCTTAATTATCAATATCAGACTTAACTCGTGTGGAAGGATCGTAACAAAATAAACTTTCTTTCTTTCTTTCATTTTTTTATTATTTTTTTAAGAATCGACGTTTACAAAGCTCAGTATAATGACAAATTACGGCACCGGTTTAGTAAAGGGAAACGACAACGTACAGATAGAATTTGAGATAAGATAAGTTGGTCTTAATTTAAGTATTTTAAACCTAAACTTATTCCAGACAGAACTAGATTTTAAGAATCTTATCTCAATCTAAAACTATTCTTCTCGTGATTTTTTTTTTTTTGTCGTTTATTTTATTGTGCTTAGGTAAATTCAATATAATTTTACTCCGTGTCTATTTAATCGAATATTAATTACACCAAATAAGAATAAGACCACTATATAATATATTTATATATATAATTATAACATAAATTGAGCATATTATTAAACATTCAATTTATACAAACCTTTCTTAAAAAAAAAAAATTAATAATTTATATTTATATTTATAAATATAGTAATGATACACATGATATTACATTATATTAAATAAAATAAAATGTAAAATATAAAAATAATTTCTCTTAATTTCACATCAAAATAATAATAATAAAAATTATATTCATATGTGGGGCCCGACGGCAACAAAAGCAAAAAGCCGAGTACTTCCCGTCCATTTGAGCATCTTTAACGAGAACTCCTCGTCCAAACTCAAAGGGGAATTTTACTATTTTACGAGTAACTATTATTTTTTATAAAAATTAATTAAATAGTAAAACATTTATCTCGGTATTTAATAATTACTGAAGGGATAAAGACTGGCTAAAAATCGTTGTTTCACTCGTCCGTCACGTTCCACCTCTCACAGGCTCGTACTTATATCATCGCCATTATCATTTTCTTACAATTCAATCCGCAGCCTCACCGCACAAAAACTCTCTCTCTCTTTCTCCGTCTCTCTGTGCTGTGAGGACGCGGAATAGCGATGTCTCTGAGAAGAGCTTTTTCTCTCGGAAATTCTCTAAGTCATTCAGGGAACTGAGCGTAGAGAGGAGCGGGCGCGTACGCGACTCCGAGGACGGGGCGGTGGGGTCAGGGGCGGCGCAGCCCGAGGGGTCGTGGGCGGGGATGCTGCCGGAGCTCCTGGCCGAGATCATAAGGCGCGTGGAGTCGAGCGACGGAGAATGGCCCCTCCGCCAGAACGTCGTCGCTTGCGCCTGTGTCTGCAAGCGCTGGAGACAGATCACGAAGGAGATCGTTAGACCCCCTTCCCTCAGTGGCATTATCACTTTCCCTTCTTGTCTCAAACAGGTTTTCTTTGGAACAATGAGATACTATTGCTATCTTCTGTTTAGAACATGGGAATTCTGGTTGGCAGAAATTGGATCTTTTTGGTGATGCATTGTGCTTGTTTTATCGGATCTTATATTGTTAGGGGTTTGATTTTGATTTTTTTTTTCTTTCGTTTTTGGATCTGAGAATTGAATGCCCTTTTCGTTTAATTTTGAAACTTTTTTTTTTCCTCCCTTCGATTGGGTGTTTCAAACATTGAAAGGATTTGCATTTTTTTAATGTTTCGGAATTTGATTTTTCCAAAAGAGTTAAAATTTCGAATCTTGAAGCCGGGGCTGGCTTGTTGGTAACTGTTATGTAGACATAAACAATATTTCGAAAGATTATGACTCCGTTTGTTAAAATTCTTTTTTTTTCTTTGTTTTGTTTTTGTTTTCTCAAAAGAAAAACATTGACAGACAACTCAAACACAGAACACTCCTAAAAACATAAAAATGGTTCACGTTAGAATACTTTTTCAAACTAAATAATAATAATAAAAAAAAAAAACCAAGATATTTGTTTTAATTTTTTTGTGCATCTGTTTCAAAAACACGCTTTTGTTCGAGAACTAATTCCGAGTTTTGTTCGCTGGTAATAATTTCTGGTAGATGGAAACACCGTATTAGATTCCCCTGTAAATCAGTCGTACTCACCATCATGTTCAGTAAGAACAAACTTGTTTATGCTGTAAGTAGCAGAAACAGGATTTTCTGGCTTGGGATTTTTTTTTTTCAATGTGAAATAAGGAAGAAGGGGAGCTTTTGTGCCTTGGTACATGTGATGCTGTGTTTTGGTCATCATTTTGATGGGAGATGGTTTTTCTGATAATCTGCTCTTGGTTTGTTTATTTAGCATCCTGATCAATATTGGGTCTCATGACATTTATCAGTAAATGAAGGGATTGGAGGTCTTATTGTTTTTCTATTAATTGCAGCCAGGACCACGGGAATTTCCACATCAATGTCTTATAAAAAGGAACAAGAAGACATCGACATTTTACCTTTATCTCGCCCTTTCTCCCTGTAAGTATATATTGATGTGATCACCATTGCCTTCTATGCTTTCTCCGGAGTTACATTGACTGGAGAAAATCTTGACATGTATGCCACTGAACCAAAATCAGAGGACTATATCTGATTTTGTCTTGTGATATTTTTTTTGGGCAAGATATCAAACCTGTAATTTGACTTTCAGCTTGGTAGGGACAAATGTGGGCACGTTTGTATTATTCACTACTCCTCACTTGAGTTGACTTGACTCATTCTGAGTCTGACCATTCCCGATTGTCTATAAAGTTGCTTTCTTCCATTTGTTAGTCTTAGACTTCTTTTCATTTCAAAGAAATCATGGAATGGGATTTTGGCTTTGTCAAAACTGTACTTGGTCGCCAACTTCTTCTTTTATTTTTAATTTTTAATTTTTATAATTTTGTTTCATCTGGGAAAAATATTTGATGGTTATGATACATGTCATTACATGAATAGAAGCACAAGGTCTTATGGAATGGAGTGTGTCACTTTGAGGTGATCTCAAGGAAATTTGCATGTTTTCTGGGATATAAATTAAGCTCCATGCTTGGATGTACTAGTAGCAATAAATAGTTAACAGGTTCTTATTGTATCTTTTTTAAAGGGAGTGGTATTTTTAAGCTGATGAGCTCTGCCTCAATGGAACTTCCTCTCCCAGATGAGTGTGTTGGAGGGTGAGGTTCTCAGTTCAAGAGCCACTGGGTACATGTCGAAGAAAAAGGGTGTGGCAGTAGAAAATACATCTTAATAGATGAGTATTATCACCTGCCACTTAGGCATCATCATGTTACATTGTTCTTGGGGATCAAACACGTACCTGAATGCTTTTTTATTATTATTTTTTTTATGGGTAATTAAAAAGAGTAGCATCCAGCAAGGAATGGTTGGATGAAGAGAGAAAATGTGGGTTGGGGGGTTGAGTCCAGTGTCTTTTACCATGATTGGAACCTCTGCTTTAGTTAATGGTGATGCTAAAATGCCAGGACTTTATGTTACATGCCCTTCATTCTATAATCCTGCAATGCTCTTGAAAGACAGTGGTATAATGCTTGGTGGCTATTGGTAACCAAAAGTACCTTTGATGGTCACTGCTGCTCTTAGTGCAAATATACAGTTTGGATTATTCCGATAGTGATGCCAGTCCCTCTGGTCTGCGTCATTTTCTTTTTGGCTCCTGCAAGTTTTCTACTTTTTGTTATTTTCAAGTAAACTTAAGAACAAGCAGTTAATTTCCCCATCTCTTTAAGCTTCTTTCACATTACTGGGTTGATGACACATATGGAAATATTGTAGAGTTAAGTTATGAGATTTCACTATACATTTTTTCCTGGAGGCTTTTTGATAGGTGGAAAGTTGAATATTTACAAAGGCTGCGGCATGATCTATTGTCATGGGAAAGTTATCTTTATATGAAATAAAGGTTGTATACAATGTCAGTGAAGAATTTGGCGAGTTTTGCCTTTGTCTTTTGATTACAGTTTGATCTTTTCTTAGAGGCCCTATGAATGATGAGAAAGTGAAGTCATACAACATGGTCATAAAGTTTAGAGAAGATTTCAGAGTTTCTTGTAAAAAGCATGTAATGCTGCATTGGTCAATCATAATTGTTGATGTAGAAGCCAAGTCTTTTGAGCATTGAGCTCTTATAAAGAAATGAATGATACAGAGTTCTTAGAAGGAAACTAAGAAGGTTGCATCTAGTTGCTCTAAATTGGATCAATTTGGAATTCTAGTCCATTGAGACATCAAAATCTTTTACTTTATATTGCTTCATTTATGGTCGGTGCTTCAGAATTACAGAATGCAAATGGTTGATGTTGTCGCTCATTTGAGTTTCTCTTTTCCTTCTTCCCAGCATTCACAGATAAGGGAAAGTTTCTCTTGGCAGCTCGAAGGTATAGGAATGGTGCACATACTGAGTATATTATATCACTTGATGCTGATGACCTATCTCAAGGAAGTAATGCTTATGTTGGAAAGTTAAGGTAAGACACTGTTGTTTAAAGAAGATGAGGTGTTTACTAATTTAGTGTTTGTGTTTGCTTACAGCTATTGTTATCTGCAGGCTAAGTTTCAAAGTAAATTTTTTTAGTGTAAGTTTCGTAGTGTGTATCTTAAGTCAGTGAATAAATGCTGGGCTCTTAAAAGTATTTTACTACAGTTGTGCATCTTCTCACTGATTGAACTTACTGTGTACTAGGGGCCATTTGGCATTTTTGTTATAATTTGAAGCAAAAACAGCTGGGTTTTGTCAATGTCGTATGCTTTGCTTCTGATCTTTCAGAGGTTGAGCTGCTATACATCTAAATATGAGTTTAGCAAGCGACTGTGGAAATCAAATCAGTCACTATTATCATTCAGATTGAATTGTTTGCAAAATAGTCCCTTATGTGCTTTTAATATATGCTCTGTCTACCTTGGAAATTTCTGCTCAGTGGATCTTTGAAGTGGTAATTTGTATTGTGCAATGACTGAACATGGTGCTGCTTTTCTTGTACTTTGTTACATATTTCCTTTTTCTTCATTATAACTATTATGTATATAGACTCCTCTTTCCCCTACAATATAAATAGAGAGGGAAATGATGAGTGTAATTTTCTACGAGCAGGAGGTAGCTGGTCTCAACTTTGTGACGTGTTAGAATGGTGATTTATTTTTAATTTAACATGTTGGAGATCCCATCTTGTATGACCGTCATAATAGTGAGTAAAGCTCAAGAGGATGACCAAGCACGTAGATATGTAAGCTTTTGATTAATATATTTGTGTCAACGGTATTGGCTAGTAATTAAAGTTTGGCCCCCCTTGATGGTGTGCTTCACTTGATTTTAGCATGCACGTAAGCTATAGCTTTTAGTTTAATATATAAGTTGGCTAATTTAATATTGGAATAAGTGTACATGACACTTTACATGGCAAAAGCATGAGGAAACAGCCTCCGTTTTGTTAATGAATTAAGATAGATGGTGAATATATTGAATTGATATTTGTGCCTTTGGTGGGTCCAAACACAATAGATACGAAAGTTCACTTGACAATATCCAGTACGCATGCAAAAGGTTATTACATGTTCACTTCTCTCTCTATCTCTTTTTCTTTTGTTTGGTGAAGAGTAGTGATGTCTAGTATCCATTCAGCATCCTTGCTTTTTGCTGTCTTTGGTGAAAAATTTTGATGTCTGGTAATCGATTCAGCATTCTTGATTGATGAATCTGTCGAAAAGAAAACAGATTTTCCTGCACCAAAACATTTTCTGTTTGCATTCTTATTTGACTGGAAATGTGTTGCAGCTCGGATTTCCTTGGCACGAAATTTAGAATCTATGATAGCCAGCCACCACACAATGGTGCAAAACCCTCGAGTATTAGAGGCAGCCGACGTTTTGCCAGCAAGCAAATTTGCCCCCAAGTTCCCGCTGGCAACTTTGAGATTGGGCAGGTCTCTTATAAGTTCAACCTTTTGCAATCTAGAGGTCCAAGGAGGATGGTTTGTTCAATGAAGTTCCCATCGCAAGGAGAAACTGTCAATGCCAGGTCTCTTGACAACTCGACGGTGAAGAAACCGGAGTCGTCTACTTCTGGATATACAGTTTTGAGGAACAAAGCTCCAAGGTGGCATGAGCATTTGCAGTGCTGGTGTCTGAATTTCCATGGTCGTGTGACAGTAGCATCAGTGAAGAATTTTCAACTGGTTGCAATAGCTGATCAAAGTCAGCCAGGAGGAAAAGGAGATGAGGAAACGGTTCTCCTTCAGTTTGGGAAGGTGGGAGAAGACATCTTCACCATGGATTATAGGCAGCCATTGTCAGCTTTCCAAGCATTTGCAATTTGCATGACCAGCTTTGGTACAAAATTGGCGTGCGAGTAAGATATCCTGCTGTTGCTGTTATTATTATGTTTATTATCCCTAAAGTGGTGCCCGTGGATGTTTTGAATTTAACTTATCTGCTTTACATCACTATCTATAGCTTTTGAGTGGCTGGTGGAAGGGGGGGGTTATGATGTACATGTTGCTATTGTATGGTGCTTATGACAAATGACTTTCTGAAATTATTGGGGTAGCAAACAAATATTAGAACCAGCGAGCATGTTGGTTTTTCTAATCTACATTATTTTGCACATTTGCAAATTTGTGTAAATTGTAAAATAATTATTAAAATGTGGATTTAAAGATTGTACCCTCATCCTTGCAACTAAGATCTCTCTCTCTCTCTCTCTCTCTCTCTTTCTAGCGAGCTGTTGAGGTAGCCAAAAGACCTGTGTCTGCTTCTCTAATTGTCGGTTCTGTCGAGCAAACCTAGAGCATTGAGAAAAAAATAAAAATAAAAATGAAAAATTAGTGATGATATATATCAAGTAAAATTAAGGAAAAATAAAATAAAGGGAAAACATAAAAAAGCCCTCCAAATTAACATCCATGTGTAATAGAACTTAACAATGTTCAAAAAGTATTAAAGTAACTTATTAAACTTCCAAAATGTATTAAAAAGGTTACTTATTTTTTTATATTCTTATAATACTTCTATTCTTTTAACAAATAAAATAATTATAAAAAAAATTAAACAATTTTTTTTTTTAAAAAAATAAGTAGTCATTATAATTGGCCTAAATTACAAATTATTTTATGTCGTATGAAAGTAATATCAAAGGTTCTTGAGATTTTTTTTAAAAAAAAAAAAAAATAGAGTCAAATTCTGTTAAAAATTTATTTTTATTTATCCATTGGTTATGGCACCCATGGCCACCTCCACCCCCTTAAAAAATGTTAAAAATAGTTTAGCCATTCTTTTTCTTATTATTTCGGTCCCTGAAAAAAAAATTGATGCAAGTTAAATTCCTAATTGTGTCCATGTTGAGTGGTTGTGACGCAGGACAAAGAAAACATAAAAGATAATGAGACAGAAAACAAAGATAAATTCTATGTTAATCAAAGTCTTGTTGGCCAACAATGGAGTTTCGGCAACCTCAAGGCCAGCAATTTAGGCCCAACTACCTAGTCTGGTCAGCTTTCTCTTCTCAAGGTTGATCAGTTGGATGCTTGGTATATCAATAGAGACCTATTATTATTTCAATTCTAGTCCATCTTCTATCCAACTCTTTTTCAAATATACCATTGGACATGATCCTATAGATTTAATGATAGATTTGAAATATATATATTTATATATTTGAATGAAGTTAAACAGGATAAAAAAAAATAACATTTCTCATATCAACATATGTTGCGAGACAAGTCACATGTACAAATAACAATTTATGCTTGCTCTTTCATGATAGCATGGGCTTCAAACAGATGCAGAGTGTACCCAAATTTTTAAATAATGATATCTATTTTTAATTATTATCACTTTCTTCTAAAACATTTATCCTTTTGATAAAAGCACATCATTCACCAACTTGTCTAAGTTGACGGATGAAGACCCATGTGGACAAGTGGCCTCTTCAGCCAATTTTTTCCACTCCATGGCCTTTTTCTTCATTTTCTTACCCTTGTTTCCCTCCATCAACTCTCTCACAATCTTCTCCACTTCCCCTCTTTTGGCACAATTATCAATCTCAATGCCAATGCCCCATTCATTGCAAGCATACTTACAGTTTGTTTGCTGATCCCCAAAGAATGGACAACAAATCATGGGCACTCCTGCACAGATGCTTTCAATAATTGAATTCCACCCACAGTGAGTTAAGAACCCTCCAATGGAGGAGTGGTTTAGCACTTCCTCTTGAGGGCACCAACTAGTTATTAGTCCTCTTCCTTTAGTTTCTTCCAGGAACTCAGGTGGTAAAATCGCTGATTCACCAACAACTGAATCTGGCCTAATTATCCACAAAAACATGAACTTGCTATTTGCAAGTCCCCAACTGATCTCGGCCAACTGTTGTGGTGTCATGACAACGATGCTTCCAAAGTTCACATAAATCACTGAGTTGGGTGCCTTAGAGTTAAGCCATTTAAGGCACCCAGTCTCTTCTTTCCACAAACTATACCCAGTTGATTTCAGAGGGTCATTGGGTAAGTGATTAAGCAGTAGTTGCTGAGGGCCAATGGCATATACACAAGGAAACATGGGGGAAAGAGCATCCAAAACTTCTTGCTCTAATGCGTCAAATGTGTGAACAACAATTCCTGAAGTTTTAGGAGCTCTCTCTACTGCTTCAACGGTCAGTTTGAAGACAGGATCATTTGGATTTGTAGTAATAAAATAATTTGGGAGATCCCTCAATCGAATACCACTCATACCTGGAATCCAGTCTATAATTGTGTCTAAGAACCCATTTGTTAAATAACTCTCATCTGCAAAAAGAAATATATTTTTTAGTTTGGAAACTTGTAATCAATAATAATATTAGAGATAATCCATGATTTCAATAGGGTGTTTCCCTTTTTATTATACCTTTAAGGGGTGTGAAGCCTTTGTCCCTGAGACGAGGAAACTGCATACCACCCATTAAACTACAAGCAGAGATTGTGAAGAGCATTACAATAGGGATTCCAAGCTTTTGAGCAACAGTTTGAGTGAACGGCATGAAACCATCTGAGATAATGCAAGTCACTGGAGGATTGCATGAAGAAGTTGCAGTACTGTTGAGTTTGAGGACGATGTCTGAAAATGGAGCCAAGAAGTTTTCCATGATGGATTTGCAAAAAGCATCGACATCTTGGGTAGCGTTGGGATCCGAAGGAGGAAGGCTGTCTGAAATAGTTTTGAATTGGAAGTTAGGCAACCCATCTAAGACGTTGGGACCTCTAGATTTCAGAAAACGTTGATGGTTGGACTCAGTGTTGACAAAGGTTATGTGAAAACCTTTGGCGTGAAGAAGCTTCGCAAATTTGAGCATGGCCTTTATGTGGCTTTGACCTGGCAATGGAATACAAACTGCATGAGCCTTATCACCAGCTTCTGCTATCTTCGAATCCATTTCCTAGCTTCTCTCTTTCTGCTCTGTGTGAATGTATGCTGATATGCTGTTCCATTGTATCTTTCATATATATATATATATATAAAGATCACCCATTTGGTCAATCTACCTATTCATCACAAATTTGGCCACAAATTTACCACACGTAGATGCACGTGAACGAGAGGCTACTGGCTCCTTCAAATGAGTAACGTCATTGCAAACGTCTATTAGTACTTAGTTTATGAGTAGGATGCCGTCCAAATTGTCATTGAAAAAGAACATAGTTTTTGGAAACAACAGCAGTTTTAATAATCGGTTGTCTTAAAGAATCCAACCTTCACTAGATTCCATCCTCCGTCTTTGAAAACAACACCCTCACATCTCCTACTGTCAACGGTGGTGATTTAATGGTTCAAAAAAAATTTCAAGTGGTCAGTGTAAGTACTTATTAGGTGTAAGTTCGAATTTTCGCAATGGAGAATCTCTATGTATGTTTGTAATATCCTGAAATTTATACCTTATAATAAATGTGATCTTAATATCAAGGATAATGAAGATTTTCGATTTTATTAAGATTTTTATGAAGTTAGGTAAATAGACTTAATGTGAAAAGGAAAATACTAGTTAGAAATTTAGTGGGTTATTGAAAGAAAAGTTACATTGTTTTGGACGCCGAAAATTCAATAAGTGCATTTAAATAAAACTGTTTTAAGACGTTGTATAATGATGATAAAGGAAGATTTTAAAAGTAGTTTTATGATTTTTAGACATTTGTAGAAGAAGTTATGATTTTTAGAAGATGTAAGTATTAAAACAGGAATTTTCAGTCAACATAGGCACATAATTTTGAGAGACTTTTGAGGTACCAAACAGTTATGGATTGCTATAATTTTTGGATATGTTGTGAGTCTTTATGAAAAATTTCAAGTAAAATGACAATGTCATTTGGAGTTAAATTCAAAGAGTTATGATTTTTTCAAGTTTAATAAATCAAGCTGTCAAGTAGTTGATGTACCTACAATTTGAAAAATTAATTAGATAGGTTAATGATGTCAATAGGCCACGATTTTTGGGCATGTGGTAGTCAAAAAGTCTAAGTTTATTAAGGATTAATTATGAAGTTTTATGACTACTTAATAGGTTCTCGTCAAGATACCTAAGTGCTAAGATGTAAGCACTGGATGCCTAGTAAGCCCTTCTGATTGACGCCAAAAGTTAACAGATTTCTTTCTTGGTGGGCACTTGGGACTGAGGTGGACTAAGGTGTCAAACTTACTTGACACTTGTTTTGATGTGCAGCAAGAGTTGAGTGCATGTGGGATTTGTCCCACATGCGGCGAGCTCCCAAGTGGAGCAATTAATCCCCCATTTGCTCAAGTGAGAGTGAGATGGAGGGAACCGGGAGGATGTGCTACCATTGAAGAAAAGAGAGAAAATATGAGTGTTTGGTAAATGCTTTGGCTTAGATACTGTAATTAATGTGAAAAAAAATAATATGGAAAAGTGAAAAAGTGGTATGAAAAAGTGAAAAAGTTTTATTTTGTAATGATTCTTTTATTTGAATAATAATAAAAATGAATGATGTGATATAAAAAGTGAAAAAGTTGTCTTCAAGAGGTAGTTCAATCGGTTGGGACCACGTCTAATGAAGCGGAAGTTACTAGTTTGAATCCCCCATCTCCCCTCTTGTGTAGACATGTCAAAAAAAAAAGGTGAAAAAATTAAAATATTTTGATGTTATTTTTTTTGGAAAATGATGATGAGTAATAACAAAGGAGACCCTAACTCCTTTGGTGATAAAGATAACAAAGGAAACACGGAGATGTAGAGAGAGAGAAAGAAGAAGAAGAAATCAAAAGAGGATTCCAGTTATGGGTGTTAGTGAGGTATAATCCTGAACCTTTCTTATAGTTTATGTATTACCCAGTGGGATTAGATGCTTAAAAGCATATTGGGTTTGTGAGAATCTGATTAGGTCTGAAAATTAGGTTCTTACATTGAGTATTTGGGGATTTTATTATCTTATTGAAATCTCTAGTTCCTTTTATGATTTTAGTTCTACCCATTAGATTTGAAGCTTAAAGTCTTGATGATTTGTGGGATTTGTGATTAGGTCAGGAATTTTGGTATTTTTAGTATGAAGCTAAATCCTTAAAACTAATGTGGGGCTTTCGTGTATATTAGATTGTTATACATTATTCAAGCTCTAGATTATTAGACTAATGGATTAAAACTCCAATTTTACTATTTGTGGAAATGTGGGCATAAACCCTAATTTTATCATTTGAATTAAATTTGAGGCTTTTAGTATATGAATACTAAGATTGCTATTTGAAGTGATTAATTATATTCAGACTGTTAATTGACCATGGATCATTTTTGGATCCATGGAAGTTGGTGCTTATTGGTTTAGGTGCTAATATGTCTTAGAGTGATTATTGTAAATGTTTCTAAACATTTTATATTATGAGTAAGTTGTTAAATTAGATGGCTTAGGGAGAGAGTGATAATATGGCTAGATAAACTTCTTATGCTGTTAATTGTAGTTGGATGATTCTAAAGTAATAAGAATATTATAACCTTGGTGATTTAGTGTAAAACAATTGATTAGAATAAGGTCTTAATTGAGTTGATTATTAGAATTTTATGGAAGGCATATAAATCAAGCATGGTTAGGTTTAATGTTATTGTAATATTTTTTGCTAAGAATAGACGATGGTGGGATATAGATTATAGTTAAAATCCTTAACAACTAACGTGATGCATGATTGAAACTTGTAAACGAATTGATGACTAAGGTATTTTTTTATCTCCATTGTAGGAACTGTGAATGGGATGCGAATTTAAAATAAGGGAATGCAATGTCAGGTAAGGGAACATAACACCAAAAATTCCAACATATTTTATTATAAATCTTTAGAAAAATGTAGGAAATTTTATAAAGAATCCACTTATATGATTTTTAATTGCACTTCTTTTCATATTTTTAATAACAAGTTTTATTCATTCATATGTCATTGTTTAAGAATTTTACATGTTACAGTTATCCTATTTCATGATTTTTGTATGACTACAATTATGAATGAAAAGAGCTCTCAAAGTACATAGTATAGTATATAGTTATAGATAAGCTTATAAGATCATATGAAATGTTACATGTTTATTTATGTTTATAAATGTTTAACTCCGAGGCACTGTTATAGTAACGATTGGTACTGGATCGCATGGGTAACATAGCAAGCATACCGAATGACGGTTACTAGAAGATGTGTGTTACCAACTGAATGGCCTTCACCTAAGGGAATTCCCAATCCGGTAGCTCTTTCCTATGATGACATGATGAGCTTATAGGTCCTACGTGACAAACAAGCCACGTGTGTCACTCATGGTAAAATTGCGGCTATAAGCCAAAGGGTAAAACAATTATTTTGTAAGAAAAAGTAAAAGGAAGTATTTATTCATGTTATAACTTACTTGCCATTCTTGCGTAAATTGTTAATCCTTTTACTAATTATTGTTGTATTTGATAGAGATTATGATATAAAATTATGCATAGCATGTTTTATAGCATTTAGTGTTGTGACTACTTACTGAATTGTCGAACTCACCCCTTCTCCCTATACATTTTTTTTTTTTTTTCAAATTTTCCTATACATATATATATTGTAATACTGAGGACAAGGACACTAGTGAGCCTTCTAGTTGTTAAAGACTCGATCATCTAGCCTAATGGCTGAGACACATGTGCTTATTGCTTTGTGGACTAATAGGAGCAGTAGCAGTAATAGTAGAAATATTTGAGACTCCATGTTATCGAGTAGATCACTTGGGATAAGAATAGACTGTGTAACTTTATTGCTTATGAGTTTATTGAATACTAGCACAATATGCACTTGTGATTTCATAATGAGAGCTTATAGTACTCTTGTGATATTATGTTTATGTGGTGGTCATATGGTAGGATAATTTTTATTTTATTAATTTTACCCCATGGTATATCAGGTAAAATTAAGGAAAAAATATGAAAAAGCCCCCCCAAACTAACATCCATTTGCGATATAGCCCAACAATATTCAAAATGTATTAAAGTATCCAATCAAACTACCAAAACGTATCAAAAAGGCGATTTATTTTTTTATATTCCTATAATACCCCTATTCTTTTAACAAATAATAGGGGTGAAATAGCGGTTGCGGTTAGCGGTTAGTGGCTAAAACCGCTAACCGCTAACCGCCTAGGCGGTTAGTAGAATCTACTAACCGCATCCGCTAACCGCTAGCAGTTAATCGCCCGGTTAGCTTTCTACTAACCACTTTTATTGGTTTTTTTGTTTTTGGGCTCACTTTAAAACCTTTTGTTCACTTTAAATATTTTTTCCTCTTTCTTGACCATTTTAGCATTAAAAATTGTTGGTTTAAAGTGAGCATTATATGTTTGACAATTATATCAAAATCTTGTTGGCTACCTTCTATAACATATAACATATGAATAAAATTACAACAAAACTATTATTTTGGGTTAAGAAAAAAATGAATATATAGAAGTGCAAAACTAAACGCGTTTTGTACTTCTATATTATATAAATAATAAAACATAAAACCCAAATAAAAGTCAAAGCGTAGGGAAATCAAAATAGGACTCTGAGTAAAGAGACACATAATAATAACCACTATGCTACAATAACTTATTGTTATTTATTATATAAAATATATATAATATAAATATATATTATATTTTTAAAAAAGGCGGTTAACGGTTAACGGTTAGCGATTAGGCGGTTTTTCAATATTCACTAACACGCTAACGCTAATTTCTGGCTTTAGCGCAGTTACTAATGCTTTCAAAAGTTATCACCTAACAAATAAAATGCTAAAATAATTGAAAAAAAAAACCAAACAAAATTTTAAAAATACAAAAAAACCATTGGGCAAATAAAAGCAATTTTTTTAACAAAATTTGACTCTAGGACTAAATTGTTTTTTTTTTTTAGAATATCTCAAGAACATTTGATTTTACTTTCATATAACATGAAACAATTTGTAATGTAAGCCAACTACAGTGGCTACTTATTTATTTATTCCAATTTTTTTTTTGGTATTTATTCCCCCCCTTTTTTTTGAAAAAAAAAATTGTTTTTTTTTTTTTACAATTATTTTAATATTTTATTTGTTAAAAGAATAAGGGTATTATAGGAATATAAAAAAAAGTAACCCTTTTGATATGTCTTGGTAGTTTGATGGGCTACTTTAGTACCTTTTGAATATTGTAAAGCTCTATTACAAATGACTATTAATTTGTGGGACCTTTTTATATTTTTCCCTAAAATAAAATACTAGAGGCCCTAAAGTTTAACCTTTTATCAAATCGTGAAATCACTCATTGCTTCATTTGAAGGTCCCTTGCTTCTTTTGTTTTGAAGCTACCGTCAACCACACATCATTCTTTCTTTGTTTAAACTAAGGTCTTGTTTGGTTTGCAAAATAAATTATTGAAAATAAATAGTTAATCTTACATATAGTTATTCCTTTGATTACATATTATTCTTAGAAATAGTTTCTTCCTATGAGACTACTAATCCCATACACAAAATTAGCTTAGCCACTAAAAATTGAATTGTAGCCGTTTGTTTGGAAATGTGGGTTACGTAGAGACTTACATTGGCATTTATATGGTGTTTTGCACCACAGTCATTGACTTATCAGATCCAACGACTACGATCAGATGATCAAATTGTTAGTTTTAATCCACGGTCATGAATCAAAATGCAACGGTAAAAAGTAAAACCAAGACAAATAAATCCCTGCATCCAATGGCGGGAAAAATTAAGCTTTCCTACGGTCGCTGATCTCATCTGCGTCTCGATCTTCCTCCCTTTATGCTTTGCTTCACAGCCCGTAACCCTATCTTCCCCCACCCAATCGCCCTTTCGCAAACTTCGAATTCTCCACTGCTCTTTCTGAAACGTTTCTCTCTCTTCTGCGTTCAAAACCCGAAACGTTTTTCTTTTTCCTGCTTCCAGAAATCGCCAATGCCGCCTCCTCCTCCTAATTCTTCCCATGTAGTCGCTGAGTACGCGAAGTCGAACCGGTCCTCGTGCAAGGGATGCGCCAAAGCGATTGGCAAGGAGGTTCTGAGGGTGGGGATAGTGAGCCGAGACGCGCGAGGGTTTGACATGACCAAATGGCACCACTTGGAGTGCTTTCCGGTCGGCACTGCCTCGGTTGGCTCGGCCGAGACGATTAAGGGGTTCGAGACCCTCCAGGTTTTGTTGTATTTTGTGAATTTGGCTATAGGGTTTACAGTTTGGGTTTTGCTTTGTTTGGTTGATGAGAAAGTGGAGGAAAAGAAATCGAAAGACATTCCGGAAGTCTCTCTTCCGTGTTTTCGTGTCTTCTTTGGGTTTTAAGACTAGTTTAATTTTAAATTTCCATTTGGCTAATAATTCTAAATGCTTGGGTAAAAGATAAATATAGAAATAAATAAAATATTACCAAGGGATGCACTATGTTTACGATTATTTTGCATTTTGCTAAAGAAATGTAGTGTCAATCTATCGGGTATGATATCTTTTTTATTTTATTTATTTATTTATTTTAAGTTCTTGGTGCATATGGTAACTATTCAGTTACATTTTTGCTTCTATGTTTGCGTTTACAGAGTAGTGACCAGGAAGCGCTGGAGACTTTGTTGGAAAGATTTGCGAAGTCTGTAACAGATGGAGAGGTATGAATTGATTTTTATGCTATGGTTTGTAAAGTATATGACGGAAATAGATTATATAGAAGACGTGAAAAATTCTTTATAGTCTGGCATGGTGCTCTGGTACAATGCAGACTTCGGTTCATGTTATAGATTACTGCAATGGCCCTGTTGTAAACAACATTTGTTCTCAATTAATACTTTTGACAGTGCAAGGAATATGGGCCTGATTGGATTTATTCTCAAAAAATGATTTTTTTTGTTTTTAAGAACAAAAGAACTGAGTATGGACCAAACTTGTGAACTCTAACTCAAAATGCCTATGTTTTTTGAGAACAACATTTTGGTGTTTTTGGTATTTTCAGTTCATGTTCTTAGATACTTTTGAAAACATGGAACATAATTCGGCTCATTAATGGCAGTTTTCTAATTATAATTGTTGAACTCTCACTCTCTCTGTCTCATCCATTGATCAAAATAAAATGTTCTTTTTTTATCAGCAGTAGTAGAAATGTGTATGGATTCTTGCTTTTATTTTATTTAAAATCCTTTTTGTATGATATCTGTATCATTGGTTGATTTGGAGTGGCCTCGTCTATTGGATAATATCTGCCATAGCTACGTGGCCTTTTTCCTTGTGGCCTTTTTCCTTCTTCTTCTTCTTCTTTTTCACAGATGGAGGTAAATATGTAATTGATTTTAAGGAGTTAAAACTATAAATAATGATAACTTGGTTCCCTGTCGACTTTGTATTTACTTAAGAATTATATGTGCCTTTGGTTCTATTTTTTTATTTTTTATCTTTCATAAACAGGTTCATAAAAGGGTTGAAGGTGAAGAAAATGAACTAGAGGAAAGGGATGCAAAGAAAGCCAAGGTAGCCGAACGCTCTTTTGGAGTGGGTTAAATTATTATGATAATTATTCAGTAATTTCATGCATCTCTTGCTTGGATATTTACAGTATTTACAGAGACTAGCTGTAAGTAATAAGAATTTCATGCATCCCAAATGTTGTTCATGGACCCTAGCATCAGACAGTTGCAAGTGCAGTTGCTAAATTCATTTCCAAGCTTAAATGTGCTTCCCAAGAAGCCCTCTTTCAACACCTTAAGGGAATATCTTTGATGTGTAATTCCTAAAGCATAGGTTTCTGTCTTTTCGTATCATAGTTTACTTCCTATCATGAGCTTTTAGCCTTTGAGGATGTGATACTTTGCCAAACCGACGTCAATCTTCATTTATGTGATTCAAGTTTGGAATTATAAAAGTTTTACTTATCTTTGTTTAGAAACTTGTTCTTATGCATGCAACTAGATAGTAAAAGACAAACATATATGTTTAACACTAAATTTGCGAAGAGAAACATATGTAGCCATGCCCCCATTGAGAGTTGTCATGTCTAATAGCTTGTGTCTGTTCCAAAGAACAATACTTGTTTCCATGTCTAGAAATAAAGCTTTTGGCACACTGTTAGAATTCTGGCTAGATATTTTGATCATGTTCAAAATCGTTGTCCTGCATTTTTTTTTTTTTATTTCCATTATCTCCAGATTATATTGCCTTTTCCACCTACAATTTGCCAGATCTTTCTTGTCCCTGTTTCCGTTGCAGGTGGTTGTGTTTGCAAGTATCAAATATATGATGTTTTGACCTTTTGGATCTTCCTCATTCTTTTGTGATTATGAGAACAAAATATTATATGAATTGGGATATTTACTAGTTCTGGAATTTATGCTTGTTTTATGGTGACATGTATTTGATTGGACCTCAAATATTTGAGCCAAGGCACTTGAGAAATTGTCATGGTTGTGCAGTTTTGACAAATATTAAAGTGATTTAAGTTCTAGATATCAGAATATGCCTTAGTGATCTGAAATCAGTTTGATCTAGACATGGTTGGCTTAAAACTTTACTAGATTGTGCTTCTGCTGACTTTATACTTTATATCCTTGTTTTTTGAAACTTGCAAGTATTGTCACGGATGACTTCACCCCCCACCCAAAAAAAAAAAAAAACTTAATTAGCTGCATACCATTTATTTTTCTACAACCATTCCATGTTTTCTTCTTGTGGGTGTGGGTAAGTGGGAGAATTCTAGACATAAACCCTGGACTTGCTTGGTCATACAAAGTGCACTGAATTCATGAAAATTGTGATTTCAATGTACCACCACATGTAAAAAGCAGTTGATCATGTGGCCTGGTGCTGTAACTTTAGGTGGACTATTTCTAATTTATTTTCTTATGAGTACTGTGGCCTTCTTATAATAAAGTTGATTGCACATGTTTCTCAATGTTTTTTGCTTACCTTTTATTATAATTGTTAATTTGTTCATTTATATAGTTACCCACAATTGCTTGCAGTTATCTAGATTTGATGGGGAAACCAATTCAGATATAGCCTTCTCAATATCAGATGTCAAGAACAAGTACAAAGTATGATCCATTCGCATTGTTGCTTTTCTCTCTTTAACAATCCAATGGTTTTGGCACATCTTTAGTGGTCTTAGTAGGTATTGGTTGTAGTACTCGTATATGCTTGTAATCTTTATAGCATCATACTTCTTTTTCTTGCATACTTTTAGCACCCTCTACTAAGTTTTGCTATATATATATATATATATATATATATATATATATATTTGTTTTTAATTTTTAATTTTTTTATTCTCTCATTCAGGATGCTACACTTCCACCAAAATGGAAGGCATTCAAGACAATCATATTTCTCGAACGGGTGAGATTATAATCTTATATATGATTTTTGTCTCTCTTGGTAGCTTGTTGGTCCTGGATAAAGAGTATAGATCATAAAACATAATTGTTAATCTATGTATTAATGATCAAGAATCTGCATTAAATTACTTCAAAGTGCTGCTACTCGAATGAATAAATGTGATGCTGGAGTTATTCTTATTTTTTTCGAGTTCCATGCATAGTTCTGGTCAAAGATTAGTCAACCGTGCTGGTTCCTGCACTTTTTACCCATTGACACACTGTTTGATTGCTTATTATGTAGAATGCAAGTTCCAAGTCTCACTTGCATTTGTAGGTTTTTGGTCTAAACCTCATCAATTATTAATGCTCAGCAGAAAAGCAGCAGTTTTATTATGTTCTTCACATGGTCTTGAAGTGTTTTTCCATTTTCTGCAGGATGATGGTCTTCACGATTCAAATAAAATTGCAGCATTTGATTTTGATGGAACTCTTGGGAATACATCTTTGTATAAGTATGGCTGTATCTGTCTATGCTTGAGGCGTTTATCTTGGAAAATATGTTGTCATTTTTCATAAGTTTATTCGTTGTATGGTTTATAAGAGCATTATAATCCAACAAGTATTGGCTAATAGAAAATGGTGGAAAAGACATTTTTATAAACAAGTCATCTCAAGTATTGGAACTTAATCTATGGCGATGACATGTATCTGTTGTCAAAAGAACACATTGTTGAAAATTATCCAATACATGGTATTGAATTACAGAATTTTATGATTATCCTAAATTTTTTGTAATAATCAGCAATAATGGATCCTTATCTTTCTTTTGATAAATGAGTAAGGATATCATTAAAAAGCGCAGAGGGACACAACCCTAGTACACAGGAAATATACAAAGAGATACCCACCCCTTCAAAGATTAAAAGAGAGAAATAATTGGAAATATTTCTTTTTAATGGTAAATCATAATTTATAACTCTACTCCTTCGTATGGTGGAAATCAAGTAGTTTGCAACATGAATTATTTATTTGTCCTGGTCAAGACAAAATAAATGATAGACAAGTAATGTTTGGGGATGAAACTAAAGAGGATATTAATTTTTCAAGCCAGCTGTGTACATTTTTTAGAACAGCAGTGAATTTGTTGTAGCTCAATTGATGCAACTTTCTTCATATGTGATCATCACCATTGTATCATCTCTACTTACTTTTTGGATGGGTTGTCCTGCAAGTTTAAGGAAATTTTTTTATGTGCACAATTTATTTCACTTAAAGTCGAGTGTTATCTGAATTTCTTGATTGACGACCTGTTATGTTCTACTTTCAGAAGTGGTGCGGATGCTTGGTCCCTTATGTATCCTTCAGTTCCTGATAAGCTACAGAAGTTGTACAACGATGGCTACAAACTGGTTTGTTTCCTTTCTTCATTAAAGCTAGCTGAAATTTTATTCAGGGTAAATTGCACTAACCTGTCTTGAGGTTTGGGGAAATATCCTGAACTTGGCTTCTATTTTCTAAAATAACACTGCCCACGGAGGTTTGTGATCAACATGACAGATACACCCTTACAACTAGCCATGTGCCATTACAGACTGTAATCAAGTTTTTTTTTTAAAAAAAAAAATTATATTCTCATCTAAAAAAAACCTCAGAAAATGGTTAGTAACTAGACTGGTTATATGACAAGGAAAATCAGGAAAAGAGAAAAATAGCAGCCTCAAGAGACAGCTTCTCATTTTCTTTGTCATTTCTTATAAAAAAAGAAGAGACAGATTGTCATTTCTGAAAACTTTTTCTTGTAATTACACTATCAGGTAATCTTCACCAATGAATCGAATATTGAGCGCCATAAGAAAAAAAGACAGGCAGCAGTGGACTCAAAAATTGGACGCCTAGACAATTTTATCAAGCAAGTGATGGTACCAATTCAGGTAGTTGAGATGACACTTTTGTATTGGTCTTTGTGATGTTATCAATAATGCAAGCTCATTTGTGTAACAACTGTAAAATTATCTATATTTGGAACTCTGCTGTCATTCTTGGAGATGTCTGGGTCAAGTATGTCCTTATTTTGAAATCATGGCATTTGGTGCATGAGGAAAAATAATTAAGTTGCTTTTCTCATTAGAGGTGAAGTGTTTTTTTAAGAGGTTGACAATCAAATCATCTGAGTTTCACATCAAGTTTTAAATTATTCTAAGTTTTCTTTTTTCTCCTGATTTGAATTGTGAACTTGTCATTAAGCCGGTGCATTATAAGTGGTAGGGTTTGTTTTTGTTTTTTGAAGTGAAGCTTTTATCATCAGGCGAGACATACATATAGGCATGTTTTCAGTTCAAGCTTCTGACTTATTATTATTTTCCTCGACAATTGTTAAGAACTTGATCAAGCCTTGGAACAATATTTTGGGAACTAGTAAGCTATAAATTCAAAATTGAATAAGGACTTTGTTGCCACTCTACTATGCATAGTTGTTTATGTGGTTGTTCAATCAAAGGGATCAAGTTTCTGGATCATCTTGTTAATGGGTGAATCCATTAAATTCAATCTATCTGAGAGTAGTTGTATGTTAATGGTTGGCCTTTGTTTATGCCTTGCTATGATAATTTTTTATTTTTTATTTTTTAATGAATAAATGCCTTGCTATGCTAAATGTAGCCATTTGACAAGAAAATAGAACTTCAGCGTGGTGACTCTATCTTATTGCTTGTCTTGTCAAGTGAATCAATGAGATAATGGTAGATCGTAGTGATATGAAAAGTATCCAGTCAAATATGCTAGTTTACTTGCAATTATGTTTTTGTGCAGGTCTTCATAGCTTGTGGGTTAGGCGAATCTTCTCGTCAAGCAGCTGATGCCTTTCGTAAACCCAAACCGGGAATGTGGCATATTATGGAGAAGCACTTCAACTCTGGCATTTCCATTGATATGGATCAGTTAATTATCCTTCCCTTTAATTATTTGCATGGTTTCTATTCCTGGTATTCTCGATGTTGAACAAATTTTCAGTTCTATTTTGTTCATTCTTCTATTTAAATTAATTTGGATACTTGTTTGATAACATTTAAAAAGAATCTCTGCATTGTAGATCCTTCTACGTTGGTGATGCAGCTGGGAGACATGGCGATCACAGTGATGCTGACATTAAATTTGCACAGGTGAAAAATAGTATTTTTTGAAAAATCATTTTTATGCACCGCATTACTAATCCTGATTTACCATTCCATGTTGTGTTTCAAGTGTTCTCTGAACCAATTATTTTATTTCCTCTGCAACTTGCATAATTTTTTTTTTTGCCTTTCTCCTGTTCGTGCTAGTCCTCAATTTAATTATTCTTGATGCAGACAAGTGAAACTTTTTCATTACCCTTCTCAGCCATGTTTTTAATATGGATTCCAGAAATGGAAATTTGCTGAAGTTGTTCGATAGTTTCCCTAATTTCACAACTGATAACTTCTCTTTCCTTCTCTATAAATAACTTAAATTAGGGAATTAGATATTTAGTATTTTATGAAAACTTTACATTATGAAATTAGAATTATCATGGTGCATCAGCAAGGCTGGTAAACTCTCTCTTCCCTTGTATGCAGTGGCCTGGATCTTCAGTTAGCATTAGATGAGAGGTGGTCTAATGCACATAAATATATAATAGGTTAAAGAAGGTTTATTTTGTCTGTGCAATTTTTTTTTTGTTGTTGTTGCAGGCCATTGGTTTGAAGTTTTATGTCCCAGAGGAATACTTTTGTGCCTGAGGAATTTAGTGGTCATCTGCTTCTGAAGGCTTAAAGTCTCGCGATGACTAGTGATGATCTTGACTTGTAATTTAGGGAAATGCTTTTAAGATTTTCTCAACATTCTCTGCTGACGTGAAATGCCACATCAGCTGAAAATGTTGTGCTGTTTTCCCATCATATCATGGTGTATTGGGATCTTACTGTAAACTTTTGAGATAAGTAGAATAGCAGTTTCCCTTGATTAATTCCTCTCTTGTAGCAGTAAGTTCTCTCTCTTTATCTTTGGATTTGAAAATTGGAGACTTTTTTTTTTTTTTTTATAAAAAAAAACGGAATTATTGATCCGTTAATGATTGTCCAAAAGAATAACCCTAAGGGGTTGGTTCAACTGCCAAGAGCCTTGGTCTTTGTGATGGTTCACAAGGTTTAAGGTTCGAATTTTCTTAGGTGCAAGCAATTTTTTATGACCAATCTATCAGCAAAGTTGCAGTATTACTTTATTCGTGTGGAGGGGACGTTTTACACGGATTCAAGGTTTACCAAATGCAGATATGTACACAAAGTAACCTTGCCTTAGAAGGGTTTCTTGTTACAAAATTAAATCATTACGCAATCAATTTTGTTGCAAAAGAAAAATAACATCCCAGAAAATGAAAATCTATTATCATCGGGATTCGTAAATTATGGTCATCCTACAAAACAGGATTCAAATAATCTGATGCTTTCAAGCCTTCTTCCTAACAAAATCACCATCCACAATTCCATGCCTCACCAAAACAATCTCCTTCACAAGATTTCTATACGTGAAGGGTCTCACTGCCGCTCGCAAAAACAGCTCCGGTGGAATCCTACTCTTCTTAATCCTTTTCCTCCATCGACCGATCCCCGCATACTTCCATTCCTCTGGGCTCACTTTAGGCCGTTTCCCCCTCATAGCGGTTTCATCTCCGTCATCCCCTGTAACTTTCTCTTCTTTCCCCTTTTGCCCTGCTTCTCCCATTTCCCTCAACTGCTGCTCATAGTGTTTAGTAGTTATTTCCACACTCTGTTTCGCTAGCTTCTCCATTGCATCGGCGCTGCTCACCGCCTTTTTGAACTCCTCCTCCCAAGGCTTAATATCATCTTCCACACTCGAATCCTCTTCTTCAGTACCCAATTCGTCATCTCCATCTTCTTCTTCGTCCTCCATGTCCATAACTATGTCCTCTTGCTCCTCATCATCAGCATCACCATCATCCTCAATCCAATCTACAATCTCGGTCTCACCGGCACTACCACGACGGTCCTCATCGTCGTCGTCATCCGGTGCATCGCACCCCAACTCCATCTCCTCCAACTTCGCCTTCCACTCCTTTGTATAGGGGTGCAGCAACAGCACCGGATGATTGCTCAACAAGAATTCCAAGCACTCAGACTTCCTCTCGTCGCTCAGCCTCTCATACGCCTTCACCACATCGTCCACAAATGCCTTGGGACTCGCCCTCACAATCTTGCACAACCCGCCGAAATAAGTGCACATCTCCACGCTCCCATCCTCGCTCCTCAACTCGAATAAGAACTCCTTCTCCGTGGTCGGATCCAACAGCGGCATCAACCCCGTCAAGAAATCCTCCTGCGGCTCGAATCTGCACTGATACACCGGCTTCTTCACGTAGATGATGTCCGGCCTCATCCACGCCGCGCATTGGGTTATCTGCGCCCTGGACTTGTTCCCAAGCCTACCCATGAGATTCCACTTGTCCAACCTGCCTTTACCGCCTTCCACGACGACCTCACAGACCAATGTCCACTGCTGCCATGGCAGCTCGTTGATCCTCCACCTGGGGTGCCTCACAAACACCCAGAAGTGCTTAAATCCTTTGGTCTGATCCATTTCGTTCAATTTTTTCCCGTAATCTGAAGCCATTTCGAACTGCTCAATCTTCTCCCATTCTTCCTGGTCCCTCACCTCGCTAATCAGGGTCACCCGCTCGTCGGAGAAGCGGCCGCGAATGGGGTCGCCGACGACGACGCCGCGCCAGGAGTAGGGCCCGAACTCGCCGTATTTATACCAGTCGAAGGGGTGGCGCAGATTGGGGTCGTCTTTTTCCATGAAGCGGACCATCCGGTCGTAGCCGAGGCCGATCTGCTGGAGCTCGTCCTCGGTGAAGTTATCGGCCTGGTTCTGGCTCTTGCGGTTCTTGTGGAGGCGGTAGAAGCGGGACTCGGCGAGCTTCTTGCTCTTCCGCCGCGCCCCCTCCTTCACAGCCCGGCGGAAATCCGCGTCGCCCTCGATGCGGCCAGGCGGCGCCCCTCCGCCCTTCTTCTTCTTCTTCTCGCTGCGCCCCGCCATGCACAGGACACCATTTTGGCCGTGGAATCGAGGGCTTCGTGGGTTTGGGAAGGTGAGTTTGGGGAGGAAGAGAGGATAAGAGGGGTTTAGGTTTGGGGTTTTAGGGAGTAAGAGGTTCTGGGGACCCTGCATTTTCTCTGCACTTTCGCAGGACGAAAATGGGAGGCTCCGACTGTGACTATCAGTTAGAAAGAGAGGCAATACGAAAACGGCGCCGTTTACCTAGAAAACGGTGTCGCTTGCTCAGTAGCTGCTCCCTCTTTTTTTTTTTTATTATTATTATTATTATTATTATTATTATTTAATAATAATACTTTTTAAAAAAAGAAGGCTGAAGTCAGCTGTTAATCCCTTGCTTTCCTTGTGGCGCGGAGAGTATTTTCTTCTTCTTTCCTTGTGGCAGATGTCTGGGAGTTTGGAGAAGGTTCGATGTCGTTTGATTTGAAGTAGAAAAAAAAAAAAAGAAAGAAGGAAAAGAAGATAATGTGGAGGCGGAGCCATGCGACGGAGCTGGGGTGCATTGCGTGCGAGGAGCTGAGCCAAGTGGGCGCGGGGAAGGAGGGATGGCTGGTGGACGACCCCAACCTTCTCTGCGCGCTCGACACCCACGCCCTCGCCCTCGCCAACAGGTCCCTTATCCTCGTCCTCGGTTGGTCCGATCTCGACGATCCCCGCATCAAGATCCGGCCCGATCTCTCCCCGATCGCCTCCGAGCAAATCACTGCCGTCGAGTGGCTGGTGTTCGACGAGATTCGGGTGGTTGTGGCCGGGACCTCTACTGGGTATTTCCTCATTTACTCTCTGGGCGGTGATTTGATTCACAAACAGGTGAGGTGAAAATGAATTAGCGGACCTTTGGGTTTGGATGTTGTTTGGTTGGTGAGAAAGATCTGGGAAATTAAGGAAATTGGAATTCCCCAAATGGTGGATAATTTACGAGTTTATTAAGTTCTTTCTGATGTTTTGACAATTCAGCTTTTGGTTTTCTGATCTGTTTTCTAGCATTTTCCCACTAACCCAAAAATGTTTTACCTGTATCTTCGGTCGTCTGTTTGCTTGTGGAGAGTATGGGGTAAATGATTTGTACTAAAACCAAATCCTGGACTGAACTGAGCATTAATACATGTATACAACCTTTTTAACTTTTAAGGTAATTGTTTTAATTGTACTTAGTGCTGGAATTGCTTTTAAGTTCTTTAAACTAATGCATAGAATACAGTACATCGATTCCTGGTCTAGTTTGATCTATAAGGCTGCAACGTTTACCGCATTCCTAATGTAAATCTTATTTTTGTGTATGCCATTTGATCATCAGTGTTAGTACAGATTTGCTAAGTTTGATGTAGTTGAGCTTAGATTGTTATATTTATTGTGAAACTCATAATTTATTTGTCTGCTTACAGATGATATATCCTGGACGAATTCTGAAGTTAAGAGTTCGTGGAACAAAGAGAGATTTGACCCAGGACACATCCTCAGAGGAGGTTTGTGTTGTCATGCCCGGTGTAGTTGCTCGCTGTGATGGTTCTGATATTCAGGTAGATAATATTATTTTTTGCCCAGCTATAAAGATTTTGGAAGCAATTTCATATTTGGACATAAACCAAGATGTGCTTTATCATTAATCATGCAATCCTTATAGTAAATAGTACGATGCAAATGAGCAAGTTCTTGTCTTTGATGGATTTCTAAAAGAAAATAATTAGGTCATATTTAATGATTACCTTGATAATATTTGTTCAGTTGTGCCCCATAATATTCTCGTTCTACTCTCAGACTTAGTAGCTTCTAGCCTCCAGGGATCTTAACTAATTATGACTCTAATAACATGCTTGATATTTAGAGTATGCTGCAACAATGGTTTCAAGAAACACATGCTCCGTTTTGGGATCAGAAACCAAAAAGGCGAGATGTAGAGGGCTCAGAAACACCTTATGGAAAATTACCTTTTCAGTTATGGAATGTTAGCAAGTATGGGTCTTGTGCTGATGCTGCAATCACTGGCATAATGCCTCCACCGCTGATGGAACACCAGGTACAAACCATGCCCTTTATTTTACTAACGTCTAGTTGGTTTCTTTAGAAGCTGTGTTGATGGGTTAAGGTTCTGTTTAGTTGACCAGTGGTAATTTTCTTATGTATGTTGGTTTCTGAAACTTATTATAATATTGTAAGTATCTGTCATGTTGTCTTGCTACCTTTGGTAATTTGTATCATAAAATAATGGAAAATTTCTGAAGTTATTCTGGTATTTGAATTCAGCTGCTTTTATTGTTGGGCAGTCAAGTCATCGTTATTACTGTGCCGTCGCCATAGGAGAGGATGCTGTGATTTCAGCATTCAGGTAGCGATGGGATTTCTTGCTATTACAATGTATGCTGATTTATTTTCATGATGGAGTATTTTTATCTCCTGCAGCCAAAGTAATATCTTTGTTATTTGTCCTTTCTATTGGTATTTTGTTGAAAGGCTTTCAGAAAACAAAAGCAGGTCTTTAGTGGGAGCTATTTTGTCAAAAGTCGTGCCTGCAACATTTTCAACAATAGCTTCTTTCTCAAGAATGATTTGGCGGAGTGAACAAACATCACCAGGAAAATCAGATGTGAAGCCTCAACCATTTGCCCGAGGTAAATAATTGATTTTGTTTATAATTTGGTTATTGTTATGATGGTTGCTATTGGCTAGAGTAAAGAATTAAAGAAGGATTGTGTAATGCCTCTGGCCCGTTAGGGCTAGGTTTGTTAACTAAGGCCTCAGAGGTGCAAAGGAATTACAAGGAAGCCCAGAGCTATTAAATAATGCTAAATGAAATTTTATTTCATAAATACAGAAAGCGTCTAGGTCAAACATGAAACTTTAGATGTCAAGATACAGCAACCTGAGTGTCATAAATTTTTCATGGTGCCCTAAGGCATTTATTAAAATCTCAACATGAATTTAAGAAGCAATGCATATGTGACTCCCTCCTAAGTCTATCCATTCTAGCCTCCTAGATTGTTTGCTCCATAACCTAAGAGGAGAGAAACAAAAGATGAGCGAAAGCTCAACAAGTAATACTCCCAACCAAGTTAAAATGGATGGGTTAAAACTTTTGATTAAAACAATATAGATGACATTGCTTGATTTTGTTTCTTCTCTTTCCACTTAGATCACCAAATACTTTTCTTGGAAATAAGCTTTTAATCTGAACTCATAAGTCCTCTTTTTTTTTTTTTTAACCTCTTTTTAGTATGGCATTGCATATTATTACGCCCTGTATGCCTGGTGTTGTGCACAATCCCGAAAGACTTGTTCTCAATCCGTGGCTGCGGGAAGAGTCATAATGGGCCACTTGATTAACCTTGGTGTACTCATGGCAAAACATGTTAATGGGCCATACCTTCACGTAACGACCTTTAATGTGATGCATTCTATCCCGGTACTGTGTAGTGCCTTCTCCTTCTCTCTTTCTTAGGCCAAATAATATCTTAAAATATTATTCCACTTCAGCACATGCTCATTCTTTACTTTCACACGTTTTAAACTTTCATTTATAGCTAATTCTCCATGCTCCTAATCCAATTTTTGACAAGTTTTTACATAAATCATTAGCTATATCTTTTAGGTTAAAAATCAATTAACCATATTTATGTAAAAATTTATCACCAAAGAACCATCATGGTTAGGTCTAAAAGAATCAAACCAAAAATCATTGTCATATGCAATGCATGGTGTTTGCTTCACGGTTTCCCATATCCTACTCACCACCTGTTTCTAACTCTCTACAAATTCCTCTTGGCTCACTGACTGGCAACTTGGTTTGTGGCAGCTTCTCCTTTGACATGTTTGAAGGATCATCCAAGGAAGGGTGAGAAGCTGACGCTATCACCTAGTGGTACATTGGCTGCTATAACAGATTCGCTTGGTCGTATATTGCTCTTAGACACTCAGGCGCTTGTGGTGGTGCGGTTATGGAAGGTTTTCCCTTGACATCCATGAATTGTAATTTTATTTATGATGTAAAAATTTTCTCCCTAACTGTGGATTTAAATTAATTTGTAGGGATATCGCGATGCTAGCTGCCTATTCATGGAGATGCTAGTTAATAGAGATACTGCAGCACCAAGTTCCAGTTCTTATGAACCAGTGAAGAGCGATTACTGTCTGTGTCTAGCTATTCATGCACCTCGAAAAGGAATCGTTGAGGTACATTCTTTTTTCTCTTCCCTTTCATGGAAGTTATATTTGAGCTATTCATTGATGCCTATCCATGTTAGTCGATATTTTATTTGGCAATTAGTATATTTCTCAGAAGCGAAAACATAGCAGGGTATACATACATACACATATACAGAAACACGCTTGCAAGCGCTTGTACACACATATATGTATATATAGTAATGACCATATGTACTTGATGGTAGAATTTCGATCATAAAATTTTGTAAAATCAAGAATATTTATAAAGTTGTGGAAAGACAGGTCTTTCGTTTGCCATTGTTAAACCATGGATGTGGTTCTTATCGGGTCCAGGGTGTATAATCACCTTAGAAAATCTTGTCTTGGAGATTAGAAGTCAATGATGATTGGAAAATATGCAACATTAAAATCTGTTAGGTGATGGTCGATCAATGAGAACATACCATGCCATTTGCAGTGAGTTATCTTTTGGAAATGATTTTTATTGAACATACTTGGTCAATGTCATATTCCACATTCTGTTTTCTGGGTCACGAAATTACTCTATCTTTCACAAAGTTAGCAGCCTGATAATAATGCATTTTAGTCCCTCTAAGCCATTTGAAACGTGTTCAATCTCAATTTATAAAATCTTGGAGTTCTGTAAACATTTCTGAGACTCATTTCTTGTCATTTATCTCACTCCCGGATGTTGATGACTTAAACCTTTCTTTATGCCACTAGTTTATTACGATCATCTATGGGTTCTTATTAGTAAATTCGACTGATGTGTCGTCTTTTAAGTGACTTATGTTAGTCACTTAAAAAAAATAAAAAAATAAGTCACTTAAACGCACCATGCCATGTCATGATAAACGAATGTAAAAAGTAATAATAAACTCTTCCCCAAATTATTGAGGTTCTGAGTATATTATTTCTTTTGTGAACTTCGTGCAGATCTGGCAGATGAGAACTGGACCGCGTCTTCGAATTATTCAGTGTGTGAAAGGTGCTAAAATACTGCAACCCACTTATAGATTTGGATCATCTACCTCTCCTTATGTCCCTTTGGAGGTTTTCTTGTTGAATGGAGATTCTGGTCAAATTTCAGTCCTTAATCGAACCCTTAACTGAGTTGTAAATAGTAAAAAATTATTTATTCCTGATATTTACTGTACAAAAATTATAATTTCTCTAGGTGCTATTTGATTTTGTCGATGTCTTTCGTTTTAATAAAATATATATATGTTGTAAATTTAAGATGTGTTAGGTGTTATTCTCATACACAATTCTCATCCTTTTTTTTATTATTATTTTTTTCATTCTATCATTTAATCGGTTTGAATATGTGGAACAGATTCTGTGATGGATTTGCACATCTCTAATACAAAGATAAATTTAGAGTCTATTTGAGATGGCGTTAAAAAGATAGTGTCAAATAAAAAGTTTTAGTTGACATGTTTGATAAAAAAATTTCAAAAATACTTTGACTTTTTTACTCTAAAAATAATATAAATATGCGTTCAAAACAAACTTAAAAATAAAACTATTTTTTTTTATAAAAAAAAAAAAGCTCTATTTCCCCAGTAAGAAAAAGAAGCTTTTGATGGATCGAAACCTAATAAGAATCGGTCTTAGCCTTGCCACTGTCCAATATAAATAGGCTTTGCCACTGACACTGTCCAATAAACCAATTCAATAAATATGTAACTCAATTTATTATTCTTCTTTTTAAGGTTTTAGTTTGAACTTTTTTTTAAGGATAAAGTTTTCCTCCAAATTAAGTTAGATAATTTTTTTTTAACTTTAGTTTATAAAAGTGACATGTGTTCATTTTTTTAATAATATGTGAGATGTACATTAGTTTTTAATAAAATTTATTTCAATTTTATTCTTACTATTAAAAAAACATGTGCATCTAAGGGATATATATCACTTTTATAGATTAGGTTGATGAACCTAATTTATAGAAAATCTTTTTTTCTTTTTAATTTACTTCCGTAAAACAGATGGGTTTAGGCTTGTGTCATTAGTGGTTTAGAGCGAGCCGTTTATTCTAAATTGAATTCACAATAATTACTTATCTGAATTTCAAGTAATTTAAACAAATAATATAAAATTCAAGATGTCTAAATAAGTTGCCAAAATACCTCATATATATATATATATATATATATATATATAGTTTCCAGTCTTACTCTTACCAATTCAAATTACTAAAATTACACATAATTGCTATGAATTCCGATTATCCTGCATATTTGACAGCCAACATGCCTATCATTATATATTTCCCTCCCTGTTTAGTGTTTGCTATCTCATCAAAAAAAAAAAAGGCTATGAATGTACCTCGTAATGCACGTAGTACTCAGGATCTGTCGTTTCTCCATCTCTTTTTCCATTCAACCTCTCACTTTACTTTCACTCTACCCCCACCCAACCCCACCCTACCTTCAAAAACCTAATCAAAATTTTTTCCCTCACAAGCAGGCATTATTTTTCACTCGAAACCCTATCCCATTACAGGGCAAAACCTTTTTTTTTTTTTTTTTTTTGGTGTTTTGTTTTTTTCGAAAATAGAAAACCAAACAGGCCATAGTATTTATTAGTCTCCCTCAATTATAGAGAAAGACCCAACGGACCAACCCAACTAACATCCATGGCTTCCTCTCGGTTTCCTCTACTTCTCTCCCTCTTTCTCCTCCTCCTCCAGCCACTCTTCTCCGCCGCCAGCCTCAGCCGGAACAGCCTCCTCAGACCAGAGCTTGTCTCCCGGAGCACACCCCTCAATGCCACTCCACCAACTCTCTTTTTTGAAGTAACCAAGCCCATCCAACTCCCCAACACCAAGCCTTGCTCTTACCTCATCCTCCAGCATGACTTCGGCTACACTTATGGGAAGCCCCCGGTTTTTGCAAACTACACACCCCCCTCGCACTGCTCAGCCAAAAAATTCTCCAAGATTGTATTTGAATGGAATGCGACTTGTAAAGGCAGGCAATTTGACCGCATCTTTGGCGTTTGGCTTGGTGGGGTTGAGCTTCTTCGCAGCTGCACAGCGGAGCCGCGGGCTACCGGAATTGTTTGGAGCGTTCAGAAGGACATTACCAGGTATTATTCATTGCTTATGAAGAATCAAACCCTTGCTGTGTTTCTTGGTAATATTGTTAACAGTATTTATACTGGGGTGTACCACGTGAATATCACCATTCATTTTTATCCTGGGTCGAATTCGGATAATTCATTGTCTAAATATCATTCTCCGGCTGATTTGATCTTACCCATTTCACGAAACCGGCCGTTGAATGATGGGTTGTGGTTTGAAATTGAGAATTCCACGGATATTGGGCTGAAGGAATTCAAGATTCCTCAAAATTCTTACAGGGCTCTGTTGGAGGTCTATGTTTCATATCATGAGAATGATGAGTTTTGGTATTTGAATCCTACGAATGACTATATTGAGGCAAATAAGCTTACTGGCACGCCCGGAAATGGACCTTTTAGGGAGGTTGTGGTCAGTCTTGATGGGGAAGTTGTTGGTGCAATTTGGCCTTTTACTGTGATCTATACTGGAGGGATCAATCCCCTCTTATGGAGACCCATTACTGGCATTGGATCATTCAATCTACCTTCTTATAATATTGAAATCACGCCATTTTTAGGAAAAATACTTGATGGAAAGGCCCATAAGCTTGGATTTAGTGTGACAAATGCCTTGAATGTTTGGTATGTAGATGCAAATTTGCATCTTTGGTTGGACAGAAAGAGCTCAAAAATTGAAGGGGAGCTTTTGAAGCACATTAGCTCACCTGATGTTGTTTCGGTGGTATCCGATTTTAAGGGTTTAAATGGAACATTTTTGACTAGTGTAAGCAGGTCCATATCATCAACTGGATGGCTAAAGTCCTCCCATGGGAATATCACGACCCATTGGGTTCAAAACTTCAGTTACAGTAATTCAATGGTGATGGGGAACGATGGGAATTTGCAGATTGTGGATCAAATCATCCATTTCAATGACAGTGCTCAAGCAGAGATCCCATCCTCCTCTGTTTACTCAACGAAATCACACAAAAAATACTCCGTTTATTTATACTACAACACCGTTGATCAAGGAAATGGAACTTCTTTTTCTCTTGAAAATTTAACATTGGGATTTAATGAGAAGAATGCTGAGGCTGCTGGTTTCGGATTATCAAAGAGCTCTCTCAAAAATGTGCAGAATGCGCAGGGCTATATGGCTGTTAAGGATAACCTGGTAATTAGTGGGTTGGGCAGTACACAACAAGTGTACAAATATGATGGCGGCAATTTCTGTTACTTTAGAAATATAAGCAGCTCAAACTACACAATTCTTTATGATAAAGTGAGTGACACATGCCAAAGAAGAACACGGACTCATTTTGGTCATGGGTTAAGCAGATGGTGGCCTTTCCATGCTCAAACGGCTTCTCTAGCATCCGGTCACATTGCTTGATTCTTCTACTTCTTCATGAAAGGATTTCTATTATATGAAATCCAGAGAATTCCTGCTAATGGGCACTGAAATAAAAAGTAAGTGTATTGTAATCTATAATCATTATGAAGAAAGATTTCTCTTGTGGATATTCTTGTAAATTGTTATTAAATTATTTGCATTAGTAGTGATTCTGCTTTTGTTTTTCAAGAGGAGATGAACACTTGCTTCATTACGGCAACTTCAATTAATCATCCATATAAGTTTGTGGAAATTGGGTCCTAGAAAGTTAATTAGGTGTGCCTTAAAAAAAAATTAAAGTTTCATAAAACTTATTGTTGGCTATATGTGTGCAAAATGATTGTCCCGAAGTAGATAGATGTTACAAGAACAAGTAGTTAATATGAAATAACTAGATTCAAACACATATATTTAAACTTTTGGGTTGAGTAGTGTCTTAACATGTTATATTATAGTCTCACTAGATGAGATTCTCTCTGGTAAGTAGTATCAAAACCGAAGTTGGTGTGCTACATAGTAGATAAGGATAGTCCTATTTATGGTTAGACCAGAGATGATGCGCATGCATAGATAATAGGTCCCTTTTGTAGTTGGATCAAGGGTAGGGTGCATGGTGTGAACAAACCCACAAAGCCTACAAGTGATTTTAGGAGCATTAGGATTGATAAAGTTTCTTATTCAAGGAGGAGAGTATTAATATGATGATAGACTCACAAGTCATGAAGAGATTATGCGAATGTAAAAATGGGTAAAAATCTCACATTGAATAGATGTTACAAATGAGTTGTCAATATAACCCAATAAGGCCTAAATCTATAGGTTTAATTTTTTTATCGGTCGAGTGGTGTCCTATCATGTCATATTATGGTCCCATTGGATGATTTTTCTAGGTGTCTTTCTCCCCAACACTTAAATGCAACTAACCACCTTGTCCGATTATTTGCTAATATTCTCGAGTAGTAGTGAGTTGAAGAAATGATATGTCTTATGTTGAGGTTTTATCCTTCAATTTAAATCTTGATATAGATTATCATCTAGGATAAAGACATTAGGCCTGTTTATTAGTAGTTTTAGATGTGTTTTCCAACATGTGTCGTGCATGTGAAGTCCGATGGAGGATATCATAATAGGCAGGGTGCTCCATTTGCCATGTTGTCTATTGTTGATGCAGGGTATGGATCCTTTTTCTTTCTTAGTTAATGGCACATTATAAACTGTTTTATTCGTAATCATAGCTCAAACGTCATAATTTTTGGTTTTCACTTGAGCTATATCACTTGCTTAATTGATAGATTTGATTGTGCTTGCAATATGATTTTGTTCTACTCAAAAGTATTATTATCTCAAACAATACTTAAGTAGATAATTTTAGGGTTTACCCTCCCAAACAGCCACCCTAATTTTACTTGCACATCGCACCTCTTATTTACGACTCATTAAAACTTGGACCACCAAACTATCAAATTATTCTAAGTTGCCTCTTGTGTCAGCCATTAATTTGGAGATAAAATGTCACAAGTGCCAATCACATGCATAGTAGTCATTTCTTATGCCAAAAATACCTCGTTTGAGCAATGAAATTACAAAAGTTCCCCTAACAAAATGGCTCTAATATAGTGGTTTTTAGGGTAGGGTGGCCATGTAGCCATCTCCAATAGAGCAAATTGGTGGTCACATAGCCAACCCTAACAAAGCAAAGGGGTAGTTGCTTCTCTATTGGATGGAGAGGGTCCGCGTGACCGCCCACAACCATGCCTGTGCAACAGCACTTTGGTGGTCGTGTGGCCATCCTTGTACTCTTTTGGAAAGGGAAGCAGCCACGTGGCTACACCTCTTTTAGTAGTGAGAAGAGTACAGGGTGGCCGCGCAACTACCCCTATACTTTGATGGGGTGGCCACCCATCCCAAAAATCACTCACTTGTATTTGATGCAATTTTGTAATTTCATCGATTAAACTAAGAGTATTTTGGTAGAAGGAACAGTAGATGCGCACATGATTGACACATATGACATTTTCCATCTAAACTCACGACCAAATTTGACTTGACTCGAAATAACTTGGTAGTTTGAGTTGTAGTGGCTCATAGTTTGGAAGTGTAAGTGAAATTAGGGTGGTAGTTTGGAGGGTAAAGTGTACTTATCCAAAAAAAAAAAAAATTAGAGAGTGAAGTATAATTTACCCATAATTTTAAGTGGAAACTATGTAATAAGGATGAACCAACAAACACACCCCACATGCTTTCTTATTTAAATGATGTCTTCAAGATGCTCACTTCTTTAATGAATTTCACTTATCAAAAAAAGTGCTTGCCTTTTATTCCTTGAAACTGAATCACCCGACAAAGAGAAATACATAGTATATGTACAAAACGCTGTCATTACATAAAATAGTATATAAACCATTTCTAAAGTTCTGTTTGGCAAGTAGAACAAATATTATACATGTAACATAAACTGGTTTTGGCCTTATGAACCAATGGTCCAGTGACCTGCGAGCAATTTCCCTGAATTTGACTATATGCTTATTTAATGTGCTTAATAGGAAACATATGTATCATATTATAAGAGATATGTTCTTGTGTTGATTCCATGTGAGTTGTTCAGGTAACAAAATCTTCTTGTTCTGTTTGTTTGCAATTCATGTCCACAACATATCTTAGTTTCTCACGGCTCGATATTTTCTTGTGTCACACATTTTGAAAGGTACGAAGGTCTTCTTGTGGAGGTAATTAGGTCTAAATCAAGTTAATCTTTTTAGAAGTTTATGGGTATACCAGTGAAATGACCAACTTAGAAAGTTGGAAAAAAAAGAGAGGCTTTGCCAGCTTGAATGATCTGCTCTGAGAAAACTGGAGTCACAAGAATAGTCATACTTGACCAAAAGAATGCGCTTAATTTTCATCCTTTGACCAATTCCTGATCTAGTTTAGATCCTTTGATTCTTTGCTGAAGAGATAGAGATTAGATTATTTCTGAAAAGCAAACTGAAATAGGTTACTGCTTGTGGTGCTGCATCATTTTGTTGGCAAGAAGGGTAGTGGGAATTATAGATATACGCAAGAAATATCTATCTTTGTTTGCTGGTAACTATTAGAATATAAGGTATGCACTAGCAGATATATTTGTTTATGTGTATGCTTATTGTTGCAATATGGTGCATTTATATATGCTAAGCAAATTAGGAGGACGAAATTTTATAAGGAGAGGAGGATGTGACATCCTATAAATTTTATAGATTTAAAATAGAGTTATAAAGCATTTTTATATATACTATATACATTATAAGTACTATTAATTTTTTTTTTTATGTAATTATATATATAGCTATAGATGTAACCTATGTGGTTATATGTATATATAGTTGTTGGATTTAATCCACGTGATTATATATATATATATATATATATATATATATATATAATACCCATTAGAATAAGACTTTAGGTAAGATTTTATCCATTTAGACATTAGGTAGATCTCCTAGAGTTTAGGAAGGGATTTTTTTTATGTCTCTTTTAATTTCATTTGTTATATATATATATATAGCAATACCCATTAGAATAAGACTCTAGGTAAGATTTTATCCATTTAGACATTAGGTAGATCTCCTAGAGTTTAGGAAGGATTTTTTTGTCTCTTTTAATTTCATTTGTTATATATATATATATATCATAGGGGGTCATTAGCCAATTAAAAAATAGGAAATCCTCTAGAATCTAGGAGGATTTATAACTCGAGGATTTATAACATCCATTAAAATCTTGAACCAACCGTAGCCCAAGTTAAACGTGTCTCTTTCCTCTTTCTTTCTTTGACAATTGTTTAACATGCACAGTTCAATTAAATTATTAGAAGCCACTTGTCATTCACATCAATTACACGTGTCTTCCTCCCTTTCCCCTCTTTGGATATTTCATAGGAGCCTACGTCTTCATTTTTCCTCACGTCCTCTTCTAAGCCAAGGAAGAAGAAACTTGCCTCAATTTTTCTTTCAACTCCGGTAATCATTTCCCTCATTTTCGATTTCTTCATTGTGTCAAATTCTGCGAGCAAATTAGTGGGGAGGAAATTAGCGGAAATTTGAATATTTTCGCATTCCTTTACTTCTCTTGGATTTTCTGTGCTAAGACATGACGCTTTTTATTGTAATGTTTACAAAATGATTCAATTTTTATACAATTTTTAAAATGTGATTATAATATTGCACTTCATTTCATATTTTAAATATCAAATTCTATTCATTCATATGTCATTGTTTAAAAATTTTACGTGTTACAGGTGCCATGAAAATGTGATTATAAATGAAAAGAGGTTATAAAGTTTCATGGTATTTCATAACATTATAGAAGAGCTTACAAGATCATATGAAATGTTACATTGTATTCATATTCATAAATGTTTAACCCCAATGCACGATTATAGTCATGATCGGTACCACATGGGTAGCATGGCAAGTACACCTAAGAATGGTTACGAAAGGGTATGTGCTATAAGTCAAATGGCCTTCACTTAAGAAAGTTTCTAACCTAGTAGCTCTTTATTGTGACGACAAGATAAGCATATAGGTCCTTTGGAACAAGCCAACGTGCGCCGCTCACGGTAAACTTGCAGTGTTGAGTCGAGTAAAACAATTATTTTGAAAGAAAAGTAAAAGGAAATGTTTACTCATTTTACAACCTATTTGTCATTTTTGCTTTAATTGTTACTTACTTTATTAATTATTGTTATGCATAGTATGTTTTATAGCATCTGATGTTGTAACTATTTACTGAGTTGTTGAACTCACTCCTTCTTCCTTTATTTTATTTTTTTTAGATGACATTATATGTAATAGTGTTGAGGATGGGGTTAGCAGTGGACCTTCTAGTACTTAAGAACCCAATCATCTGGCCTTATGATTGGGATACATGGATCTACTGTTTTGCAGAACCGTAGTAGCTGTAGTACTTGAGATTCCATTATAGATTGCTTGAGTCAAGCCAAGCCTAGACCGTGCAGTCTTTTGGTTATGTAGATTGTAGACTATACAATTTTGACATTTTGTATACTTAACAAATTTTGAGTATAGGAGGACTCTGACTCGTAGGAAGGTTATAACCTCCCTATAGTAGTTACTTTTGGTTTGTACCTCCTTAAAGGGTTTGTAATATTTTTTTGTTGGATTCCCAATTTCTTTTTATGTATTAAGGATGATAGATTATTTACTACTATAGATTATTAAGGAGGTATAAACCAAAAGTAACTACTATAGGGAGGCCATAACTTTCCCATGAGTCAGAGTCCTCCTATACTCAAAATTTGTTAGGTATACAAAATGTCAAAATTGTACAATCTACATAGCCAATAGGCTGCACGTACTATAGCTACTATGCCTCTAAAACAGTAAGTCCATGCATCCTAGTCATAGGACCAAATGATTGAGTCCTTAAGTACTAGAAGGCCCACCAGTAATCTCATCCTCAACACTATTATATATAATGCCATTTGAAAAAAAATAAAAAATAAATTAAAGGAAGAAGGGATGAGTTCGACAACTCAGTAAATAACCACAACATCATGATGCTATAAAACATGTCATGCATAACAATAATTAATCAAGTGAGTAATAATTAAAGCAAGAATGGCAAGTAAGTTGTAAAATGATTACATTTCTTTCAAAATAATTTTTTTACCCTTGACCCAACAACGCGAGTTTACCGTAGTGGTGCACTTTGGTTTGTCCCGAAAGACATATATGCTCATCCTATCATCACAGGAGAGAGCTACCAGGTTTGGAACTTCCCTTGGTGAAGGTTACTTGGCGATAGCATACACTCTTTTGTAACCATCCTTCAGTGTGCTTGCCATGCTACTCATGTGGTACCAATCGTGGCTATAATCGTGCATCAAGGTTAAACATTTATGACATGAATGTATATATAACATTTCATATGATCTTGCAAGCTCATTTATAACTGTATATTATACCATAAACTTTGAAAGCTCTTTTAATTCATAATTGCATTCATGCATAACTTAAAAATGAGGTAATTATAATATGTAAAATTATTAAACCATGACAGATGATTGAATAAAACTTGGCATTAAAAATATGAAAGGAAATGCAATTTTAAATCATATAGTAAATGATTTATAAAATCCCCAACATTTTTCCAAAGGTTTATAATAAAATATGTTGAAGTTTTTACCATTATGTCTCCTTATCTAGCATGCAATGCTTTTATTTTGAATCTGCATCCAACTCACAATTCTGTAGAATGTTCTCATATTTTTCTTTTTTCTTCCACCCCTTTCTTTCTCTTCTTCCTATTTCTTTCTTCTCTCTTTCCTTTCTTTTCTTATCTTTTCTCTTCTCTCTTTCTTTTCTCCAGCATACCCTCTCGGATCCCTCCCTCTCTCACGCTCACTTGAGCTGTGAGCATTTGAGAAGAATTGCTCTCCTTAAATGTTTGCTGCAAGTGGTAGTCAAGACACCTTAAATGTTTGCCACATGCACTCAATTCCTGTCGTACCACAAGACATGTGTCTAGTATATCTTAAAAAAAAAAAAACAACTTAAAACCCCAAGTGTCCACTGAGAAAGCAAGGAAAACATGCTGAGTAACAGCTGTAACTCTAGGTGTCAATAAAAATGATCTATTAGGCATACTTACACCTTAACACTTGCGTGTCTTAACATGAACCTATCAAGATGTAGTGATAAAACTTTGTAACTAATCCTCATTAAACCTAAATATTTTGACTACCTCATACCCAAAAATCGTGACCTATGAACATTATTAATCCATTCAATTAATTTTTCAAATTGCAGGTACTTTAACAACTTGGCAGCTATTAAACTTGAAAAATCATAACTCTTTTAATTTAACTCCAAATGACATGAAATTTAGCTTGAGATTTTCCTCATTCAAATACTCACAACATATCTAAAAATCATATCAACTCATAACTTTTTGATACCTCAAAAGGCCTTGAAATACTATGTCTCTATATGACTGAAATTTCTGTTTTGACACTTGCATCTTCTAAAAATTATAATTTCTTCTGCTAGTGTCCAAAAATCATCAAACCACTTTTAAAATATTCAATTCTTATCATTATACAAAGTCTTAAAACAGTTTTATTTAAGATCACTCATTAAATTTTCTGTCTAAAACAATGTTGTTTTCTTTCAATAACCCACTAAATTTCTAACTAGCAATATCTTTCATCTTTTACATTAAGTCTACTTACCTAATTCCATATAAATCTTAATAAAATTGCAAATCCTCCTTATCCTTGATATTAAGATCACATTTATTCTAGGGTAAAATTTCAAGGTATTATAGCAAGTGACAGATTTTGTTTAAGTTAACATAAATTGATTTTATAGAGTAAACTGTTATTTTAGCATACCTTGAGGACCTGTAAATTATTTTTATACTACATGGAGTGATTTATAATTTAAGCAAACTACAAGAACCTATATATTATTTTTATACCATATGGAGTGATTTATAATTTAAGTTAACTACAAGAACCAATTTTACATTTATCCCTAAATAAAAAAACTTTAACCCAATATCACCATCCTCACCTATTTTTATCGGCCAAACCAAGGAAAGAGAGAAGAGGTATTGATGAGACGTGAGGACGTGGGACTCAACAGACTGTGATGGCGAGACTTGGTGGCATGACATTTGGATTGTGAATGAAGAGATGCTATGGCGCTCATTAATAAGAAATGTTAAGGGTCAATAAGTTTTTTATATTTGACTCATATTCTCTTATAAATTTAGTAAATAAATCATTATATTTGTTGGGTCCACCATTGACTTATAGGGGGTTCACATAAGTCAACGAATCTAATGATTGATTTGTACGATGAGATAAACCAAATATAAAGAAAAATATTGACTCCTAAAATTTATCCCCAGGAAATTGGGTAAGGTATTGATAAGTGAACAGTATTCTGACTAAATTGGTAAGACTGCTAGGAACTTATTTGAAACATTTTCATTAAATTAGATTTTGGTAAGTCAACTAGGGATGCTTAATAGCTGGAATTTAGGTATTTCTCAATATTTATAGTGATTTGAGAAAGCCTATGATCTAAAGTATGACCCAACAAAAAGTAATCCAATGGATTACATTAATGTTAAATCATTCTCACTTCATGGTTTTCTACCTATTAAAAGTATTCAAGATATCTGCCTCCAATAGTTTTCTTCAGTCCTTGCAGCTCATAGGTTCTCTTTACTTTGGTTTTAAAAAAAAACAAAAAACTACTACCCAAATTGTTCTGTAAAAGTAAAACTGGCCAAAAATAGTTATTTGCCTGCAGACCCTGACTCTATATAAGAGTCTAAGGAGTGATAGAATTAATAATTTAAATTGTTTATTATGTGAATTGAAAATTAGATTAGAGGAGATCTAAGAATGGCAAAAGCATATATTGCATATCAAAAAAATTTCTTCTCATTTATTTTAAGGATAAAGTTTTCATTTGAACGGGGTTGGAGGAGCTTCCTCCAACTTAATATATAAAAATGACATGTGTAATATCTCACATATTTTTTTTAACAGTAGGGACAAAATTAAAATAAATTATTTTAAAAACTCATGTGCATGTTATATGATATTAAAAAAGTAATATATGTTATTTTTATAAATTAGATTAAAGGAAGTTCTTCCAATCGAGTTTGAAGGAAAACTCTAGTGACTCATAAACTAGATTAAAAAAAGTTCTTTTAACCCAATTTGAAGGAAAATTATATCCTTATTTTAAGGTCCATGACATTATAACAAGTGAAATGTTAGGATTAGTAAATTTTTTACTAAGATGATGTCAAACTTGTTTATTAGAAAGAATAAAGATAATTAATAAAAAAAAATATTATGAGTACTAATAAAAAACATTACATCATTTTGATAAAATATCACACCCGTAATATTTATATCTTCTTTTTTTTAAATAAAACAATTTGGGCTTGAGGATTAAAATTTAATAATTATCAATTATAAGTCCAATGATAATTTTAATAGTTGTATATATTCTTAGTAAGACACAAGTAAGCTTTCTAAATTTACTCAGTTTTAATTCCTTATAAACAGAAAAACTTATTAGAGCAAAAATTGCAACATTGTCATCTTTTCTAATTTTTTTTTTTAAAAAAAAAATTGTGCAAACGGGTTTTGATTCCTTATAAATAGAAAAACTTAATAAAGCAAAAATTGCAACCACCGTCGCCATATTGGCGCGTGGGCCATTGTATCTCCCATTTTCTGATAACTATCCATAGCCGCAGTTGACACAGAGCAGTCAGAGAGATAAGAAAATCTCTCTCTCTCTAGCTTCTCGGAGATGGGTTTCTCTTCCACAACCAGGTAAGCTCTCTCTCTCTCTCTCTCTTCTGCTGCTTCTTTTTTTTCTGACTTGCAATTCTGAGTTTTGAATTTGGTGTCAATGCAGTGTGATCTGTTGTTCTCTGGGATGGAAGTCTTCAAGCTTGTTCCTTCAATTGGGGTTAAACTCTAGCTGCCACACTGGACCTCTCTTTCCTCCTAAAAGAAAATGCCTCCCTAAAGAGTTCCATGTAGCATGCTCTTCTTCCCCTTCTTCTGGTATTTTACTTTCTTCTCTATTCTGTGAATGTATGTTTTAGAACCATAGCCCAATCAAATTAATGTATTATTGTTTGCATTGGGTTTTCTTGAACACAGAAATTCAAGTAGTAATGCCCAAACCAATCCCAATTTACAATTTTTTTTTCTTACTTGTTTGGGAGTTGGCCTTGTTTTATCTTCTTTTTTTCTTCTGGGTTTTTTTCCCTCTCCTATATTTATTGTTTGTATATTGAAATGGATTTGCTTATTATATATAAGGACTTTTGTGCATTGTTATCCAAAATGCCAAACACAAAAATAAAGAAAACGAAAAAACAAAGCCAAAATTATGAACGAATTCCGAAATGGTTTTCTACAAGTCCAATTAACCTTAGTCAAATACGATATGAGTGGTACGGGAAAAAGTTACCAATTTCCTCACTAATTTACTGGATTTGGAAAAAAAAAAAACTATTTTATATCCTGTAAAATTGAACCAAAAAAGAAAAATAGGAAAGGGTGTTTATAAAGGGGCTTCTCCTAAAATGCTATCTAACAATGTTACAAAGTGACTCTGGTGTGTATGGAAGTTTAATCTGAGTGTAAGAAGAAATTGAAGTAGTAGAAATTTATTTATGCTGTTGTTTTGTGGCTGTTAGCCATCACAATGTTCTGATTGAATTGTGGACATCAATGGGACTAACTGTTAGTGGTTGACTGAAGCTCTAAACTAAGCAAGTACTAATACATATTGGTTGCATCAGTGCTAGTCTCGTACAATTTATGTAATAGCAAATGGGTGGGATGATGCTTGGAAATTACTTTATACTAATCTAGAGGCCAATATCTGTCAATACATATTAGTTGGATCAATGCTAGTCTCATTTATGTCATAGCAAACGGGTAGGATGATGCTTGGAAATTATTTTATACTCATCTAGATGCCAATATCTGTCATGCTATCAAGGAAATGCTTTATCATATCTGTGATTCAGCTTGCCCCTTCAATAGACACCCACCCTATATTGTTGTTTTAAGGATTCAAATCTTATAAGGTTCAACTGGGGATTTTATGATTTCTCTACCGGCTGCAATATGCTTAAGCTGACTGTACAATATAAAACACTGCATTTCACTTAAAAGTGGATTCGATTTAATAAGTCCATGTTCTTAACTTTGCATTGATGTCTTTGACTTTGTATCAGTTTTTATCAAGTTCTTTCTGAAATGGCAATAATGGCCTCGTAACTTTGCATGATATTGTCATTTTTCATTTTATGTGGAATATTTTTTCTTTTAATTTTGAGATGCTTCATCATTGCCACCTTGTTCCACTGTCATTTGACTGCCTGAAATAACTTATTACCTGCATTGCACTCAGTATTCTTTTATGCCATATACGATGAAGATCATTTTAATTTAAGTGATATCTTGGTGCCTGTTTCAATATGACCAATGCTGGTTTTACCTGTACAAGCTATTTTAGTGTTGTCAGCCCTGTTGTTGTATGCCTATTGTAGTCTTGGTACCTCTGCTCACTATGGACCTTTTCCCAATGTTTGGACTCCATGTTTTCAGATGCATGAATCATCTATTTGCATCTGTTTCTTAACCTTCTTATCTTTGGGACTTGTGAAATTGTTCCATTTGGAAAATCAAGTAATCGTCAAACAGTGGATTACTTTCCTGATGTTTGATTCCATGATTGGAGACATGTGGGAGCTTCCTCTAATATCTCACCTTATTTGTATTTCCAGATCCACTTTTGGTTAAGGCTGCAAGAGGAGAACCTGTAAAACGACCTCCAGCATGGATGATGCGCCAGGCAGGAAGGTATATGGCTGTTTATAGAAAGCTTGCCGAGAAATATCCATCCTTCAGAGAGAGGTCAGAGACAACTGATCTGATTGTTGAAATCTCTTTGCAGCCTTGGGAAGCTTTCCATCCTGATGGAGTGATTATCTTCTCTGACATACTGACCCCTTTACCTGCCTTTGGTGTTCCATTTGACATAGAAGAAGTAAGGGGTCCTGTTATCCAGTCACCTATTCGTTCTGAAGAGGGACTGAAGGCTCTGCATCCCATTGACTTGGAGAAAGTTCATTTTGTGGGGGAATCCCTCAGGATATTGCGCCAGGAGGTAACTCCAATATTCATAACATGCCTAGGAAGAATGCCAATAGTACTGTTTAGTATTAGTTTTTAAAATTTTATGCTTCTCTAAGTTCTTCAACTATTTACTTGCTCTTCTATGTAGGTTGGTGGACATGCTGCTGTATTAGGTTTTGTCGGAGCACCTTGGACAATAGCTACATATATAGTGGAAGGGGGTACAACGCGTACTTATACAACCATAAAGAGCATGTGCCATACTGCCCCACATGTATTGAGAGCTCTTCTTTCTCATTTGACACGGGCAATATCAGACTACATTATTTTCCAAGTGCAGTCTGGGGCTCATTGCATACAAATTTTTGATTCATGGGGCGGGCAACTACCACCTGATATGTGGGAAAGCTGGTCAAGGCCTTATATTGAAGAGGTGAGTTGGGATAACTATGGTTTCACTGTTGTAGTTCTATATGGAACTGATTATGTTAAACTGGGCACTGTAAACTTTTCTTACACCTAGCACTATGATATCATGACTTCTTGTGCTCCTTTTTTACCTTGTGGGTATTTCACTTCATCTCACTGTTTGCTTTGTTGAGAAAGCAATAAATTCAATGCATAAAAGCACTGGAGCAAAGCTTTATACCCCCCGATTCTTTTCCCTTCCTTCTTAGTTTATTGTTTCACTTGGTTGCCATGATATGCATAAGTGTGAAGTTTCAATTCTAATTTATTAATACATATTTTGTGTATCATATAAAGAATATTGTTCTAATTTGCAGTTCATGAAGATTGTAGAGCACAATTTGTTACACGTGAAAAGTGATTCATAGACAAAGAACATCTCCTATCTGTTTTTGCCTTGTTACTTTTCATTCTTATGAAATATTTGATGAAATATACAATTGATATCTACAAGCTTATAGCATGATATACTCAACAAAATTTCTAATTTGCAGTTCATGAAGATTGTAGAGCACAATTTGTTACATGGGAAAAGTGATTCATAGACGAAGAACATCGCCTATCTGTTTTTGCCTTGTTACTTTTCATTTTTATGAAATATTTGATGAAATATACAAGTAATATCTTCAAGCTTATAGCATGATATACTCAACAAAATTGCAGGAATTTATATATATATATATATATATATATATTTCATTTTGGTGACTGAAGTATGATTTGGATATAAGTTTACACAGTTTCTTCTTTCTCCTTGCAATTCATTGGTTTTCTGAAATTGCAGATTGTAAGTATAGTAAAGAAAAAATGTCCTCAAACACCACTTGTTCTCTACATCAATGGAAATGGTGGCCTTCTTGAGCGTATGAAAGGGACTGGTGTGGATGTGGTTGGGCTTGACTGGACAGTGGACATGAAAGATGGGAGGAAACGATTAGGTGGGGAGATCAGTGTACAGGGCAATGTCGACCCTGCTTACTTGTTTTCTCCTCTACCTGCTCTGACAGAAGAAATTCAAAGGTTTGTGACAATTTTCTGATCAAATTCCCTTCACTGTAACTCATTCTGGCATGTTATTGACTTAGAGCCATCTCTGATCTTTTGTATGTGATGGCCACAGGCTTTCCTGTTTATCTTCCATTGCATAAGATTTTATAGATGGGACCTTTCTACTCATTCAAGAAAAAAGAGTTGAATAGTTATATAAAGCCATTGAAATTGGTGAACAATGAAGCTGTTGTCCCACACAGGACAGATAAAAGATTTTAATTGCTTGGAAAAAATTATAAATGAAAAATTCTTATGGAAATTTACTTGACTCTGCAAGTATGAACTGGTTGCGTCTTTGTATTTCATATATTGAAAAAACCAGTGTAACAAGGGCACCGTGGGTGTCATTTTCTAACATAATTGCTAGGTGTTAAGACTTTGCAACATCAGAGAAATCTATCTAGCATGCATCAGTAGCATAATGACATTTACAAGACATCTGTCTTGACATAAAATGCTGGCTAAAATGGGAGTATGAGTTCATGTAGATAATTCTGGTATGGCTGATTAATCTTAAACTTTTGGTGGTGGTTGAAATTAAACCTAAAATTCAGTTTCAAACTTGTATAATAATTGAACTGACATAATTTGTTTCTCAGGGTTGTGAAGTGTGCAGGTCGAAAGGGGCACATTCTTAATTTAGGGCACGGCGTTCTCGTTGGGACGCCTGAAGAAGCCGTTGCACATTTTTTTGAAGTTGCAAGAAGCTTGAATTTTGATGAATCTTTTCAAGATCAAGCAGTGGAGGATTCTAAATTGGTAGTTTGAGTATTATATTCATTTAGCACAAGCCAGCTGTTTTGTTTTAGTAATTGAATTTTTGCCAATTCACACCTTATTCTATTCCTTTGGCGCCCATGCTTAATCTCACTTTAGCTCTGAGGCTCTGTACATTCCTGTGGGTGAGGCTAGCAGGTTATAATGAGATTTTTTTTTTCCGCTGTCAAACAAAAAGAAACCATGGAAGACTCTAAGCAAACTGCCAACCAAGCAGTGGTTTTATTAAAAAGTTCAGACTAGGCTTAAGTGCAGTTAAAAACTACAGCGAACTGCAACACACGTGCTGTAATTTTTTTAACGGTCCAGATTCAATTCACCATTTATGTCAAAAGCATACAAAGTACAGGCTATATCAAGCGCTTAAACCCGTGAAATTCTTCTGCAAGATTCTCAAAACCACCGTAAAGCCTCGGTTAGATTCTTGAGTGCCTTGTCATATGATACAAATCCCATGAACCATAGTTGATGACCATCCCTTGTGACAATCTGGATGTACTTTTCTGAAGGGTTGGATCTGCTAGTAGAAGGATTGACTGCACCCAATTGATCAAGCTGCACAACAATCTGGGCATCCACCAACAACGTTAAAATATAGATTCTATCATTACTCTTATATATATACTTTGGAGTAGATCTGTAATACCTTGTAGTAGATCCACTCCGGGTGGCCTGGGGAGGGATAATAACAGAGGGGATAGTCACTGCAAAAGGCAAGTCTTTTGGTGGATAAATAGAGTGTTCCGATGACAGGTCCAGAGGAAGTAGAGAAATAGCAGGCATATGACTTTGAGAGCTTTCTCCGGGCACACTATTAAATGTTTGCCGGAATATGTGATCATGCCCTCCTTCGGCGAGTACCTTTGTCCCCTGAGCAAGCCTTGCCATTGCTGCATCCGTCACACTAGGACTTGTTCTCACTGTACTTAACAAATCACTCAAATTACTTGTCTAATGATAATCAACACAAAATCATCACACAAGTTCGTGTGTTTGCAGGCGGTTTTGTTTGAATTATTCTGTGAGAAATGTTCTTAAGTGAGAGTAATTGCCATCCGTAATGGGATAATAAAGCTTCAAATTCTGTTAATTTTGGAGTAAAAGGAAAGATTATCAAATAACTAGGAGCCACTCACGGTGATGCCAGACATTGTCGGCCATGGCCTCTGCTTTTCTTGTGACAACCTCGGCCTTCTTCCCACACCGACTCAACGCGTCAATTACCTTCTCCATAGGACCTGTAACAATAAAAATACTTTCTCTACTAAAAAGAAAAAGAAAATGAAAAGAAAAAAACCCATGACAATATTAATAAACCAGGAAATTATTAAGAACTCACGCTTGCCAGATGAGGAATCTGACGATGTGGGCACAGGGGAGATGTTGATGTAAGGGTTATGCATTTTGTTGTTGTAGTTGATAAAGGGTTTGTTCGTCGGAGAATTTTGTAGTAATCCGACAGCGCTAATCGGGAGGACCGTCGCTCAACGTATATATATCTAGTTGAAGTGATAACCTGAGTCACTGGGAATCAAGTAAAAAGAGTTGATCTCTTTGAGACGGCAAGGGCGGTGCAAAGAACCAAAGCCAAAAGGCAAACTGGAAACAACTGAATATGTTCCCCAGGGACCTTTTAACTACAATGTTCTCCATTACAAAATAATAATAATAAAAAAAAATTGAAAGTTAAGAATATGATTACAAAAATAAAATATGAAAGATGCCAATGAAGTTTGTTCATATAAATATATATATATATATATATTTTGTCAGACCCCTAGTATAAGAGACCAGAAAAGAGAAAGGCACTTGACAAGTTTCTAAAGAAACTGTGAAGATCAAGTAGAAAAAGAACAGTAAAAAAAGGATTTCTCTCACAAACACAGTCTATTAGTCCAAGGCCCAACTGATTCGGGGTTATTTTCAAAAACTCATCTAGACAGACTACTAGCACCTTTATAAACTAGAAGGAAACCTAACAGGTGAAAAAAAAATAAATAAATAAATAAATACCCTACACATACATAGAGTCTAAAGCCCAACCAGTTTGGATTAAACAAATGGCAACACAACAACATAACATAATTAAAATACAAGATAGAAAGCAGGAAAAAAAATTATAAGACCCAAAAACAGAAACAGAGGCGGAGGCGGAAACAACAACACGAACCTAATATCACGCGCCGGCAAAGGTTGCCAGGAGGATGGCAAGGAACACTAGAAGAGGCCTGCAACAGGGTCGAGGAGAGAAGAAAGCCTACAGGGAGGAGGGGGGACCAGGGGAGCCCTGGTCCCCCAACTCTGAAAAAAAAAAAAAAAAAAAAAAAAAAAAAATTGTATGTTGGTCCCCCACCTTAAAAAAAATACAAAGGCTGGTCCCCTCCATTTGTTTTGCTAACTCCATCCCTGCCTACACGCTCTACGAATAGCGCTCCATGTAACGGCGCATATGATGCACACATTGGAGAGTAAGATCTACTCTCAGGTGCAGTATGATACAGGCGTTGGAGAGTAAGGTCTACTCTCGAGCACGTGTGGATATTATATTTTTTATTTTATAATTGTCTAATAATACTAATGTAGTTGTCTTTATTAACCTCTAAATATCTTGAATGCTATATATTATAATATTAGAATATTACCTGATATTCTTTGATAAGATTGATGTGACACTTCTATTTAACTCTTAAATAAATCCATTGTTAAATAAAAAAATATGTAATAATTAATTTAGAGAACAATGTTAACATTATTAGACAATTATTGAATATAAATATAGCATCTATCATTACTATTATATTACGGTCAAAAGTTTTTGAAGAATGAGAATTTAAGAAAAAAGTTTTTGAAGAATGAGAATTTGAGAAGTTGAGAGTGTTTTGGAATAAGAAAACAAAATGCTTAGGAATATTTTTTTTCAAAAATATTCTGTGCGGTCCGACTAGAACCTGCCCTTTTGCAAAACGACCTAATGAGAACTTAATTAGATAATGATAGTTGAAAAAGCTTCATAAACCTTTTTTTTAAAAAAAAGAAGCTAAATTGCGTCCAATTAGTAGGGTATCAACGTGGTCCGGTTTTCAGGTTTTTGGCCAAAACCGGGAACCGGAACCGGGATACCTTGGTTCTTGGTTTTGGATAACAAACGGAAAACCGTGTCCTCTTGCCTAGTTCGCTTTGTACTGGTCCGATGTCGATTTTAAGAAAATTATTTTTTTAACCCGTTTAATATATATATTAAACCGGTAACAAAAAATATTAGAATATATTATTTTATATATATACACACCGATTCCGTTTCCGATTTTTTGGTTCTTGTTCTAGTTTTCCGGTAATTTTTGACATCCCTACCAATTAGGAGCAGATAGGTACTCAAATGTTATAGGTTTTCGCAATATAAAAAAAAAAAAAAAAAAATTTATAAAGGTATTTTTTGTTCGCAATGTTCAGTAAAACATGTATAATTTTTGTTACATATTTCGAAATTACATGTGTGATCCCATTGTGAAACTGGAAAGCTTTTTTTGAGAAAAACGTCATGAGATCCATTCCAATGTTTTTTAGTGCCTTCTTGAAATTCGAAAATCTAATATTTCTCTCTTAAGATGGTGTTTCCAATATTTTCATGTCCTTTAAGAATTATCTCTTAACCTTCACATCATAACTAATCACATACTCATTATCCTAATTATTTCCATTTGGTTGCCATGTATAAGCTAATTCTTCAGTACCGTAGGCATCGAACATCCGGTACTTCCGATGAACATTTGATGTACCAGTAAAATCTTACACTTTACCAAATGAGAACCAATCCTAGCATTCTTAAATCTTAATTATTAATCCTAATTTATTTTGATGGTGTTACAATAAAAAACTGTCGAAGCTACAAAAAATTTGAGCTTAACAACAACATCAAAGTTTGTTTTAAAGGTTCCAGGAGGAGAAGGCTTCCAAATAGAATAATGCACAACTTGGCTACAGAGGCAAATATCTGAAAGTTGTGAACCTCTTTCCGAGGGATAGCTATGAATTTTGATGCATCAACAATCCAGCTAGAAATATGTGAACTGTCAAAAACCTTCAACAAAATCACATCCGAAATATATATATATATATATATATATATATATATATATATTTGATTGGCAGTCTCCATTTTAATATTGCAAAAGGGACAGAATCATTCTTTTTTCCATTTTCATTTCCATCCGAGGAAGTCTAATTTTTTTCTTTCACAATAACAAAAAATTAATTTTCTTTATTTTTCTTTCGCAAAAAATTCAAAATTTATTTTATCTTAATATCATATCATATCACATCAACCAAGCTTTATGTCACACCAACCCATTTCTTTCTAATATTATATTTAGCCCATTATAAACTAGAGGGCACAAGAATGATGCATGAAGGCTGGCAGCTAGAAGAAGGGGTGGCCAGTGAGCACGATGAGCAGTAATATGGATGGACGGAATTGATGAAGAAAATAGATCTAGAGACCCATTAGATCCAGTGGGATGGTGGTACACAAAACGTGACCGGCCGGTAAAAAGTTTGGATGGCAAATTTAAGCAAAAGAAGAAAGAAAAGAGAGAAAGAGAAATGAAAGAAGGGTGGAGGAGAAGCATTCCCCCCTCCCTGCAACCTAGTTTATTTCTTTTCTATTTTTAGCTACGTGATAGAACGATTGATCTTTATAGTCAATTATTTTACCCATATGACTTTTAAAATCATCAATAAATTAAAAGTTAATATGATAATCTTAAATTCAATAGTAATTTTAAAAGCTACATCATATTGACTTTTAATCTATTGGTGATTTTAAAAGCCACATCACAATTAGGAGAACAACAAAAGAACACTAGAACACCTAGCATTTCCCTATTTAAAAGGTGTATTTAACTTAATGTATTAAGATTGTAATGAGTTTTTTACAGTATTTATATTTTATTTTATTTACACAAGAATTTTAAGAGTGAAAAAATATCACAAGATGTGACCTGAGTGGGTAGAGTAGTGATTAACGAAGGCTGGCGCGAATGAACAGTGCTCACGCCAGCCTTATTTTAATAATATAATATTATTATTTAATGAGTGAACAGTAATATAATATTATTAAAATAAGGTTGACGTGAGCACTGTTCACTCATGCCAGCTTGCGTTAATCACTACTCGAGTGGGTATAGTGTACTTCGGTTAAATTAATAGGTTGGCAGCTGGAACTGAGGGTAAACCCTAGCTGGAAAAGTGTAAATATAGTTACCTTTGTTTTTTTGCTTTCCACTTGGTGATTGGACCTCATTATTATCTCATGCTTTCCTTAGGATTAATTCATATGTCACCAAAAACCATACATATATATATATATATATATATATACTTTTCGTACAATTTGGTTAAAAAACATTGACATCACTTTCTTTCTTTTTTCTCTGTGGATGAAAGCATAAAATTTCCTAGATCCCCCAACACGGGGTGGACACTGAATGTCACCTTCCTGGAATTGTCTGGTGGTGCGCAGCATTGATTTTCCTCATGGGAATTTCTTCTCTGAATTGTAGCCTTTTCTTTTCTCTTTTTCTCTTTCTTTTTCACTTTTGAGTTTTGAGTATGATTGAAGTTAGTCATTAAATCAAATCCCGGATGTATGACCCCACTCGCACGAATTGATTATTAGACGAGTTGTAAAGGTTTCAATGAATTTGTTCATCTCTTGTACGAAGATGGATTAGAATTAGTTGAGCAAAAGTTTGAAACAAAGCATTTCTAAAAAAGTAAAAGTTACCACAACCAAATTAAGCATCTACTAATTAGTAATTATGACCATCGCATAATGACTCAATTCACAACCAACACATAGTAATTAAGTATAAGACAACCCCAAAATGAATACTAAGTACCGAAAGTCATTTAGAAACTACATACTATCTCCTCAAAAATAAAAAATAAAAAGAACGATTAAATCAAGCATAGACAACTACATCTAGGGAATCTACTTACTTCTCGGTAAATCGAATTGTTTTATAAGTGTAAATAAACGGAGGTAAGTTCATGACTTAGTAAGAAAACACGGATGACGTACAACTCAGGAGGTGAGCCCTATTTTATAAATATGTAAGCAAAGCATTCCATGCATTGATGTTTCAAAAGTAAAAAGTTCACAAAGATCTCAATTTATACTTTATAACTTGTAAGACAAAATGATTTACATAACTAATATGAGATAAAAACACTTTGTATTTATGTTGATACATACATACATATATATATATATATATATATATATATATAGATGTTTACTTATGTCATAACTCTTCTCCATAGGGCATATTCATACCCTTTACCCTTTTATAGTGAGGTATGTAAGTCCCGTTGGACCTCTAATACAATTTTGTTGCCACAGATGATGCACATAGCAGGATACCCTATTTGATCGATCAAGATTAACCTGGGTGGCTCACTCAATGTAGAAATATCTATTACCACTTCCCTTCAACTAGCTCTTAAAGAAACTTTTCAAACCTAGCCACCAACACTCTTAAACTCTAGAGGTCAACCCTTGTCAACACCTACCCATATGGTCGCACCATCCCTTAAAAAATAAAAATAAAAATAATAAATCACTCCATTTGTAAAGATTAATGCTAGACATGCAATCACCTCTCCATGCTTATAAGTGACTTTTAAAATTATCATTGCATATGAGATTAATCTCTACTGAATTTTAATCAAATTGTAGTTATAAAACCAATTTCTATGGCTATGGGTGTGAAGAAGTTGAAATATGTAGCATTACTCTTTTTTAAAATGAGGGTTTTTTCTTGTAAAAAAATTGTTGCTTTATTCCATCTCTAAAACAACTCGAACTCACACACACATATTAGAAAGTACACAAAATTATCACCAGCATGTTCCTCATATAAGAAAGACGAGAGAAAATTTACTTCCTCAAGTCGGTTGGATCTCCAAGCACCAAGAAAAAGGAGTTTCTTCTCTCTCTCTCTAAAGACTAGAGACAATTTACCCCCTCAAGTCGGTTGGATCTCCAAGCACCAAGAAAAAGAAGTTTCTTCCCTCTCTCTCCCCCCCTCTCTCTCTCTTGTTGGAAGAAGCTAGGGTTTTATCTCAGGGTTTATAAAGGCTTATCCCCCGCTTGTGCAGTTGTTGGACTCATTTGAGTCACATGTACAGACTCTCTCATTCAAACAACTCGTATCCCGTTCGAATGCTAGAACACGCAATAACACAAGTATAAGTCTTGGTAGGGGTATTCAGGTGGGCCGTGGGCAGTTAAAAACCGTCTTGTATCTAGTACTATTCGACAGTCCGCATGGATTAGGGATGAATTTTCAACTCCTAATCCCAAGCGGCTGGATACCATATCCACTACTCATTTATATGTTGCGGGTAGCCGAATATTGGTATTATTCTCCTCCACCTATATATATGTAGTTTTGTCTAATAAAACAACGTTCTTTCAGTTTATAAATACATGTATTACTCAGTGTTTACTATTCAAGTTGTTCCTAACGAGAAGATGGTTATTAAAATTCATCATCGGCGAAGTGCATATGCGGATACAGAATAAGAGTATTATCCATTCATATAGTGTGGTTTACACCCTTGAGAGTTGGGTTTAGGAAATGAATAATTTTAAAATAAAAAATATTATTTAGTAGATTACTATACGATTGCCATACAGTTAGGATGATGCGGCAATAAAAATCAATATTTAGATTAACAATTGCTTTGTAAAAAGAAAAATCAGTGGTTGATTTTCATTTTCAGGTTATTCTAATTTTATAACAGTCTATTAAATAACATTTCTCATTCAAAATTTCCAACCAACAAAGCCCCTCAAACCAAACGGTATGTAGTAGAGCAAAATTCCCAACCACTGTTTTCAACGGGCTATGCCCTTCCCTAATTAATCCTTTGTGAAAAGTTTCGAAGTACCAGAATGGAAGGGGATTTGACCTAAATATAGAGCTTCCAGATATATGATCCTCCCATCGATCGATCAATAAAATGCACATCTTAGACTCAACATTAAACTGGCTGTCTTTAACAACATCCTTAAATATTATTAGGTCAGATGTGGATAACTCTATGAATCCATGAAAGAACAGTTAGGGCTTCTAAATTGTCGGGCTTCCTGTCTCTAGAATGTAGCTGCTACAAACAACATGCAAACTGCTGTCTTCTTCTTTTTTCCTCTCTCTTTTCTCTATATTTCTGTATATATATATATATATATATATAAATAGTTCTAACGTTCTCTGTGATAATTCTGTCATTCACCTCTGTTCACACGTTTCAAACTCTCCACAGATGCTCTCTGGGGTTAGGTCTCCACCGATCACATGTTTTTGACTTCATCTATCTACTCCTTAATTGATTAATGTGGTATATAACATTAATGGTGTGGTTGCCAAACCATCAATCTGTTCAAAAGGATCTGAAGATTAGTTATCAATCACTTTCACTTGGATATCTGATTTGGATGCAGCTCATGACAGTTGAAGTGTTCATAAGAAGGAGCGGTCTATATATATATATATATACGCTGGTTGAAGGGTTTTTTTTTTTAATTAACTATTACTGTTTAAATTTTTTTGGTTTTGATGCGAATCTGATGATTCTACATCTTGTAATATTGAAGCTTAGTGAATCATGATGTCGAGAACCTTTTTTTTTTTTTTGCTTAGAATTATTGTCTTTTGTTCATCCCTTTTGAAAAGATGATGATGAATGCATGAATGTAAGGCTCTTAAGAACAGATAATCAGGTTTAATACTAACTACTTTGCTATAACCAAATTTTAAGTATTAGGTGGAAATTAATACTCTTACATTTTATGCTCTTTTTGTCCAACTTTTCCTAATTTTTTTTTTCCTTTCTAAATTGAATTATTATTATCTTTTAGATAAGGGAAAAATACAAAATTAGTCATTATAGTTTACTTAATTTATAATTAGCTTCATGTAGTATCAAAATGAACTCAAAGGTTCATGAGTTATGTCACAAAAACAATCTAGTTCCTATAGTCAAATTATGTCCACTAATTTAACAAATTCCGTTAGTGTGACATTGATTTATATAGTGTAAGTATAACAATTTTATTGGCTTCTAACGTTTCACATTATCAAAATATGTTAAGTCATGGAACGAAATTTGATTGTAAGAACTAAATTGTTTTTTTTTTTTTTGCGTATTTCAAGGACCTTCAAGTTTATTTTGATACCACATGGAGTTAATTGCAAATCATGTAAATCCCAGGCACTAATTTTGCATTTTTTTTTCCTTTAGATAAACATAGATTGATACCCTTTAGTCTTGTTGTAACGATCTAGAAAAAAACGCTAGTTAGATTCACATTATCATTCCAAAAAGATTAGTTAATTTGAAACTTCCCTAAAATTTCTTATAAAGCCTAATTTTACCAAATAAATAGGCAATTTTGAACTTATCACTTGACTTGGCCCTAACGAGGAGGTCAGGAGTTTAAAATGAGGAATTTGTAACACACAGGTCACATATTGGGAAGATGAGTAACTCACATAGAATTGATATTTTATAAAGATAGTCACGAGTACTAAGTCTTACATAATTACCTTAGTTACTAGGTAAAAGTGGGTTTTACAAAAAATTGTAAGAAGCTTCAAATTGATTAGTCCTTTTGTAGTGATAACGCAAATGTGACTAATACTTTTTTCTAAGTCATTACAATTGGTATTAGAGCTACCTAATAATGCCAAGACATGTGGTATACTGGAGCACTACATGGTGTGGCACTGATAAGGACGTCAGGAGTTTAAGAGGAGGAGTTTGTAATACCTCGATCTCATATTAAGAAGATGAAAAGTAGCCTACATATAGTAAGTGGTTTATAAAGATAATTATGAGTGTTAAGTTCACATTACCTAAATACTAAGTGAAATTGAGCTTTATAAAGAATTCTAGAGAAATTTCAAATTAACTAATTTTTTTGGTGATATTATAGATGAGCTAGTGTTTTTCCCTAAATCGTTGTACACTTGTCAAACTAGGAGCAAGGATTTGGCTTAAGTGCTCTAAAAAATTTATAGAAGATCTTTTGTAGTTTTTTACCGATTCAAATTTCCTTTCATTCTCTTTTTCTTTCACATGAAAAAATTTGAATTAAATATAGACAGTTAAAAAAACTAAAGATCTCATGTATTTTATTTATTTATTTAACAACACGTACGTAAGCCAAATCCATCATTCAATATTACTCATCTTGATTAATTTTGTAAGGACATAGTTTTTCTCCAACCCAATTTAAAAAAAGATTAGGATTAGATGCCGTAAAAAGAACAAAACTACAGCACATATGCTATAGTTATTGTAACGGTTCAAATTAAATTTTTAAGTGTTCTATGAGAAAAAAAGAAATTAAAATTAAATGTGAACCCTTAAAAAACTACAACATTGGTGTTGTAGCCAAATTCTTAAATTGTCATGTCTCCCTTTTCTTAGTGATAGCACGTGAGAAATATATCTTTTTCTAATATAATTTTCTATAACTATATTAATTAATACTTTTAAAAAAGCATGCGTGTATTTTTCACATAGTCAAGAAACATATAACAATATTATAAGATGGGTTTGGAGGAAAAAAATTCTTTTAGTCCTGTTTAGAGAAAAACTCTATACATTCTTATAATACTTTAGAAAACGAGTAATGTTAGTATTCCCTCCTTATATCCTTCTAAATGTGATACAACTTTTAAAATCACAAATAAATCAAAATTCAAAAAAGATTATCTCAAATTCAATGGCGATTTTAAAAGTTAAATTACATTTTGATAGGATAAAAGAAAAACTCTAGTCTTTTTTCTAGCTTTACTCCCGAAAGAATATATGAATGGGTTTAATAGATTTGAATCGGAAGAAAGCCCAAAATGAGATTAATGTTGTTGGTGATTACTGATTAGACCAAGGAGATCATGTAAAAGAAAGAAATTGAATATTAGAATGGTAGTCAATCAATCGGTCACCCTTATAATGTGGGACACTTCAATGTAATGAAGTAGAAGAGTAACTTAAAGGAACAAAAGGAGGAGATATTGTCGCATAAGTTAAGAAATTGCAATTATCTTTTGACTGAAAATAAACACAACTCATTATTGACAGAAAGTTGGACACATATCATGTACGTGCAATTAATTTTTAATTCTAAGAATTGTGTGCAAGTTGGATTGGCCATGATACCATGGCCCATCACCATCTCCGGGGTGTAAGGAAATTGTTCTCAAGATTTTTACAGGATATATATAGCACTATTTTAATTAAATTTTAGAAAGAAAAAAAAATGTCAATTATATTCTCACTAACCTGACACACCATTTCTAGCTCATTTTTACTCTTTATTTATTCCCACCCCCACCCCCGATTTTTATTTACATTTTCCCTTCATGGATTATAAATTTTGGAAGAGTTCTACAAGATGAACTGCATCCTATTCTACACTCAATGCGGTGGCTAATTCTAATATTAAATGATACAAGCTTCAGGCAGGATTCATCATTGAAACCCAACTTGTAAAAAAGAAGTATTTAAAAGCTAATACACATGCACATGATTAACATTACACTTAAACTATATATATATATATATATATATATATATATGTATGTATAAAAAGATACTTAGTATTGTAACAAGTTTCTAATAAGATCTTATTAGCTAGCTAGTTGTGTACGTATGTGCTCTAGCTTAGTTTATAGGTACTTTGTAAATTACTTATATACAGAAAAACCAGTCTTATCTATCTATCTATCTATATATATTGAGTGCTGGACATGCATGACCTATAATTTATACACTAAGTGTGTCGATTGTAACTATAGCAGCATTTCTTTTGTCTTTCTATTATATATATTGAATGAATAATGCTATACTTACCGTCACTTTTGTACACAATTTTTTTACATCTATAGGTAGCTTTTAAAATCACCATTGGATATGTGATTGACCTTTATTGGATTTTAATCTAATAGTGGTTTTAAAAGCCACCTATAAGTGTGAAAAGAGTATATAAAGAAAAATTCTGTTCTTGTTCTGTTTTGTACGTCACTAAGCCTTAATATATAAGTAATGTTACATTCCCCACTTCCTCACAACCATTTTTTCACACCCATATAGGTGGCTTCTAAAACCATGGAATTAAAATCCGATAAAGATTCATCCCAAATTCAATGGTGGTTTTGCAAAGTCACCTATTTATGAGTATGAAGAAATGGGTGTAAGAAAGTAGGAATTGATGTAATATCCATAATCAATGCAGTACATCAGTTCTCATAGTTGACTAATTAAGTAGAATATTTACTCCTAGTAGTTATAGGTTCTCATGAATATTGACTCTCCTAATATTGTAGAGGACTTAATTGGAAGCTTAATCACAAGATTAATTAAGCATCTTAAGACAAACAATCGAAGATCCTAAAGGAGGGCCTAATATTGACTCTTGTGTGATGAACATAGGTAGATCTGAGACTGATGAAATGATCCTAAAATCTTAAAAGAATCAGCCAATTAAATGGATGCCAGTACAAAAACCTAATAGTAGACAGGGAAATGATATATTTCTATGCTCAAATTAATTGTTGCTTCTGAATCTATACTATATATCTATATATCCTGTCTCACACGTAATTAAGATGAATATATCTCACTAATACTCTTAGGTTTGGAAATAAAACCACCCTATTTGAAAAGATGGACTAATTTATTGAGGAAATCGAGGAAAATCTCGTATTGGGTCAAAGATATTATGTAATTATTGAAAAGATCCAAGTGGAATCCAATGATATTAAGGTTAATCAAACTACATTATGAAGATGTGGGACGTCACATGCATTACATTGGTGGGGGAATGCCACTAGGATCGAATCTGCAGCTAGAAATAAACATATTTGTTTTTTTCTTTACACTAATTAATACTCGATGGACTCTTATATATATATAATTAACATGCATCCTTCCTCATTCATATATATATATATATATATATGAATATATAATTAATGATTAATTTGGAAACGAAAAAGGCATCCTCGTATTCACTAAAACATGCAACCAAAAGTTCTTTCGGATGGCAAAACATTGAAGGATTGCAAAATGATATATGTTTATGCATCAATGAAAATAAAACTTGGGAGATAATTTATGGTATAATATATAAGCTTACAATATTTCATAGTGTACTCGATCATTACTTACAAAAAGACGTGGATATATAAAAGAGAGGAGGAACTTACCAGATCATTTTAGTTTTCCCCCCTCTAACTTCAAGCTATAATTGTCATGCAAACAATAAATACAGTGCCGGAGCCATAGAAAACATCAAAGAGCGAGCTTGATCCAAGGAAAGAGTTGATGATCAATATTGCAATCTCCAGTACAATAGAGCTTCAAAACACAGTGATGATGATGATGATTCAGGAATTTGAATTAATTATTTAGGAACCAACCTGATCAATGGTCATAAATTCCAAATTGAATTGGTAAATAAATAACTATATGTATCATGAATAATCTGGTGCATGAATGAGATCGAGTAATTAATTAAACAATATTTGCCAATAATTAATTTTGACGTAGCTAGCTAGTGTTGTGCATGTGCATGGTATATGTTAGTTATGATGCTTTAAATTAGAAATTATTTCATAAATATGATAAAATTGGTAGTTATTATCTGCCATATATATATATATATATTATAATTAATCATAAAAGAAGTTATTCAAAAGCTCATCACTAATACAATTATACACGCAATATGAATGGTCGGGCCAAGTAAATATAATAGGACGCCATTAGCACTAATCTGATGCAGACAAGGCAAGCTGATTTATGTACAAATGTCAATTGCATAGAACATTACTGAAGAAAAAGACACTCATATATAATGGGAGACTTAAAAAAAGACAAAAGAAAAAATTAATATTGCAAATGAGAGCCAGACAACAAAGTGAACAGGCATTTTGGTTTATCCTAGTGTCCTAATCATCATAAGATCTTCAATTACAACCTTTTACTAACATTATATATGCCTGGAAAACATATACCTTAATTACACGAGTGTTTCATAAGATCGACCAGGATTCTAAAGAAAAAGAAGAAGAAGAAGAAGAAGCAATCGTGTGAATCTTGAGAAAGAAAAGAAAGCTGCAAATTGTGCATGAGAGAGAGAGAGAGAGAGAACTTCCCATTATGATCATCACTGTCACAGATGTTAAGGTAAAGTTAGTAAGCACTGTTATAATGTCATTTCGATTAAAGCAAGAACTATGAAAATTAGGGTTTAAAGCCCATGGCCTAGGGTTTATTACCCTGAAAATCTTAGATGAATATATATAGATATACACTGTAGCCAACAAATTTTATCTTAATCTTTTCTACTTGGTGAATTTTTTTTTCCTTTTTCAATGAATTAAGCTAATTAATGAGCTTCCCAAGTGTTTAATTATGCCCTATATATATCATCATATCATGTGATGAAGTGGGATTTTTTGCACTATTTTTAGATCCAATTTGGAAACAAAGTAAAAGGAAAATTAATTAAATTACCATTTTGTTCCCAGATTACTGCGCAGGAAAGCTGGAGTTATCATCGCTGCCCTTAGCTGGAGTTCTCTTCTTCTTTTTCTTCTTATAAGGGATGCCACGAGCCTTGGCCTGGGAGTCCCTCACCTCACGCAAGTAAACCCGGATAGCACCGCTTGCGAACGGGTTCGTCTCCGGCAGGCCGCCGTTCTCTTCGTAGGCAGCTCGAAGACGGCCGATGAGGGCGTCTAGGCTGCCCCATGCTTGTCTAAGCGGGCAAATGCAAGGTCCGGGTGGCTCAGGCTGCCCGAAGAACACACAACCTTGTAAGTGCACCTTAGTCTTTCCGAACTGATCTAGGTATCGCAGGAAATCCAGCACATGGTTGGAGTTGCACTGTGAAAGCGCCACCGGCGGCCTTTGGTTCCTCAGGTACTGACCGAACGTGTTCCAGTCCCGCCGCTTCTGCGATTCATAGCGGCTCAGTGGCGGTGGCTGCTGCTGATGATGATCGTGATCACCGCCAACACCAACACCAACACCAGAAGCAGAAGATCTTGATGATCCTTCTGCAACATCTTTTCCTTTGTTGTTTGACATGATCAGGGCTAGCCAGCTAGCTGGAGAATAATTTTTTTTTTTTTTTCTAATACTCTCCTTTTTCTTGGTTTTCCTGCAAGAAAGAGGAGGAAATATTGTAAGAAACAAACAGAAACCAGAAGAAAGTTTTAATTAGTGGGTGAAAAACAATTGAAAATCACATCATGGATCTACTGAGTAGACACGTTATGGGTCCTATTAAAGTGCTTTAGCTCATCTTTTTCTTCCTCTCTCACATTATTTTCTTGCTTTAATTGTACCTATTAGCCTTAAGTATACTTCTTTATTTCTTTTTTCTTTTATTTATTTATTTTTTTTTTCTTCCATCATCCAAGCAATCATCATCGAGTACACTAGCGTAAATCTCTACTGTGCTGGCCGTGGCTTGCTAACCACCGCTAAATAACCCGAGTTAGAGTTACCAATTTGGGAAGGAAAAAAATCTATGGCCTAGATTCCTTACCCTATAATACATCCCTAATATAGTATATTTGAAATGTTTTTTATTTTTTGAAGAAAAATGTTATATTGTATTTTGCTCACATAATTATAATAATTTATTTATTTCTTCTCTCAGTCTTTCTCTCATTTTTTATTTATTTATTAAAATTACTATTAAATGGTCCCACAAATTTAATGGTAATTTTAAAGAGTTAATTTAATGATGAAATAAAGATAATAAAAGGATCGATGTACTTTTTTTACCCTTGGAGAGGACTATATGATCATATATATTGTACTGGTCGATACTCTAGAGTCCTAGACCACAACAAAAGAGAATTTACTTTAATAAAAACCTGAAGAGCAGGAAAAGTATAGGAGAGGAAGGTTCTGATTTAGCGTACGTAAGAATTAAGTCTGTTTTTACTTTAATTAAAAATAAAGAATATATGGTTCCTTTTCAATTCCTTGCTGAAATGAAGAACGCATGAGAGCCCAAATAGTCACAAGAGTGATGTTTACTAGTTACTACTGAAGCACTGGGATCATTAATTCTACAATTGAATTTTATTTATCATAAATTAAAAACATATAACTAGATTGACTGTAAATATCACAGACATTAATTTGTGTGCGTTTGAGGATTCCATCGGTACTTTTTTTTTTTTTTCTTGCACACACTCAGCTCACTCACAGTTCATTCTTCGCTACCGGCCACCGTTGAAGGTCTGTGAAAATACCGACGATTGTGATCAGAAGTTGCCAAAAACCTCCACCAACCATGACTGTCGGAGCTCACTTGAAACCACCGAAGGTTGCCGGACACAATTAAGCCAGGTCGATCTATCAATAAATTAATAATAGGGAAAAATATTTAAAAAAAAAAAACCCAAACTACAAGCCGTTTGCGATTTAGCCCCTCAATGTTCAAAATGTAATAAAGAAGTCCTCTAAACTACTAAAATGTATCAAAAAGGCCACTTATTTTTTTTAAGAAAAAATATAAAAAAGCCCCTTAAACTACCAATCGTTGACAATATAACCCCTCAATATTCAAAAAGTAATAAAGTAGCTCCCCAAACTACCAAAATGTAACAAAAAAGTTACTTATTTTTTTATATTCCTATAATACCCCTATTCTTTTAACAAATAAAATAATAATAAAAAATCAATGGACAAACATTTATTTATTCCAAAAAATCTTTTTTATGTATTTATTAGCCCATTTGTTTTTTGTATTTCTTAAAAATTGTTTAGTTTTCTTTTTAAATTATTTTATTATTTTATTTGTTAAAAGAATAGAGATATTATAAGAATATGAAAAAATAAGTGGCATTTTTGTTACATTTTGGTAGTTTAGGGGCTACTTTATTACTTTTTAACATTTGGGGTTATATTGTAAATGGCTGGTAGTTTGGTGGGCTTTTTTATATTTTTTTTTTCATTTTTTTATATTCCTATAATACCCATATTCTTTTAACAAATAAAATAATTGTAAAAAAACTAAACAATTTTTAAAAAAATACAAAAAAAAAAAAAACCAATGGGCTAATAAATACAAAAAAAAAATTGTATTTTAAAAAAATTGTTTTTTTTAATTATTTTATAATTTTATTTGTTAAAAGAATATGGGTATTATAGGAATATACAAAAATAAGTTGCATTTTTATACATTTTGGTAGTTTGGGGGGCTACTTTATTACATTTTGAACATTATGAGGCTAAATCGTAAATAACTGATAATTTGAGAGAATTTTTTATATTTTTTCATTAATAATATTATGTCCATTAACTCCCACAAAAAATAAGATTCTGATTCGTCATTTCAAACCGGCCACCCAATTCTCAAAAATTGGTGCAAATATGGCCATCTAATTGATGATACCCGGGTTATGCTAAATTGTTTACGAAACTGGAAAGTGTCCCATGCAGGAGAGAGGAAATTAAATAGGGTAGCTCATAAGCTAGCCTATAAAGCACTTTTTCTTACGGACAAACTACTCCATATTGATCAGGAAGCCTCTCACTATATTCTTGACATTTTACACTACAAAAAAACTTATTTTTTACTGACTATTCATTAGTGACGTGTGAAAAAAAAAAATACATTGTAGACACATCACTAATTCCCGATTTTTTTATAGTGATAACTGCTGATCGCAGTTAGTATTTTCTAGTAATGAAAAGAATATTGCAAGACTAATTCCAAAAAAAAAAAAAAAATCTTTAAGTAGGACCAATTTTGGGCAATGCCTCATTTCAAACTCTCACCACAAAAATCAGTGATGATGGCCTCATCTTTTGCAATAGTTTCCATGGCTTAACTCTAGTTGGTCCAAATATTACAAAAATTTAATCATTCAAAACCCAATCCTTAACTCCTAGGTTGAGCAATTTGATTTTGACTCATAGATGGGTGGAAAGGTAGGCACATACATTAATATTCTAGATGAGTTGGTTGACCCTGTAACATTTTCCCTATATTATACTAACCACAAAAGAATTTTACAACTTTTATCCAATACCCTTTATTCACACAGGAAGTCTAAGCAAAATCACTGCCACCTGCATCACTAGCACTAGGCTGTCATTGTTTGCTCATCACCTTTCCCTATCTGTAACTTTCTCTCAATGTGAAAGCCACCACCTTCAAGACCGACCACCCTCGCACTGCTAATAATGCTTTGTGATACTAAATACTTCTATCCTATGTAACTCTACTGTTGCTAGCTAGTGATGTTTTTGGTTGTTTCCTTTCTGGTTTCCTTTATCCTTCCTAACTTTTGGACTTTTATCCAAACTTGCATATCAGAAACACACTCTTTCAATCTGTTTCCAAATTCCATAGCAAACACACCAAATTTCTCCTCGGCTGCATGTTATTTTGTTTTGGGCTTTCGTATTGTTCTTCAGATCAGTTGAAGATAGCTATAGTACTAGAGTGATATATAATAATGGCCCAACAGACCATTAATTCTCTCTACTAACTAGCTTTCAAATATTTGGAAGACTTTGAAGACCTAATGTCCAATATCAAACGTACGATAGATAGAATTATGAGATTTGGGTTAATTTGCTTCGTAGGTTGGTTGTGTTTTAAGTTATACATGATTGTAAGAGTTGAATTAATTGATTTACCCTTTTTACCACCATAATTAATATTGTCGTTGTTAGAGCACTAGCAACAAACTGAATTATAATCTTCTCCAGTTCAAATGAACTAGATAATATCTAGTTAGTTATAGTGAAGGTGTATTTTAGTCCACTCAAAAAATGAAAAAATATAAATATTCAGTTCAAATAAATTGAGAAGATCTTTTTCCCAACAAACTTCTTATATCATATTATATATATTCTCTAAATGAAAAAAAAAAAAAACACCCTTTAAAAGCTCCATGAATTAGACTCTTTTAATGTACTTTAAAGTGATACCCAGATACTTCCTCTTTTTTCTCGAGCATTTATTTGAAAAATATATATTTAAAGGGTACATGGAGAGATGACAAGGGAAAACTATTATAAAGTTTATTTAAAAATAAAAGAAAAAAATAGCTTAGTTCTTTAAATTTAAGGGAATCAATATATATATATATATATATATATATATATTTGAAAGGTGCTTCTAATACTCTAATAACATCTCCAGCAGTAATAGGTAGTCTACCTAATCAAAAAGTATAATTCTTTATTTTAACTACTCATTTTTTAATGCTAATTTCAACATATTCTCTATTCTATTAGCTACTTGCTTTAAAATATTATTTATCATTCTTTTTTATTATATTATTGCCAATACTTAATTAAAAGGAAAAACAATCAAATATATAGAAATCATTCATAAAAATAAATAAATAAACACATATGAGGAACATTTATCTCAAATGCAAGTACTAATTCTTAAAATTAATAACAAAATGGAGAGAGAGAGCGGGAGAAGAACGGTTGCGGTTCATCGAAAACCAAGGGTGAATGACAGTTAGTTGACAGCGGGCGTGCGGTGGGTGGAGGTACTCTACTGAAACTTGTTCTGGAAGGGGAAGAGAGAAAATAAATGCAGAAGAAGAAGAAAATGGTTTGAGGGAAAAGGAGGAGATCGAATACTCAAAACAAAGAAAGAGCAATATTGGAAATAATATTATATTATATTACAAATAATATTAAACAATATTATATTCAATCTAATGTGCTACAAGGAATAACAATTTGTAACTATTCATTGTCGCAGTTAAGGTATAATAGCTAATATGAAGCTATTTTGTTGAAGAAAAAAAATAAAAATAACTAAATATAGTTAATATTTCCATTTTAACTACACTCCTAGAAAGCTCTTAGTATTTGATGTATACCGTGCAAAAATCCTATACTATATATGCATTCCTAGTTTTGTTTAAGAGTGACACTAGGTGTAACGTCCATAATACACCTAGGGCCCAGCTAGCTATGTGAGCATAAGGATTTAGTGATGGTAGTTGAATAATATGACGTGTGGCCTGCAATCACCAAACGATTATTAAATTAATAGAGTTTAGGAAGGAAAGGTAATCTCTCGGGATATGCATGACACAATAATTAGAGCGATCAGGGTGATTCACAGCTATCTTATAATGGTTCTTTTTTTTTTTTTTTTTTAATTTTTTAAGAAATAGTTCAGTCTCATTCATTGATAAACAAGCATAAATCTCTGAAATAATCATAGTCAAAGCTATGAGTTATAAGCATCAAAGATGACGTATTACATTCCAAACTCATACAAAATTTGTTGACCTATGACTAATTTTCAATTTAAACAGTTGCACCAAACAGACTGAAACCAATGCATAGGTAACTCTTATTCCCCAGCATTGAGGGTAGAGAACCCTAAGACAAAACTCATCATCCTCGACCCAAAAGCTAGGATAACATTCACATCTACAACCCAAAGATTTGGACCAAAGCAGCAAACCCGAAGGGCATCAAGCAAGCAGATTGAGCGAGAAAGGACCGAGCATTATTACAAGTAAAAACAAAAACCGATTACAAGGAAACAAAAACAAGACAAAAATTACACCAAAAGGAAAAGCCAGCCTAAATTACAAGGAAATAAACAACAAAGAAGTACACCAAGCGAATGACAACAGCTAAAAAAAAGAGCCGATCACGCGCTCGCCGGAAACCAAAATCGGAAGAGGGCGTTGAAAGCTCATCGCAGTGGGGGTGCAAGAAAAGGCCAAGCAGAGGACAATGGGTGGTGGAGCACAAGGAGGAGATTGGCGGCGCACTCAAATGGAGGGGGAAGTTTGAGTGAAATCTCAAGATCATCATCCATAAAGTGTACCTAAACAAGCAAAAGAAACAACTAAAGCAAAAATAGAAAGAAAGAAACACAGAGTCTAACAAGAAAAACAAAGAAAATATCAAGAAACCTAAAACAAAAACCATGTTGGGGAGGAAGGTTGCCGGGGAAAAAAAGGCCGGAGCTAGGGGCATCAGGTAAATAGGTTAGCTTGTAGGGAGGAAGAAGAGGGAGGGGAGAGGAGGGCCGAAAGGGGGAGAACAAAGGTTCTCCCACTCCGACAACGCTCTTTGCTAGAGAAGAAACTCTAGTAGAAAGAAGGGAGAGGGATCACCTTATAATAGTTCTTGTAATAGTAATATGGCGATTTCCTTTGGCTAATAATAATGTACCAAATATTCCCATTGTTAATTATATATGGATTTTTTAATTACCATTAAATTTTGGATGATTTGAAGTACAGAGAAGATGATAAAGAAAGTGTATCTAGCATTTCTTGAGCTATAATTGAAAAGAATTTTTTTTTTTTTTTTTATGAAAAGAACTCATTCTCAATTCATATAATTCAAGAGCGAAAGCTCTTACAATTACAGGGTAAGTTCTGAAGTAACCGTAGCCTAAGCTACAAAGTCACAGATCAAATCTCATACAAATCAATAAAATTCAAAAACATACTCGCTACCCCATGACTAAAACAACAGGATAAACATTCAAATCTGCTTGGCAGGTTCAAAGACTACTAAACCAAGTAGACACCATCAGCTGCACAGGAAGCGTTTATTCCACGACCCTAAGAGGTAAACCCTCTTATGCCGCTACTCATCCTCCTCGACAATTAAGGCAGGATACACATTCATCCACAACATAGAAGTCTGGACCATTTTTCCTTCTCGACCCAAAAGTCAAGGTAACATACACATCCACGACACACAGGTCAGGATCAAAGGGGATGCAATCGAACCATCGAGGCTAGAGCATTATTACAAGCAAATAACAAATGAAATACAGGGAAACGAAATGCAACATAACTGAATACAAGCAAAAAGAAATACAAGGAAAGAAACCGATCGCGTGTACATTGACCCCGTACAAAGAAGAGCACGGTGGAAGCTCATTGCGGTGAGGGTGTGAAAGAAGCTCAGCAATGGATGAAGGGCAGCGAAACTGGCGCGGAGAAGATCGGCAAAATAATGTTACTTCCGTTAAAAAATAATAATAATAATTAATTAATTAATGCAGCATACTATTCATTTTTATTCAATAAATATTCTATAATATTGATGGGTGACAGTTCCAACTAACCATTGAATCAACCATGGTTAAAAAAATTCTAAAATTTTAATTAGAACTGCCACATCAGTATTTTGAGATAATTATTAGGGAAAAAATGCGGTTATGGTTAGCGGTTATAGCTAAAATCGCTAACCTAATCACCTTGGCAGTTAGTAAAATCCACTAATTGCCTCCGCTAATGGCTTTTTAAAATAATATTTAAATATTAAAAAAAAAAAAGACCAAAACAATATCATTATTATGGTAATACGATAATATTATACTTCATATGTTTCATATTTGTATACATTTTTATATATATTTAAAATTTTAAATACAAAAACGACATTGTTTCATGTAGGGGTGAAAATGCAAGCAAATAATAACCGTCAATATCTACTATCTGCTATCCGCATATGCAGATGTGGATATCACATCTATACGGCAATATTTCAAAAACGTTTGAGGAAAGTACCTTAGCGATAAAACGCTCACTACCTTCAATGTGGATAGCGGATAATATCTGAATTAACTGTGCGGATGCAGATAGTAATCACATGATACAGATGCAGATATCAAAAATTATTATCTACATTTTGCAGATGCAGATATTGCTATTATCCGTATCCGTATTTTCACCCCTAATTTTATATATATATAGGTGATTAACAAGTCGTTAATAACTATCTGCCTTTTTGTCCTTAATAATTATATAATAAAAATGTAGTAGGTACCTTAGCAATTATCATTACTCAATTGAAATTGGCATAGGGTCTGTCCCTAGAGTGTAAGGACAAAAATTGAACCAAGCGTTTCACATGCATTAATTATTGGAAAATTGAGGACCAACCTACGACGTATAGCATTTATGGAATTAATGGCACACTTTCTAGCACTAGGTTTAATTTGTTTGTTGGAGAACATGCCATTATTTACGCCCTGATCATAAGGAGGCATAGGGGCCATGCTTCTTTAAGGAAACACAATAGGATTCTCTGCTTCGCCATAGGGTGACCCAAAATCTTCCGGTGGGGACTATGATGGGAATTTGCAATATATGTTGCTCTTAGTGTGACGGCATTCGATTGTATTTCGCATTGTGATTTTGCAAATAAGAAGTGCGATTGTCTCAAAATCTTCAAGTGGGGACTATGATGAGAATTTGCAATGTTGCACTTAGTGTGACATGCAGTATTACCTGAATTAAGAGTGCAATTGGTAATGGGTTTAAATTAAATCACAGAATGTGTTTCGTTTGATACTTTATTTTTAAAATTTATATTTTAAAAAATTTATATTTTTAAATCATAAGCAAAAGTAGAAAAAATGCAATTTAGGTCCGTTTAGGCTTATCACTTCAAAAGGTGCAGTTTAAAAATAGTGATTTAGAAATGTGCAATTTGAAAGTGTGATAAAAAAAATTATAAAAAAAAAAAAAAAAACCCCTCAATTGAGCATTTGGCAAAATTGTTGTTTGAACTTAAAAATCACAGTTTAGCCATTAAAATCTGCATTTTCTATTTGCAATTTTTTAAAAGCTCAATCTCAAACAATCCATTTTCTGCGATTTGATTTAAAATCTCACTTTTTATCTACAAATTCGCAATGTCAAACAAACACACCCTTAAATGCCAAACTATGATATTGCTTGTTGGAAATATTTAAAACAGTTTTTGATACGGTGTGAACTGCACATTCTTTAGGGCTTTCTTGATGTGCAATATGTCGTTGTGCACTCCAAAATTTCTACAAAAGAATAAGAGTTTCAAAAGATCCGCTAGCCACTATGCCATGACACTCTAATGCCTAAGTTGTTACGTGGAGATTGAAGAGCAATACCATACACAAAACTTTACAATTCGATCTGCTTGAGTCTGAGTACTCTTAAGAGTAGGAGATTATTAGATATCTCAAGATGTCTTTGTAGATGTGTAGGGGCCTATTTATAGGCTGAAAATTTGTGGTAGATTTAGATTAGTTCTCCTTATTTGAGTTGATTTTGAAGTCCTGAGAGTTAGGATTAAACTTAATTGGGCTCCTACTCCAATTTAGACTTTGAGTAAGATTTCATGACCCAGATTATTCTAAATAGAGCTTTACTTGGATTATATCTCCTACTATAAATTAATTAATAGCTATGTGGGGGCTATCATTAGCCCTAAGGCCCAAAGTTTGATGAGCTTATAGTGTAAAAATATTCTCAACATTGCTAAATATGTAGCTGCATTTTTGAATCGTACCTTTTAAAATTACAAACCTGAACCGATCCTAAAACATTTGTTTGAGTCTTCTTGGCCAAAAATTCTATGAGGTGTTCCCTTTTTCTTTTTTTTTTTTTTGGTCCCTGAGAGTTGAGAGGAGACTGGCGAATGGCGATTACAATAATTGAGAGGAAATGATAACACCTAAGCAGGTATATATGGGCATTTAATATGTGAAAAAACTTTTGTGCCCAAGTTTTTAATTTGATAATTAATTAGAAAGATATCAACATCATGATTCGATAGACAAATGATCGAGAGGTTAAATAATTGGGGGAGAAAGGTAATCCAACTTTATCATCCATATCTAGGATATCTGATTTGGGATAATTTGGCAAAATTGCATTATTAACGTATCAAAAAGTCTTATGCAACAAAATCATTGGATTTGCATATAAGGACAGCTGTCATATATCGTTAATTAGAACATGTTTTAATTTATTTTCATATCTGTCAGGTTTCTTAATCTCTTAGTCTTGGTTTCAAACAAAAAATCTCTTAATCTTGCCTTTTATACATGTTACAGGAGATGGAGGAAAAAAAATAACAAAAACAATTAGCTAATTTTTTAAAACACGTGAAACATCTCAAGAGGTAACGTGGCTTCACCGGTAGGAGCGGCAATTTGAGTTCGTAGAAATTGGGTTGTGTCGATGCATAGATATAAAACTAGATAAGTCAATTTTAGTTCCAACCATTTTGTTAAGAATAGTACTCTACTTTAACTTGAAGTTTTTTTTATTTTTTTGAAAAAAAAAAAAGAAAAGGCTTTTTAGTTTTAAAAGCACTAGTTTTCAACCCAATTCCAAACATGCTCTAGTATGATAAAGCTTTTTCCACAATTTTAAGGAACTAAGAACTACATTTTCTTATTTATTGAAGAGACATTTTATTGAAAATGAAATGCAATACGGCTTCATTTTGGGCAACTCTCCTCAAGTGCATTATGTTTTAGGAAAATGGAAAAGAAATAAATATATATACTTTTCACAAAATAAATAAATGAATGACTAAAATTTTATAAATGTGGAGCCTTTTTTATTTTTTATTTTATCAAAACATGCATACTAAAGAGTCTAATCACTTATATTTGCAAATCCGAGACATTATTTGCATAGAGCCTACAATTAATGGTTTATCTGATTTGCAGTTAACTCATGTGAAATCAAAATGAATTTAGAGATTCTTGAGATAAGGGAATTCTAGGTGCTCTCCTGGTGTTCCTCTAGTGTTTTTCTCGTCCTAAGTGGATATTATTTTTTAAAAACAAAATGAGAGAAATAAGGTTTTTTTTTTTTTTTTTTTGCTTTTTTAGAAAATAATATACATCGAAGATTAGGAAGTCAGTAGGAGAACACAAAGAGAGCACCTGAATGTCAAAAAAAATAATTTAGTTCCTAAAGTCAAATTTTGTCCATTTACTTAACAGATTCTGATAGTGGAAAACGTAAGAATCAATAAAATTATGATATGTGTCATATTTAAGTCAATGTCATACTAACAGAATTTGTTTATATGAATTAAATTGTATTTTTGGCATGAGCAATATTACAAGTCCCTCTTATGTCCATTTTATGTCCCTCCAAAAATGATGTAACTCTTAAAATCACTATTAGACTTGTGATTGATCATTATTGGATTTTAATCAAATAGTAAATTTGAAAGTCACCTCATTTTTTGAGAGATACAAGATAGCAACAAGAAAAATTTCTAGAATGACTCTTTGGCATACTTCATAGACATTTGAATTCATTTTGATACCTCAGAAAGTTAATTCTAAATCAGACAAATCACATTAACTAATTTTGCATTTTTCTTGTATTCTTTAATCTTTCCTTTTGAGTCAGCATGATGATCTAATAGAAAGTGTTGATTTTGGGGCACTAAGCACCGAGTAATCCTCAATGGGTTAATTGAAAGCATATTTGTAATCCACAAACGCGGTAGATGTTATTCTAATCTCATATCATTATTATGATCATATGATTTGATATTGCTTTTCTTTTTCTTTTTCTTTTTCTTTCTCTTTTTCTTTTTTCTTTTTTCTTTTTTCTCTCTTCGTAAACAGTAGTCTAAAGATTCGATATTGCATTTTGCGAGTTGGGTGTTGCCTTTCAGTATAGTTATTTGTTCGAATAATGTTAGAAGTTTCTCTTATATCCTTCGTATATCAATCTAAGAATGATATGGCATCTAAAATCATCATTGAGCTTGTAATCGATCATTATTGAATTTTGATCAACAAATGATTTTAATAGCTAGCTCATTCTTGGAATGAGACAATTAGATGATTTTTAGAATTACTCTATTTATACATCTTCATTAATTCTGAACATTTGGTGTACACTGAATTATAACAAACACTTATTTACAATACAATAAAGTCCGAAAAAGCTATGAAGTTTTATTGCATTTTGCATAAAACGAAACAAAATCAGAACACTCTTAGAATTTCTATTCTAACAATGAGAGAAACAAGAATTCAAAAACCACCGAAGGATTTTGAGAGTAATAGAAGAAAATAAAATATCAATGTTTTAAAAACTATGCTGAAGTGAGTTATATTGTGTCAATTTAGCAATTTTAATATATGTTTATTATCATAACATATAATATCAAAAATAACTATTCAACCATTATTAAAATCTGACCATTCAATATTAATATACACTTAATCTTGACAGTTAGATTAAATTTGTAATTAATCGTTTGATTAATTATAATCATTAAATCATAATTATTAGTAAAGATTACTTAATTTTAATAGCTAGCTAGCTAGTTGAAACGTAATTTAATCTTACGCTTAACTTTACTAACGGTCAAGTAAATTGAACTATTAAATTTACCTTAGAAGCATCATACGATCCAAACCGGATCATATGATTATAACCATCCAAAAATTAACATTCATAATCTAATCGCTTTGAACTCCGATGTTGATTGCGCTATCAAGTGCCAAGTACACCACTAGCATCGTATATAACCCACTGTCCTTCACTAAAATATTGCTTTAAAACAATATTTTGATATGAGATGTCCATTCTTTTTTATCTTTTCCATTTTGTACTCTTCTCTTCTAATCTAAGACTCTTTAAATTACATTTTATTTTAAAATAATTCCAAATCATAAACATAGGTATAATTATATTGATTTTAAAAACTTTTGAACTTCTATGAGATGGGATTGAAAGAACTCCATGGCTGTGAGCATAGTGGAGTAAGTGGAGCCCAACGCAATCTTTAGTCAAGTAGTGCTATACACCACACCGGCATAAGTGAACAGTATTTACGCGTGTGAACAGTATACACGGTTTTAAAAGAATATCTTTTCGTTTTTAAATCCCGGATAACGCATTACCCCGCATGGTGTAAGTATTGTTCAACACGTCAATGTGACGTATATCACTACTCATCTTTACTCCACTCTTAGAAGCCGAGAAATGAAACCTCTCTATTTCTTTTTAAGGTAAAGAGATGGAATAAAATTGTCCCAATTTATAAATGTCTTACTTTTCCAACGTCTCTTAGATTAGGTTGAAAGATTCATTAACCTAAAAAGAAAAAGGAAATTTTAAAATTAAATAAATAAATAAAAAGAGCAACCCCATTGGCCATTAATAGGTTTCAAAGCTCATGTCAAAAAAAAAAAATAGGTTTCAAAGCTTTTGGTAATTTAGGTCTTTGTCTCTTGCACACATATCCAGACATACACAGAGACAGAAATAGAAAAAGTGGGAAACCTAGTCATCGGATACAGCGTTTGACGTGAGACAAGGGGAGCAGGTAAAAATTGCTCAGTGAAGAAAGCCATCCAAGTTGCTGGAATCTTGGAAGGGAGAACCTTGGAACCCTGGACTAGGAGGATCCCCTACAAAATGAAAATGTCTGTTTAAAACATGCAATTTGAAAATAAGCATGAAATTTCAACTCATTAAGATTATATTATTTTAATTAGGACTAGATTATTTAAAATTAGTATTTTGGAATTAATTATGAGTTCTTATCGATGGTACTCTATTTAAAGGTTATCTTGTTGTTAATAAAATAACCATAGAAAATATATTAGTGGTATTCTCCCACCCGTGTGAAATTTTGTGGTCTCGATCTCCTACTCGAAATAATCTACTATGGTCTCCTCTCCTACCTGAAAGAAGCTATACTTATCTCACTCGAATAACCCCTCGACCATGTCTGTAATTGTATTTATTCACGTATGATAAAACTGCAGCCTTGCCTAAAAAATTGTGTATTTTTTAAAAAATGCATTCATTTGTCTGCAACTTGAAAACATTGTTTTTTTCTTCACATTTTCAAACCGCATGTTTTTTTAAAATAAATAAATAAAGAATAAAGGCATAATAGCTTTCCTTTACTACCACTAAGATGGAGTAGGATTCTCTCCATTTCATTTGAATCGGAGAGGATCGTATTCCAAGCTAAAACTATAGTGATCTATTAATGTGGGCAATAAGTTAATAACTATGAGAGAATCTTTAGGTTTGAACAGATGACAGATCATCTCATACTCGGCCATATAAATTCATAGCAATTCTTTCACATTTGCTTTTCAGAAACTCCTCGAGACGCAGATTTGACATTGGAATGTGCCTAATGGGCCCAATGGATTTTGTATGGGACCCTCCAATTAATTAGGTCAAAGGTTCGACAATGTGGGGTTTGGAGGTTAGGATTTTAGGTTGGGCTGACAGTGGGAAGTGTTAGAGCATGTACTATTGTTTGACTGTTGGTCATAGTGGACACGTGAAATGGGCTGGGCTTAGTTCATTTAGCTCTACGAGAATGTTCTGTTTTTTTACCTAGTGTTTTTTTATGACTTTTTTTTTTTTGTTAAATACCTTTCTTATACCGGTAACTTACACCAAAATTAATAGTCGCATGGGTTTTCAAAAAGAAAATGTTAGGGGTTCTTCTCGTAGGTTCTCCAAGTCTTACGAAAAACATGATTTAAGAAAAAATAAAATTGTAGTGGTCTCCACCACCGGTTTTTTTAGGCATTAGCATCAAATTTGAGGCATTAACACCAAATTTGTGAGGCATTAGCACCAAAATTGAGGCATCAACATCAAATTTAGGATGATTAAATCCATTTTGAGTGATATCATTCCTAAAGGGTTAACCTCTCACCCTTAAGTTTTAGTTTTGAATTAAAAAACAAGTTTTAAAGCATTAGAACCTAACTATTAACTCATAAAAATTAATCGATTGGTAAAAAAACGGTACTACAATTTTAATTTTTCTTAAATCATGTTCTACGTAAGACTAAGAGAACGCCAGGAGAACACTACGAGGATAACCCTTAACAAACCCCTTTCAAAAATGTCATAAAAAGTACTTGATACATTCATCAAGATTTTATTAAGTTTTTTAATGAAGCGCCATGCCATCCTTACATGTGATTTTAAGGTGCCACGTGGCGCGATATTTGAATTTTTGGTGTCACATCATATTTAAAGCAAAAAATTTAAAAAAAAAAAGAAAAAAAAATGAGAGCTAGGTAGCTGAACCACCACATAAGGGGTGGCTAGCCATCTCATTTGGCCTTGAGGTAGTTTGGCCAACCCCAAGGGGCCGAACCACCCTCAAGGGCCATGGAGGGTGATTCGGCCACCTTCAAACAGTCCAAGTGGGTTTATTTGCTTACTACAAGTACCATTTGTGATATTTTTTAAAACTTAAATAGCTATTTGATTTTTGTGCAAACCACATATATTTGAAAGGTATTTAACCATTTTTATATTTTTTTTACAAAGTCCATATACTCCCTTCTCAAATTATTATTCAATTAACAATGTGATGTAGATTAGGATGACCTATCTTATCTTTTAATCTTTTATTTAAATTAGGTTTCTTTATTAGTCTTTTATAGCTTACTTTTCCTTCTAGTACGCGGTTTTAGATTACTTTTCCTTCTAGGATGTGTAATCCTAGTTTATGTTAACCTCTTTTATGTTTTTAGCCTCTAAGCCTATAAATCTGAGGCTTAGACCCTTTGGAAAAACAGTTTATTATTATTATTGGTTTTGTTTAATAAGAATACTCGAGTTGAGTTTCTTGGTTCTTTTCTTCGTGCTTAGATAGCATCTCTGCTTAGAGAAGATTTCTTTGATTTTGTGATAGTCTCACAATCTTAGGAATATGCTTTCTTGATTATTTACATTCTAACCTGCATCGGGTATCGAGCCTGGTCTCTTTCCATGGCGCCACCACAAGGGAAGGGGTAACCACTTTACACAATTGGAGGATGTGAATGATCGCGAAGAACCAGTTAGAGAAGAATCACGCAACCTATCAAGCACACTCGTAAGCACAATTTGCAGCTTGAGGGAACAAATTGCAGCCCTCAAAACTATTGTCCATCGGGAGTGGTCAAGAGACGTCGCATATACCCTCACCGCACGACTCGGAGGAGGAAGACGCATATGTGGAGGATGAAGACGGAAATCCTTTTGCAGAGCGCAGAGTGCATAGGCATCAACCCCTTGTACAAGCTCGCCAATCGGTGGAATCCGGTTTCAAACTCGATATAGGAATTTCAAGGTTGCTTTCAACCTAAAGAGTTCCTTGTAACAGAAAAATAGAAAAATCAACAAAAAGAAGGTGCCTAGAGAGTCAGCGGAAATTAGGAGTCAATCGGTTATGGAGAAGGAAGATAGATTTATTGAGAAAAATTGCTTGGTAAATTGGGCCTCTCCACCAATCTATGACACCTATTCCAACGAATAGGTGAGTTCTATACGTCAAGTTGATTTCCTTGGAGTAGATGCTATCTTGTCAAAAACTTTCAATCAAATTTGTGATAAGATCTATGGAGCGGAAACAACTTTTCTATCAAAGAGTGAAGGGGTCTTTGTGAATTCCTTGGGAATTCTCATGGCTTATAGGAAGGGTGAAACACAAGAAAAGCACGACAAGTCCACATGGCAAAGTGGTGTGTGGGGATTTCACAACAACCATCAAGATACTCCACTAATGAAGATCACTATGATTATTATGGGGCGTGGCCTTGCTGTAAAGTTGAGAAGAGACGATTGGAATGAGTTGACCGGACATCCAAAAGACCGTGGAAGAGACCGGCCGAATTCGAGGACGAATTCTCTCCAACCTGGGGAGGATGATGTAGATTAGGATGACCTATCTTATCTTTTAGTCTTTTATTTAAATTAGGTTTCTTTATTAGTCTTTTAATTGTTTTAGCTTACTTTTCCTTCTAGTACGCGGTTTTAGATTACTTTTCCTTTTAGGATGTGTAATCCTAGTTTATCTTAGATTACTTTTCCTTCTAGGATGTGTAATCCTAGTTTATGTTAACCTCTTTTATGTTTTAGCCTCTAAGCCTATAAATATGAGACTTAAACCCTTTGGAAAAAGCATTTATTATTATTATTGGTTTTGTTTAATAAGAATACTCAGAGTTGAGTTTCTTGGTTCCTTTTCCTTCAGGCTTAGATAGCATTTACTGCTTAGAGAAGATTTCTTTGATTTTGTGATAGTCTCACAATCTTAGGAATATTTATCCCTTCTGTTTATTGTTTTCTTGATTATTTACATTCTAACCCTGCATCACAATGTCTCCAAAAACTTTCAACTGTGATAATGTCTCTTCTAATAACAAAAATATCCTTCAAATAAAAATGAAAAATTCAATAAAAATAGTGTTTAAAAAAAACCTGGAATTTAAAATTTTTTTTTTTTTTTTCTTAAATTAGATTACGTATTTTTTTATCTTATTAGACAAAATTGAAGGTATTTTTGTCTTTTTCTAGCCTTAGGACATTGTCAATTTTTTGATAGTTTAATAAAAATATTATCGCAATTAAAAATTTTGAAGGACATAATCAATTAGGTGGTTATTTAAAGAGACATGTGTATTTTTTTCTTCTTCTTCTTTTATTTTCTTTTCTACCGGTTTCTGCGGTGCTCATAAGAAAAGAGACGGTACGTGTGGATTGTGTAACGTTTTCTTACCTTCTACACGATGTCGTTTTGATTAGAAATTCTAGAATTTAATCTAGACCTATGACCTATCAACTTTAATATTGTGGCCCCCCTTTTACTTAATTTGGATAAGTTTTTGGACGTATCTTTCATACGTGTAGGCGTAGCATTTAAGCAGACGAATATTCCATTAATGCATTTCTTTCATGTATTTGGAGGACGGAGAGTAAGCATGTTCTTCTAAATTTTTGGCCAGTGGAAAATTTCAATTTAGTAGTAATTAATTGAGTTGAATTTCCACTAATTAACCACCTTTATTCAGCAAATAAATAGATATATAAGTAAATAACCACAAAACCATTAACCTTTTGCACACTAACACAAAGAAAATCGACTCAACTTAATCGCTTTTTTCATATTATCATAGTCACGCTTAATATTATTATGATAATCTCGCAACGGGCAATTTTTACGGTGTACGCCCCTCCTGTGCAATTTCAGTAATCACGTGTTATCATTGTCACGCTTATTGTCTTCTTCTCATATGGTTTTAATTAAAACAAAACAAAATACTAAATAAGGAAACATAAGCCCTTCTACTTGGAGTACTTGATGTATCCGACAGAAGTATTGACAGCTTTGATAAGAGTCGCAAGCAGCGGCGGCGCAAGCAAGCACTTGGAAGTATCTTCCTTGTAAATGAAACCTGCACACTTACAGTCTTTATCACACTTCTCCCTGCACTTCCCAATCTTCACCGGACCCTCACCGTCATCCAAATACGGGTTCAAGAAATGCTCCACCCCCACAATCTTATAGTAATCTGCCTTCGCTCCGGTGGCGCCGCCGCTCTTACACGGCGCCAACTTCGGCGGCGCGCAGCTCTCGCTCCAACCCAGAAGACCTTTCGGGCTCGGGCACGCCACGCACATCCGCTTGTCACATAATCCATATGCCCCGCACTTCGCCGGCAGCGCGCATTCTCTGATGAAATATCCCGAAAAGAACGCGAAGCTCTCTTCCCATCGCAAGTAACTTACTTTGTCGTAGTAAGTCATGGCCTTGAGATTTCCGTCGGAGCCGAGCCTCAGGAATGAATACGTGGCATTGTAATTTAGCTTGTTCAGGTTGAGTTGCTGTCCATTGCCGATCGGACGTACTTGTAGGATGCGGCGGCGGCGGCTTTGGCGGCGGAGCATTAGTACTGTCTTGGTTTACGGTAAGGACGAGCTCGTAAGCGGTGGCGTTGTCATTCTCCGGCACTGCATCAAAAGTCACCGTGCTGCCCAAGTCTCTGTCCGGCCAGCCGCCATACGTAAGAAGCTGACTGGAGCTGTTTAGTTTCATGGTGAAACCTTTGCGGTCAAGAACAATGCTGTACGGGCCGTCGGAGGGGTCCACGTCAGATGTACGGCTAACAAGCTTGCTCCGGCCGTTGATTCTCACGGACTGGCCAACGAGAAGAGTGTCAGTAGGTTGATCAAAACTTTGCCACACGAATCTTCCGTTCTTGTCGTGAAGCACCAAGTTTCCGTTGGGGAGTAGCTTGATGCCCGTGACGCCCTTATTGGCGGTGTTCGTTTGCCACGCCACGCGCGCGTCTGCGTCGGCGAGAACCAAGTTTCCGTCCCTCCCGAAAGAGAGGGTGGCGTTTTCGCGAACGGGGCGGTGGCGGTTGGCATCCCACACCCACCTCATGAGGCTTTCGTCGTTGGGGATTCCGGCTCGGATGGCGAAGATGTAGGCGTCGGGGGTGGTGTTGTAGAAGCAAAGGCGGAAGGGGAAGGTGTAGAATGTATAAACATCATTTCGGATGACGCGGTAGGATGCGTCGTATTCGATAATACGGTCTCCGAATTCGCCTTGGTTTATGAATTTGAAGGTCTGGCTTGCAGGGACTTGTGCTTCAGCGGCTATGGCGATGAAGCCAGCAAGGAGAAGGAAGGGAAGGCAAATGGAAGAAAGTGCTGGAGGCATTTTAGAGATTTTCTTTGTCTGTTTTTTGTTTGAGAGGATGTTTCACTGTGAAGGGTAATATATAAGGGTGTATCGTGTGCATGTGTTGAAAGTCAAGAAGGGAGGCCTCTGTATTCTTCTGTCAATGAGTCATTATGCGGCAATAAATTGCGAGGTTCTTCAATCGGTGGACTGGAATTCTCCTATCTTGCAATTTGCTAGAAAAGTAGATGCATTTAAAATAAAATAATTAATAGTATTCATTTTATTGTCAAAATTTAAAAAATGTGCTATTTTTTAAAAAATTTATATAATGTATTATTATTTTTTTTATTTTACACAAGAGAAAAATTTAAATTAGTTATTTTTATTTTATTAAACATAATTTTAATTGATTGAGTTACCCTACATTTTCATTATACGCTATAAATTTATATAATTATTTAACCTTGTCAAAAACAGTATGAGTTAGGATGTTGATTTGAAAATCTATGTGCTTTTGTTAAATGTGAATGGTATTTTTTTTTTCTTTTTTTTTAAAAAAGTGATTGAAAATCATGTGTGACAATAATATTCGATCTTAAGAGTACCGAAATATAATTATTTAACCTTGTCAAAAACAGTACGAGTTAGGATGTTGTTTCGAAAATCTATGTGCTTTTGTCAAATGTGAATGGTATTTTATTTTTTTTCCTTTAAAAAAAAAAAAAAAAAAAGTGATTGAAAATCATGTGTGACAATAATATTCGATCTTAAAATTAAGTACCGAGATCGTCAAACGTGGAACATTCATTTGCTTTCAGTCTGTTACCAATAAAAGAGGTAAGCTAGTTCAATTAACTGTATACACAATTGCATGGTTTTCTGCTGATTCATTAATTCCTTAAGAATTATTAAAAATATATTGTGTGAACATATAAAACATACATTATGATTAGACAAATTCTTGGTAATTATATTTGTTGATGCACAGTTTTTCGACTGGTCATGTGGCACGCTTGTTGGATCCCTGGTTCAAGTGCTCCAAGGGAATTTGCCTGCACAATGAAGAAGACAGTAGGATCGAAGAGATCGGGGGTGAGCCGATGGGGCCACTCCGATGCCTAAGTCAGTATTTTCTTGAGAGTAATAAGAAAACAACAAAAGCGTAAAGAGTGCTAGAGTTGCCTTACCTGAATGTGTGGTATAGGCTTATATTATATAGGCATGGAGTGGTAATTCCCTAACCAATGACTGACTCTTCCCTGATTTGCTGCGAGGCAGTCTGTTATCGAAGGATTTGAGTAGTTATCCGTCCCTTGATCTTTGGGGATCAAGAGAGGATTTGATTGTTGGCATTTTAAATTTTGAATTCTTGTAGATGTAGTGTCTAACTTCGTATTTTCCGGTGTTCAATATTTGAATTTGATGGATAAGATCACATCGCACATTTATTCTATTGGATTCAAATTCCGATCCCTAGCTTTCAGGGCTTTGGATGCATGGGCCTCGGATTCGGAGGTCTCAGGCTCGATGGCCTCTGATGTCTCGGACACGATCAGCCTCGAACACTTTGAATCTGAGGATTTGGTCTCGGATGTCCGAGGCCTGAGAAGGGGTCTCGGATGTTCGAGGCCTAAGAAGGGGTCTCGGACTGAGAAGGGGTCTCAGATGCTCGAGATCTGAGAAGGGGTCTCGGATGCTCGAGGTCTGAGGCGTTCGCTGGGTCTGGCTCCAGTGGGTTTCGACTTGGCCCACTGTACTATCAGGCCTATACTAGGGGGTTGGTCCATGGCCTAACAATTACCCCCCAATTTCTTTGTCTGAAGGACTATGGAAATTCCAGTGTCTCAGAAAAAAGGACCAACCACTCGAGGCATATTCTAACTCCGTCGTCCTGATGGCTCTTGAGTCACTATGAAATTCAAGGTCTGGTCGAAAGGATAAGTCTTGCCGGAACAAGATGGGAAACGATTGGAGGAAAACAGTCTGGGCGGGAAAATTTTTGAAAATTCCCGCCTAAATCGTTTGAGACGATTGGGTTGCTCGAGGAAACATCGGACATTTAATGCAACGACTCAGTTTTCGAGGATATGCCGCGTGTTGATCTCGAAGTGGCCGTTCGAGCGGCTGTCGGTTGTCAGTCATTATGACTGGTCAGTTATCGAGAAACCGTAGCGTTTTTCCAGGGATTCGAGGTACGCCTCTTCACTGACCTTTTTTAAACCACGCCGACGCCTCATCTTCTCTACTTTCCTTATAAAAGTCGTATTCCTAAGTCTTTCAGCTTTATTCTCTCTTTTCCGCGAGCTCCTGCGTCCTTTCTGTTCTCGTTTCACTTGTTTCCTTCTTTTATGATTAATACTTCTAAAAAAAAGAGAAAATGCCAAGAGGTGGTGAGGATTCTGATGGGCTCGGTGATGCCCACCCTGCTACGTGGGAGAGTAAGCTGACCCGGGTTGATGAACGTCGGGTTCGAAGGGAATGCTTCATCCCACCTTTCGTTTCATTAAGATTCGATGAAAAGAAGGTGGGCGCCATCGTGCGTTCGGACCGTCATGAGGTCTGTGTGTACGAGGCAATGTTTCGAGCAGGTCTCCGTCTTCCTTTCCTCCCAATGGTGTGAGAATTACTCAATTACCTGGACTTGGCACCCCACCAGCTTGCGCCAAATGCGTGGAGGTATCTCTTTGGTTGCATGGTGCTGTGGCCATTTGCTCTGGGTAAGGAGCACCAACTAACTGTGAAAGAGTTTTTATTCTTACATCGACTTCACAAGAATCCCGGGAGTTCTGAAGTGTATAACATTCAGACCCGACGAGGCAAATTGACAAACCTCGAGCCTAAATACTCCAGCAACCGAGGGTGGAAGAGTAAATACTTCTTTGCCTCGAGGCAGTGGGAGTTTGCCCCTTCGGAGAGGGCCTCGGAGATCAGGGTTCCTCGGGAAGTAAAGATGCTTTCCGAGAAGGGTTCTCAAGTGCCTCAACTGACGCCAAATGAACAGGCTTAGGTGAATGAGGTCCTCTAGTGGGCACAAAAGCACAAGTCGTGCCTAAGCTTCACCATGCTTGGCACGATGCCGAGACTGATGGAAATGGTCTATGCGCCCGCTGGTCACGTGGCGGTTACGTTGAGGGATGAGCTCCTCCGAAGACCTGCCAATTCGAGCCCTCCAGCGGTGAATACTCGGAGTGCTACCCCTCAAAAGGGCAAAGCCCAGGACGCTGGCAAGGGCAAGGCCGTGGCGGTCGACAAGGGCAAGGGTATACTGGTTGAGCCCGAGAAGGTTGTATACCCCATTCAGACGGGTGGGGTCTTTAGAATTCGGGAGCCGAGGGCTCCTGCTAAACCGGTCCTTCCAATTGTGCCACCGATTGTGAAGAGTCCGGTGGTACCGAGACGGAAGGTCGGGTCTCCTCCGAGGGCGGTCAGGGCGCTAGTGCTGACAGACGAGGAGGATGAGTTAGAAGTCAAGGAACCTGCTATGGCTACCCTCGCGCCAACCCCCTTGTTAGGGCCTCTGCCGAGGAGTCCGATATCCAGGTGGTCGAGGCTCCTGTCATAAAAAGAAGGAAGCTAACAAAGGAGACTGAGCCAACAGTCCCAATGGTCGAGCCCGTCGCGCCTCTGATTAGGACTGCTGTCCCACCTATCCAAACGGCCAATGTGGCCGGCTTTTTAGCTGCTCGAAGGAGTCAAGCGCCTCCCCCTTCTGTGCCTCAAGCGGAAGAGGTTGCTGCATTCCTAGCTAATGAGCCAGTCTTGGCGGTCCCAATGAATGTTGTGGGGCATGGGCCCTTACAAGCACCAGAGGGACCCATCCCTTCGATGTTAGACCACCCATTGGGCTCGAACATTCAGCATATCCTAGAGGGCATCGAGACGGAATCTGAGGATTCCGTTGGGATGCGGATGACAACTTGGGACCGTCCACCGCGGCTGCTATGCCGACTCCCCAACAACCCTTGTCTCCTATTCCAGAACAGGGGGCCTCTTCTTGAGCCCCGACTCCAAAGAGGCCTCGGAGTCCAACTCTTAATGAGGGTGAGAGGGCCTCTGTTTCAAAGAGGCCTCGAGCTTTCGAGATGCCCGAGTCTTCCGAGAGCACCGCGGAGGTTCGGCCAGAAGGGGCCGACTGGTCGTTCAGGGGAAAATTGGCAAAGATTGGAGGAGATTTAAAGAGAAATCCTTTCAAATCCGTGGTCGACTTGGTTGATCACGAGAACCTTCATCTAACAAATCGAGACGTCTCGGCCCGAGGCATGGCGGAGGAAATGTTAACCCTGCAACTCCTGGTAAGTGCTTCATCGCTTTGACTAGTAGTCCTACAATGTATGCTTTGATCTAACACCGTTTTCTTTATTTGTAGGCCTTCCTCAGATCAACCATCCTGTACTGTCACTTTAGGAAAGTCTCGGTCACCGACAATGGGGCAGAGGTCTTGAGGAAGAAGCTGTCAGAGGCGGAAGAGGAAAACGCCAGACTCAGAGCGGTGGTCGCCAAGCATGAAGATGATCTCCGAGTCCTGGGGGAGCACTTGGCGGTAATGGAGTGCGAAGCTTCCAATGCTACCATGGCCAGAGATCGAGCCAAGGCAGAGCTCGCAGCGATATCCAAGGAATTCGAGGGCATGCGAGTCTGGCAATCAGCTCTACAAGAAAGCCATGCAGCTCTGCAGGCTGAGCATGCAGAACTTCAAAAGGAACACTCCATTCTCGGGGAGGAGTTGAGACAGCTTGATGAGAAGCATACCGAGGCTCTTGAACAGCTGCAAGAGAGCCGGGCCTTGGTCGAGAAGGTCTCGGAGGGAAAACTTGTCGTCGAGGAGAGGTACAAGCACTTCTGTGACAAGCACAGGAAGTCAGCAGCCGAGCTGAGGGAGGCCCAAGCAACGACGGCCAACTACCTACGCCAGCTATCCTTTGCGTCGAGGGTAAGAGACGCGGCCTGGGCCGATGGGATCCATCTCGGATTCGAGACGTTCAGAGCTTGGTGGAGGGACCCAGCGTAGAGAGTGGACCTTAACTCGGTGAATATTGAAGACATCCCTTGCACCACCGAGGCCATTCGTCGTCTGGTCTCCTTGGGACGGGAGGAGATGCCAGATGCCGCAGGGATAGCTGAGTTTGACTATCATCCACCTGCCCCCGAACCCGAGGCTGCTGAGGAAGGTGGGGAAGCTGAAGAGGCATCTGAAGGTGCCCAAGCTACTCCGGCCCCATAAGACCCCCTGTCACCCAAAGGGGTAAGTAGATAATACTTGTACTATTACTCGTTCATTTATTTATTTATTCAATAATACAATTGTACATACTGTGTAAACATACTATTCATTAATACAACAGCTTAGTTTTGATCAGTATTACTGAGAAATTCCATTTCCTTCCTGAAGGTTAAATGTTGGTTTCGAGAGCGTCTCGGACTTCTTAGTTTTGAAGGCCCTGGCCACTTAGGCTTCGTAGTTCTCGGTCATGAGTCTCGGGTGCCTCGGACTTGTGTCTCGGATATTCCAAGTTCGTGTCCGTGGTTTCCCGATTCTCGTTTTGCTTGAGTGTCGGTTTTTGGATTAGTCTGCCTGGTGAAGACCGGGTGGAGAGCCGATCCAACCAACTATTTAGTGTATATTCCTATTAAGTGTTAGGTCTCGGTATCCGAACCAGTGAAGACCATGCCTCGGATCAATTCCCTAATAATATCTTGTGTTAGGTCTCGGTATCCGAGATGATGAAAAACAGGCCTCGGATCGATTCCCTAACAATATCTTGTGTTAAGTCTCGGTATTCGAGACGGTGAAAACCATGCCCCGAATCGATTCCTTAACAATTTCTTGTGTTAGGTCTCGGTATCCAAGACAGTGAAACAATGCCTCGGATTGATTCCCTAACAATATCTTGTGTTAGGTCTCGGAATTCGAGACGATGAAAACCATGCCTCGGATCGATTCCCTAACAATTTCTTGTGTTAGGTCTGTATCCATTCGGATCGATTAATATCTTGTGTATCTCGAGACCAATTGAAAACCATGCCTCGGATCGATTCCCTAACAATATCTTGTGTTAGGTCTCGGTATCCGAGACGGTGAAAACCATGCCTCGGCTCGATTCCCTAACAATTTCTTGTGTTAGGTCTCGGTATCCGAGACGGTGAAAACCATGCCTCGGATCGATTCCCTAACAATTTCTTGTTTAAGGGCTAGGTCTCGAACAAATAGAGACCTCCATACCGTCTAATTCTTATTATTTGTTTCGATTAATTCCAAAAGCTTATGAAAATAACTCCGAGGAATTCTTTATTGAGTCAATTCATGCTGAAATAAAATAATCAAAACATAAGAATAGTTAAGGATCGGAATTACATCATCTTAAAAGAAATATCTCCTAAGATGTTCTGCGTTCCATGGCCTTGGAAGGATCTTCCTCGTGAGATCTTCCAGATAATATGCTCCTGGCCTCTGGCATCTGACCACCTTGTAGGGACCTTCCCAGCTTGGAGCTAGCTTTCCTTCTGTTGGATCTTTGGTGGCGAGAGTGACTTTACGCAAAACCAAGTCTCCGACTTCAAATTTCCGAGGCTTTATTTTTTTGTTAAAGTATCTTGCTATCCTCTCCTGGTAAGCTGACATGGTGATCTGGCGTGGTCGCGCTTTTCCTGTAGCAAGTCCAAGTGAAGCTTGAGTCCTTCATCGTTGGTCTCGGCTTTGTACGATTTCACCCTGGGGCTTTCCGACCCCAGCTCTGCTGGAATAATTGCTTCAGTTTCGAATGCTAGAGCGTAAGGGTTTCTTCCCTAGGAGTCCTCCTCGTAGTTCGGTATGCCCAAAGAACCTCTGGGAGATTGTCTGCCCAATCTCCTTTCCTGTCGCCCAACTTCTTTTTCAAAATTTTGAAAATGGTCTTGTTAGTGGCTTCTACTTGTCCATTCGCCTAAGGATGTCCTGGAGATGAGAAATAATTCCTTATGTGGAGCTCGTTGCACCATTTTCGGAATGGTTCGTAGTCAAATTGTTTTCCATTGTCAGTGATAAATGCGTGCGGTACACCGTAGCGGCAGACTACATTCTTCCATAGGAATCGCTCAATGCTCTTAGCCGTTATGTTCACTAGAGGTTCGACTTCCACCCATTTAGTGAAGTAGTCCACAGCGACCACCGCAAATCAAACACCCCCCTTTCCTCGAGGCAATGGTCCCACTATGTATACCCCCCATTGTGAGAAGGGCCAAGGAGAAGAAACTGAACTCAACTCTTCGGGGGGTTGTTTGGTGACGTTGGTAAATCTTTGACACTTGTCACAATTCCGAACTATTAGCGTTGAATCTTTGCTCATATTAGGCCAATAAAAACCTGCTCTTACTGCCTTGTGAACTAGCACTCTCGCTCCTGAATGGTTTCGGCATATTCCCACGTGAATTTCTCGGAGGATATAGTTTCCTTCCTCGCGAGAGACGCACTTTAGGAGGGGTAATGTGAACCCTCTCTTGTATAACGTTTCGTTCACCATGGTAAACCTCCCCACCTTCATCCTTAACTGTATTGCTGATTTCTTCTCGGACGGTACTGTGCCTTTCTACAGGTAGTCGATAATCTCCTTCCTCCAGTCCGAGACCTCCTCGACTGATGTTACAGCCAAGGCCTTGTCGAAAATCGAGGAGTGTCTTATACTCCGTATGTTTTCTTGGTTTTTATCGATTCCCATGTTCTCGGACGAGGCTATCCGGGCCAGATGATCTACCTTCTCATTATCTACTCGGGGAATCTTTGTGATGCTAAACTTCTTAAAAGAAGCTTTCATGGTTTGTACCTTTGTGAGGTATTTTCTCATCCTTTCTCCCTTCGCTTCAAACTCCCCTCAGATGTGTCCTATGATGACCTGAGAGTCACTTCGAATTTCTATGGACTTTGCTCCCAGTTCGAGGGCTAGTCCGAGACCCGCTATCACAGCTTCGTACTCTGCGTCATTGTTGGTGGTTTTGAATTCTAGTCGGAAGGAACCGTTCAATTCTTCTCCCTCCGGGGTAACGAGTACTATTCCAGCTCCTCCATTTTTTTTAGTTGAAGAACCATCAACGTAGATGACCCAATCTCGTTCTATTTTTGGTTCTTCGATTTCGGGCACATTTGTAAACTCAGCCAAAAAATCTGCAAGAGCCTGCCCTTTGATAGCATTCCTGGGAACAAACTCTAGGTCGAATTGTCCCAGTTCTATGGCCTAGTTTACTAACCTTCCTGATAAGTCCAACTTCTACATCACCTTTCTGAGTGGGTATTCCGTGAGTACTCGGATGGTGTGAGCTTGAAAGTATGGCCGTAGTTTTCTCGAAGCCATGACGAGAGCGAATGCCAACTTCTCGATTTGGGGATATCTCTCCTCTGTCCCGTGTAACGACTTGCCCACGAAGTACACAGGCTTGTGTATTCCTTCATCTTCTCGGATCAAAGCTACACTGATTGCCGTGGGGGAAACTGCCAGGTATAGATGCAGTACCTCACCTGGTACAGTTCGGCTTAGCAGATGAGCGCTTGTTAAGTACTTCTTCAACTGGATGAAGGCTTCTTCGCATTCATCAGACCACTCGAAGGCTTTCCTCAGAATTTTGAAGAAAGGGAGGCACTTGTCAGTGGACCGAGAAATGAACCTGTTCAGGACTGCTAACCTTCCAGTCAGCTGTTGAAGCTGTTTCGTTGTTTTCGGGGACTGTATCTCTAATACGGCTCAGATCTTCTCGAGATTGACTTCGATTCCTCTGCTCGAGACCATGTAACCCAAGAACTTCCCCGAGGATACCCCAAACGCGCACTTCGCAGGGTTCAGTTTTATCTTGTAATGCTTTAGCATCTCGAATGCTTCTCGGAGGTCGTGAACATGATCAATCGACTTCGTACTCTTTACTAGCATGTCATCCACGTATACCTCCATGTTCCTTCCAATCTGGGCTTTAAACATCTTGTTCACCAGCCGCTGATACGTAGCTCCTGCATTTTTCAAACTGAAAGGCATGACCTTGTAACAATAAAGGCCTCGATCAGTGATTAACGCAGTCTTCTCCCGATCTTCCAGATGCATGAGAATCTGGTTGTAGCCAGAAAAAGCATCCATGAAACTTAGCAGGTCGTATCCAGAGGTAGAGTCAACCAGTGCATCGATACGGGGGAGAGGAAAGCTGTCTTTGGGATAGGCTTTGTTAAGGTCGGTGAAGTCCACGCACATCCTCCATTTACCATTGGATTTCTTAACTAGGACCACGTTGGCCAACCAGTCGGGGTAGTAGACCTCTTGGATGAACTGCGCCTTTAGTAGCTTCTCGACCTCTACAGCTATGGCTTCAACCCTCTCAGGTGCGAACTTCCTTCTCTTCTGCTTTATCGGCTTCATGTCAGGGTCTACATTTAAAATGTGGACGATCTCCTCGGTGATTCCCGGCATGTTCTCGTGCGACCAAGCGAATACTTCCATATTTTTGTGGAGAAAGTTCACGAGGCCTTCTCGGACATCTTGGGTCAAACACGTCTCTATTTGTAGAACTCTTCCTTCCCCAACCGACACTTGTTCGAGTGGCTCCGCTGGTTCTCCTTTAGCCTCGGATACCAAGGCCACTGTCAATGTGGTCAGATTTGAGGTATTTTTCATGGCGATATTGTAGCACTTCCTTGATGTAAGCTGATCGCCCCGTACCACCCCGACTCCTTCCGTCGGGAATTTCATCATGAGGTGGTATGTTGAGGTCGCTGCTTTTAACTTGTTTAATGTTGGTCGGCCGACGATCACATTATAGGCTGATGGTCGGTCGATCACCAAGAAATCCACCATTACAGTGGATAGCCTAGGCGCTATTCCTGCTGTTACCGGTAAGGGAATAATCCCTAATGGATATACTACTTCTCCGCCAAATCCGACTAGCGAGGATCCAAACGGTTTGATCTTTTTGCAGTCGATTCCCATCTGTTGGAAAGTTGGCCAATACAGGATATCAACAGAGCTCTCGTTGTCCACCAGGATTCGATGGATCCCATGGTTGGCCACCGTTAGTGTTACTACTAGGGCATCGTCGTGGGCATTACAACCCCTCGAGCATCTTCTTCTGAAAAGGATAGAACCACCGATTCGGTTTTTGTTGCCTTCGTAGGCCTTTGCAGAGAATACACCTCCTGGCCCTGCATGCTCCTAGCATACGCATTCCTGGCCGAATTCGACTCCCTACCCCCAGCAATTCCACCAGAAATGGTATGAATTTCCCTGACAATCTCCTGATTCTATAGAGGTTTCTGTACTTCTCGAGCATTCCTCAGATCCTCTTCTCGATCATGTGGACCTTCAAGTCTGGTCTCGGCGCCTCGATTCAGTATGTCCGAGACCTTCTCGACTTCCTTCTAAGTGTCCTTGCTGATTCGCTTCCCGAATTCTTTCCTGCGCAAGGAATCTGATTAATTTCCCATTTCTCACGAAGTTTTCAATCTCTCTACGGAGATGGATACAATCTTCCGTCAAATAGCCATGGTCTTCATGGTATTCACAGAACTTATTCCGATCCCGTCTGTAAGGATCGGTCCTCATCTTCTGCGGCCATCTAAATGCTGGATCTTCCTTAATGGCCGTGAGCACCTCAGTGAGACTGGTGTTCAAGGGAGTAAAGACTTCTTTCTGAAATTTTGTTGGTTCTGCCTTCCGAGGCTCACTTTTGAATAGTGGACCCGACTTCCTCTCTCCTTTTCGGGAATTTTTTTCTTCTTTTGGCTTGGGAGCGACAGGGGCCTTCTTGCTTTCTTGCTTGGTCTGCTCTTCTAACGTCTGAGCTTTGAGGAGTGTCCCAACCAATTCCTCCTGGTGGATGAACTCCTCGGTCAACTTCATGAACTGGGGAAGGGTCACTTTCCGAACGTTCTTCCTTCCTACTTCAGCCATCAGCGGCCCTTCCGCTCGCACGTCCTGCATCAAGGCGTTGAGTATTGTTTTATCGTCAGGGCTGTCGACCTCAAGCTTCTCTTTGTTAAATCGAAGCATGAAGTCTTTCAAGCTTTCTTCCTTCCCTTGGCGCATGGTCAAGAGACAGGTGGCATTCTTCTTCCTTTTTCGCGTTGCAAGGAACTGTGTTAGAAAGAGGTGCCCTAACTCCTTGAAAGTGCCTACAGACTTCGGGGGGAGCCCAGGAAACCAGTCTTTCGCCACTCCTTTCAAGGTCAGTGGAAAGGCCCTGCATGCAATCTGTCCGGAGTGCCATGCAAATGAGATGTTCTCGGAAGGCTTCCAGATGGTCTTGCGGATCCTCGCTCCCATCATACTTTTCTATCCGCGGCATTTTGAACTTATCGGGCATAGGATATGCCTTCACTCGTTCAGTGAACGGAAGGCTTTCATCTTCCAGCAAGTCCCACGCTGTCAGTTCCAGGTGCTCCCCCTCCATCTGGCGGAGAATCCGAGAGTATTTGTCTTTTAGATCTTTCATCTTTGCGTCATGGAGGCTATGCCGAGATTCCTCTCTTCGAGACTTGTCTCGGTGTTGCCTTGATCGATGAGACCTCTCTACTTCCTGCCTCTCGCGTCGAGATCCATCATTGTCATTCTCGACACGACGAGACTTACTACGGTTCTCCTCGTTCTCTCCTTGGACAGTGCTTTCATTGTCCTCTTGAGGGTTGGTGGGTCGCTTTCCACGGTGAACCCTGTCTCGCCTTTCTTTCTCGCGCCTCTCAGCGCGCTCTCTTTCCTTCTGACTACTTCGAGCCTCTGCTGCAGTGAGCCGAGTATTGAGTTCCTCATTCTGCTTTCTAAGGACCTCCATTGATTCCGCCATATTCTTTAGGAAATCCCTTAATTCTGGGTCATTGGACGTTCCGGGAGCGCTAGGAAGAGGGCGCAGCGGGTGTGATGAGCGTGTATTCACCATATCAGATTTTTGGATGATGAGAATTGACTGAAAAAATTGTTTCCCACAGACGGCGCCAAACTGTTGATGCACAATTTTTGACTGGTGACGTGGCACGCTTGTTGGATCCCTGGTTCAAGTGCTCCAGGTGCGAATTTACCTGCACAATGAAGAAGACAGTAGGATCGAAGAGATCGGGGGTGAGCCGACGGGGCCACTCCGATGCCTAAGTCAGTATTTTCTTGAGAGTAATGAGAAAACAACAAAAGCGTAAAGAGTGCTAGAGTTGCCTTACCTGAATGTGTGGTATAGGCTTATATTATATAGGCATGGAGTGGTAATTCCCTAACCAATGACTGACTCTTCTCTGATTTGCTGCGAGGCAGTCTGTTATCGAGGGATTTGAGTAGTTATCCGTTCCTTGATCTTCGGGGATCAAGAGAGGATTTGGTTGTTGGCATTTTGAATTTTGAATTCTTGTAGATGTAGTGTCTGACTCCGTATTTTCCGGTGTTCAATATTTGAATTGGATGGATAAGATCACATCGCACATTTATTCTATTGGATTCAAATTCAGATCCCTAGCTTTCAGGGCTTTGGATGCATGGGCCTCGGATTCGGAGGTCTCGGGCTCGATGGCCTCTGATGTCTTGGACACGATCAGCCTCGAACACTTCGAATCTGAGGATTTGGTCTCGGATGTTTGAGGCCTGAGAAGGGGTCTCGGATGCTCGAGGCCTGAGAAAGGGTCTCGGATGTCCGAGACCTAAGAAGGGGTCTCAGATGCTCGAGATCTGAGAAGGGGTCTCGGATGCTCGAGGTCTGAGGCGTTCGCTGGGTCTGGCTCCAGTGGGTTTCGACTTGGCCCACTGGACTATCGGGCCTATACTAGGGGGTTGGTCCATGGCCTAACAATATTTTTCCTCATGAACTATAACGTATTTTTATTTTGCCCACATAAATTACCAATTCTCCTACTCAACCCCCATAAACTATTATTTTGTATTCAAAATTTTCATTCCATCAGTGAAAAGCGTTAACTTTGTCACTTTATCCTATGAACTACCATTTAGAGCCCAAAATTCTCATTCTATCAATTAAAGGCATCTTCCATCGGTCAAAGTTGGTTTGATTTATTAAAAGAGTTGTTCATGAAAAAAAATTAAGCATATTTATTAGATGAGTTAAACTAACATAATGTCAACTTCACTGGTATAAATTCATATAATTAATTTTTGGAAAAAATATAAAGAAGTTCCTGAAACTATTATTTGTTTGTAATATACCTCTTTAATATTCAAAAGATACTAAAGTATCCCCCAAACTACCAAAATGTATCAAAAATGTTACTTTATATATATATATATATATATATATATATATATTTCTATAATACCCATATTCTTTTAACATATAAAATAATAAAAGAATTGTAAAAGAAACTAAACAAATTTTTTTAAATACAAAAAAACCAATGGGTGAATAAATACAAAAAAAAAAAAAAAGTTTTTTGGAATAAATAAATAATTAGTTACTGTAATTGGTCTAAATTACAAATTGCTCCATGTCGTATTAAAGTAAAATCAATGGGCAAATAAAAATAATTTCTTAATAGAATTTGACTCCAAGGACTAAATTGATTTTTTTTTTTTTAATATCTCAAAAACCATACCTTTGATTTATTTTAATACGACATGAATAGTCACTCTATTTGGCCTAAATTATCTATTTATTCCAAAATATATATATTTTTTGTATTTATTCACCTATTGGTCTTTTTTTTTTTGGAATTATTTTATTTGTTAAAAGAATATGGGTATTATATGAATATAAAAAATAAGTGGCATTTTTTATACATTTTGGTAATTTTTGGCTACTTTAGTACCTTTTGAATATTAGAGGAGTACTATATTGCAAATGACTGGTAGGGAAATGTCTTGATTTTATGATGTTGTTCTTGATTTTGTAATGAAATGTCTTTAATACTTAAAAAAAGAAATGTTAGGGATACTAACTCTTTTACTAACAAAGTTTTACTAAACAAATGTGTAGCTTATTTATTGGCGAAAAACTCAATTAATTAAGATAAATGTAACGAGTACCAATACATAAGTTACACGTCAATTTAATAAGCCTCTGTTAGTAAAAGAGTTAGTATCCTTATATTTCTCATTCAAAAATATCAAAAGTAATATTTTTCTTAATGTGATAGATATAACTTGAATTATTATAACTATAAGTTTTCATATAAATATGTGTTATGCATGTGTGTATATATGTATAGTGTATGTGTATTTATATAAACACTATAATACATATTTATGTAAATTCGATATTATATTAGATAAGGTTAAAAATAGTCATTTTATATCTAAAATAATTACATATAATATTTACTTTATATAAATGAACAAGTTAGTTGAAGAGTTAATTAGTAACAAGCTTGATTTCATTCTAAAAATTAATTAACCAAGTTTGAACAGATAAAATCAAATTAAATTTATGTTCGAAACATAAGCAAACAAATCAAATATGAACATTCAATACTCAACTCAACTCAACTAAATTATAGCCCACACACTCAATTGGTAAAGAAATAAAGTTGCTTACCTCTAATTTCTCCTCATCACTAATTACCTTCTTAGTTGCAATGCTTATAATATTTCAATTTTTGTGATGTCTCTCCGATTTAACCATTATGGACCACTTCTTCTTTTTTTCTTCTTTTTTTTTTTCTTTTTTTTTTTTAAATATGGAACTTCTATCATTGAAGTTTCACAAGCATAAAGTTCTAAAAAATCATAGTAAAAGGTTATGAAAGTTACAAAGTTATAAAAATGATTTCAAGCTTCTGTTAACCCATATACAATTACATTTCAAGAACATATATGCTTCGTGCAGACTAGATCTAGGACATGGTAGCCCAAATACAAAAACAAAAATAAAAACAACTGAAAACTGAAAATCTGGCCATGGGTTAAGCCCCCACACCGATTTATTTCATTTTCAACCTAAAGGCCAGGACAACAAATCTATCCTTAACCCGAAGGCCAAGACAAACAAAAAAATTAAAAACAAAACAAAACAAAAACACTACAAGTAACAGCAGAAGAGCACTGCATCGTAGTCATCCATTCGAAAGACACGCCTTGGAAAGAAAAAAAAGATCATATCTGAGGTTGAATAGACTAGATCTATATATTAGATTTAAAGCAACCCGTCATAAACGAAAACCGAAGGAGCCAACATGGAAGACACCGAGCACTACTACCATGAAAGGGGACAAATCTTCTCTCCTCTTGAAATTGTTCTTGGTGTGCGTTGTATAGAAGAATAGAGATAGCGAAATTCTATAGAGAAGGTATAGTCTTATTCTGGCACACTTTACTCCCCAAGCAAATGCTTCAAATATAAAAGTTCATTGTAACACATTAAATGCTCTTTTATTCTTTTCTCTATCTTTCTTCCTCTCACTCAATAATAAGAAATACATTGAAAATAATAATATAAAATAAAATAAAATAACTCGCGTACCTGTAGCCCTAGAGCCCCTAGGTTTTCATCACTTCAGCCCCCCTTTAGAACGCTGCAGCACCAGGGGAGGAGGGATGGCCTCCTGCTGCATCCCTCCTCCCCTCGTCTCCTTCGCACCGGGCTCTAGTATTTTACTTGATGCCCCTAGTCTCGGTGCCCCTCCCTTCCCCTTCCCTTGCCTCTCCTATTACGGTGTTCTCTCCATCCATGGGACGAGCTATTTACCTAATGATCTAGTCCCGATCATTTTTCCTTTCCCCTTTGCCGTTTTCTTCCCTAGTCGCCCCTTTTTGCAGTATTCTTCTCCATTGGGTCTGGTTTAGAGCGAGATTGGCCTAGATCTGCTGTCGCCTGCCCACTTTCTCACTACCAGCTCCATTGTGCTCACCCCATCTTTTACACTAATCCATCACTAAACCTGGGTTTGAGATCGGTTTTCTCTGGTGGTCCTTTACGCGCCCCCGTCGTGTCAAGCTTCCATCGCCACCTTCCTAAGTGGTTTTCTGCTAGATCATGTCCCTTTTTGGCTTTTGTTTGTTTGTATTTGTTTCCCTGTATTTGCTTTTGTTTTCAGCTGCTTTACTTGTTTTTTTCATTTTGTTTTCCCCTATTGTTTCTTTGCGTGTTTTTTGGTTTGTTTGCAATTTTGCTGATCTTCTCCGCGCTTGTTTCGCCACCCTTCGTTCACTATTGGTGCCTTTTTTCGTGCCCCCACCTTGGCGAGCTTCCAACGCTACCTTCATTGTTCAGGTTCGGCTTGCACGCAAAGAAGCTTTTATTTCCCTGTATTTTTTTTTTCTTGTAATAAATCATGTCTCAATCGGCCTATTTTTTTGGTGTGATGCTTGGTCCAGATCTCTGGGTTGTAGATGTGAACATTATCTTGACTTTCGGGTCGAGGAGGACAAGTTTTACCCTAGGGTTCTCAGCCCTCAGTGTCAAGGAATAATTGTTACCTATGTATTAATTGGTTCTGTCTAGTACAAATATGTATTTCATTTGCTAATTAGCCATAGGTTAGCAGATCTGTTTTGAGAGTTTGAATTGTAATACGTCTTGTATGACATTGATATCTTTGTAGTTAAGTTACGGATACTTCAAGACTTGCCCTGTATTGTAAGAACTTTACTCTTAATCTTTCATGAATGAAACTAAGATGAATTTCTTTTTAAAAAAAAAAACTTAAATAAAGTAGATAGTAATATAAATAATCAGTTTGAGTTTATAATGAAAATGTAGTACTAGAGCCGCCAAAGAGAAAAAATAAAAGACACTCTCTTTAAGAGGAGGGAAGATCTAGATCTAGATCTTGTCTTTCTTATATGCCCCTACAGGTTTCCGTTTTGTGATTGCTTTAAATCTAGTTTGTGGATCTAGATCTAGATCTAGTCTCTTCAATATTAGATCTGATTGTTTTCTTCAGCCAAGGCGTTTCTTCCGAAGGGATGTCTACGATACCGTGCTCTTCCGCTGCTGCTTGTAGGTTTTTTATTTTGGTTTTTTGTTTTTTATTTTATAGTCCTAGCTGTTAGGTTGAAAACGTGAATAATGCTTCTGACTTTCAGTCAATAGGAGAATGGTTTGGGTGTGAATATTTTGCTCATGCCTGAAAAATGGCTTTCTGTGCCCCTGAAAGGAGTCTCATTAGCAGATATGTTCTCTAAACTGAAAATCGAGTTGGGATAGCGGATGTTTGACGTCATAGATTGGTTTTTCATTGTAAGATCTGTATGTTTTCAACTTTTATGGCGTATAATCTTTTAATTTTGGGTATGATCTTACAAAACTATATGTTCTGTGATTGTAAAAGTTTTTATGCTCTTGATCACTATTAATGAAATCATATTGATTTTCCCTTAAAATAAAAATGTAGTAATTAAGATTATATATATATAACACTCGAGCCAAAAATTTATAGACAATTTCGGTTATAAGATAAAGGATGGCCGATGAGCTGGGGCTGCACGAACAAAACGAAAGACAAAGAACAAGGGGCTATCTCGTTTGCTTCCTTTTTGGCGTCTGGTGTGTGAAAGAGTTGGTCCACTGCATTAATTATCAAACAACTCCACCAATCTGCTGCATATTATCCATATTAGGTTTCCCCATCACAGGCACAGCTGTATTTGGATAATTATTTGGTCTCACAGTTCCATTTCTTATGTCAATCTAGTCTCAACGGACCCACCACCGATTTCTTTTTTTATGCAAAAAAATTTTTGGGGTAAGAATTTAGAAGTGTTCATATGAACATAAAATAAAAAATAAAAGTACCTAAGATCCGCGGTTGTTGCCTAAGTATTTGAATTGAATAATTTAAACTTTAACATTTATTTTAGTTGTTTTATTGGTAAATATAACAACAAAGAAGAGCCGGAGAAAATTATTCACTTATTTATACTTATTATGTCATGAACGCACAAGTACCTTTTGTTAGGAAACGGATCATCTCCCGTCCATTTACGACTAGAGAGTATTCAGTTAAATGCTAAGATTTTTTTTAGAAATCAAAAGGCCCCAAATAGGACACATGTCCTACTACTAAAATAATAATAAATAAGGGATGTCTGACCATCCCATTTTTGCCCTAGGGGGTGGCTGGCCACCCCGACCGACTGGTTTGGGGTGGGTCAAATAAATTTAAAAAAAAATAAAAAAATATATGGGCAGTCGGCCACCCTATTTTTGCCTCAAGAGCAAACCTTACAATTTTTTTTTATTATTATTTATTTGGTCATTAGGGGTGGCTGAACGAGACCCCAAGGGCCATGGGGTGGCTTCGACCACCTAATTTTTGCCCTAGAGGTGGCCCTTTTTGGGCCCTTGGGGTTAGCCGAACCACCTTCGATGGCCATGGGGTGGTTTCAACCACTCCAAATCAGCCGGTCTCAGGTGGCTAACCATTCCCTAGGGCAAAAATTGGGTAGCCAACCACAACCACCCCTTAATTTTTTTAAATTATAAATAATATTTTATTATTATTTTAGTACTGAGACATGTATCTTATTTTGGACTCTTAGTTTTTTTTTTTTTTTTTTGGGAAAATCAATTTGATTTCATTAATAATGGTCAAAAGCATAAAAGCTCTTACAATCACAGAACATGTAGTTCTGCAAGATCATAGCCAAAGTTAAAAGATTACATATCATAAAAGTCGAAAACCTACCGATCTTACAATGAAAAACCAATCTATGACGTCAAACATCCGCTAACGTAGACTCCTTCTAGGGGTACAGGAAGCCATTTTTCAGGCATAAGCAAAACATCCACACTCAAACCATTCTCCTCTCAACTAAAAGCCAAAAACATTATTCATATCCTCTGCCCAACAGCTAGGACCATAAAATAAAAAATAAAAAAACCAAAACAAAAAACCTACAAGTAGCAACGAAGGAGCACGGTATCGTGGACATCTCTTCGGAAGACACGTTTTGGTTAAAAAAGACAATCAGATCTAATGTTGAAAACACCAGATCTGGATCTAAATCTACAAACTAGATATAAAATAACCCGCCAAAAACAAAAATCTGTAGAGCCTACAAAAAAAAATCCAAGCATTACTATCGTGAAAGGGGATGAGGGAAGATCTAGATTTAGATTTAGATCTAAATCTTCCCTATTTTGGACTCTTAGTTGAAGTGGAGAGAATGTGTTTCCTTTTTCTTAAAAAAAAAAAAAAAGGAGATATGCTAGGGAATAATAAGTTTATCATATTTGATTCATAGTCTCATATAAATGTAATTATGTAATAAATAATATTATATTTATAGAGTTTATCATTGATTTTGTATAAGTTTATAAATCTAATAATTAATTTAAAAAAAATATCAACAAAATATCGTCCACTAACATTTTCCTTTTTTAAGCATGAACGTACGGATACTTGCAGGCCCATCAGTTGTCCATAACTTCAACCAAGATAGTGGGCAACTTGCGCAATTTTAGTGTGGTCACCGTCACCCAATCGGCTCAGTCTAATCTGATAGGCTGGCATATTGAACCCCCAATTAAAAACTCACCGGAATGTTTGACCAGGAAATCAAATCTCATTCTAGATCTCGATTTGCGTCGACCAACTCAAATTTGACCTCCCCATTTTTTTGTCTGTCTAGATTATAATATATGGATGATGGGATGAGTGAGTATGGAAAAGCACTTGAAAAAGGAGGTGAACTGAAATTATAATAAATTTGATTGATCGAGCAAAAGAAAGAAGAATGCTTTGAATGAAAAAAAAGAAGTTTTGTACTGATTTTTTTTTATTCAAATAACAATAAAAAGTAATTGATACAATATAAAAAAAATATATTAAAATTAATTTTGAAATAAACTTTTTGAATTTTTTGGTCTAGTCCAATTTCGTCCTTTTGCAAACATGCCTAGGTTTATAAAACTTTTTGGAAAATGTTAGGGGTTCTTCCCGTAGGTTTTCCTGGCGTTCTCCCAGTCTTACGTAAAACATGATTTAAGAAAAAATAAAATTGTAGTGACCTCCACCACTGGTTTTTTAGGCATTAGCACCAAATTTGAGGTATTAGCACCAAAATTGAGGCATTAGCACCAAAATTGAGGCATTAGCATCAAATTTAGGATGATCAAATCCATTTTGGGTGATATCATATCTAAATGGTTAACCTTTCACCTTTAGGTTTTAGTTTTGAATCCAAAAATAAGTTTTAAAGCATTATAACCTAACTATTAACTCATAAAAATTAATCTATTAACAAAAAAATGATACTACAATTTTATTTTTATTAAAAAAACACACGGAAGAACCCTAGAAAACCCCAAACTTTTTAAAGGGTTTTTTTTTTTTTTCGTTCTTCTAATTACATTTTTAATATCTAGATTTTTACGTTTTTATTTTATTCTTTAAATAGGTTTCAATTCATATCATAGAAGGTACTTTACTTATAGGTAAATACCAAATTAGTATCTTTATCATCATTTCATTACCCAAACTAACAGACTGCAATAGAGATAGTTTAAGCCGCCCTTACAATTGATCTAGGGGTAGTTTTAACCACCCACTTTTTTGGCCATTAGGGATGTTTGAAGCACTCCAAGGGCCTTAGAAGTTGTTAGGCCACTCCCAAATGGACCACATGGGGTGGCCGAAAACACCCCTACAATCAGTCTAAGGGTGGTTTTGGTCACCCATTTTTGTTTATTGGGGGTTGCTGAAACCATCCCATGATAGTCTATTAGTTTAGCTAACAGAGGTGACAGGGGTATTAAATTGATATTTACTCATAAATTAGGTACCATATGTGATACAAATTAAAACTTAGGTGAAAAAAATAAAAACGTGAAAGCATAGGTACTAAAAAGGTAATTAACCATTTCTTTTTTTATAAGGTTTTGTGTATACAAAATTTTTATAGTAGCAATTTTAGATTTTTTGTCAGTCTTTTTATTTTATTTTTGATTATTTTCGAGAAGTAAATCTCTAATTGATGGCACAAGAATTAACAAACATATAGAAGAATTGTCATTGATGGTAGATGCAACGAAAAAGATTGGGTTTAATTAAGAACGTGCTTGCAGCACAACAGAGATGAAAAGATAAGAAATTCACTATCTAGTTGAAAATGTTTCCACAAACAAGGTAGTGACTAATGACGTGATTCGACAGAATATGCTGTAAGTTTGAAAACTAATTGGAATGATGACATTCAAAAAAATTAAACAAAACATGGATAAGATTAATATAGAAGAAGATTTTTATTGTATGTATGATACTGTTTTGTTAGAGCAATATAATCTATTTGTATGAAACGAATAAATATATATATCAAAAGTTTTTATTCTGAAAAAGTTCATATATCTTTCAGATAGGCTATAAAATATTATTTCACAAAGAGCACACGAGGTGGCTCATCACAGTTGGCGTCAATCGATGCTGAAGCCAACAGATATATGATCATTCTTATCCGATGGGTAATATTATATGCATATTATATGCCATACGAATTAATGTATAAATGGAGCAAACTCCTGTCACAAATCAGCAATAGCCATGGCCAAAACAATGTCTTCTTCTCTTTCAGCGGCAACAATGCCGTTGCTTTCCATCCTCGTTTTCTCGCTCTTTTCCTTCGTTGCCCACGCCGCTGTTCCTCGCAACGCAACATTCAAGTATGTCAATGGAGGAGAATTCGGGCCGTACGTTGTTGAGTACGACGGAAACTATCGTACTCTGCCCGTTTTCAGCTCCCCATTCCAGCTCTGCTTTTACAACACCACCCCAAATGCCTTCACCCTCGCCTTGCGCATGGCTACCACGCGCTCGGAGTCACTCTTCCGTTGGGTTTGGGAAGCCAACAGAGGAAACCCAGTTCGAGAAAACGCCACCCTCGCTTTCGGCGCCGACGGGAACTTGGTCTTGGCCGACGCCGGCGGCCGGGTCGCTTGGCAAACCAACACTGCCAATAAAGGCGTTGTCGGGTTCAAATTGCTCCCAAACGGTAACTTGGTCCTTCATGACTCCAAGGGAAATTTCGTCTGGCAGAGTTTTGACCATCCAACGGACACCCTCTTGGTCGGGCAATCTCTACGCGCCGGCGGTCCAGCCAAGCTTGTGAGCAGAGCTTCCGAAAGGGATAACGTAGATGGGTCTTACAGCTTGGTGCTGGAGACCAAACGAGTGGCTCTGTACTATAAAAGTGTTCTCTATTTCTCACCATCTGACTGGTTTTTTGTCCCAGATAGTTACTTACAATATGTGAAGATATATGCTTCACCAGACACCGACGAGGGCTATGCTTATGACATAGGCTTAGACTACCAAGTGGCAAACTCCTCATCCTCCGGCAATCGGATTTTGGCAAGGCCGAAGTACAACAGCACATTATCATTTCTTCGTCTTGGCATCGATGGAAATCTCAGGCTGTATACTTACTATGACAAGGTGGATTGGCGTGCTTGGGAGGTGACATACACTCTGTTTGACAGAGACTCTGCAGAGAGCGAGTGCCAATTGCCCGAGCGTTGTGGGGCATTGGGGATTTGCGAGGACAACCAATGCGTTGCCTGCCCTTTGTCAAATGGGTTGGTGGGGTGGAGCAAGGATTGCAAGGCCAAGAAGCTAACTTCCTGTGGGGTGAAAGATTTTCGATACTATAAGGTTGAAGGTGTTGATCATTTCATGAGCAAATTCACCACCGGAGATGGGGTGAACGAGAGTGCTTGTGGGAAGAAATGCTCGGCAGATTGCAAGTGCTTGGGCTACTTTTACCATAGGGAGAGTTCCAAGTGTTGGATCGCTTATGATCTCAACACTCTGACAAAAGTCTCGAATTCTACTCATGTGGGCTATATAAAGGTGCCAAATCACTAACAAGGCAACAGTGGGGAAAGATCTTGGTGTTATTTGATCAACCCCTATATTGTACTCTATTCAGGAGTTTTGGAAAGTTGTGTGTGTGTTTCAATTCCCCAATCGGATCATGAAAAAAAATAAGCTTGTTTATGCTCATAATGGGTTTATTATTATTATTATTTTCTGTTGATGTTTATATGGAAAACTAAATTATAGAAAGAACAACAAAAGCAAGAGTGCCAAGAGCGACAAAGAATTATGGTGGCTTGATGTTAAACACTTCTGTCCATCATTATAAATAGTCCTTAAGATTATATTGTGCTTTCATTAACTTGTTAAATTTGTCTATAATATAAATGTTCATATTTATAGGATAGTGAGTGAATATAAGTACGGTAATAAAATGATTGGGATTTGATTACAATATCAAGAAGATTTGATTACCGTCAATCTTTAAATAGATAATATTTGTTCTCAAGAGGTATCTCAATCGGCTATGACCACGCCTCATAAAGCGGAGGTTATTAGTTCAAATGCCCCCTCCCTCTCTTGTGTTGACATGTCAAAAAAAAAAAAAAAAAGATAATATTTGATATCAATCCTTAAATGACAAAAATGGTTATTCTCAAAAATTATTATTTCATTTATGTACTAATCCTGTCTAAGCTCCTTTAGGCCCAGCCAGTCCATAGAGTATTAGGGTTTTTCCCACTTTCCCAAACGCAAGGAAAAATATACACCAAACGTTTGTTGGCCATTGCTATTATTTATGGGCTTGCAGTCTAGATGAAGACAACTTGGTTGGGCCTGAAAGCTTGGTAATGGAGCCCATAATATGGTCACCAAAGCCATTCCTGTGCTTCTCATGTTTAGAGTATGTGAAGTGAACTTAATTGGTGTGCCTAGACAATAATAAGGGATATGTCTGTTCATCTTTTTTTTTTTACCTGTCCGCACGAAGAGAGAGAAAGGGAGAGGATAATTCAAACTAATGACCTATGCTTTATGAGGCGTGATTCACATCCGATTGAGCTACCACTTAAAAATGACTTTACAATATTTTCTAAATATGGGATCGGATAATACATACACATAGATTTAAAAATTAACATGATAGGGAGGAGGACTGGAGTGCATGGCAAGTGAGATACACTCTTTCATCGAGTGATTTAGGTGAGAAAGAGTAATAATATATGCTACACTTTCATTTCATTAGTTTAATATTGTCGTGCCTATCAATCTTTAGATTTTTTATTTATTTTTAAATCGATGTGGAGCTAATTAATTGGTACCCATAACATTTCTCTTGATCCAATTAATTAGCTCCATGTCAATTTAGTATCGGTCTCTTGATAAAAAATTTAATACCAATAGCATTTTCTCTTCCTGCACCATAGTTCTCCATGTTAAAAATGTGATAAGTAACCGTTGAGAAATAAATATATTTTTCTAGTTTCTTATTGTAAAAAAACTTTAAACCATTTTTTAAAAAAAAAAAAAAAGAATAAATGTTTCTACAAAAGTAAAGAAAAAATATTTTGGAAATAAAATTTCTTCTAGCTATCTCGATAACTTGTCACCTTTTATGATACGTGACATTTTCAAAGCGTTCTGATACTTAATCTACCTAACCCCAAAAAGGTAGTATACTTTTGTTCATGTCAAACAAAACATAAAAGGATGCCCTAGAATCACTTAAAGCATATGCCAAGGAAGGAGGACTGGCTCTCTTTTCCACAATAATATATCAATTTTTTCCCTTCTCATGCCCCAACGACCCCGCAACTCATGTTGCACGGTCGTTTGACTAAATGTGCATTATAAGAGCGAATTACCCTTTAATTACTGCGCCATCCCATCTGCCAAAGCAATATTTTATGCCTTTGGATTTTTTTTTTATTAATGCTTAAAATAAAATTATTAAATTATTGGTCATTCCCCAATAATTTCCTTTTCCTCTCTCCATGACCCAAAGGAACCGGCAACCCACGTGTCACATTCTCCCGAGATAAGTGGATCAACAAATCATTTCAGTCAAACACGCCTTCCAAGACAGTCCAAAAATAGGCGTGTTTTTGATAATTCTTTAAAATATATATATTTTTTTTTATGCAATATAGAATAATTTTTTTTATTTTATTTTTTAGTGTCTTGTGTTGAAAGTTGTTTATTAATATTTTTTATATTTTGATATAAATGAAAACCCAATTTTTTTTTTAAAGTCAAAGCCAATAATACATAATTAAAAATTAATCAATTTTCAATTTTTATTTTCACTGAAATGAGCATAATGCAGCTGAAATGCTGAATCCTGATCCACCTACTTTTCAAATTTAATATATTTATTTTTCTTCTTATTTTATATATATATATATATATATATATATATGCTTTTGAGGGCACATCCGGGGAAGATCGCCTGCAAGTGTTGCAGTTTGACTTTGAAGCTGAATCCCACACCGGAAGAAATTGAACCAAGAAAAAGAGAGAAAAAGTGAGTCTGGAATTTAAAGTCTACACCGACCACATGGGCGTCTCTTTGATGGTTGTCAGACTCAAGGATGGGAAAGCTGTTGTCCTTCCAGAACATGTCATTGTCAACCATGGATGATGATGATGGAAGCCTGCACGCTAGAATCATCCATGCTTGGAGCCTCACATGGGTTGGCCTTTCTCTCTTTATTATGACATTTTCAAGAACGATGATGGGTCTCTTTCATTTTAAAGGAGAGGGCCGGCGGATTCTTTCATTCAAATCCTATATATCATTGGTTTTCAAATGAAAAAACAGCAAGTTTTTACTTGAATATTTATATTGTTTGGGAAAATGATTTTGATCGGGTTAATTAGACATCTAAATGGTCAGTTTCACTTAATTGATTGTGCATTAAAATAGTTGAGAAGTAAATTAATCCAAAATTGTGTACCTTCTCCTTCTTGATTGCATGCTAGAAGCAGATTTGTACTCGTGTTATAATAGAAGAGAGATAATCGTATAATAGTCAATTACTCATGTTTATACTCAAAAAGAGATGATATGCATCAAATGATGTTATTGGAAAAAAAAATCATCAATTTTTAATATTAATATGAGAAACTATATGAACAACTACTTATTCGCACCTTATAGAAGCTGCTCACAAGTCAAATCGAGTCGAGTTGAGCTTATTTCGTTTAATATTCGAATCAGTATTTATGTTCACGAAACGTCTTATTTAATAATCGAGTCAAGCACGAGTCGAGTCCGAACTCGCTCACGAGGCTCACTTAACACTCTTAAGTGTGAACGATCCTCCCATGTAACCATTTTTCTTATTTAATTAGAAAAAAAAATGCTATACTTTTCAAAATTAGTAATGTAATTAGATTTTGAAAGAAAAAGAAGAATGTAGCATTGCTCTTGGAATATTGTAAAAGTGGAAGCCAACCTCAATTTTTCTTTTGCAAGTACTAATTCAATGACTATTTTTTTAATAGCACATTATCAAATTATACAACAATCTCAAAACAATTTACAAAATAACATTTCTTTTCAAAGATGGATCCGATCAATCTCCTCACATAGAGTAAAGTGACAAAACAAAAATGTACCTTGACCAATGCCTTTAATCAAGATATTGGGGTCTACAATTATGCCTTTTTTGTACTTTTTTTAATAAAAAAAATCACAAAGACAAACAAAAAGTGACAGATCGATGGTAACTTTATGCTTTTCTTGGCATCGGCAAGAACCGGCAATGATCCAACAAAGTCACGAGGCTAAACTTTAAGGCTATGTTTGGGGTGTTGTAGCATATATGATTGATATGAGAGAAAAAAATAAAAATATTTTATATAAAAAAGTAAAAATTTATATTTTACAGTGATTTTTTTTTATTTAAATAGTAATAAAAAGTAATTGATTTAATGTAAAAAGTAAAAATGTTGAGATTAATTTTAATAATTTTTTTTTGAAAATGAGGTACACCCCATGAATAGTACAGTTCCACTCCACCACCGTCCATTCACAAACACACCCTAACTTACACAAAAAGTCGTTATAAAGGACCACCAACATTTATATGCTTTTGCCATGCAAAGGTGCAACTATCTTTACTTTTTCAAAGTCTCAATTATTTTATTTTCTTTCTTTCTTTCAAAGGCTTAAAAAAATACGAAAATTTGACAAAGCACAGCACCTCTAGCGCGTCTCTATACATTTACAATGATAAAATATGTTATTTATAAGCTAATTTTAGGGTTTCAGTGCTGTCAGATTGGCTGAGTGCGCTTGATCGCACTATATGTGCACTGAGTGTACTACCTTTAGAATTAGCCAACTCTTGTGAAATATGATTTTGTAGATCTTTGAGTTAGCTTTCCAATAATACCAAGAACGCTCTAATCGGAGTTATACAACTCTAGATATGACCTTTTTTGTGGGATTTGTCGGGTGCAAATCATTACTCGATCGAAATTTGCTACCAATGCTCTCTGAACTGTTTTAAGCCCCAGAATTAATGGAATTAGTCATAGATGTATATTAACAACCTGCAAAATATTAAAACACTAAAACTAACCAAAAAATCATAAAAATAACAAAAATAAGGGTTTAACAAATATAAGTTAAGGGGCCCAAATATGCAATATTTGTCACTCATCACCTTTACTCAGTCCACTTGAAATTTTGAAAACACCCAAAACTATGGCACCTACCCCTAACCCAAAACAACATCATTTTGGGAATCTAAATGGGCAGAAAAATTCATTACGTTTGAGTTTAATGTGGAAAACTAACAAAGGGGTTTAAAGTGATAGAAATTGAAAGTCTAGGGGTCAAAAGTGAGAGATTTGAAAGTTGAGGAGGATTTGTAAAATCGGGTGAAAGTTCAGAGGACAAAAGTAAAGTTTTTTCTAAAAATTATTTTGTTAAATTTGTAAAATTTGTGAGATTTATGTGTAAATTTTATAAATTCAATAATAAATTTGTTAAAAAAAAAAGAACTGAAAATATGAAAATTAAATTTCAAAACGGTTTTATGCCCTAACAATAATAGAACCGTTAATAATTTGAAATGAAAAATGTTGAATATGATAATTTTTATTTTTTTTATATGTTCATATAAGAAAAAGTGAAAGAATGATCTTTATTTAGACGTGATTTATAAATGATTAAAGTTTCTTCAGTGACAGTCAAAAAGTACTTTTACGGTATATTCGGTTTTGTTTGGAAATAGTAGAAGTGGATTAGAACTATAATAGATTTGATTGATATAAGGAAAAAAGTAAGAATATTTTATATAGAAAAATGAAATTTTTTATTTTGTAGTGATTTATTTATTTAAAAAATGATAAAAAGTTATTGATGTGATATAAAAAAGTAAAAATATTAAGATTGATTTTGAGAATTTTTTTTGAAACTCTCAAAATCCAATCCAATTTACTATTCCCAAACAAAGCCTTCCTTCGCTCTCCCCGCCGACAGCTTTTGTCAAGATATAGGCGGCCCGTGTGATTATAAAAGAAAAGTTGTCGGTTGGAGCTCAGATCAGATGCATGGAAAAGAATGCACGAATTATATATTTAATTTGTGTGGATAAAGAGTGAGTTATGTGGATTTTTCAGAGCTTATGCCGAATATACTTTATCAGATAAGTTATTCATCATAATTTAATAGAGTGCCCCTACCAACTACCTATAACTTCTCTTGCTTATCAATTGCTTATCACTTTACTTCCATTTTTTTAATCAAATGAGAGAGAGAGAGAGGCTTTAACTATTCTCTTTTTTAATACTTTAATATGAAAAACTCAAGATTTGACTAATTAAATTCCTCAAAACGTAAATACTCTCAAGTTATAATATCATGAATAAAAAATAAGGTATTTTATTTAGGGATTTTGTTGGAGTTCTCTTCGTAGTGTTCTCATGACATTCTTTCAGTTTTACGTAGAACATGATTTAAGAAAAAATAAAATTGTAATACCGTTTTTTTACTAACATATTAATTTTTATGAGTTAATAGTTAGGTTCTAATGCTTTAAAACTTATTTTTGGATTCAAAACTAAAACCTAAGGGTGGAAAGTTAATCCTTTAGGATGATATCATCAAAAATAGATTTAATCATCTTAAATTTGATGTTAATACCTTAATTTTGGTGCTAATGCCTCACAAATTTAGTGTTAATGCCTCAAATTTGGTGCTAATGCCTAAAAAAACTGGTGGTGAAGGTCACTACAATTTTATTTTTTCTTAAATCATGTTTTATATAAGACTAGGAGAATGTCAGGATAACCTACGGGGAGGACCCCTAGCATTTTCCTTTTATTTTTCTCTTAGAGAAGATTAAAATTTTTCATATTTATATCACATTAATTAATTTTATTATTGTTCGATCTTCTAGCTGCCAAAGAACCATTTAAGAAGAGATAAATATATGGAAAAAAAAAATCACTTTTAGTAAAAAAAGTTGTAGCCAGAAATGTGATTCGTTGGAATATGCAACATATTTGAAAATTGATTGAGACGGTAACATTCAAATAGTTAAAATAAAACATAAATCAATTATATTGTTTTGTTATAGCAACGTATTATCTTTTTATAAAATGAATAGAGAATAAACATTGTTATAAAAAAAAAAATTAACAAAAAATGAAAAAACCTTTTCCAAACAAGACAAAACCGTCGTTCTATTCATATTTACTCCGAAGATTGTTAGAGTGTTACCTTTGTCAAGTGATAGGCCATCATAGTTGAAGACTTATGCAACATCGACGTCCTTGAATCGTCAATTACATTTTCATGGTGACTCTAAAATTGACTTCTTCTTTTTACATAACGTTTATACTATTTTCAATGCATCACCCTCTAACATAATATTCAATATCCCCGAATTTTAGACAAATATTACATTCTTCTTAGCCGCAAAGGCAACTAAAAAGAAAATTTGGACACGGCTTTATAAAGTCTACGTATATATTAATTCCTTCTTCCTCTTTTACTCTCAACACTTGTCAGCATAAACGGCTAGCTTATATACAAAACAGCTTGTATCACACAAAGACTTATTCAAATTTTCAAAAGTAACGTCATTTTGTCTTCTTGTAATATTAATTAATTAATTTACTTATTAACAATCAACAAATGGGCAGGTATCAGAATTACGTCATCTAAATCAAAATATCACAATAATAATAATAATGCACATTTATTTTTGCATCCGAGTCAATGATGTGAGCGTAAGCAATAAAAGAAAACATTTATTGCATACGTAATATCATCAACATTTATTTAATCTGATTCAAAATTTTGTGCACATCAATAATGTTACATTTTTATAATTAGTGTATTTTACAATGATTGCAGGGAAAAATGTTTAAAAATTATGGCAAGAGTGATAATTATTGTAAGTTAATTGGTGCATGCACAATGCCTGAATTCTGAACGGGGACTGATCAGGAGAACTAGCTATTTAGTTTTATCATTAGTATATACATATAATATATAGATGGTTCTAGATCCCCTAAAAAATAACATCCAAATCACCGACTCTAATTGGGTGATGGGTACATGTGTTGTATTTTAGCTTGTTTTTATTTTTCTGTTTTCTTTTGTTTCACTGTATTTTCTGTTGTTTTGCTTGAGTTTTGTAGGTTTTTAGTCTCCAATTTCTATACTTAGGGTTTATTTTTTAGTGGAGATTAATGCTTCCAGAGACAATACTAAATTTTCTTTGATTCCATATCCAAATCTTTTTTTTATTATTAAATAAATGGAGTGCCTTTCCAGTATCGACTTCCTTCGGGTGGTAGATATTGTTCTTTCCTGGGGTATATATGAGTTTGAACCTATTGAGGGACTTACACCTGTAATTAAGGTTTGTGATTCTTCTTGTGTGTTTTTTTTGCCTTTAAAACCGCTTCATACAGTCCCTTAGAGAGGATCGGGCCATTTATTTGGCCAATTTCTTACTTTGGTTTGTGTAAAACACTCACACATATATATATATCTATATATTTGTGATTAATAACCTTTGGGCATGCAATTGCTGCGTGAGCAAAATGATCTTTTATTTTATTCATTCTCAACTACAATTTTTCTTTTTAGGTTATTTTATTGTTTCTCTTCTCAACCCTTAGAAAAATATGACCGTTAAAAAATATGAACGTTTGAAAATATTAGTGTTGGTAAGACGTAAGAATATAATAATTTTTTTTTAGAAATAATAGTTAAAATAAAGTAGAGAAAAGAATAGATAATATGTTATGAGTGTTAAAAAAAAAGAAGAGAAATTTCACATAGCTCCTCTAAACTTTCACGCTTTTTGAAAGTACTCCCGAAATTCAAAAGCTCTCAATTAACTAATTAAGGATATCAAACATTTAATTTCTTTCAATTACCTCATTCCATTAAGATTTTTCATTAAATATTGTTAAAATTTTCAAAAGGGAAATGTTAGGAATTCTCCTAGTGTTATCCCAAATGTAATGTGGTTTTTAAAATTACTAATAGATTAAAGTCAATAATGATAATTTCAAATTCAACAGTAATTTTAAAAGGCACATTATAGTTGAGAGAACACTAGGAGAACCCTTAGCATTTCCCTTTTCAAAATACCCCTATTCTTTATTATAAAATAAATAAATAAATAAAAATTTGTAAAGATTTAGAGGTTTATTTTTTATCAAAAAAATATCTTTGCAATATTTTTTATTTTTTTTAATAAAAAAATAGTGTATTTTGGAAATGTTGACAAGATTTAATAGAAAATTCTAATAGAATGGGGTAATTGAAAAAAAAAATTAAAAATTCAATATCCTTAATTAGGAGTTTTTAAACTTCTAAAATAGTGTTGAAACGAATAGAAATTCATAGAATTTTCTAGAGTTTCACATAGAAAAGTGAAATAGATAAATTAGAGAATTGCATTCTTTTAATTAGGTATTTTGCATAACATTAAATACATCATTGAATAATATATATACATATACAATGACGAAGGGGGGGGACCAGGGTGGCCATGGTCCCCCCACACAAAATAAGGGAAAAAAAAAATAGAAGTAAAAAAAAAAAAAAAAAAAGTGAAGTTAGGTTCTAATTTTATTTATTTGGCCCCCTCTCAAAAAATGTTGGCCATATCTTTAGACTTTATGGCCATATCCAATAAAATTTTTTGGTCCTATTCTTACTTTTTCGGGCTATACCCATTAAGTTTTTATTTTTAGCCCATACTTTCAAATGCTCACTTTTTTTGGCCCTTATGTAGTTTTTAGTTTAAAAAACAACAAGAATAACTTTTTTTAATAAAAAATGCTAAAGAATCGAAATTTTTTTTTAGCTGGCTCCTCACATAAAATTTTTTAGCTCCATCCCTACGTGTATATATATTAGGATACTCGTCATAGCCTATCTCACTTAATTATCAAATCGAGCTACATGAGTAGGGCAGGTGAGACATGCGTCTCAAAAATAGTATCCAGCCTTTTTCAGCCACAGCAAACTCAACTCTTTTATTGACCTGTCGTTTTTAGTACCACAATAAATGCACAGCAAAACTGTGGACTAAATGGACCAGGATCATCTCCAGTCGTCTAAAAAAACTTGAGAAGATCGGATTAAGCATAATAGAAGAGTAAAATGATAATTTTACTTTTTGTTTGAACAATTTTATCCTCTTATTATACCTAACCGGAAAGGATCCTAATTCAGGCTAAATATGGCCTATCACAACGTCAAGCCTTCATCAGTGCACAAATGTGAAATGTGACATAAATTAGTTTCTCGTCTTGGAATATTTTCAGTTTATGCTTTAAATTTGTTTTCATTTAAATAATTTGTGTTTGTGTGTCGGGTTAGGATTGTGTACGACTATATAAGTCAATTATAATTACTTCAACCCTAATCTATTAATTTTATATCGAGTTCACGAGTCATGTCAATAATTATACGTTCGTCCGAGAAATGCGATAGGATATTCTCATCATATATTTAACACATTCTTGCATGAAACCACATGATATAATGCCAAGATGGATCTCAAAGCCACATGCAAGCATGCATGACATATGTCCATGGAATCTACTTTGTGAATAAACCATATGCTACAATGTGTGTTGACTTTCTCAATGGCTTAGGTTTTCCAAAGCAATATAAAAAAAATAATACATTCCTTCGTCACTGGCGCACAGGAGCACGTCTGTTTTATTGTATGACATGATTGAGTAGTAGTAACCACTTTACACTCTTATTTAAATTACTTAATAGAAGATTAATTACTCAAATTTTTAGTTTATTAATTTAATTAATTATGAGGTCCACGAAATTATCAGTGTCCCAACTACTTGAAGAGGTTGTTGCATGTTTTTTTATTTATTTATTTTTTTAAGAAAAAATTACAGCTTGACGTTGTTTGCATTTTTTTTTATTCTATTCATTTCGAACATTTAAAAATTGACAATATATTTTAAAGAAGTTTTTCCTTCTTTCTTTTTTTGGCAATGTGGCTATACATGGCTATTCCGTTTGCAAATTCCATCTTTTTGGACGGTTTGGAGGTCACATGTGTCTCATGTAATTTTTTAGCTTGTGAAAAGTCTAAAATGTTCATATTTTTGTGGAAGAAAAGAAAAAGTTAAAAAAAAAAAACAAAAAAAGCCATTTGGGGGAGGCTGGGCCACCCCAATTGGCTAGAATGGTGGTGGTCGAAACCACCCTCTATGGGCATGGGGTGGCTCGACCACCCATTTTGGCCAAATGGGAGTGGCTCTTCCATGGCCTAATGGGGGTGGCTGCCATGCCCATTGGGTGGCTACTCACCCCAATTAGATTTATTTTATTTTTTAATTTTTTTCTTCTATTTAAAAAAAGAAAAGAAAAGAAAATTGAAAAAAATTGCATTGGGACATTTTGGGTGATTTTAAAATATCATAAGGACAATTTTGGCAAAGGCCACGTGCGTGACATGTGTCCTGCTTACCGATCAAAAAGATGAAATTTGCAAATGCAATGGCCAGATTGCCAACAAAAAAAAAAATCATGGGAGTACATTGTCAATTTTTAAACATTGTAGGTAGAATAAAAAAAGACGCACAACTTTAAGGGTAACTGTAATTTTTAATTTTTTTATTAATTAAAACTCTTTTTGACTTAAAAACTATATTTCTCAAATACAATTCCAAACAAGCTTTGAATCAACATCAAAATCAACCTTCACAAAAAATACTCTAAGAAAAGACCATTGGTGAGGTGAAAAACTGATGGAGGGCAAGATGAAAAAAAACCTCATACTATTGGAGGGCGAACAACTGGGAATTCTAGTGGATGATTGTGAGGTTGCTTAAACGAAAAAACAAGGAAACAACTATTTGACACGCAAGATATGGGCTGGAAAAAGAATAAACAGAGATGGCTTTGTACGAGTTTTCAAGCGGATCTGGCGAATAGATGGGGAAGTGGTTTTCAAGGAAGTTCAACCCAATGTATGGATGTTTGAATTTAGTCAAGAGGGAGACAAGCAACATGTCCTGACAGGAAGGCCATGGTCATTCGACCGCTTTATCCTGGCCTTATCTGAGTTTGATGGGAGCATTCCTTCTTCTCAATGGGATTTTATGACGTCACCATTCTGGATCCAGGTTCACGACATGCCTCTGATTTGCATGTCAAAGCGATTGGGAGCAAGATTGGAGAGTCTTTGGGAATTCTAGAAGAGGTCGATATAGAGGGAGAAGGGATCGAATGGAGCAGTATGCTACGAATAAGAGTGATCATCGATCTGCAAAAGCCTCTGGAGAGGGGAAGGGCATTAACCATTGCCGGCAAAGAGCACTGGATAAGTTGTCAATATGAAAATCTCCCTGTTTTTTGCTTCAATTGCGGTAGAATAGTGCATGAAAACAGCGGGTGTCCTGCCCAAATGAGTTATGGTGAAGAGAAGCAATGGGGTGTATGGCTATGGGCTGGAAAACTGAAACGGCAGGGGCTAGGCAAAGGCGGCCGGCAGCCGGTGATAGGGACCCAAAACAGAGAAGGAACGGGTGGAATCACCAAGGGCAGCAGCAACCTAACAAAAATGGTAAGTCACGGCTTTGAGGGAAACCCTACACCAACTCATCAAGCAAGAAAGGAAAGCCTAACAGTGAACCAAACCGAAGACATTGATTGGCCGAAACAAGCTGGATGAGGAAATCTAGTGTGCGCTAGTGGTGGAAACGTTGTTCTCACGGGAAACAAACAAGGAAAGAAAATAAATTATAATGAGAATGTGCTGGAGAGGCATGCGCTAAATGGACATGTGGGTGAGGTAAGCATGGGTGAGCCAACTAAACACTCTAAAGGGGCCGAATATGGTGAAATTATGGGAGAGTTAGCAGGCTATGAAGGGGCCGAACTTGAATGGGCCGAATATAGTGAAGAAACGGACGAGTCATCAGGTTATGTGGGAGCCACCAAACAGGCCAGTCATGGTACAACCGGGCCTGTAGACATGTAGGGTACCAAACTAGGAGGATATCAACGTGCAGCAGAATTTGGGTACCCAAGTGGATGCGGTCCGAACCTGGGAAAAAACGACAACACAGAACAAGGAAAGTATCATGATGGAAAAAGGGTACTACAGCAGGGTCAGTCATGCTACCCAAATAGTAATAAAATGTGGAAAAGGGTGGTTCATAGTGAGGAAGAAGAGACATGTCCTGCAAGCTCCACAGTGGCTTTGCTAGGGAAACGTAAAGGAGAAAATGAAACGAGCACAAGTGATGACGAGGAAAGGCATCTGAAAATGAGAAAGTGGGAAGATTATTTGGAAGAGGAAGTAGAATCTGAAAATGAGAAGGTGGAGGCTGCGGAGCAGCCCCGCCCACAACCATGAGCATAATAAGTTGGAACTGCCGGGGGCTTGGGAACCTCCGGACAGTTCGGGACCTTTACCAATTGGTAAAGGAAAAGAGACCCAACTTTTTGTTTCTCTTGGAAACAAAAAGGACTAAAATAAAGATGGAAGTAATCGAGTCGCTTAGGCTATGTTGGCATGTTATGTGGTGGACCCGTGGGAAAAAGTGGAGGTCTTGCTCTATTATGGAAAGAGGTCAAGAATTGGAGATTCGAATTTCTCTCGCGACACATCAATGCAATAGTAACGATACTACTACGGGGTCCAATGGAAACTTACCGGATTTTACGGTCATCCAGAGTGGAATAAAAGGAAGGAGTCTTGGGAGTTGTTGAAACACTTACAGTCCTACTCACCTTTGGCATGGCTTTGCATAGGGGACTTTAATGAAATAGTGGACCAAAGTGAGAAGTGGGTGCCAATCCCACGTGAAGGGCAAATGGAAATATTAGGCAAATTGAGCATTGCAATCTTAGTGACCTTGGATATAAGGGAGCCAAATTCACATGGACCAATTGTCAACCGGATGGAAATTTTGTAAAAGTTCGTCTAGATCGGTGTGGCAAATCCTTAGTGGTGCTGCATGTTTGAAGGGGCTCGTGTGTAAGTCTTAGCGGCACGATCCTCAGACCATAAACCGTTGTTGCTAAATTGAGAGAATAATGGGCAGGGAAACGACACAAGCAAACATGATTTTAAATTCGAAATGAGCTGGACAGTGGATGAGGAATACCAAAAGGTTGTAGAGGAGGCCTGGCATGAGACACCAAACGATGATATACGGTTGAAGCTAAATCAGTGCAGAACCACTTTAACAAACTGGAGTAGAGGAAAGTTCGGAAACAATGTTGCTCTTATTAAACAGAAAATGCGAGAGTTGGAGGTTTTACAAAGAAGCGAAAGCCCTGAAAATAGTGATGCTATAAAGACTGTACAAGGGGAGATTGAGAAGCTGTTGGAATAGGAGGACCTACGTTGGAAGTAGCGAGCGAAGCAAAACTAGTACAAAAATGGAGATCGAAACACACAATACTTCCATGCATGGGCAAACCAACGTAGAAGAATAAACCAAATTCAAAAGGTCCGTGACACAGCAGGTCAAGAATGACGGAAATAGAGCGATATCCCTAATGTCTTTCTAGAGCACTATCAGGAGCTATTCACAACAGGGGGTACACAGGGGCTTGAGGAATGTTTAACTGGTATGGAGAATCGGGTTACAACTGAGATGAATCGTGTTTAGGAAGTGAATTTCTTGAGAGGAGGTTGATGAAGCCTTGAAGCGAGATGCACGATGAAATCACCAGACGATGGCTTTAGTGGATTCTTCCAACATCATATCATCGGAAGTGAGGTATGTAAAACTGTACTTGATTTTTGAATAATGGAATTTTGATAGTGCATTGAATGAAACATATATTGCTTTAATTCCTAAACTCAAAAGTCCGGTCGATTGTAATCGATTTCCGCCAATAAGTTTGTGTAACGATTATATAAGATTATTGCAAAAGTGTTGGCAAATAGATTGAAAAACAGTTTTACCTCATGTGATATCTCTAACCAAAGTGCCATTTATTCGGTAGGCATATAACCGATAACATTATAGTGGCCTTTGAGGCTTTTCATACTATGGCTACTTGGTTAAAAGGGAAATAGGGTTTCATGGCGTTAAAGTTAGATATGAGCAAGACATATGACCAGGTGGAGTGGAATTTTTTAGAAGAAATTATGAGAAAAATTGGTTTTTCAGATCAATGGATCCACCTGGTCATGTCATGTCCTGAACCGTTTCATATTCGGTTTTGATAAACGGGAAACCTCATGGGAATATCCAACCCACAAGGGAAATAAGACAAGGGGACCCTTTATCCCCATACTTATTCATTCTTTGTGCAGAGGGATTGAGTCATTTGTTACATAAGGCAGAACATGAGCGTCATATTACGAGTTTGGCCATTGCTAGAGGAGGACCTAAGATCAACCATCTGTTCTTCGCAGATGACAGTGTTCTCTTCTGCAAGGCTGGTGTGCAAGAGTGGGAAAAGATCCAAGTATTGTTGGAAACATATGAGAAGGCTTCAGGACAAAAATTAAACAGGGACAAGACTTTCTTATTCTTCAGTAAGAACACACCACAAGCGGCGAAGGTACTTCTAGGCAACTTGGTAGGGGTGACCCCAACCAACTGTTTCGAAAAGTACCTGGGGTTGCCATCAATGGTGGGAAAGTCCTGAATGGCATCTTTTTCTTCTATAAAAGGGCGCATTTGGAAAGAATAAGCGGTGGAAGAGAAGTTCGACTCATGCATGGAAAGAAGTCCGATGAAGGCGGTTTCTGAGGCTATTCCAACATACACCATGAACGTGTTCAAACTACCAAAAACACTATGCCAGGAAATAAATGCCTTATTCTCTAAATTTTGGTGGGGTCATAAAAAAATGACTCAAAAATAGCATGGCTAAAGTGGAGCAAGATGGGTTTGGCAAAAAATAAAGGAGGTTTAGGATATAGAGATTTGGAGCCTTTCAATATGGCGTTGTTGGAAAAACAAGGGTGGAGGATAATGCTTAATCCCGATTGTCTGGTTGCTAAAGTGCTAAAAGCGAAATATTTTTCAAAAGAGGATTTCCTCACATCTCGGCTTGGGAGCAATCCATCGTTTGTGTGGAGGAGCTTATGGGGAGCAAAATATTTAGTACAAGTTGGGATGATATGGAGAGTGGGGGATGGTAAGTCAGTTAAAATATGGGGAGACAAATGGATTGGTTCCACTTATACAGGCAAAATTCAGGCACCAGCACGAATATTGGGAGAAAATGATAAAGTGAGTGCTTTAATTGATGACACAATGCAGTGGTGGAATTATGAGTTGATGCAGCAATATTCCCAGAGGATGAAGCTAAGAGGATATATAGTACGGTTCTCACCCTTTGGGCGAACCAGACCAAATAGTATGGGCTAGGCACAAAAAAAGGAATATTCACTGTCTGAAGTGCATATCATTTGGCGAAAGAGTTATCTTCGGCGGAAATAGGCGAGTGTTCCATCGTAGGTCAAAAGGAGAGAATGTGGCAGATAATATGGAAATTAAAATGTCCAAGAGTGATACATTTATTTCTTTGGAAGGCCTGTAATAACATACTTCCGACCAAAGGAAACCTCTCGAGAAGAGCAGTGACCCAAGATGATAAATGTCCGATTTGCAAGCTGGATATAGAAACAATCGGGCACAGTCTCTAGAGCTGTCAAGCGGCAAAAGATGTGTGGATGGAATGCCCTCTGAAGATCCAGAAAAGCCCAGGTGACGAAGATGACTTTTCAGCCATATTTGTGCGGTTAGCGGAGCGATTGCCGGAGGAGGAACTACGGCTGTTGGTTTATGTGGCACGACAGATATGGTTCCATCGGAACGATTTTGTATTCAATGACGAATTCAGGCCCCCGGAGAAACTCGTCCAAGTTGCCCGACTTCAAATGGAGCAATATGACCAAGCAATGGCTTCGAAGGATAAGGAGGAACCTACCATGGGCAGTACCTGCAACCGGATACAAGTTAGATGGAAAAAGCCGCCAGTGGGAGCTGTAAAATTAAATTGGGACGCTGCTGTAGATGAAAGAACTAACAATGTGGGCCTTGGTGCTATTGCAAGGGACCATGAAGGCCGAGTTCTAGCTATGCATGGATCAATTTGCAAACACATATACAACCCAACAACGGCGGAAACACTAGCTGCTTGGAAGGCTGTGGTCCTAGGTGTCCAACTGGGAGTAACCTATTTGGAAGTGGAAGGAGATGCAAAGGAGGTGGTCCAAGGAATCAACTGCGCCAGTCACAGTTTGGGGTGCGACGGACCAGTTTTGAATGACATAAAGACTCTTCTTCAGAGCTTCAACACATGGAAGGTTACTCATGTAAACCAGGGGGCAAATGGGGCTGCTCATAGTCTAGCAAAGTTAGCTTTATTGAGTGGGGTGGATTGTAATTGGTTTGATAATTTTCCTCTGTCTGTGCAGAAAAATTGTAAGTGTGGAACAAACCCAAGTTATGAATTAATAATATTATGTTTTTTTTAAAAAAAAATCAACCTTCACAAAATCACCATAAAAGAAAAAAGAAAAGCAAAGTGCTTCACAAAAAAAGAAAAGAAAATAAATTTTTTTACTTCAAACAATAGTAAAGTTGAACTTGTAGTTATAAAATCACATTTAGAATTTTGTATAGTTGTTGTTTGATTTTTTACTTTTTTTCAAAAAAAGTCAAATATGGGTTTATATGGATATGAATTTGTAAGGGTTGTTAAGTAACATATTAACCATGGGATTATGGGAATGCTAGGTATTCGCTTGTGTCTTCATGCTTTAGGTGGATATTATTTTTTTAAAAAGCACGTGAGATATATAAATAAGTAAAGTTTATTTTTGAGGAATGCTAGGTGCTCGCTTGATATCCTCCTAGTCTTCTCTTGATCAGAGGTGAATATTATTTTCTAAAGACCAAGTGAGAAAAATAAGGGAAGTTTATTATTATTATTTTAGAAAACAATATCCATATAAGACTAGGAGGATACCAGGAGAACACAAAAGAATTTATAGCATTCCTTGTTCTCTTGGTGTCCTTCTGGTCTTAGGTAGATATTATTTTCTAAAATCCAAGTGAGAGAAATAAGAGAAGTTTATTTTTTGCTTTTTTAGAAAATAATATCTACCTAGGACCAGAATGATAGTATGAGAACACCAGAGAATACTTGACATTCTCCTTACAGTAATAGCATTTTGCTTATATGAATATCATACATAAACAAAGGGCAATGCTATGTGCTCTCCTTGTATTCTTATAGCATTATCCTAATATCCACGTGGATATTATTTTCTATAAAAAAAATTGCTCTTATTTTTCTCACTTGGTATTTATAAAATAATATTCACGTAGGACTAGGAGGACGCATAAAGAGTACCTAGCATTTCCCATAAACAAAATAGTTTAAAATTTAGGTTATAACTTTAAGGCTATGTTTGAGTATTTTGTTAACAAAATGAATAGTTATTTCTAAGAATGGAGGGGGTGAAATGAAATAATTATTCATATTATTTTAGTTGGAAACAATACTTAGGGTACATTTAGGATTGCAATTTCATAAGAATAATCTGCATTTTTTTTTTTGACATGCCCACACAAGGATAGAGGGAGGGGGGATTCGAATTAGTGACATCTGTTTTATAAAGTGTGGTTCACAGTCGATTGAGCTATCACTTGGGGACAGAATAATCTGCATATTTAAAAGATATTGCAAAACGTAAAGCGTTTGACATTGTGATTTAAAAAGTACATAATCTAAAATAGGAAAAAAATTTGCAATTTTTATAAACAGGTTATAGGGTACTTATTTGAAAAAAAACGAATTTAAACAAAAATTACGATTTCACATAATAAATATTTGATAAAAAAGAAATTTTTAAACATGTTTTACCAAAACACCTTTGTGATTTTAAAATGTAAAGATTTCAAAAACGCAATTTTTACAATGGTACTTACTGAAATCGCAATCCCAAACAGACCATAAAAAATAACTATTTTCATGAAAATAACTATTTCTATAAATAAGTTCCTACCAAATAAAAGAATGGTTATTCTTCCTATGGAATATCCATTCCATTCATGGATGTTATTTTCTAAAAATTGGACTAGAAAAATAAGGCCACTTTCTTTTTCTATCAATCTAAAATCAAGATTTTTTCTTAAAAAAAATGTTTTCTAAAATTATTTGATATGAAATAAACGGATTTTTTTTTAAAGAAATATATATAATCTTTAATTAGCAGGATAATACATTTTAATGAACCTAATAATTACTTATTGCATCCCTTTTGACCATAGAAAATAAGTCCAAAAATGATATTTCTTTCAACTTTTCCTTGCTGGACAAAACTTGCAAAAAAATAGTACCTCGGATTGGAAAGTAGAGCTATAGATATTAACGAGAGTATATTTGGTAGGCTGTAGGCATATTCCATTTCCATGTCCATCTCATACAAGGAGACTGGAATAAGTTTCGGCTTCGAGTGAGAGAGGAAAGCCATAAAAAGCACTGACATTGACAGCTACAGGCTTTTGTTTTCTATATAAAGTCACAGTTTTTGCTTCCCTTTGGATCTCAAAAAACCCCCTCTCAATCTCTCTCTCTCTCTTATCCCGCTTTTCGTCTTCTTTTTCTGAATCGAATCGAATCTCACTTCACCGGATTCAGGTATTCCATTATGGTTTTATTCACAATTCTGCTGGGTAATTGACATCTGGGTCTTACAGAATCCACACTTTTCTGTAGAAATGCCCTGTTTTTTTTTTTTTTTTATGTATATATGTGCGAAGATTTCATTCTCACTGTACTGCAGTGTCTCTCATCACACGTGGCCTTTATCCATCAAATCTCTGAATTCACGGGCTCTGTTTTTCTGGGTCATACTCAGAATTTTTGTCTTTTGCCGCTTGATTGAGTCCGAGATATCAGGCCCACTCTTTTCGATTTTTTGGTTTTTGATTTGTCTTTGTACGATGGTTTGTTTTGTTTTGTGATCGCAGAGGGTGACTGAGGGCGAGCAATGGCGAATCGGAATCTTGAGAAGTTGGCGTCAATCGACGCGCAGCTTCGGCTTTTGGTTCCGGCGAAAGTGAGTGAGGATGACAAGCTGATTGAGTATGATGCTCTGCTTTTGGATCGGTTTCTGGATATTCTTCAAGATTTACATGGGGAGGATCTCAAGGAAACTGTAAGTGATTGAGTGACCTTTTCGAATATTAGTTTGAGAGTATCGAATTTGATTGTCATTAACGCCCACCAGTGGTTCAATTTCCATCGAGAAATGATTGTATTTTGAGTTTTGTATGAAAAATATGGAGCTTTATGGGGGAATGTAAAACCCTTTTCAAAATGATATGAATCATTATTTATTCGCAGTTTTGGGGACCGAGGTTGGTGTTCTGGTCGGACATGCAACATTCTGTGTTACTTTCATTGAATCTTAAGTGATCATGAGAGTTCACTATGTAAAAGTATATATAAATTTGAGAGCTATTCCAATTCTGATTTGATGTGGATCGGGGAGCAACAGTTCGTAAATCTTAAACAAGAAGGCTTTTTTCCATAGTATTTAAAGCTTGTTTGGTGAAATACAGAAATTAGCCAATCGTGTTATGATTTTTATTTTTCTTTTATGGATTTTCGTATAGGTTCAAGAGTGTTATGAGCTTTCTGCTGAGTATGAAGGTAAGCATGATCCTAAGAAGCTAGAAGAGCTTGGAAATGTGTTGACAAGCTTGGATCCAGGGGACTCTATTGTTATTGCAAAGTCTTTCTCCCACATGCTTAACTTGGCCAACTTGGCCGAGGAGGTCCAGATTGCTTACCGCAGACGGATCAAATTGAAAAAGGGTGATTTTGTGGATGAAAACTCTGCAGCAACTGAATCGGACATTGAAGAAACTCTCAAGAGGCTTGTGACACAACTGAACAAGTCTCCACAAGAAGTTTTTGATGCTTTGAAGAACCAGACTGTGGATCTGGTCTTTACTGCTCATCCTACGCAATCCGTTCGTAGATCTTTGCTTCAAAAGCATGGAAGGTTTGTACTCCAGTTACTTTAGTTTTGCTTCCTTGAGTTACGATTGCATATTTCAATTTCTCTACCCCCCTCCTCCACTCTTGCCCTTGTTATATTTTCAGATTTTTGCTTAATGTTAAAAATTAAGTTTCTTTATGCAATTGTACTTATAATATTCTTTATGTAAAGCCCTATGGTTTGCAGGAGGGGTAGGGCTAGAATTTGCATTCTTGCAGTATTTCTGTCTCTTTCTGTCTCTCTTATCATTTTCCCTTATCTCTTCGGTTCAGGATTAGGGATTGTTTAGCCCAATTGTATGCCAAAGACATTACTCCTGATGATAAGCAGGAGCTTGATGAGGCACTTCAGAGGGAGGTGAATATCAGCATCCTTTGAATTTATTTTCTTGCTATCAAACTTTGGAGTTATATATTTGAATGTTATATTTTTATTGCAAACTATTTTTTAGGGCATATTCTAGAACCATATCTTTTTATGTTTGTGGGATTCATCTGACATTGGAAAAGAAAGGGGTCCCCAGATTAATTACTGAAGCTGCTTTGGCCCTAATCCAACGATCCTGCCCATCCCTTGGGGGGCATTTAAAATTCAAGAAAGAGACAGTAAAATATAGGACAGATGCTACTTTGGATTCGACACTCATTATATATACATGTGTGATATGCATAGCCATGATTATCGCTGCATGATGTTTTGGAGTATTAGGTTTTCTGTAGAATTCTTTAATAAGTAAACTTTTCTCTGTACTTAATCTTGTAATATCAGCTTGACAAAGACAAAGCTCACGCTTGATAGTCTTTTAGGTGTTGGGGTTGTGGGCTTTTTGGATGGGTTGGGTTGTGGGTGTTTTTGCTGTTTTTTTGGGTTTCGGGCCTGTGGGAGCTTCCTGTGTATATGGCATGTGTACTTAAGGGCTCATTCAATAAAGTTTTTTTATTACTTATCAATTTTTGTTATTTATTTATTTTTATTTATCAGCATTTAGAATTTTAGATGTTCTTGGTGATACTATTTCTTTAAATTGGATCTTGTAAGTTGTAACTGCAACAATGTGTTACCATGTTAGGTTTTGCAAATATTTATAACACTGGGCGTTGATCTTTATGAGCTTAATAAAAGAAAGCTTTCATTATACTTTCAGAAAATATATATCATCAGGGCTTTAAATTATTCTATGTTCTGTGAATATTATGACCAGCTAAAACAAATATATCATTATGGATTTCTTCTGAGCCTTTTCACTTTTCAGGCCTTGTGTCCAATATAAAAATAATAGATGTTTCAAAATTAACAGCCTATGCCATACCTATAACTTACTGCATATGTGGTTGAGTAGCGTATTTGCTCTATGCATTATGTTATGCATAGAACTGCCCATATTGCACATGGAAGAAATAAAGAAGCATTTGCCCTGCAGATCCAGGGCATATGATAAATGTTTAAATGCCATCAGTTGGATATAGAGTATTATAATCATCTATCATAGAAGACAATGGTGTGCAATATCTCCTTGCAACATATGTTTGAACTCAGTTGACCACACGAGCTTGGGGAGATGATTCTCATTATTTACAGCAAACCACAAGTATGCTACATAGGTTTTTTTTCTAACAACATTTTAACTCCTCTAAAACTGTATTTATGGTAAATTTGAGCTTAAGATATATTCGGAAGTTTTTCCACATAAAAGAAAAAAATAGCCTAGTAAATGGTATATTTAATTTTTGCCTTCTCTGCTATTTTATTTCTTGTAGATTCAAGCCGCATTTCGTACGGATGAGATTCGGAGGACCCCTCCAACTCCTCAAGATGAGATGAGAGCAGGAATGAGCTACTTTCATGAAACAATCTGGAAGGGTGTTCCAAAGTTTCTACGCCGTGTTGACACAGCTTTGAAGAACATAGGGATTGATGAACGCGTTCCTTACAATGCCCCACTTATTCAATTTTCTTCTTGGATGGGTGGTGATCGTGATGGTAAGATCCTTCTTCTCCTTGGTCAAATTTGTGGTGGAAACAGTTTAGTAATAAAGGGGAAAAAGAGGCAAAACCATTAGGGTGTCTTCCTATTAATGAACTTACTTTGAATTTGGTGAAATTCATTTATTGTTCCTTATGTTAGTTGGATCGTTATAATAAATCAGTTTAAATTTTGGGATGGTCTTATTTGTTAACGGCATGATGGTGATCATGAAAGTATAATCATTGTCCACAGCTAAAGATCTATCATGTATATTGATACAAATATAGTCTTAGGGAAGGAGCAAAAAGTCTAATAGACCTCCTTTCAACTTTTGGAATGGGATTTTCAATTAGAACTTCTTGGAGTGATTTTTTCTATAAATTGGGTTGATTTTTTTCTATAAATTGGAATAATTTTAAAGTTCTCTCTCTTTCTCTTTCTCAACTTAATGTCTGTTTCACATTGGATGCAGGAAATCCTAGGGTAACTCCTGAGGTCACAAGGCATGTTTGCTTGTTGGCTAGAATGATGGCTGCTAACTTGTACTATTCCCAAATAGAGGATCTTATGTTTGAGGTACCTAGTAGCTTTTACATCTTGCAATCTTTTCTAAGGAATTTCATTTCCTTGGTTGGGGACTGTTGCTTGTTTATTGTTGATGTGCTTCTCATCACTATTAGCTAATTTCTGTTTGTTTCCTTGCAGTTGTCTATGTGGCGCTGCAATGATGAGCTTCGTGTTTGTGCAGATGAACTCCATAGGTCCTCCAAGAAAGATGCAAAACACTACATAGGTAATTCATCTATATCTATGGTGGGGGTGTGTTTCTCCTTGTATGCTTTATCCATATCTTGCATAACCTTTGGAAATATATGTATTTCCATGTATTTTCCTTGCCAAATACTATGTTAGATATCGTAAATGCTGATTAAACGTTTAAACTCTCTTGACCATAGATATGTTAAGAAGTAAATCATAATGCATGAGACCTTTCCTTCTTTGCCTTTCCTATAAATAGTTTAAATTTGTGGAAGCATAATTCCCTTCACTTTGTTGATGTTTATATACAATCTGAAATGCCCAAATTCCTCACCTTCAAACCCACAATGTTTCAGTTTTAGAAAAAAGAAAAGAACAAATGCAAATAGTGTTTTCCCATTATAATCTCCAACCCAACATGCCCTTATGATTGAATTGACTCCTACTAGTTTTTACTTTCCTTCTAGCCCTTTTTTGATAAATAATCAAAGTATTATTAAAAGTTTAAGATGCCCCCATGTACACAGGAAGTGTGCAAGAGAAGCCACCTAGGAATTAGGGGCAAAAAGAACAAGAAAATTATTATAACTAAGCACTAAAAGAGAAACATAAGCAGCTGTCCAGAGATGGAAAGTGTTGAAGAAAAAAGTTTTCATCTCCTCCAAAGACACCACAAAGGTACAAAAGACTATTTTTTCCAAGCCTTTATCTCAAGCCTGTACCGCCACAATCATTTACCCAAGAGAGCATGATTGAACCTCAAAAGGTTCCTGATCCCCAACCCTTTTGTAGAGATCGACATATACACCTTCGGCCAACTCACTAAGTGATATTTAAACTCTTTCTATCTCACCCCATAAGAAGTCAAGTTGGAGTTTCTAAATACGATTAGCAACACTCGAAGGGAGAGGAAAGAGGGACATGAAATACGTAAGTAACTGGGATAGGGTGCTCTTGATAAGGATAATCCTCTCATCCTTAGACAAATACAACTGTTTCCAACTTGCCAACCATTGTTTAATCTTTCTAGCCCTTTGAGAGGCTCTTTTCTCTTAAAAAATGAGAGTACAACAGCCTTATTGCTAGAAGCATTTTAATGAATTTTTAATAAGGGGAGTTAATGCCCTATCTACAGCTGGTATACACATCCCTGCTCTCCCTTAGTCTCGACTGGAACAATGCTAAAAGATTGGCAAACTGGAGAAAGGAAATAGAGAATGGCAGTATTGCTGTTGACAAAATGTCAGCTGAATGCCTGTATCTGTGTCAGATATGGAAGATGAATCATCGACTTCACTGGAATTTCCTAATTTGCAACCATAAATGAAAGTAGCTACACAAATATAAGGAGGTGCATATTGGGCCAGGGAGCACTTGGTTAATACAGTAAAAAAAAAATTGTATTGAACAATATATATGCTCAAAGAACTTATTCCATATAAATTTCCTACTGTGCAACCATAATTTGTGGTGACTATATAATGGAATCAAGTATTGTATGTTTGTTATTAGTATTTATTAAGAAGGTATTTCCCAAGTTTAGGTAGAATTTTTTGTATTGTTATTTTTCCTGATAACTTTTATTGTTATTAAACACTTTGACTTTTTGGTGACAGAGTTTTGGAAACAAATTCCTCCCAATGAGCCCTACCGTGTCATTCTTGGTGAAGTAAGGGATAGGCTTTATCAGACACGTGAACGCTCTCGTCATCTATTGGCCCATGGGTTCTCAGAAATCCCTGAGGAAGCGACTTTCACCAATGTTGAGGAGGTATTTTCATTCATTCGAGTTTATTTTGAAGAATCCAGTAATCATGTTGCCATCTCCATCTGTGTTTTGTGATTTCAATGTTCATATCAGTTGTACCTTTCCCTCAACTCAACTAAGCTGTATATAACCATGTAGGATTGGCTAGTGGATCCTTATTTTTTATCTCTCAATAAGTTACAGGCCATAGGATTATCACAGCCCAGTTCTCTCTTTTAAACTATCATCCCAAGCTTATTCTACCCTAAGATAGACGAAAACGAAAAAGAAAAAGAAAAGGAGATATATTTGTTGGATCTGTTTCTGAACTTCTTTGTTAACTAACCGGTACTCCGTATTGTATTAAGTTACAAATTGCCTTTCAATTTTTCTTTTGTTTGATTGGTTTGGATACTGATCAAGTTTTTTTCAAATTATGTGCAGTTCTTGGAACCTCTTGAGCTATGTTACAGATCACTGTCCGCATGTGGTGATCGTGCAATTGCTGATGGAAGCCTTCTTGATTTCTTAAGACAAGTGTCAACTTTTGGACTGTCACTTGTGAGACTTGATATTCGGCAAGAGTCGGATCGTCATACTGATGTCATGGATGCCATTACCAGGCACTTGGAAATTGGGTCCTACCGAGAGTGGTCTGAAGAGCGTCGGCAGGAATGGCTTTTATCTGAACTCAGTGGCAAGCGCCCTCTGTTTGGACCTGATCTTCCTAAAACTGAAGAAATTAGTGATGTTCTAGACACATTTCACGTCATAGCGGAACTTCCATCAGACAACTTTGGAGCATACATCATTTCGATGGCAACTTCACCATCTGACGTGCTTGCAGTTGAGCTCCTGCAACGTGAATGCCATGTGAAGGAACCATTAAGGGTGGTTCCTCTGTTTGAGAAGCTTGCAGACCTGGAGGCTGCTCCTGCTGCTTTAGTGCGGCTATTCTCAATAGATTGGTATAGAGACCGAATTAATGGAAAGCAAGAAGTTATGATTGGTTATTCAGATTCTGGTAAAGATGCGGGACGGTTTTCTGCAGCCTGGCAGTTATACAAGGCTCAAGAGGAGCTTATAAAGGTTGCTAAGCAATTTGGTGTGAAGCTAACCATGTTCCACGGTCGTGGTGGGACTGTTGGAAGAGGAGGTGGGCCTACCCATCTTGCCATATTGTCTCAACCTCCAGATACCATTCATGGATCACTCCGTGTTACTGTTCAAGGTGAAGTCATTGAGCAGTCATTTGGAGAGGAGCACTTGTGTTTTAGAACACTCCAACGTTTCACAGCTGCTACTTTGGAGCACGGTATGCACCCCCCAGTGTCTCCAAAACCGGAATGGCGTGCATTGATGGATGAGATGGCTATCATTGCTACAGAAGAGTATCGTTCCATTGTTTTCAAAGAACCCCGATTTGTGGAATATTTCCGCCTTGTAAGAATTATGCAAATAGCATCAATCACATTTTCCTTTGATAATTCAAGCTCACTAAAGACCATCATTTATTTAATAACCATTGTCTTTTTATAAATGTAGGCTACGCCAGAGTTGGAATACGGTCGGATGAACATTGGAAGTCGTCCATCAAAGCGTAAGCCAAGTGGAGGTATTGAATCACTCCGTGCAATCCCATGGATCTTTGCATGGCTACAAACAAGGTTTCATCTTCCAGTGTGGTTAGGCTTTGGAGCAGCATTTAAACATGTTATTCAGAAGGACATTAGAAATCTCCATATGCTGCAGGCGATGTACAATGAATGGCCATTTTTTAGGGTCACCATTGATTTGGTCGAGATGGTGTTCGCCAAGGGAGACCCAGGTATTGCTGCTTTGTATGACAAGCTCCTTGTTTCAGAAGAACTGTGGCAATTTGGAGAGCGGTTGAGGGCCAATTATGAAGAAACGAAGGCCCTTCTCCTACAGGTAAAAACAATTGGATAGAATTTGTTTACATTTTGAGTTTGTCTCGGATTATATTTCAGCTTTCCATTATGGCTTTCTTTGATTAACAATCAATGCGTTCTTTCACCAAGTTTCCAGCAAGATCTTTATAAAATTTCGACCTGTCACTCTAAGCTCTCTTTCCCTAAGAATACTGTATAACACTCTTGCGAAACTTTTGCATGATTCCAAAATTTTCAGCTGGTTACTGCACCAATATTAGACTATAACATTTCTGCGTATGGGGCTTTTCGACAAAATGGTTATCACAAAAACTGATCATCCTTTTCTCTGTGCTGGTAGACTGCTGGACACAAGGATCTTCTTGAAGGGGACCCCTACTTGAAACAAAGACTCAGACTGCGAGATTCCTACATTACTACTCTGAATGTTTGCCAAGCCTACACACTGAAGAGAATCCGGGATCCAAACTACCATGTGAAGGTGCGTCCACACATCTCCAAGGAGTGTATGGAAATAAGCAAAGCAACTGAAGAACTTGTGACCCTGAACCCAACAAGCGAGTATGCCCCTGGTTTGGAGGATACCCTCATCTTGACGATGAAGGGTATTGCTGCAGGCTTGCAGAACACTGGTTAGACACCTGTGATTCTGTGTTTTCTTTTTGCTGTTTTTCTTCAGAGAATTTGCCCCAAGAAACCATAAATTATATGCACCTGAAGTGGATGCTCTTTTATTATCCGCATCCTGGTCATAATTTCGGTAACCCTATTCAGCTGTAATGTTATATTCCCCCGCCGCAAGAGTTGAACTCGACGGAACTTTGTATTATGCTTTGCTACAAAATGTTCTATGGGCATTATATTTGAATACTTCTTGTTTGTTTGGCCAATTCCAACTGAGTTTTAATCTGAGACACTGACCCGTCTGAATATCAGTTCCCGGATATGGGAATAGGATGCGAGAAATGGATTTAGCCTAGGTGCCGTAAAAAAACTACCGGAGGTTTTCTGTAGCTTTTTCGACGGGCAAGATTTTATTCTTGATTTTTATGCAAAAAGAGAATTAAATTAAATCTGGACCATTTGAAAAAAAGAAAGAAGATAGTAAATCAAACTGAACAAAAATAAGTGTCACCGTATATAGCATATGAGGTTAATGACTCAAACCTGACTCACTTTCACATTTTCATATTCGTTGCCACAACTCTGAACCCTTTGCTGTTTCCATTGGTTTTCTGACCAATTCACTTGGCAGTTCTCATTCTCTACATTAGGCAACCTTGCTGCGCGCGCGCGCACACACACACATATATATATTGACTTCTGTGTTTCTTCTTAATTATTATTATTATTTTAAAAAAGCACTAGATTTGATACTGTAGTCCATTTTCTTCTTGATTATTCATTTTGCCCATGCGATAAAGTTTTTCTTTAAACTCGGCTGGAGTCTTGGATGAAATTTCTTAAACTTATTATATAAAATGATATGTATTCTTTGAACATGTGAAATGCACATTTTTTTAATAGAAACAAAGTTGAAATAAATTTTATTAAAATTCATGCATCTCACATATTATTAAAAAAATGGACTTATGTCACTTTTATAAACTAGGTTGGAGGAAAGAGGAAAACTTTGTTTGCCCTAACCCTCTTTCGCCTCCTCCTCCCTCTCTTCACCCTCTTCCACCCTCTCTTGATGCTACCTCCAAGTTCACTCTGGCTAGACTCAATCTACTTCTTATGAGGCATTGTCTATCGCCTTAAGCGATTTATCACTTACCCTCTCAAAACCGCAGCCTCAACCCCTTCACCATTGTCATTGCCTACTTCCAGTCGTCGCAACACCCCATTCGTCTGGATTTGACTTGGATCATAGTTTTGACCTCTTTTTTTTTTTTTTTTAAGTTTGATCTTTCATCCTCAATCAACTCCACCACTACCTCACCCCACCTCCATCTTCGCCAACCTCCCCACAACCCGTAGCCACTTTACACACATCCTCGTGGCTTTCAAGCGATTCTAGTGGTTTTCATGCCATCTCGTCCCTCCATCTCTGCATTTGCTATTGCTTATTTTTAGGCTTTGATTTTTTATTCATGTTCTTTTTATTATATTTTGTAGCCCTTGTTGTGTCTCTGTTGTTGTTATTGTTTTTTTTTTTTTTTTTTTTTAAATAATAATAATTTTTTAATTTTTCCCTGTTTGCTTTGTATTTCTGTTTTCTTCCTTTTGTGTTGTTTGTGGGTTTGAATCTCCCTAGCCTTTTACAATCTCACCGAAGACTCTTTGCTTTTGGAGTTTGTTCTCGTTGATGATAGATCATGTTATGTGTCCAGCAGTGCCTCCCCCTTAACCTCCTCTCGGTGATCGTTGTTTTTGTTACTTAGCAAGTATACAGGTAGGGTTGAAGGGTATTGTAAGGGTCATGCTCATATCTATGGACCTTTTTGGGGTTCGGATAGGATTGAAGGTCTCATGACGGTCATGACTTGTATCCTTATGTTTTGGTGATTTAACCGCTTTATGTGGCGCCTTTCTTGGCTTTTGCCTAAGATTATGAGTCTTTTATAATTCCTTTGAGATCATTATTAGAGCCATTGCCTATTTTATATTTACAGTTTGGATACACTGTTTATTGGTTTGGAACTTGTATTGGAAGCCCACCCCATTCAGCTTTTTGATTAGTTGTTCCTTCTCTTTTTTGTAATGGAGCGGGTGAAGTCTTTTTTTATAGACCGAGTTAGAGAAAGTTCTTTAATCCAATTTAGAGAAAAATTCTGTCATTTTTTAATGACATCTTAGGACGAGATATGCATGTATGCTTTTTTGAATAAATATTTTTCAATTTTCTGCAAGGGTGGGTCCGAATGGCCCTACCTTGCCAAGGTTCTTGTCATAAAAAAAAAATAATTTTTTTTTCCAATTTTGTCTCGATTGTTATATGTTCTAAAAAAAGGAACCAAGGTGATTTCACTTAACCCCCTTGAAATGTCACGCATTTCACAAACTCTTCTTCAATGTTTAAAGTATTTACTTTGATATATTCAATTTTCATTTGTTCGGTTATTCCATTCTGTTAGAATTTTTTGTTAAATACTAACGGAAGGGTGTAAAATTTTAAGAGTATAAAAGTTTTTTTTTACCATTTTTACCGTCTCATTTAACTCTAATATCTAACCGAGGGGATAACTAGACCAAAATAAAAGTTTAAAACATCAAAGTAAGATACTTATAAAATTGAAGGAGTGTTTACAAAACATTACAATATATGAAGGGCTAGGTGAATGTACAAAAAAAACCCCCTTAATATTTGAAAAAGCAGAAGAGAGACAAATTTGAAAAAGAAAAAGTTGAAACATCTCGCTTCCGGTGGAAGTAACCTTCGTTTATAATATTCACAGACGCACAGTGACCGACCCGAAGGAAGTGAGCGAGAGAGAGAGGCACAGATGGCGCTATCGACGAGGCAGAGACGTCCGCTACCGTCCGATCCCTCATCGTCATCATCACCGTACTCGCAATCAGAATCGTACGGGAAGCACGACAAGCCGGGGAAATCGGACGGTGGGAAAGGAGACGAGGGATTGGGGTGGTTGTTTCCGTTGTTCGTCCTGGGAACACTACGGTACATGAGCGCCGCATCAAACATCATTCACGACTGCGACGAAGTCTTCAACTACTGGGAGCCTCTCCATTTCCTTCTCTACAAATCTGGGTTCCAAACTTGGGAGTACAGGTATACATTTCGTCTACGCGTATATATTATATACGTACTCTTGTGTTTTTGTACGTATTTACGCATTTGGTTCTGTCAGATATATTGGCTATTGTTCGTGCTCGAATTGAGATGTGTTGCTTAAATGCTTGATGATAGTGTGATACCAATGTTTAAGACCTTGCAACTAAATAAAGAGGTAATATATAATCTAAAAAGGAAAAATTACGTAGAATAAAATTAGGGTAAAATTTATTTTCTGTGTTATGGAGTGAGATCGGTTTTGTCAAATCACTGGTGTGCTAAAAACCTTAAGCTGATGCAAAAGGGACAATTTATTCACTTAATTAACATCCTAAAACTTCTCTCAAATTGGTGGTGTCCAACACAAGGAATATATTACGTGAAATGTGAGATCAATTATGGAGTCATGACCCCTGCTCGAAATCACATTTTGGCAAACTGATCACCTTACTGCAATTGGTGTGTATTCTCTATCTTCCTTGTGCAAACTTAATAGCATCACTATACTCTTTTCTAAGTTTTTTTTTTTTGAAAGTAATTGAGATATCATTAAAAGCATAAGGCACCCCAAGTATACAGGAAATATACAAGCCAAAACACCTAACTAGAAGAAGAAAAAAGAACAGGAAAATTGTGAAAACTTAGAATCAAATGAGAAACATGAGCAGCTGCCAATATATAAAGAGTATCAAAGAAAAAAGACTTAAGCTCCTCCATCGTCTTCTCGTGATCTTCAAAACTCGTACCATTCCTTTTCTTCCAAATAAATCATAAACGACATGAATTTACCATCTTCAACACAAGCACACTGAGTGCTACTAGCAGTCCACCAATATGCAAACAAGTCAATAACTCGTCTAAGTATAACCCAAGAAAGCCCAAAGCGACTAAAGAAAGCATTCCGTAAGGCACACATGGCCTCACAATGGAAAAGAAGGTGATCAACGAACCTCTCACACATACAACACCTATAGACTACAATGATGCGTCACTTTTTTAGGTTATGCATGGTAAGGATCATTCTTAGGGTCACCAACCAAGCAAAAAAAAGCCGCTCTCAAAGGAGCCTTATTTTGCTAGATTCACTTCTAGGGGAAAAGAGAGCATTACCTACAACCCAAGATACTGTAGAAGGATCTAACATCAAACAATTCTCTTTTAGAGGGTACCTACTAAAGCTTGTCTTCACCTACCCGTCTCATTTTGATTGAATACAACAAGCTAAAAAATGAAGCTACGACATCTACGTCCCAATCGTGAGTCACTCTAACAAAGCTAGTATTCCAATGATTGGATCCATCAGAGAGCTACAAGTGGGCCACTTGGGTAAGTATAAAATACTAATTTAGTAAATTTGTGTTTTGATAAGTTCATCATAATGATATAGTAGGAGATTAATGGATTTTTCAATTTTTTGCGACTGGTTTTCCAATTCTTTATGCATCAATTGCCTTAAGACTGCAAGCGAAATTGACAAAATCCTTTTTTAAATGGAATGACTGTTTGGTGCCTTTGGGTCTATTTCAAAAGCCTGAAGGATAGGCTAGCAGAATTCATACTCGTGGCTGGGGGTAAGTATAGAGCTAAATTAGTGCTGCTTAAAGTTGATTTTCAAGATTGAGAAATTGTGGTGAAAATTTTTGGGATCTGATCATGTGTCCATGAGGGCTACTTTTTCCCACTTATAACATTTTCAGCTTGTCCCAAATGTAGCAAAAAGTGGAACTAATGTTTTTTGAATTCACATGTTTTGCACAATACATGAACACTTGCCGTGTCTTACTATACATGTATATGTTGTATGATACATTACTCTTATATTCTTGTTTCAAAGGAACAGACATTACTTGTGACCATCCTGTCATACAATGGATATCATGTCTTGGCAAAGATAGTTCAGAAGCTCACACCCATATTGGTCCAGTTAAGGACTGTACAGTGATGCATCACTTAAGTGGCCTGCAGGCTATATTTGGATCATGACATGCAAATCAAATATTTATTTTGGTTGAGAATGTGGATATATAATACTATCATATTAAACTTTAGAGAACACCCCCACTGATCATGCCATTTAAGTGGCCTGCTGGCTTTCAGCAACCAGAACATGCTTGGCCAGCTCAGGATCACCACTCGGAAAATGCCTCTGCTTCTCTCTGCCAATTGAACACCCCCACTGATCTAAAACCGAAATTCAAGATTTTGCTTCACATAATAAAAATACCAAATGTCCCATCTCTCGAATTCAACTAGCACGTAGACTACCAAAATTCTGATGGTAGACCTCCACAACACTCCTCACGCGCTTCCCATGAGAGAGAGAGATAGATGAAGTATTAGACCAATATATTTTCTTCCCATAACTTAAATGAGTGTATATTAAGGGCTAAATTAAAATTACATAAAAACCTAGGGACTAAATTTGATTCTCCCCTAAATTTTAAGCTTATAATTTGTTATCCTAATTTGAGTCTCTGTGTGCCTCTGGGGTGTGTGCCTTGATGATTGTGTTGTATCTGTATGTGACAAATGGAGAGCTTTGAATAGAACAAGAGGGTATCCTCACTGAATATGATATAGGAAGCAGTGCTAAATAATTCTGATACATATTACAGTAATGTGAAATGTTTCCGATATCAACCTGTTGTGGCTTTCTTATGGGGGTGTTGCAGTTATTAGAAATGTTGCCTTTATCAACCTACTTCAGCTTCCTTATGGGGCCCTTCATGGTCATTCATCCTTTTTTGGCCAAAGTATCCATTTTTGGTTCCTTTGTAAAGTTTTTGTCCTATCCTTCACTGTCTGGTATTACTTTGAAATCCAAATAGCACATTGGAAAATGGTACAAACTGAAACTGAATTGTAGTAAATGAAACTGGTAGAAAGAACACATTATGGCTACTAACTAGTGGCTTAGGGATGTAATTCAGTAAAGCATCATGCTTGAAATTAGATGCTTGCCTCTAAAAACAGTCTCTCAGAGAAATACTGTGTCTTGCAGGACAATTTGATCTTACTGGATGTGTGTTCTTACAAAATCATTGCATCTGGTTACTATAAGTTGCTTTCTGATTAGTTTGTCTATTCTTTGCATTAATTGATTTATTCTTTTTGGTCATATCTCTGTGTTTAAACATTTGGTACTGGAATAGGCCCTATAACAGAATAGCTATTCCATGGGGTTAGTCATTCAATTGTTTGTTTTAATTACAAGGAATGATTATTCCTCATTCTTATGGAACAATCATTCCTTCTCAAAAAGGTTTGAATAGATATTCCAGGACCCAATAATAGTTGTAAAGTAATATATATAGCATGGATGCTCTCCATCTTCTTCTTCTTCTCTCTATTTCTCCGAACCCAGTCCCACCCACTGTCTCATTGCTGGAAACAGCCACATTCGGTTGTGGTCGGACTAGCCTGGCCTCAGTCAGACTTTCTCATTTTTGGCCTCCTCATTGCGGAAAATGGCAAGGCAAAGCTGGATATTCAGTCCTTAAAAGAAATGATGACCAGAGGCCTTCTTAAGCCTAAATCTAACCCACACAAGGCCTGATTGACCTCGTTTGAGCTCTGTTAAGCTTTGCTTAGCATCCGTGCCTGGTTTCTGTGGCTAAGGAGTTACTCTTTCAGACTCAACTTGGTCGCATGTGGACATGGTAGGTGGACTGGTGGTGTACATGTTGAGGAATCTGAGGACGTCAGAGAAACAGAAACTTTTATTAGATTAGTATATGCATTCACCTTGGAATATAATGGTGGTGAGGCGCTTGCTGGTACAGATGGCAACAAGCTTGGCCAAGAGCCAAGTACCTATGAATCAAATGCATAGAGAGAATGAGTTTGAACTAGGGAGTGCAAATTTAGGTTCCAATATTACAACCAAACATATTTACAGGAAGTCTGTTCTATAATATTAGTTTCTAGTCCCGCTAATACTGATTGGCTTCCCTGCCCTATTTCATTCAATGTGCCAAGCGTGCCCTAAGTTTGATTAATCGCACTTTCTTCCTTTCAAGTTTACCTTTTTTTTTTCCTGCTAATACTGAATTGTTACTTACAAAATGGGTTGTCATGATGGTTAGGCAGTTGCAAAGTTGGGTGGGGTTAGCTTTGATCTTAGATTTTAATCCTACATATCAAAAGAAGAATATGGAGACTTTGTTGAGTATTATTTCTTGAGCTTTTTTGAACTACTTTGAAATATTTCTTGGTTTAATATGACTTTCCATTGTTACATTAATTGTTCTTATAACTTATATGCCTCTTGCAGTTCCCAGTTTGCACTTCGGTCATACTTGTACATTATTTTCCATGAATTAGTGGGTCGACCAGCTTCCTGGTTGTTTGGTGAGGAAAAAGTAAGATATCTTCATACTTTTGGATTGTTATTCTTTTGTAATTATTGATGAATCATATTTCTGTAACTTCTTTTTCTTTTTTGGACTTATGCTTAAACCAATAGCTTTCCCATTGCAGGTGAGAGTGTTCTATGCTGTAAGACTCTTTCTAGGTCTCCTCTCTGTTATCACAGAAACTGTTCTGGTAGTAGCCCTTTCCAGGAAGTATGGAAAACGTCTTGCCTGTTACACACTTAATGCTATGCTTGACCAGTGGTTGTTTCTTTGCTAGCACAAGTGGGTGGGCCCTTTTCAGTTTGTTTCTTTTGTTTCCTGACATACTATTTGGTTTCTCTTTTTGTCTGTCTGTATGGTGTTTCTGGTAGTGCATTTTTTTTCCCATTTAGTCGAGTATTAGTAATCTGGAGTTTCAGTTTCATTATCGTTGGATTTTTCTAATATCTATTGTCTTGGCATTGTTCACTAGGTTTCTTGCCAAGTTCATTCTCTATGTATGCCATCTCTCTTTCGTCTGTTATTTCTTCTTGGGAAACCTGCAATGTCTGTTGCAGTTGCAGCTGTTGGTGTAATCCTTGGCTGGCCATTCTCAATCTTGGCTTTTCTACCAGTCACATTCTACTCTTTAGCTAGAAGATTCAAACAAGCATTTTTAGCTGGGGCTGTCACCTCTGTCTCTCTTCTTGTAAGTTAATCATTAAGTTTGATCTTGATATACTACTTTGTTGGATCTTTTTTCATGCCTGTACATTTTCCATCAGTACTTAATTGAGTTATAATATCTTATATCAAGTAATTTTTGCTCATACCCATTAAAATGTAAAATTTGGAATTCTTCCAGGCAGTCTCACTCCTTGTTGACTACTACTACTACAGAAGATGGACGTCATCTGTGTTGAATCTGTTGCATTATAATGTTGTAGGAGGAGGTGAAAGTCACTTGTATGGGACTGAAGGACCATTATATTATCTGAGGAATGGATTTAACAATTTCAACTTCTGTTTCGTTCTTGCTTTGCTTTTCCTGGGAATTTGGCCAATAGCAAGGAAGAAGTATGCCCCAGACCTGCTGATCATTGTCTCACCTGTATATATCTGGCTGGTATTTATGTCTTTGCAGCCACACAAAGAAGAAAGGTTTGGCTAATTTACTGTTGTCTTAAACATTGTTGCAATTTTTCTGTCTTTTTTCTGTAAGAATCAATCCTTTAAATTGTCTTTATGAAAGTAATGGCGTCAATTTGACTAATTCCCACAAGTTTCTTCCCCCCTCTCCCCCTTTTTGTACTGTGACATTCTCCATCTGAATGTTCAAATTTTAGTTTTGGGGTGTATTTCTATTTAAAACTGCTAAGTTGACAAGAATTTGATATTCCTTGGATTTTTCTAAGCTCAATTAGCAAGCTTCATTGTAGTTCAACTATTCCGTTACTATTGAGAGAAAGCAATATCTTGTGTTGACAGAATAATCTGTACATACATTCCAGTTAGAAATACATAGCCTCCTTTTTTTTTGGTAAACATGTGTAGCCCATGTTTGTGTAACATGTTAGTGTCAAGCTTTTAAAGATTGTCATATCCCTAAGTTTGTGGAGAAGATATGGAGGTGGTGTCAATGGTTTTGAAATCCTGTACTAATGTTGTTAGGAGTGGTTTTGTGCCATGACACATCGTATTCATTAGTGTCATACAACATTTGCGATCAACACAAATTCGTTGAGTGTTTTGCTATTACATGATAAATAGCTTTATAGCAATCTGTCTTGTATTCGGTATTCATATTCTCTACAACCTCAACTAGTGTGCTTATTGAATAAATGGAGGTTAAGAGGTGATTTTGTTGTGAAAGGATAGAAGAAATTGAATCAATGTAATGGTGGTCATTAATGGAACTTTCGGCCCATTAAGATTAGTTTACATATAGAGTGACAGTCCATATATGAGACACAAGTCCATGCCAATAAATTTTTCTTCTGATTTGAAAACTTCTTACAGAAAATGTATATTCTGATTTTCTATGAATTATTGTAATCATCAACTTCGGAGTTGTGGCACTTGAAAGACATTTTATATTGACCCTTTATTTATTAGATTGGATAGTGCAAATTCCCTTTGGGCATCTATGAGAATAGGGTGGTGGGTGACTTTCGGGGTTTGAGTCCCCTTGGGTAGCCTTATGGGGGTAGATGGCATGAAACCATTGGTCCATTGCTCTTCTTGTTACAATGACTGGAAAGGTGGGTTTGAACGAGCTTTTCCTTTAGTAATGTTTTGTTCTCGAAAGATCGTATTTGTGCATTTTTGGGAAGCCATTTTAGGACATCTACACGTCTAGTTTTCAGATATGATTTTACTTTGAATTTCAAACCTCTTGGTCAGGTCCCCGAAGTCCTTTAGCTAGCATATAACCAGATTCCATCTAGCCTCCAGTATAATATTAAAAGAGTGCAGGTGAGATTAAATTGATGATAATCATTTCTTACTACAATTGCAGGTTCCTTTATCCAATTTATCCACTTGTTTGTGTTGCTGCTTCAGCTGTAATTGAGAGCTTCCCTGATCTTTTTCAAGATAAATATAATCCCAACGATAAATCCCTGATGGTTATGGTAAGTTTATCTAAAGTTCCTATGCAATTCCTGATCTATATTAATGAAAACTCATGATCAACTTCTTGTTGTGTACATATGCAGATATCCAAATTCCTTAGACCTGTGGTTCTTAGCCTCATATTGTGCGTCTCCCATGCTCGCACTTTTTCATTGATTAATGGTTATTCTGCTCCTATGGAGATTTACAAGCTTTTAGAGCACCATGATGATGCAGGAACAGGTGAGAGCCTGTAAATTGCTTTTAGATATATGTAACACCATTTCTTGGTCAGAGAAAAAAAGAAAAATGTAACACCATAGTACAGTAAATGACATTGTATTTAGGGCATGAGAATGAATGTTGGAACAAGTTTAAGCTTCTTGAAAATGCAAAGTGGCTTCCTTTTAAATTTTTGGGATGACACTTTAGAGATAGGCTTTTTATACCAGCCTGAAAGATCTAATGCACTTTGAACAAAAATAGAGCTTACATTACAGTAATAATGTGCAGCTAGAGTTAGGAACATACACTTCTTCTTAATGATCTTGATTGAGACTATATATGTGCTCCTTTTCAAACTTGTGTTTCTATTTGCTAGCTTTTTGCAATTTACTCCCAAAGGCTCTAAATTCACTCTTTTCTGGAGTATGAAATTATCATTGCCAACCAGAGTTTTGATAGTATGCCATGAAAATAGGGAAAAAATAAAAATAAAAAGCCAATTTTAAGAGCACATCACTTCCAAAGTTTAATGTTAAGCCAATTTAATAAATCACAATACATTTCAAAAGTTTAAGTTGATATGAAATAGTGAATCTAATCATTTACTTAACACTTTCCTTGTGGACTCAAACTCTCCTTCAACTAGTGAACCGAATGCTTGGAATATTTAACTGAAAATAGGTGATAGACTTTAGAGTTAGGGTTCGAGATTATGACTTGTGATATAATACTATGTTAAATCATCACTTATCCAAAAAATTTAAGGTGATAGAAAAGAGTGAATTTAATAATTTAATTAATACTTCAACATTTTGTATTAGAAAGGAGATACATCCATCCAAATTTTTTGAGTTTTGGATTTTATACATTGCAGGTTCTGTACTGTGTGTTGGAAGTGAATGGCACCGGTTTCCATCATCATTTTTGGTTCCTGATTATGTTGGAGAAGTACGTTGGATTGATGATGGATTTCGAGGTCTTCTACCATTCCCATTTAATTCTACCCTTGGAGGGACTGCAGCCGCACCACCTTATTTTAACGATAAGAACAAGGCAGCGGATGGACAATATGTAATTAATCCCTCCTAGAAGATTAATTGATATGTCTTAACCTGTTCTGTTTTGCCTTTACATTTTTTCATTGATGATCCATAATTGATGTTACAGCTTCAGGATCTTCAGGCTTGTACTTTCCTCGTTGAGCTGCAGCTTAATCGACCATCCCCAACACGGGGAAGTGACATGTCAACGTGGGAGGTAAAAGTTAGTCTTCTTCATCTTTTCACCTTTCATTATGTGATTGTGCTAACTTCTTTTCTTTTCTTTTCTTCTTCTTCTTCTTCTTCTTTTTTTTTTTTCCTAAATGTTCTTCAGGTAATTGCAGCACTGCCTTACCTGGACAGGGAGCTCTCTCCTCCCACATACCGGTCGATTTTTCATCCCGTTCCTTTGGCAGGAGAAGAATGTATTTGGCATGTACAAGCTGCTTAAAAGAAAACCGAAATGATATGCGAGCTAAATTCTAGAAACTCTTGACGACCTTAACTTTTTAACTGTTTGTTCTAACTTGGACCCAGTGCCCATCAAAGAAGAAAAACCCGAAAAGCATGACACCTGATTTGGAAGTGAGATTGTAATTTGTAGCTGTTCTAATTTGTAGGGTTTACCTGATTCTATATTGAAAATTGAGTTGAGTAGGCATTTGGAAATGAGATCGTAGCTGTTCTAACGAGTAGTGTTTACCTGCTTCTATATTGAAAATTGAATTGAGCAGGCATATGACATATACTTGTATGTTTTCTACAGATTGTGCATTATTATTTTTGGGGTTTTACCGGTTAGCTCTTGGGGTCTTGCTGAAAATATCTTGCACAGTTTGTAGTTGTGGTGGTGCTTGGCAACTTTGGGTTCCGGGTGGTTCTTTTGTAGTGGGTGTAATCTCTGTTTTCCTATGTTGTTTGTTGTTGGCCGTATTTGGCTGGTTATTGTTGGCAAGCCTAGGAAAACCGTCAACTCAAGCCATGATGTTCCAAGATACAATTGGATAGGCTATAAAATTTTGTTCCTTATTTCAAGTATTCTATTGGTATTTGTACCCTATTCATTAAGAATGATTTTGTCGAAAGAATATATTCAGAATTTGAAAGAGGACAAAAAAGTCCTAATTTTTTTAAAAAGGGCAAAAAACAAGTAAATTAAGCTCAAAAAGTAGGTTTAATACTTAAAGTATGCCTAAAATGCTCAATTTTTTAAAGACCTGGATAACCGTGGTTATTACATGACATGGTAAATGAGCCAATTACTGGTTCCGATTTTTAATTTGACCAATGGATTGTGGTTAGTAGTTTTAACCAATAATCGTCGACTAGAATTGAGTTTTTATCCTAATAATATTTTAATGAAAGATAAATGGAAGCTATTTGTGAGGTATTTGTTCAGGAAGACAAAAAAGTAGTTTGGTTTCTTAAATTAAAAAAAAAAAAAAAAAAAAAAAGGAAGAGAAATTTCATAAATGTTCTTAGAAAAGAAAGGGAATTGATCTTATAAGATTGATGAAGGTCATGGTTGGAACAAGTTGTTAGACATGGCCAAGAATGTTGTAAAATTGGGTTGACCCAGGGTGAATTGAGCTGAAAATGCTCTAAAATCGGGTTGAACTAGTTGAAAATACTAGAAAAAATCGAAGTGAAATAGTTGAAAATACTCTGGAACCGAATTGAACCAAGCTAAAATGTTTTGAATTGGATTGAACTATACTTAAATGTTGATGAACAAGGATAAACTTGGAGGAATCCTAACAAGTTTGGCCTAAGACCATGTGGACTGAGATGAGATTTGGGTCGAACTGGCCTAAGAATGTGAATCGGGTTGAACCTTGATGGACGAATGAGCATGGGATTGGTGAACTGAGGTGGAAGGTGGGTCGATTCGATTCAGAATTAGGGTTGGCAATTTAACCCATGAACACAACACGTAGTTTTAGGTTAGATTTAGGTTAAATGAGTTTGGGTCATAAACGGATTCGTTTAATAGACATGTTGTGTTCGAGTTTGACATAAACAGGTTGGCAAGTTAACCAGGTTCATGGGTTGACATGTTTATACAATTTATTTATTTTTAAAATTTTTATTTTTATTTTTTAAAGTAAATTTTTAAGTTGAACTTAATTTATGGTCACCAATTTAACCTGCAACCCACGAACTCACACGCACATAATTTTAGGATTAGGGTTTAGGTTAAATGGGTTCGGGTAATAGGACCCGTTTAATAAACGTTTCATGTTTGGGTTGGCAGGTTTACCGGGTTGAAACGAACGACATGTGAACCCATTTTGCCAACCTTAGCTGCATACCTCTTGTCTCTTCCTCTCTCCCTCTATTCTCTAAATGCACACACATGCACAGCAGCTACGCCGCCTCTCTCTTGGTCTCCCCTCACCCTAATGCTGTTGCTGAAGGATGAACTTGACATTGTGATCCCCACCAGCAGGAACCTGGACTTCCTTGATATGTGGAGGCCATTCTTTTAGCCTTACCAACTCATCATCGTCCAAGAATGTTGAAGCCTAAAAGTCCTTCGTTCATGGCCATCTTGCGCTCTTCAAAGACCATCAAGGTCCCTGAAGGCTTCAACTCGTTTTTTCCCATATTTTTTCCTTTTGATATTTATGATTCTTAGCCGCTGGTTGGTTGTAGAGAAAATGAAGGAAAAGGAAAGAAAATTCAAAACCTCATTTATTTTTTATTGTTTGTTGTATTTGAAGTTAACGGGTCAAATAGGTGGTGTTGGGTTACTTGGTAATTTACCATGTCATGTTTGGGTTTTAAATTTTCACCCATTTATCTAAATGAGTCATGTCTAGATAAGGCTAATCGGATGGTGGGTCAACCGAATCGTGTCAAGTTACCTGGTAATTTGCCGTTTGGGTTTTAGATTTGTGTCCAGGTTGAAGCTAATCGGACAAATCATATTGGAAAAAGTGTTTGGTGAGGAAAATTGGGGAGAAGGTATATCTACATACGCCAGGCTTTGCGGACCTCTTTTTCTCTCTCTCTCCCCGTCTAGCTGTTAAGATTTATTTCATTTTATTGATTTGTTGGTGGAATTTTTGTTTTGTGAAGGAACTTTGGTTGGATAAAAGTACGGGCGGTCTGATGATATAAATTTAAATAATAAAAAATATAGCAAACAGTTAAAAGTTTAACTATATATATCATTGCAAAAGTTTAACTGAAACTAAACAAGTAAAGGCCAAAATTCTTTTTGAGGTAGCATCAATCTCCAAGAAACTTCCTTTTCTTGGCAGTGTTCATGAATGGTCTGATGACCCATTCAGTCTGAGCTTCATCCTGATCCAGTGTTCCTAATTTTATCTGAAACAGCGACATAGGGAAACCAAATACCAGTCAAATACACACAATTTTATAAAATAGAAAGCTTTACATCAGTGAAAAGGAACCAATAGAAACCAATCAAAGTAGATCAAAAGCATTAACAACTAAATTAACAGCATAGCAACCACCAGCCTCATTGTTTACAAAAAAAAAAAAAACCACCAGCCTCATCAGCTGGCCACGTTTCACCACCTTATCGGTGAGGTCATGAGTTTTACATGTTGTAAATAATTAAAATTATGGAGTTAAGAGTTTGTATATTGTTTGACCAAACAATTAACATAGTAACACCCAGAGAAATAAGGTCCCTTTCTCCAAAAAAAGAGGGAAAAAAAGGGGGAACAAGTTTTGTAGAACTATCATTCTTTCCCCTGCTTTTCTAGGACCAGAGGTCTCAATTACTCGTCAATGGACACAAACCTCATTGACATCTGGTGCGAAGCAATGATGTGGCTAACACAGACCATATGAAAATATGGCATTCTTACCCACCTTATATTGAACCCAGAATGGCTAAACTATAAGTTCTCGAATTTCAAGCCCAAAGGTAATTAATATAAATTGGGAGCATAAAAGTAATCTATTGGCACAGATTTTCTTGGTCCCATCCTAGAATACTTTTTGCATAGAGTGGCTACTTTTAAAACTCAAATCCATGAACTTATGTTTGGCAGCTAAGACTATGATAATACTCGACAAAAGTCCTTGGAGACCAATTCTTATGTATTTCCTCTTTATTTCAGTTGCTTAGTTATTTGTTTACTTTGCCAAGACCACTACAGATGTCTTAAAACACATGTTTTCAAATGATCCATCCAAAACCAGAGTCCAATTTTTGTAATTTTTCAAATTAATCGAGATAAACACTAGTGTCTAACTACTGTTAAAGTTACACAAGTGAAAACCTTATGATACCCACTCAATATAGTGTGGGCTAATGCCTTACATGAAAATGTTCAGGTCATTACTGAGCCCAATGCCCTGAAAGATTGATGCCTTTTGATAATAAATTAGTAAAAATTCGAGGTGCTACTGCAACATAATAACAAGAGGGTTTGTGTGGAAGCAGAACAGGAAGACGATTTTTTTTTTTTTTTTTTCCCTGAGCAAATACAGGAAAAAGGAAGGGTTATATGGGAAATCCTTCCCACGGTTGAGAAGAAGATCAATTATTTGGACACATCAAGTGATCACCAATCGACAAACAAATGCCGTCAAACCAAATTTAGGGATAGCTAATGGTCCCAAAGAAACATGGAGATAAGAAAAAGTTTGGATAAATGTAATGAACAAGAATAGGAGAGAATAGAAAGAGATGGTGCTGACAAGATGCCAGGTTTGTGATGGCAATTTTCTTTTTGATAAGTGACACAGGTTCAACGTTTCAAGTGATGGCCAGTATCTGAACAATTGAGCCACATAATTCTATAATCAAATATAATAACTAATTCTGGTATAAAATGAGAAAATGAAAGTAATCATTAAAAAACTGATATCAAGAAAGGAGAAAAAACAGATTTAAAGTTGGATTTCCAAACCAACAGAGAAAGATGATAGCCATCTCAGTTTGCTTTTTTCTGTATACTAGTAGACAAGGTCTAAAAGCCAACGAGGATGAAAAGGAAGATTCATGGCAAAAAAGGATATTTGTACAGGCGCAAAATGCAACATTAGCTAGGTACATAATATGAAAGAAATGCTGTAATCATGGTTCTCAAGATTTTCTTAAATGAAAATTAAAGCAATGACTTCTCTGCATACTACCAAGACCACGACCCACCATTAGGGGTAATGGCCACCCGAAGAACATGCATATCTCACCATCGGTACTTGGATACTGAGCTGGGACGTAACAAAGGAATAAGCTAATGTCTCTTACCATCATGTAAGACAAGATGGGACCCAAGAGTAGACACCATATGAAAGCGTAATAACCACAAGCACCGATATAAATAAGGTGTAGTAAAATAATTACTACATAACTAGAAGAGCATAACTCTCAACAACGACCAAAAAAAATTAAGCTTCATTGAAAAGCAAACTAACTAGCAAACGAAATACCTGATAAGGTCGCATTTCAAAGCGAGGACCAACTTCTTTAAGCTCAATTGATTTAGGACCTCCATGCTTCTCATACACATGATGCCTGTAAGTTTACAAGTTTTTAATGGAGTTCAAAAAGACAAACATTTATTCTGTTCAGAACAAAGCAGATCTTGTATGAAAAAAAAAAAAATTCAATTACGCATGAATGATAAATTCCAGATGCATCCACTTGCAAAAGACAAAGCCAAAATATGAGATTGGAATACATGTACAATAATTTTAAATGAGAAATTATGGTAGCTACATGCATGATAGAAAAAACAATCATAAAAGCAGTAGCATCAGTAAAAGAGATGCCACTCAGAACAACTTGAGCAGCCACATTTAATTTGATTCAGTCACCATGCAGAAAGTTAATGGTCCATTTTTAAACCTTGCACCCAAAAAAGTTGGATTACTTCATAACAAGGCATCATATGAAATACCTAAAAGGGGCTGAATTCAAAATCTGTAAACTCAATACCAAATAACTGTTCAATAAACCTTCTAAAAGCTCTGATAGCTATTTATGAACTCAAAGGCTCAAAATGATAGCATATTAAGCTAATAAAAAAGATACTGAATTCAATCTGAAGGTAAGATTGTCAAAGGATCAATCTAATCAAAAGTTGCTGAATGTTAAAAGTGTAACTTGAACCTATCCCATCCACATCTATTAGAGATCTACATTGGTAAAGATATTATATGTCCAAGCCAACATCATCCTTGACAACAGAAGTTTAACAAACTAAAGGATAGCCAATCAAAGCATCTTCGAAAGAATCAAAAAATTAACCAACCTGAATGAAATATAGTCAGACTCATTGGCAAAAGTTATACGTTTAGTATCTGGCTTTGGCACAGGAAAAGATGCTGCAAAATGTTTGCTGTCCTCTCCCCAGCTATCAACAATAAAATTCCAAATCAAATAAACAGTGGACATCAAAGCAGAATATAGTCTACATCCCATAGGAGTAGAGAAGCCAAAAACAAGATAAAAAATGCAACTACCTAAATATCTACATATAACACGAATCACATCCTCATCAAATTTTGTAGCTATGCTAGCTAATCCATAAAGATAGTGAAACCAGCACCCACCCAAATAAAGGAACCTACTGTTTTTCCAGCAGTAAAATCCTCCAACTACTTTCCTGAACTTAGTTCAATACTAAAATAGCTACTGAAGAATCATTTAAAATGCTGATATTACATATATGGGGACTTGTTCCAAAAAAAGCTACAGACAGCCTTCAATATATTTACTAAATTTATTAGATATGCAGTTCTCTAAGCACCACCAATAGTGGCAAGAACTGCAGAACGTCAACATGCAAACTTTGATTGGATTTTTGTCTACCTAGCTTTCTCATAATATATTGATGAAAACCAACCAAGCAAAAAAATTTCTAACCAAGATATGGATACCTTTGTTGAAAAATTGTTAAGTATCAAGTGTGGGTAAGCCTCAGACATTTTGCCAATGCCTTTCCTGTTTTTAAGGTCGTGTCTGGTAACCTACAGGCAAAAACGGATTTATTAGCATATTGATGCAAAGACAACTGGGACAAAACAAAAGTCCAGAAAATACTAGTATGACCAAACTACTTACCACATTGAGTAATCCAAAATATGCAGTTGGACCAAAAGGTAGATGGCTTATAGTCATACCATCTGGCACACCACGATGTTCATGAACTAAGATGACATCTGTAAAATCATTTGCACGGCAAGTTTCAATAATCTCTTTAATAACCTGCAAAGAATAAAATATTCAAAATATGATTGACAACGGAAAAATGATCACCACGATGTTCATGAACTAAGTGCGAGGAAAAAAAAAAATCCATTCACCAACCTGGCCACCACGATTCATTCGCTGTGCATTAGGAAAGACAACCTTCAATTCCTGCACGAACATGCCAAAGAATTGCAATCAATGACCAAAATTCAACTGCTTGCAGAATGCCAATGGAGGTAACAAAAGTGTATAGCCATCATATATGAATTGAGAACCAACCTTCACAAACTGTGTAAGTGGACCACTTGGATTACGAGACGTAGTTATCAAAATTTTAGGATCCCTTTCTGATGCATTTGCGTATTCATCATCAATGTGCGTCTTCGGGACTAGAATTTAAGCACAATTTCCATACATAGTAAAATGCAAAAATTAGCAGGTGCCAGCAGGGGAGAAAAAAAAATTAATTAAAATTTTAATAACCTGAAACCACATTTGCAATTTAAACCAGTTAAAGCAGATAAAGCTGGTTTACATATTAAAAATAAAAAATAAAAAATAAAAATTGTGTTTTCGTCCTCAAGCTCGATTTGGTGCCGAAGCTCCGCCTCCTCGTTCCGTAGCTCCGTGGGAATCGGCTTTCCCTCTGTAAAATCCCCATTAGCACAAGGAATTAAAAAAGAACAAAAAACAAAACAAAAAGTGTGTAATACAAACCTTGTAGAGCTTCTTTGATCTTTCGCTTTTTCTCATAGAGCAAACGTTCTTTGCCTTCCAAGCTCTTCCTGTACAAATACTCTCTCCTCAACCGTATGTTTCTTCGCAACATCTTCGCCAAACCAACCACAATAGACGTGCAAAGATTAGGGTTTTGCAGAGAGAGGTGGTTTGGGGTTTTGGCGCGTGTTTATGCGATGTCGTGCCGCGCGTAACTCAAGGCTGTTCAAAACGAATTTCGGCTTGTGAACTCAACGCAACCCAACAACGGAACAAAAAAATAAACAAAGGAAGGAAAGGTGGCCCAGGTCCTTTTGATGGGCCAATTTTGGTTTGCCCAAGAAGGCCCATGTAGATGAATAAGTAAAACGGAGCACAAACCGGGTCATAACTAACTCTTACTATAGAATGAGTTTTCTCCAAACCCAGGTTTGAAATTTCCTTCAACCTCATAAAAGTAGCATATATTTTTTAATAACATGAGATCTGCTTGACTTTTAATAAAATTTATTCCAACTTTTCCATTATTAAAAAAATATACATCTCATTATGGACACATGTCCTTTTTATAATTTAGTTGAAAATTCCTCAACCCATTGAGAAAAAACTATGTCATACTATATATCACTCGTTTTTTCCTCATCTCACCAAAATTTACGTTACATTTGGTGTATAAAAAATAGGACAAAGTTTTTCCTCAAATTGGGTTGGAGGAATTTCCTTCAACCTAGTCTATAAAAGTGACATGTGTCCATTTTTTTAATATATGTGAGATCATTTGCCCAAGAAGGCCCATGTAGATGAATAAGTAAAACGGAGCACAAACCGGGTCATAACTAACTCTTACTATATATCACTCCTCGTTTTTTCCTCATCTCACCAAAATTTATGTTACATTTGGTGTATAAAAATTATTATTATACTTGCGGAAAATATATTTTATCCCCTTAAACTATTCACACATTTGTATTTTGACCTCCAATGTTTAAAATGTGACCTTTGACCCCTCAAACTTTCAAATTGTTGCAATTCGACTATTCTGAATTTTTTTCCCCAAAAACCACCATAAAATTTTTTAAAAATAAATTAATAATTAAGGGGTGGCCGGCCACCCCCAAGCCCAACTGGGATAGCCGGCCACTCCTTAATTTTTGGAAAAATGTATAATAAGTCTTTGAATCAACCCTCCAAAATAAAAAACTCAATAAGTTTTTTTTTTTTTTTTCTTCCCAAAACATACTCCCTGAGTCAATCGAAATCACAATAAACTTCTTGCCGTCAAAATCTTTTAATAGCAGTCTGAGTCAAAACGCATCGTTTTACTTCATTAAAATATTAATTTTAAATTTTGTTCGCCACCAAGGTGGCGAACCACCCCATGGCCTAAGGGGGTGGTTCGACCACCCCCTATAGCCAAACCCTCAAAAACAATTTTGAAGGTTTGGTCTTAGGGGGTGGCCGAACCACCCCTGCCAAACCCTCAAAAACAATTTTAAGGGTTCGAGCACCCCTATTGTGTTTTTTTTTTTTTTTTTTTAAATTTTAAAAAATTAAAATTAAATTTAAAAAATTAATATTTTAAAAATTATTTGTTAAAAATTTTGATGACAAGGAGTTTATTGTGATTTCAATCGACTCATGGAATAAATTTTCAAAAAAAAAAAAACTTATGAAGTTTTTTAATTTTGGAGGGTTGACTCAGGGATTTATTATACATTTTGCCTTATTTTAAATTTTTCTTTTTAAACTTGGGATGGGGGCATTTTGGAAAGAAAAAAAAATCAGAATGGTTAAATTGCAACAATTTGAAAGTTTGGTGTTACATGATTGTGTAACAAATCGGGTAACTCGAGCTTCTACAAGCTAAGAAGCAGGGTCTAGCTTATTATTTTTACCTATGTTGCTAATCTATAAGATTAATGTAGGAAATTGGAGGTTCCTGGGCCTCTTCAAATAATAAGTTTGAGAATAAATTTGCATGTCTTTATTAATAACTATCACCTCTAAAATAGAGTGATCAAACAGACTTGGAATTAACTTCAATTCCTACAATGACTTTTGAAATTGAAATGACTCTTATCACATGGAAATACCATCAAGTGAAGATAAAGATAAAAATATAAGATAAAGCCAATAAGATAAATCAAAGCCTATAAACATAAGGAGATAACTCCAAGGGTAGATAACTCCTAGACTCTTGATAGGTTTCAGTTATTAGTGTTCTACCACACTTAGATAACAAGCTATCTTAAATAAAAGACTCAAGTATGCAAGACTCCTTCACACCTTCCAATACCTTGTCTCGTAACATTTGACTTGAAGGAGTAAAGTGTCATTTTTTAAATATTAAGATTAAAAGTGCAAGTTAGTAGATAATTAGAGGAGGTAAAAATGTATTTTCACCACAATACTCCCCAACCATATCACCAATTGAATTCTCCTAGCCTGCAAAAGGTAGTTAAATTTGTGTATCATTTCACCTATTTTTCGTTTTTTATTTTTTTTAAAATTTTTCTTTTCATTTTCATTACCTATTAATTCGATAAATATAAGAATTTGGGATCTAAAACACAAAATTATACTCTCCTTAATCTTTTCCATTTCACTCTCTTGATTTTTTTTTCCCATTATAATAATAATAATTTATTATTGTTGTTATTTTTTAAACTTCAAATTTCCTGATTAAATAATAGCCGTGCATCTAAATTTAGTGGTAAGCTAACCGTTTGTTCATTTTTATTTGAAGACCAACTCATATGTAATACACTATGAGCATTTTTTTTTTCTTTTATTAATTAGAAAAAGAAAAAAAAAATACAACTTGAGCATTTGAGTTGTTCTAAATGAACTCTCAATGCTTTAATTTTTCTTTAAAGGTTTATAAAATGATTTTTTTTTTCTGTCATTTATACATCCACTATTTTTTTCCCTTCCAGTCATTTTTTAAAACAACCTATGCAATGCGCATGTTACAAGCTCGTTTTAATAAGAGGAATGCTATGCTTACAAACATATTTTATAAAAAAAGTTTTAGAAACTGATGTAACACAATATGATTGAGTTTCTCAAAATTTGAATTTATTTTATATCCAATCATGTTGTGTCATGTCAGTTTGAAAAAGTATTTTGTAAAATATGTTTGTAAGCCTAGCATTTTCCTTTAAAATAATGTGTATGAAAATTAGATCCTTTAAGGACTTGAAATTTGATCATTTATAGAAAATTACAAACAGTGCATTTAAATTCTAAATTTGAAACATTTATTTATTTATTATTATTATTATTTTAAACCTACAGAGTGAAATCAGAATACAAAGCCAACGGCTATTTGGAAACCTAAGGCCTAACCGACTTAGGAATCCCTCACCGACTAGGAATCCCTCACACTCACCGACTTGAAATCCCATATATATACATGTACCGCCATAGTTTCCTGTGTCTCGTTGTTCTCTGCATTCCTAACTAAAGCCAAAAATTGTCCAAACTTTCTCAATTCTTTGGGAGCGAGATGGTGAAGGTGGAGCCAGGAAGAAAGGAGATGAGTGGAAGTTCTGCAAAAACTTCTGGGTGGGCGAAGAGAGTGATCATTTTGAAGATTCGTAAGCCAGAGGAGCTGAAGGAGCCGAAGAGGTTGGGTAAGATTTTAAAGTCTGCGCCCACCGACCCTACTGCGGCTTATCGTGAAAAGGTTCGCAAAGAACTGGAGCTGGCGTTTTCCAGAGTTGCGAGTGAAGCCGACGAGGGCGGCGTGAAGCCTGATGTGACGACATGTGACCCTGTCCGAGTTGCCGCTTCTGTAGAGTCGGCGATGTTCAAGAAGATTGGTTGGTCTAATGGAATTAAGAAGGCCAAGTACCGATCGGTGGTGTTCAACCTCAACGACCCGGAAAACCCGGATTTGCGGAGGAAGGTTCTTCTTGGGCAGATCAAGCCGGAGGTGCTTGTGTCTATGTCGGCGGTGGAGATGGCAAGCCAGAAGAGGCAACGTGAGAATATCCAAATTCGATTGAAGTCGCTGAGCAGGTGCTTGCATGATGCCGACTTGAAGGAAAAGGCGTCCACCGACATGTTTCAGTGCAGCCGGTGCCAAGATCGCAAGTGCACTTATTATCAACTGCAGACCAGGAGCGCCGACGAGCCAATGACAACCTATGTGACGTGCGTAAACTGCAACAACCATTGGAAGTTCTCATAATAATTACAAATTTCATCACTGGTCAATGTTGAACTCACTCTTGTCGTGTAATTGAGTTTCTTCTAAATTGTAATTGAACTACTCTTTCTTCTTCTTCTTGTCAATGTTTCTCATTTGATCAATTCAATTGGGTGCTTCTTGATACTTCATTACATATAATATATATATATATATATATATATATATGAAACTTCAATTCTCCTCTGTAATTCTACTCTGTTCTTGTGGAAAGCTAGCTGCGTTTGAGAACAATAATGCTTGTTGACTTGCTGTGTGGGAAGGTTAATTTGATGTTTGGTCTGTAAATGATTAGATCTCGGAGGAAACTCCCTGCAACATGGTTTATGTTATGTGTATGAGACATTCTCAAATTTTCCTTCTTTTGGTTTTCAATCTTAATCACTGTTGCATGTTCTGCAGACAAGCAAAAATTGTATTGATATTTCCTTCAAAAGCAACGAAAGTAGTTGAATTGAATTTTAACAATGGACCATAACATCTTCTATACTGGTTTTAAAAGCATTGGCAGTAGATTTCATCACACAAGGACAGTGCATCTTGATGTCCTCTTGTTGGTTGATGCTCTCTAATTAGTTTACAAGTTAAACCAAGATCGTGTTCTTATGATAATCCAAGCTAAGCAGTCTGTAGAAGCGTTTCCATGCATCAAAGGAGTTTATAATGCAGCAATGCCCTCAAAGGAGTTTATAAAGCTTTAGACTCTTTAGTCTAGAAATATATATGTACTTTGAGCTAATTTAAGATTCTGTGCATCTGAAGTTTGAGAAGCAAAATTTTTTTGTACATTTGACAAAATGCACACTTTCGTGAGTTTAAGCAAATTATCACTTGGTAGACTGCACATGTGTTTGCATGATGAATAGCAAAGCTTTCAATTGACATAGAAACATCAAGTTTAATTAAATACAACTCCATTCACTTTCTTGAAGTCTTTCAGGTCAGCTAACCTGCAGAAACAATGACAAATATACTTATATTTCTTTTACAACATAAATTTTGGGATACAGAGCAAAGGGTTGAGGAATTCATACATAATTGTTGTCTTAATTTGCACTACCAGCTTTCAGTATTTCCCCTATATTTTTTAGAACCTGCAATTTTTCCATTGGGTTGAATACGTTTGAAAGAGTCTGCTTTACAATTTAGAAACAAGAGCCATCGACTGGAAATCTTGTTGCCTAGCCAAGAGTCATCAAGAGAACCTAACTACATATATGACCAACAGCAACATGCCACGAAGGCTGATCTTAAAAAGGCCAATGTGACTCATCAAACATTTATAATTTCTAGTTTTTCTTACAATATTCTACTCAACATGATAATACAGTGATATCTAGTACTAGGTAAAAACTGAAAACCTGAGAAGTGAAGAAATAAACAAATGCTACATTCACACAGAATGCATCAACATTTCTCATTAGGTCTATGATCTACATGCTCTCTCCCTTGCCCTTGGGACCATATAAGAACTACTTATCTTCTTGTAGATAGCGGTTTATCAGTTCGAATCTATGGTCAGATCTACTCTTCTATATGATAAACCGACATCTTGTAGCGCCACCGCGAAACCAATTCTCATTATTTTTTCAAGCCCCCCGTGCTGTGAGTATGATGAAAGAAAGAAAATTATACAGAAAAAATAAGAAAGAAAATTATGCAACAGAAAATTAAATCATAAACCATAGAGAAATTATTGACAAAGTGGAAATCCTAAGTACCTTGTAAAACCACTTCAAAACAACCAAACTCGGAAAATCAATAACTAAAAAAGATTCGAGTACATGCATAGTAAACTTACAACACTTTGTAAAATACTAAGGCAATCTGTGTGTACACAAACTACTCGCTTGCCTCTGCCTACGGCAGCTACAACTCTTCATTGTCCAATCTTTCTCATTGGATTCCTTATCGACCAACCCACCCATAAACTTTAACATTGATAGAACACTGAATCTGGTGCAAATTACAATTGTGTTCTAGCCTTCATCATCATTCTCTTGTTGCTGTTGCTTATTCGGTGGACTCTGTTTATCTATGGAAGACTATAAAACTATCATGATGTGATCCAATTGGTTCAAAACACAGGAAAATGATAGATAGGCTGGTTCGAGGGGGCCGTGACCTCCAATGGCTACTTCGAGTGAGCCGGGAACTCCCAAAATACAGAGATTGTATTATAATACCAAAATTCAACTCCCCTTCATTCATTAGCAAATGTTGAAATGCCATTAAATAATACAAATGGTCTTAAGGTGATAGATGTCTACAATAAATAGAACATTATCACTTAACTCCTATATATCCTAATAAAACACTACTACTCGTCATCTTATGTAGAGAGGACTCCTATTGATAACTCCTACCATTTTCAACAATTCTATAGATAATATCTCTAATTATTAGGATCATATCACTATCTCCAACATTCTTCGTCATCATCTTCAAGCCAGATTTACTGTTGAATTTTCTTGCTATGAAGAAACTTGGTGAGGCCATGGAGGGAAACCTCAGCATCTGTGCTCTTCATTAGCTCTCCTGCAACTTCTGCAGGGGTGACTTGAACCTCCATTATAAGCCCTTCAATTTCTTCGAAAAGTTGATGGTGGGAAATTTTGTGGTAGTTGAAGGCTAATTGCTTGAATGTAGAAACTGTACAATATGACATGTGAATGTGCATGTCCATGCGTCCTGGCCTCAACAAAGCAGGGTCGAGCCTATCTTTGTGATTGGTTGTGAAAATAATGATTCTTTCATCTCCACAGCATGACAAGAGACCGTCTATAAAGTTGAGGAGCCCCGAAAGTGTCACCTGTTCAGTAATAAGAACAAACATTAGATATGCATAAGACTCTAAATTTTCGACACGACCCAAGAACTCGTAACGTATTATAGTTGAGGAGTTTAACCTATTTAATTAAATAGGTCAGATTAGAGTTGACATATAAAATATTATACTCATATCTCGACAGTCTATACAACTGAATCGAATATGTGACATTAAAGTATTGATAGTTTTTAAACACGACTTGCTGACATAATACAAACCCAATACAAAATTAATGGATTATAATTGAGTAGTATAATGTGTTTAATTAAATGTGTTAAGTTATGGTTTATCTATATAGCCTTAGGGTGCACTTGACATTGCCATTTTGTAAACAAAAATTTCAATTTTATACTAAACTGCAAAAAATGGATAGTTTTGGATTGCTTTTTCAAATAATTGTGATTTATAATGTAGAAAGTTTGTGTTTCCAAATCACAGGTAATGAATTATTTTTTTGAAAATGCACATTTTTAAAATGATAAACTACTATTTTCAAACCGACCCTTACAGATGTATTTCGACATGACCCGAACCTGAACACGAAAATGAATTGTTACCCCCCAACACTAACCTGATTATCACCATTATTCCTTGGTTCGTTCTCTGAATCTCGGTCCTGCAGGTTGATGGTGCAATCGATATCCTCAACCACAAGTATAGATCGACTGGACATGCCAAGTAATAGAGACTTCAACGCAGAGTTGAACTGGACAGCAGTTAAATCCAAGTCGTAGATGTCATAGTTGAGGTGATTAGCCATGGCTGCAATCAAGCTTGATTTGCCGGTGCCGGGAGGGCCGTGTAACAAGTACCCACGTTTCCAAGCTTTCCCAGTTCTTCTATAGAACTCCTTCCCCTTCACAAAGTTGCTCAAGTCCTCCATCAATGCCATCTTAAGCTCACAATCCATGGCAAGTGTCTCGAAGTTCATTGGGTGATCAAGAATTATTGCGTTTGAGTTCCAGCACTCGTATCCAACAGTGTAAAGCTTCATAGTCTTGCACTCATCATTAATGGCCTTTGCTCTGTCCAAAATGTACGGCAAGTAAGAATTCAGCACCTTCTCTCTGTGTTTCTGGTTGAAGGTTAGCTCGTAGGACCTGATTTCTAGCCGTCGCAGTGCATCCACACCCCCACGAAGTGTAGAACCAGAAGATTCAATCTCTGTACAAAACAATTTCCAGCAAACTTGAAGGTCTTCAAAAATGTCAACAATCTCTTCATCTCTATCTACAGTAACGGCTAGTTTCTTCTCCTCCTCGCCTTGGTTCACTTTGATTCTTTTGACATGTGGGGTCACTTTGGTGCCCAAGTAGGCATGAACAGCCTCAAACACCTTGTTTGTAGAATACCCTTGATACTCATCAATCACAACTGTAAATTTTGCAGAGAATTTCCGGGAAACTTTGTTGATGGCAGAGAAGAAAATGGTTCGAACTTCATTGGGAATGAAATCGTTGGCAATGCTTCGAATAAGCATTGCCGTGGCAGCCACAGAGGCTGCTGCTGTCAAAAGTCCTTTTGCATTGGACATGTTTAATAAACTAAAGGATTGAGAATCAAAAAGAATAAATGGTGGTGGAGTTGATGGAAATTGGCTTTTTTGCTTCCCCTGAGCGTCCTGAACAAGTTTTTATAGAACAAAGACTTCCATTAGAATACATGTGTTGGTCTTTGCTTCACCTTACCATTCAAGTCTACTATGTGAAATTTCATTGCCGTGCAGCCCAAGGCTTGCCCTTTACGTAACCTTGCCCTACACGATAACAGGGTCTTCTGGTTTGACCAAGACATTAGGGAAGAAAGAAACTAGAAGAAAAAATGTTTGGTCTCTTTGATATATATAATGCATAAATTTTTTTATTAGTTTCTCTCTCTCCTCTTAGTCTTTACTAGTTGGAATATGACCGTTAGAAAAATGACTGTTTGGGGAAAAAAAAAAAAAGACCCCGGAAAAAGAAATAAAGAAATAAATATTTAAATGGTATAGAAAAAGAATAAAGAAATAAATATAATCCTTAAAAAAATAAAAAAATATTTAAATGGTATAGAAAAAGAATAAATAATCGGATATAGAATGTATTTTAGAAGGCACTAACTAAATTAGATAAAATAGCTTTTGGTTAGCTAGTTTAGATAGAAATATGGCTAAGCCATTTGACAGGCAAGGGGGATTGATCTTTTGACATCAGCTCCTAGAAACTGAAGCTTCCTCTCGAAACTCTCATAACCCCTGTCAATATGAGCAGTGCCAGTTATCTCTGTAGTTCCTTCTGCTGCCAATCCTGCTAATACCAGTGACATCCCACCTCTTAAATCGGATGCAACAAGGCGAGAACCACGCAATGGACTGCAAAAGGAGATCTGAAAAGAATCACCATCTAATATAACTCCCAAGTTGAAGCAAACATTACAAAATCATGGTTCAAGACAATGTACCTCCCCTTCTCTTTCCCAAAAACTAGAGCAGTGCTCCCACAAAGCTGAATTCTTGCCCCAAGCTTAAGCAGTTCTTTTACTACTCCAAAAGAGAGAACAAACATGAGACATAAAGCTCATGGCAGATATTAAAGCATTTATGCAGTAAAATGAGCTTTTGAAGTATGCAAAAGAATGAATATTTGGGACAAGGATGCATTAACTATGATAGTCATTCTTCCATCTAGACTTTTTTCACTGAGCATCGTCTTAAAGAGAAAGAAAAATAAAAAAGAAGTTGTTGGATGGCTCCACATTTGTAAATCACAATGCTCCTCCAATCTTACACGCAAAACATTCTTGGAATCATTTTCCATTTTTCAATTAGCATATTCAGTTCTAGGCAGGGAAATATGAACTTGCATTTGAATGCCCTCTTCTTAAGCTTGTGCTCACAAAAAGATAAATGATGAACCAGATGGCGAAGACTTATATGAAATGTCACTCCATATTTGACTAATTTACCACATACCATGACCCATACGTTTCTCAAAGACAAATTCCTCCACGGTACTAGAACCACTGCATGTGGTGAGTAAAGCCATTGTTTGAGGTTGGAGATCTGTAGGAAACCCAGGAAATGGCCCTGTCTTAAAATCAAAAGCTCGCAACTCTTCAATGACATCTCTAGAGGCAGCTGAAATCTGGCATCCCATATAATTAGTAAAGCATAAACATCAAACAATATGGGAATAAAAAAACAACAGAAAATTTTATATACCTCTAAAGTTTCATGGTTGCACTGTCTGACTATGCAACCAGCGAGTGAAAGTTTGTCTATCAAACATGTTAGATGGCAAGGAATGACAGGTGACATTGAGATGCAAGAGCGACTAATTGCTGCTGCAAGCATAAAGGTGCCTGCTTCAATGCGGTCAGGTGAAATAGTACATTCACAACCATGCATCTGACACTTTCCCTTGATAACAAGTTTGTTACTTCCAGCTCCTTCCACACATGCCCCACTGTCAGTCAGAAAACGAGCAAGATCAAGCACTTCAGGTTCCTGTGGTGAAAAATTGGGCCAAGAACTAACTTCAATATTCTATTATTCCATTAGACAACAATCTTTGATGCCCTTCCATCATTCTCAAAATCACAATCTAGAAAATGTATTGAGATTCTTAATGCCATACTTGGGCAACATTTGAGAGTACAGTCACTCCATCAGCCATACATGCTGCCATCATAAGAGTTTCAGTTGCCCCAACACTGGGATAATCAAGTTGGAATCGCCCCCCTACCAATCCTCTGCCATTTGCAGCATGTGCTTGAACTTTCCCATCCCTGTAATGTTGCGCAAATGTTATTTAGTTGATTCTTTGCATAATTCAGAGTTTGTAAGTTCCAAAGCCATAAGTTTCACTTAACTATTCGTTTATCGTTAACTGGTATGTCCCTTTTTTTCTTTTTCTTTTTCAAATTTCTATTCCTTTGTGGCCTTATCTAGCCCTGCTTTTATCTTTGATGGGAACATAGTTCAGCAATTTAGGAAAGTAATAGATTTGAGAAATCTATTTGAGCTTAATGCTAGGAATATTTATGAATCTAGTGTCTAGAATTTTAGATCCTACTAATCTTAAGATGGGGATAGAGAAAATAGACATGAAGAATTCTACTCAAAGTGAATTGTACGAGGCACCCTATGCTTTTTGACATATAAAGCATTTCTCATCCTACTAATCTTAATCTCCATCCACCCTACCGATCTTATCATCTAATTCCTAACCCAATTCTCCACTTTCTAAGATGAAGCCAACAATAAGATCAATTAAAATGTATGAATAGAACCTCAACCTAAGATACCAGTTTTATCCTCAATCTTATGCATTTGTGGTTAATTTTTGCCATTACCCTGGTTTTCATCTTCCAAACTCCATTATAAATTAAAACAATCAGTGCCCAAATTAAACTATTTTTAGTGTGAACATTATATGACACATTAAGAAATGTTCATAATTAATTAATGATTGAGCTCATTCATTAATTGTACCATAAATCATACCCATCAAAAGAATTATATCATAAACCATCTTATAACTATAAGAGAGTTCAAGTTTGATAGCCATCACTTCAATCCTCGAGCCATTCCTTTGAATTCCTTAAATTACAGTGACAATGTAAGAAACGGACTACTGGGAACCATCAAAACGTTTCCCTTTCAAAATTCTGATTTACCAACAAAAAGAGTTTATCCCGATACAAGAATCCCAGAACCCTATTTAATTAATTTTTTTTTTTAAAGTAATTAAACAGCAACAATATTCAAGAAATCATAATCATATATACAAGTAACATAATATTCAAGAAATTAAAAATCACTATCATAGCATTATACATTGCACAACATAATAACAAGGAGTCAACTTATCTCAATTCCACGACGGCACCAAGAGCGCGAAGCCCACGAATGTGCAAGTCCACCGGACGAGCCCCGATGTCGCACCCACCGGGCAACGCGACGGCGGCCTCGCCGAACCGAGCCAGCAACGGCCCAATGACGAAGAACCCAGCTCTAATCTTCCGAATCCCATCCGAGCTAGGCTCCACGGACCGGACCCCATCAGTGTTAACCAAGAACTCGTCGTCACAGACTCTGATTTGGGCGCCCAATGAGCTCAAAATCGAAGCCATTATTCGAGTATCGGAGACATTTGGCACGTTGGTAAGCTTGGAAGTGCCCGAACAGCAAAGGGTGGCGGCGAGAATCGACAATGCGGAGTTCTTGGAGCCGCTTATGGAGACGTGGCCGGAGAGCTTGGAAGGTCCGGTGATGGTGAGTTTGGGGTCTGGGGTTTGGGAGAAAAAAGAGTGGGTTTGAGAGAGAGTGGGAATGGGGTTTCAGGGGTTTAAGGGGATTGGAGTGTTGAAGAATGTTGCCATTGCCGCCATTCTGGAACGTTGCCATTGCCGCCATTCTGGAACGTTGCCATTGCCGCCAACTCCAAGCCTTTTCAAAATGCTTGTGGCAACATTTAAAAATCCACTCTCGGAATGAGACGGGAATTTGTTTTCTGTTTTAGGGCTTCTTTGAAGTTTGACGTGTAGGTAAGGCTGAGCAAATTCATTGACTTGCCGCCAAAGGATTAAATCTCAACGGTAGCCACCGACCATGTCCGCCTATACGATGAATAGGAGGTGGCATGATTTTTTATATTTCAAATTTTTCGGTATAGTAGGCGGAAGAGGTTTTTCTAACTGAACTGACCGACTTTGTCGACCAGTTTTCTATTTTTTCACTTACTGTCATTATCAACCGTTATTCAGTGACGGAACAAAGGTTGGTGAAATTTTCAACTTTACCGACATGGTTGGTGTGAAATACAAAACACAAATTTTCTATCGAAACCGACATTATTTTTTATTTTTTGGAAAAAGCTAATAGATTGACTAGTTTTATTCTTTATGCTTGATCCATGTGGTTTCTGCATTATAATATATTTTATGGATGAATTTGTAAATGTGCAGAGACCTTTTTTAACCATGGAATATAATCTTCTATATTTCAAATGAAATGAAAAGTAACCATTTCATAGTCAAAATTTAAAAATTTGTGTATTTAACGATATACATAATATTAATATTGGCACGTCTTCTAAAAAATGTAAATCCTGTACACAACTTCAATTTCAAATGAAATAAAATTATTGTCCCTTCCCCACTATTCTATAGGGAACAACGAATATACGATGGATTCTTTATACGAGAATGTTTATACCCAAATTACTCTACCCAAAGATGAAACGAGATTTACTATTAAGAAATCTCAATGTGTGGAATCTAAACCAACAAGTTTTGTGGGTTCTTAGCTTAGTTTGAATCAATTCATCCAAGTGGTGTTCGAAAAATATGACAGTTAGGATACAATGAGTGTTGGAACAATCACTAAAAAAAAAAATCGGGACTTAGTGACGTATCTACAGTGTAAGGTTTTTTAAACGTCACTAATCAGTAACGTATTAATTCCTAACATGTCACTAACTTTTTTAGTGACATGTCAAACTTGACATGTGATTATTGACAAATATGACACGTTAAAAAATAATTTCCATATTAAGCCTCAATTTAGTAAAATTAGTGACATGTCAAACTTGACACGTGATTATTGACAAATATGACATGTTAAAAAATAATTTCCATATTAAGCCTCAATTTAGTTTCCTTGTGGGTTTGTGATCAATTCCTTACTTTATTTGGTTTACCTTTTCTTGTTTGCCAAGCTTTTCAAATTCTCTATAAATATCATACAATGTAATACAATTCATGTAATAAAGATGTAGCCTTAAGGGTCTTTTACTCTAGTTGTGGACGTAAGCCTTTATGGTTGAATCGCCCGGATATTGTCTTTTATTCTCCCTATGCTTCCGTTATTATTCCTCTATCTTATATTTTTACATAAATTTGTACATAGTATTAGAGCCACCTTGTAACGGACAGCAAAATCAAATGTCAAAAGAAAATAAAAATTAGGAATAAATAAAATAAGATAGTGACCTATTTTGTCGTAATAGATGGAGCACAGTGAGACTCATAGGCTTTGATCAAAAGGGGTTAGAAAATTTAAGGAAAAACTTCACTTACCCTATGATGTTTTGGCCACTTTTGCAGATACTTCCCCAATGTTCAAAATCTCTTATTTTTAGGTGTATCAAATTTTGGTTTTTTCTCACTTTACCCATTCCATACAAAAAATATCAATTTTACCCTTGACTAATTCCAAAATTACAACACCCATCCAGTCCAAAACGACGTCGTTTTGGCCATTATATTTTTTTAAAAAAGATGAAAATCGAAAGGAAAAAAGGAAGAAGAAGATGAAAATCGGGGGTGGCTCCAGCCTCCCCCATGGCCAGTCTGGGGTGGTCGAACCACCCCCTTGGGCGGCCACCCCATTTTGGCCAAGGGGGTGGTTGGAGTCACCCCTGATTTTCATCTTCTTCTTTTTTTCTATTCTTTTCGATTTTCATCTTTTTAATATTTAACCTTAATAAATTGCTATTAATAACCTTTAATATTTAATACATATATTAAATATTTAGATACTTGGCACTTTTTTATGTGGGTTAGACAAAAAATTTTTCAAACTAGTTTGGAGGAAATTTATGTCCAGAAAAAAATGTTGAAGAATGACTTACTTTTCACAAGTCTACCGAAGACCCAAATTGTCATGGCTTCATTTATTCTCACTTGCCCATTTGTCTCTTCATTATTAAGTGGTTTCTATAAGCTTTGACAAAAGCTTTGTTGGATGAAGCCATTCGGTCCAAAGAGAAGAGGCAGCAACTACAAGAAAGAAGAAAAGTTGGCTTCAGTCATTAAGGAGGTATGGAGCAACATTTATGAAGGGCAGCACCTTCTTTGACTTTGCTTCTTGGAGAAGCATGCATGGCCTTTTATATAGCCATTCGGCTATTTTGGTGGAGAGCGAAGAAGCTCCATTGTAGGGGGCTTGAAAGCTTGCAGAAGTTCCTCGTGAGTGAGTTGGAGGAGACATCCAAGTAGGAGAAAGACTTTGGATTGCAGTGAAGGCAACCAGCCCTTTTGTGTGAGAGATACACTAATTTATTTATTGATCTCACTTTTAAGTGCTTATTTTAAGCTTAGAGGATTATAAAGAAACTTTCTCTTTTGTATTTAATTCTCTTTTGTTATGAGTGAGATTTGAGTGTATTGAGGCTTTTGGGTTTAAGCTAGTGTCTTTTGGTTTTGTCTTTCTTTGTACTCCACTTCTGTTAGTAAATTTCTTCTGGATCGTCTCTACCAGTGAATGTAGGCATGTTATGCCGAACCACTTCAATCTTAGTGTCTTGTATGGTTGTGTAATTTTTTTATTCTGCACTCTTTTACTTCTTTTGTGATCTGGGATTTGCATTTGTCACAATAAGAAAAAGTATAAAGAATAAATAAGAAAGTAGTTTTGTGCCGATTTTAGTGTTCTAGTATGAAACCCTATATCAAAATGATAGTCATTTGTTATATTATTTTTTTAATATATATATAAAGGTAAGTGGTTAATGATTGTTAATCTCATTTGTCTACCCTACCATTACCAGCTACACGCTGCAAATTAGCCAAGCCGGCTCGTGAGCTCGCTCGAGCTCGGCTCGATTAAGCTCGGGTTGAGATCGAGCTCGATCTTTATTCATCGGCTCACATTCTTGTACAAGCTCACTCGATTAGTAAATGAAATGAAGCTCACTCGACTAAACTCGACGGGGCTTGTGAGCTCGACCGCTCAAAACCCGACGACCGAACCCAATCTACATGATTTCATTCATAAATGAGTAGATTAAATGATTATTAATTAAGTAACTAATGTATTTCTTATCATTTATAAATTATAATCACATTAATGTATACAAACTTAGATGACCTTAATGCATCTCTTTAGGGTATGACAAATAACAATTGACATTATATACAATAATACAAACTTAAATGTTATATTAATTAATTGTATAAAATTAAATTAGTTTAACTTAGTTTTATACTTATAAATTAATAAATTATAATATATATTTATATATGATATGTTAATTATCTACAATATATGATATACATCATATACTAACTTAACTTTAACAAATAACAACTAACAAGTAACAAGTATCAAGTAAAGTATAAAGATAAATTATATCATTACTTGATATGAATATTAAAATAATCTCAAATTTAGTAACTAGGCTCTAAGAATCTAAACAATTAAAAAACATAGGTGACAATTAAAAAGTTAGTCAACAATATGCACTTAATCAATATACGTTACTCTTTAGGGTGTGACAAATGACAATTGACATTATATACAATAATACAAACTTAAATGTTATATTAATTAATTGTATAAAATTAAATTAGTTTAACTTAGTTTTATACTTATAAATTAATCAATTATAATATATATTTTTATATGATATATTAATTATCTACACTATATGATATACATCATATACTAACTTAACTTTAACAAATAACAACTAACAAGTAACAAGTAAAGTATAAAGATAAACTATATTATATAATAATTATACTATATAAATTATAAAATTAACAAGTAAAATATATAAATTATCTTTTAAGTTTATAGTTAATATAAATTTATTTAAATTATAGGAACTTATATAAGCTGGCTCGAACTCGGCTCAGCTCAGCTCGGCTCGGATCGTTTGCAGCCCTCTACCGCCCTTAGTGATTAGTTGGAAAAAGTCACTACTACTTATTGTACCGTCTTAAGCAGTGACGCTAGCAATTATTAATAGTTCATAATCGTTCGTATGTACAATCCTGATAGATGTAGAGAGAGTAAAATTTCAAAAGCTTTTAGCTAAAATAGGAAAAATAGCATGAAAGAATCGAATGCTAATGATAACTTGTAAGCATGCAATGCAGTTGCTTGAAATTTTGGCAAACAATTAGTCAATGACATGGGGTTTTGTCGTGGACTAGAATTAGTAAGGGTGAAAAGGCAGTTACGGTTAGTGGTTATTGACTAAAATTACTAATCGTAACCGCTTGGTCGATTAACCTCCTTGACAATAAATTGGTGGTGGTTAGCTGTTAGTAACTCTAATAACCATTAACCACTAACCACTTTTTAAAAGAAAAATTAAATAAAAAAACTCAAAACGATGTCATTTCTATTGTAATATTATGATAATATCATACTACATACAACATATTTTCTAGATTTTTATATATTTTTATATGTATTTAAAATTTTAAACACAAAAATGACATTATGTATTTTTAAATATATATATATATATATATGTGTGTGTGTGCATGTGTGATTTAGAGATATGCTACAATGTAATATAATGCCCACATTTATGCATTTATTTTGTTTATTTGTGATTTGGCAATAGAGTAGATCATGACATTTGTTGTCTAAATTACAATTTTAACAAACGCTTAATGGCTTTTTTAAAAACTGCGGTTTTAAATTGCACGTTCTTATATCATTATTTTTAAATTACACGTTTTGAAATCGCATACTAGAAGTAGTTTAGTTACACATTCTCATTTCACTAGTGGATATCTAAGCTCACCATTATATTATTTTTAGGAAAAACTTTATAAAACTCCCATAAACTTCTATGCGTTTTAAAATTACCCCCCAAAATTTTAAAACTATCAATTTTTGCATCATCCTCACCCCGATAAGATTTTCTCTTACATCTTATCAAAATTCTCAAAATAACCCTTATTTATATATATATATATGTGTGTATATATATATATATATAAATTGCAAAGATTCAAGCATATGTAATTTTCTTTTCTTTTTTAATTTCTTTAAATCTTGATCAACGCCTAAATTTTTTTATGATTTATTGAAAAATCTTAACGGATGGGAACATTGCAAAAATTTAAAGTTTTATACTTTAAATTGAGAGTTTTTTAACTTTAAGAGAGTAATTTCAAAACACATGAAAGTTAAAATGGGGTTTTATAAAGTGAAAAAAAAAAAAATTGAACTTGGAACTCCAATGTTTTTCCTAATCCATTAATGTCATTTCAATAAAAACACTATGGTATTTGATTTATAATTAATTATTAATTAGTGGGAAAAATAGATAATATAAAAGAGAACGGAATTTATTGGGATTCCCATGGGATAAGAGTGATGAACAAGAAACAACTCTACAATAAATAAGGAAGGAAATAAAAATAAAGGAAACATTTAACGAAGAAGGGCTATTAATTACACCGCCAGTTAACAAAGATTAGCTGTTGCTTCCACATAACATTTAATGAAGAAGAAAATAAAGAACGAGTCTCTCTCTCTCCCTCAACAAACCTTAAAATAACACCTCATTAATTAATTACCATACAAAATTAACCACTCCACCTTCTGAAACTCTCTTATAAACCCACGCACTCGATCTCTTCTTCATCAAACAGTACAGCCCAACACCAAGGAGGAGGCAAAATGGCGCAGGCTCTTGCGGTTGTCGCCCTCTTTGCCACCATCTTTTGCCTCTCAGCAGTATCCCCCGGCCTTGCACATAACTCTGTCACATTCACTGTTGAAGGAAAGGTGTACTGCGACACATGCCAGGTCATGTTTGAGACCAGGATTAGCGAGCCCATTGCAGGTAATTAATTAAATTTCTTATCAACAAAACTCTCTCAATTTGTCAGCCTAACGCCGCAGTTTTAACCAACATTTGGATCGTCACTCCATAAAACGATAGACTAGGGCGTTTAACATGTTCTATGAGAACTCGCGGAGCTACATGTTTATAGAATGGGAGTGCCATAACCAGGGGCGGAACTAGACTTTTTTATCGTTTTATGCCGCCACCCATCTCTTTGACTGAGAGTACTGGTCACATGCATAACCAATCTTCTTTTGCAGATGCTAGGGTTCGCTTGGAATGCAGAAAGCGTCACGGCGGCGACTTGACATACTCGGTTGAGGGTGTGACCGACAAGAATGGAAACTATAGTCTTCATGTGGAAGGAGATCACGAGGAAGAGATATGTACCCTTTTGCCCATCAAGAGCCCCAGGCCTGACTGCAATGAACGGATGGCTAATTACGGGAAAACAGTAGTTTCTCTTACTAGCAACGCCGGCGTATCCTCCACTGTTCGCTACGCCAACCCCCTTGGGTTCTCGATTAAGGAAGCTCTCCCCGACTGCGTTAAAGTTCTTACTGACATGGGTTTCTTCCCCTCAGATTAACCGAAAAAAGCATGCACCTTTCCCTCCCTGCATTACTACTAAATCATTGAGGTGTGTTCAATTGTAATGGCAGTTGTGGCAAACAATTACTATATATACAATAATTTACTTCCATGTTTGTTACGCTCTATGTTCTAATTTCTTCTGTTTGTCACTGTAAACTAGCGAGTGTTATTCGAAGTACCTCACTCCAAGCGGATATCTCATAGGTTGGGCTCATTGTCCACGTCCAATGCATGATCTCACGAACTAGGCTAGCTACTAGAGTCTCCTTAGAATTTCCACGCTTCAAGTTTTACGGTTCTTGATGGTAACCCTAGAGATTATGTACGTTATGGCAAAGCTCTCACTCAATTGGGCTTGTCACCAGTGATGGAACCAGACTATACATATTAGGGTGTTGTCAAATTTTTTTTTAACATCCAAAAATTTGTTTTCACCTAAAAATTTGATAATTCAAACAAAAATTACAGTTAAATGTATAAAATTAACCCTGAGCATCAAAGAGAGAGATCGAGAAGAGAAAGGGAGAGAACTCATAAGAAATGTGAGAAAGGGGAGGATAAAAAAAACATTTTTTTATTTTTTATTTTAATAGATTGGGGGGGCCATGGAGCAGGAAAGAAGAAAAAATTTGGGGTGCCATGTTGTGCCAACAAGTAGCTAGAAAAAGAAAAAAAAAATTGAAAAAATCGTTGGGCACCCACAACCACGTACCAACGGAGCCACTGCTTGTCACACTCGAATACAATCCAAATTTTAGTCTAAGATCTCACATTCTGTGGAACTCTTATAACTCTTATCTTAGCTAAGCTAATGGTGCGTTTAGGATTGCTATTTTGCAAGAATAATCTACATTTTTAAAAAATATCGCAAAACGTAAGGCGCTTAGCTTTACAATTTAAAAAGCACTTAATTTAAAATAGGAAAAAAAAATTGCGATTTCAATAAGCAAGCTAGATGATACATATTTGAAAAAGTGCGAATTTAAACCAAAATCACGATTTCGTTTAAAAAAATATTTGGGACAATATTTACCTATTTGACTATAAAACCGCAATTATATGTTAATGTTATTAAAAGACTCAATTGATAAAAAATAAAAATAAAAATAAAATAAAAAGCTTCTTAACATATTTTACCAAACGCTTGTGCGATTTTTAAAACACAATTTTTAAAATTACACTTATTGAAATCGCACTCCCAAATGGGCCATCGGCAACATTCCCATATTTATTGATTAATAACTAGGGTTAAATATCAAATACCCCATGGAATTTCAAAACTTTATTTTTTTTCTCCCTAAAGTTTAAAAGATGCCAAATTAGTTTTTGTGATTTTGAAAAGTGACCAAATTGGTCATTTTGTCAATTGACCGTTAGTTTACTTAACGAACTGACACGTGGACGAATGAAAATTTGACACTTGACACAAGTGGCCATGTCATCAATGATGACGTGGCCAGTTAATTAAATTTTTATTTTTAAAAATATATTCAAAAAATATATTTTTTCAAAGAAAAAAAAAAGACAAAAAAAAAATAAAAAATTGGGGTGGCCCTTGGCTCCATGGATTAGTTTGGTTATTTTTCAAAATCACACCAAGGGGGTGGTCGATCGTAGCCACCACCAATTGGTACTAAGGGTGGCTTGGCCACCCCCTTGGCTCCATGGATTAATTTGGTCATTTTTCAAAATCACAAAGACTAATTTTATCACTTTTTAAACTCTAGAGAGAGAAAAAAAAATGGTTTTGAAACCCCAAGGGGTACTAGACTACTAGGTATTGAACCCTAATAACTAATCTACATACTTCTATCTATAAAACCTATTTTTAATAGGATAAAGTTTTCTCCAAACTGGGTTGGAGGAAGTTTTTTCAACCTAGTATATAAAAATGACATGTGTCTTTTAACATGTAAGATGTACATATTTTTTTAATAGTCGGGACAAAGTTGAAATAAATTTTATTAAAAATTCATGTATATATCACATATCATTTTTATAGACCAGATTGAAAGAAATTTCTACAACCAAATTTGGAGGAAATTAAACTTTGTCCTTTTTAATAATACACATATGTATAAGTGAGTTAACACATGCAATTCAAGTCGAATGAGTCGAGTTGAACTTAATTATACAAGCTGATCGAGCTCACGAGGCATTATTCGAGAGAGAGTTTAGCCGGTCTAAGCCAAGCCGAATACAACCCATCTATTGGACAAAACCCATCTAGCCGTAGAATGCTTTGTTGGGGCCTTTTCCACGCATAATACACGCATATCGCCTATGACAAGTTGTCAAGAATACACTCCATGACTTTCTTTCTTTTAATTTATACTTTCTTTTCCCAACTCTCTTTATAATTAGAATTATTTGACATCAGTACCTTTCAAAAGGATAGATTCCATGTGGGTCTTTATTTGGAGGTTTTGCGATTCTCCAACCCCACTTGTAACAAAAGGCAAAAGTTGTTGAGCAAGTTTTAACTTGAACCAAACTGAGAATTCAATAAGCTTAGCATTAAGGGCCTGTTTGCTTTGTGGAATAGACCACTAGAATGAAATAACTATTCCTATGTTATATTCATTCTTTTGTTTGGTAGATGTATATTCCTATAAATAATTATTCTCATTGAAATGACTAATCTCATATACATAGAAGAATAACTATTCTTCTAAATAAATGAGAGGAATAGCTATTCCTAGGGGAATGGAATAGATTTTTCAAAAACACCCATATTATTTTTTTAAAACTTAAAAAAAAATATAAAAACAAAAAAAAATATTAAAAAAATAAAGTGGGTGGCCGACCACCACAATGGGTGATGGTCCCATAAGAGCCGAGGATGGTCGCACCACTCCCAGGCGCTTCAGGGGACCACCCTATTGCCATCCAATTTATTTTCTTTTATCTTTTTCATTTTTAATATGAGTTGAAAAAAAAAAAATGCAGGGAGCTTTCAGTAATTTTGATTCAAACCCAATTAAAGCTTAAAGCATGTGTGTTGTTATCAAACTAAGAAATATGAATAGTTATTTTCTTTTATTATTTTTTATTCCTAGTAATAACTATTCCATTTTTTTTTTGACATGTCCACACAAAAAGAGGAGGGAGATTCGAACCAATGACTTCCACTTCATTAGGCGTGGTTTCAATCGATTTAGCTACATCTTGATGACAATTATTCCATTTCCTAATGGAATACACATTCCACGAACCAAACGAGCCCAAAAGAATTGAAATTCAACACTACCATATGAAAATGGTATATTATGTCAAAAAATCAAGCCTCTTGAAACGAATATAAACAAGATTGCTTTCTCTCGACCCTTAAAAGTTTTCTTTACCCTTGGTAGAAGTATTTAAGATGTTGTGATTGTTCACCCTCAACCACTTCAATGGAGAAATCGACATTATTGGCAAAAAATTTCAGAAATATCAAGATTGATCAGTTAGATTACATCTACACATTGTCACGAACTCACAAGGGGCATATGTATTTTAGTTTATGTTTCAAACCTCATAGATTTAAGGCCTATTTAGGATTACATTTGAGGGGTCTAAATTGCTTTTAACACTCAAAAAGTCCGTTTGAGAAAAAAAGTATTTGTTTGGTAAAAAGATTAAAAGCCTTTTAAAGGTCTAAAATTAAAGCCTAAAATTAAGTTTTTTTCCCAAAGCTCTTTTTGACTTGAAGTTCTATTTCTCAAACACAATTCAAACAGACTCTTAGGCTAAAAGAAGAAGAAGATGACGACTTTTCAAGGCTTTTAAGGTCTGTTTTGATTTATGATTTTAAAATAACGATTCAAAAACATGATTTTAAGAAAACGCAAATCACAATTTAGTTTCTAAAATTGTGTGTTTTAAAAATCATTCCCTTACTGATTTGAAAACATTATTTTTTTTTTTTTTTAACGTTTTCAAGTCATAATTTTTAAAAATGTAATCCAAAACGATCCATTTTCTGTGGTTTAGTTTAAAATTGCCGTTTTGGTATGAAAAATCGCAATGTGAAATGCACTTTTACACTTTTAGTTAAAAAGTCTAATATGCTATTGCCTACATCACTCCAAAGCGATGTGCTTAGAGGTTTTATATTAATGCTGACTTCTCAACTTTGTTTCTATAGAACAATCATAACTTTTGGAGCTTCCCCTCCAAGTTTCTCCTTCAAAGTCCTTCATTTCTTTTACTAGAACTCCCTTTCTCACCCTAGAACTATTCTTTTTTCAACAGTAGTCAACTCACAACTCCCCATCTCTCGTCTCTAAAAAATGAAGAAGGCATTTCGCCTTCAATTCAGGTGTAAAATATTTTGACATTGTGCACTGGTGTTTGAATGGGAAATGCTTTCGTTTGAATGGCATCTGGTCAAACACATTAAATTCACTTTGAGTTACCATTAACGTCACTCCATTCAAAAGTTGGCATGTGAAAATATTGTTCCCTTCGAATGACACGTTAGCACATTTGAACGAGACTTGACAACCGACATTAAATTGAGCACCCAATCAGTCTATTCCACACATGATGAAATCTTGGCCGTCCATCTCATTCGAAGATTCAATCTTGGCTTGACACTTGGATCAGATGATTTGTCGTTCAAACATCATTTTCCACTATTCAAGCCCGCGATAATAATATGGTCTTTAAACCACTTGGGTGCATATTGCACCATACCACTAACACACACGTATTGCTATACCCTATTTAGTTGATAATTTAAGGTTTTGTAAAAACGCTCAAACAAGTTTTAAGGTGTTTAAATGCCCGGCTTGAAGATGTGGTAAATTAGGGTTTCAAAACACTTACCTTTAGGGTTTTCAACCATAATGATCGATTGTTCTTTGAAACCATTAAACGGTACGACTCTATACATAACGTTTGATCATTGCTTTAAAATGATTGAATGTTGGCGGTCTGCTTGCAAATGAAATTTTGGCAATCTACATTATGATTTGCATAATAGTTGCCTTCTTTTATTTATGGTTAAAAGGTAGGTTTTTTGGGTAGATAAGCTTGACCTTGCCATGAAAGGTGTGAACCTTTAGTGCTAGCTTTCATTTTAAACCCTAAAACAATGTTTAAGCACCTACCTTTCCACACCTTAGAACATTTTCTTGGTTGTTTAACAAGGAAAACATGATTAAGGTAAGAAAGTTAGGACCTCTGGTGTTTTTAAGTTATGTTTATAACTTTGATTATTTTTTAACGTGTATGCATGTTGTGTGGATCCTCTAGGAGTGTGTGACCTCTTGGGGCCTTGGGTAAGTGATAGATAAGGTTTTGTTAGGATGAATTGGCCGGGGACATTATGGGGCATAAAGATCAAAAAGATTGAAGAACAATCGAACGTTCAGTAAAGATCAAACGGTCCCCGAAAAATGATCGATTGTTCTCGGCAAAAAGTGTAAAATTAGAGTTTTAAGTGCAAGATTAGAATTTTTTTTCTTATTATCTTGACTAATATTAGAGCATGGCTTGTAGAAACTAGAAGTTTGACCTTTTTGGCATGATCGAGGTTGGATCCGAGTGGTCAAGGTAAGTAATCGCCAATGGAAACGCCAAAAATGCTTTGTTATTAGGCATATATCTTATCAATAAATTGTTCATTTTGCTACTCATGCTTTTCATAAATTATGTTGTGAGCTTAACACTTTACAGCTAATGATTTACTATTGCATTGATATTTATTGTTTACCATGAAAATAAACTATGTTTCTCAATTGGCTATTTTATAATTGTTGTGTGACATGCCACCCTAGAAAAAAGAGATTCAATGACATACCACCCTCTGATGTACAAACACACTAACATATGGACTTGACCAATAGCCCCACGCTAACAGATTTTAAGTTGCCTTAGATTCAATGGCCATAGTTATTAGTGTGACCATCCACATATGGCGGTCACACTCCACAGTATCATTAGCGATGTGAATCACTTGGGCTCAAACTTAGTTGGGTCACTAGTGATGGCTAGTTATTGTACTTCATCAGGATGTAGGCCTTGTTTGGAAAACACCCACACACTCCCCAACCCCCCTTGACACTGTTTATTGAACAGTGTTTACTAAATTTTGCAGTAAAGCCTTACGTGTGTCAGGATAATTTGTTGAAATGATATATATATATATATATTCTTGCTTGCTGTTTTCTTGCTGTGGGTAAAGGGAGGGGTAAAATAGGAATTAGGAAATGACATTTTCAAACCTGCCAGTGTGTTGTGCAGAGTTTAACAAACACCCTCTATTTTACAAAAAATCCTTAGCAAGATGTACCAACCTTACTATAAGAAGGTTAAGGGTTACTTATAAAAAAAAAAAAAAACAGAAGGTTAAGGGTATGATATATGTGAAAGGTTATGGATTATAAATAATTTAACAAAAAATCTTAATGGATGAGCAATATTACAAACTTTTTAAAGTCATTAAATTAAGAATTTTAAAAATTTATGAGGTGATTGTAAAAATGATAGAAGTTTATGGATGTTAAGTGAAGTTATAATATATATATAATTTTTTAAACTAAAATAATAAAAAAAGAAAAAAAGAAAAAGAAGGAGAAGAAAATAAGAAAAAAGTGGGGACAAAATCATTTGTGTTTCGCGCAATAAAGCCTCCAGAAATTCGTCAAATCCTGCCCTCCTGCTCGGTGCTAGTTATTCTCTCTCTCTCTCCCTCTCTCTCTCTCAGAACCCTTCTGCGTCTTGCGTGCTCTGTAATCGACCACGAATGGCCAACAGTAATCTCCCCAAAAGAATCATTAAGGTTTGTATCTCGATCTCCTTCTCGATCCCTCTCTCAATTTCCCTGATCCCACTCTCTGTTTGGAAAACCAGAAAACCACACAAAACAGAGTGAAAAACTCGCTTAGACCGAGCTGTATCTTAGATTTTACTACAATTTTTCTCTTTCTTTTCTGATCTTTCTCAACAACCAAACGGAGCTCCAGGGTTTGGTTGTCTGTTCGTTCGTTTTTATGTGTGATTCTTGGTTGTTTTTGATCATGGTCTTTTCTTGATCTAACAGGAAACTCAGCGTCTCCTAAGTGAACCAGGTAATATTTTCACTTCGAATTTCAGTATTCTTTTCTATTTTTGTTTTTGTACGATAGCTTCAGAATCCTAAATATACATGTACATTTGCGCGCGCGCACAATCACACAAGAAAAACATATTATATGTAGGGTTTTAAGGGTTTTGTTGGCTATCTAATTTGTGATCTGCGGTTTCAGCGCCAGGAATTAGTGCATCGCCGTCGGAGGACAACATGCGATATTTTAATGTAATGATTCTTGGCCCGACGCAGTCCCCATACGAAGGTAATTAGTTGGACGCGCGCAAATGGAACTTCTTGTTTATCTTAGTGTTGTATCTTGGTTGGCTATGCGTTCTTGAACAAGTTTTGTAGTTCTTTGAGACTGATTGCCAAAAGTATTTTGAAGATTTCGTTGTTTTAGGTTGTTTCCAGATGTCAATATGCACTTTTGAATGAAATTTTTTGTGCACGGTTATGGGAAAGGCCTGGCAGAACATTATCTTTTTGAGGTGATATTTCCACCTTTGATATTAGAAAGCGGCTTTCAAAATGGGGTGGCCCTTAATTTTCATTATCTTTGTTTGCAAGTCTGGCTCTATATATTGTGCGGAAGATCGATGTTAGAGATATGATGCGGGAATGCTAACCTTATGTTTTTATAAGTACTCCTTGGTTTACATTTTCCTTTCTTAATCGCCTTAATGGTCAATTAGTTTGGCTGAAAATTTTGAGTTATTATCTTAAATAGGTCATTCATATGTAGCCGGTTTACCATATTTATGTACCAATGCATTATAGGGCATCCCTCATTCTTACAAGAAAATAATATATTTTCTCTTCATTTTTAAAAATTAAAATTGAGATAAAAATTCTTACAAGATCCAATTCTAACTTAGTTGAAGGCCTTTTATTTAACATAAAATAGAGCAGGTTATGCGTTTGTTTCTTATTCATTCGTTGATTATTTGAGCCACCTCTTGTTTACTGTGTTGGGAGCAAATTGTATTAGTGATTCTCTCTCTCTCTCTCTCTCTCTCTCTCTCTCTGCATTTACATAAATGCTCTTCCAAGTGGTTATAAGAGCTAGTGGTTTCTTTTGAGTGATATAGCTTTCTGTTTGTCATTTGATAGAGATGAGAAGTATTGTGGTTTTGAGCTCCCTGCCATAAATTTCGTTTGACTATATCAATTGATAATCATGCTATTGGAATGCCCATGGAAAGAGAGGCTACACAAGGATATGATAAGTCCTTCACTGTTTAATTTGGGAGCCTTAAAGATCTCACCTTGGGAAGGGCATATGTTGCTTATGCTGGGAATATGTTTACAATCTTGTGAGTAATTGTGGGCTTTGCTGATGTATGACATCAACAATATGTAACTGCATGAGCGAGGAGTGGCTTGCTGCTTGAGAAAGTATCTTTAAAGATCCATATTGAGACAGGTGTTGAAGCAATTAGTAACACATCTACATATGCTATGGGTTGTGATGCTATACACAAAGTTGATTCCTAGATAATTATCATATTGCTGTCGGTTAGTAAGCGTTTAGATTTCTATCATCAACTATGCAGTATTACTGTTGCAATAACCATTTAAAATTTGACAAAGTTGCCTTTTTGTGCATTGTAATGATTAAATTTGTTCTTTGGTTGAACTGAGATAAACAGATGTAATAGTATGTAGTAATAGTATGTCGGAACTTGTTTATATTTTGATATTTTACAGGGCAAGAAAATCCAATTATTACATTTTTCATTTTTAGTCAAGATGTTGTCATTAGTGGTCTGTCTTGAGAAATTTACTTGATGCGGTAAAGTAAACAATCTCCTTTCCTTGCTCTCTCTCTCTCTCTCTCTCTCTCTCTATCTCTCTAATATAATTTTCACTTTTTAACGACATTGATGTGTTCTCTTTTTGAAATATCTATTCAGGAGGGGTTTTCAAGTTGGAACTATTTCTTCCTGAGGAATATCCAATGGCTGCTCCCAAGGTACTTTGATTTGGGTTCATTTCTATCTGCACTGTGCTTTTTGTGTTTGTTGGATGATGCTGTTTTCATTGTAAATTTGGCTGTTGCCTTTGATAAATAGAGCACATTCCATTAAATATTTAAAAGCTAGAACCTTCTGCTGAGTGTGTGCTAAAATAACACTGCTGAGGATAGACTAGTATTTAGTCTTAACATGCAATGACACAAAGTATAAATATTTTATGCCACATTGTTTGATATTTGTATGTTCATTTGAGAGAACTTGTCTTTCTGACCTTTACATCATCAATATGTAGAGATTTATACTCATCAAAAAAAAAAAAAAATTGTAGGGACTTGTCAAATACATATTCTGAAATCCATTTTCAAAAAAAAAAATGTTGACATTCATTTGTTCCAAACATTGATTGAATTCTTTTACTTTGAAATTTGGTGATATTCAATACCTTCTTGGCTGGTATAGCTAAAAGATGGAGTTTATACCAGATTGTTGAGAGTGCTTCAAACAGTGGATTGTAGCTTAGGATCATAAATGTGCCCTGAAAGAATAGTTTTTGTAGGAAACTAAGGTTATGTATTGATGGAGAAAAGAGAATTTAGAATTTTTGGGTTTCTGTTTGGGTTTATTAGATGTCAACAGAGAATATCTAGTGCAGGCTCAAGAAATTGAGTAAGAGCAGGCGGAGGAAGAAAATCTACTAAAGAAATTGAAGAAATTGATGGAAGTTTGAGATAATGTGTACAAAGAAAACCAATTATCTGCTCTCTCTCTTTCTCTCTCTATCTGTGAGTCAAATTGAAGGTGATCAAGAATCTTTGGTGTGATGTAGAATTGCTTCAGAAGGAATACACCTTTCAGGGTTGCTTAAGCATGCCTAGGAACACTTGAAGTGCAAAGTGCTGGGAGAAAAACACTTGAGTCCTGATGAAATGTGTGTAATTTCAAGTACCTAAAGTGCAGAAAGCTGCATATATATATATATATATATATATATATATATTGACCCCAAGGGGTTGACCCAAGTGGTAGAGGCCTTGATCTTAAGGTTTGCTCCCTTCAAGGTCCAAGGTTCAACACTTCATAAGTGCAAACAATCTTTTAGGGCCACACCCCCTGGTGAAAAGCCAGCAATTTAATCAGTTCCGTGTATGGAAACTTTTGAGGGTGCGGTGCACGGAACCGGGGTTTACTCTACAGGGGTGAGTCCGAAGGGCTTTGCCTTGGAGAGGTTCCCGACATTAAAAATATATATATTGAGAAATACTACACACTCCCACTCTCACACTCCCAAGTCCATACACCTAGATGTGGCACTGAAAATCACCATTGGATTTGAAACCAATTCAAACTCATCATTGATTAGTTGTACCAACTCTCTTCTTAGGGTCTACTGCACTACACATAAGTATGTTTTTCTTATTTGAAGTCAAGAAGAAAGACACCAAAAGTTCAAGATGCCATTTCAAACAGTAATTTTTGTTAGCTCTTTGTTTCACATAGAAACAAAGTGTAGATTTAGTGTTTTGATTGTTTAGTAGAGTAGTATGTTAACGCATTAGTTATCATAAACTTCAGTAGTTTTGTATTGAATACTGTATTTATCATTATTTGACAGTTTAGTTATGTGGCATTGTGGTCACGCATGATTCAGCAAGAAGATCCTGCAGGGGAGAATGCTTGTCTAGTAGACATGAAGAACAAAAATGACGTGACATGTATTTGAAAAATATGTGCTTTACTTCGATGAGGTGCACGCTTCCGCCTTGCACTTAGGCTCCATGAGGCCTTTAAGATTTAAAGCATCTGTTATAGAGAGATTATCTAGTTATTTTGGAGACCAATTTTAGATAAAAATTCATTAACAGATAGCCTCACATTGGTTTTTTGGGGGTGAAATTGTCCTGAGCAAGATTTCTAATAATTTTGAACCTGGTTATTGTCTTGTCTTTCCCTGGAAACATTTCTTTCCTAAATGATGTCCGGAAACGTTTAATGCATGGAGTAGGGGCTCATTTAATTTTAAGATTTGATGTTCTCAAGAAAATGACTCCATGATTTTTTTATGCTTGGAATTCTATCTTGCTGAACCTCTTTTAGCCATTTCAACCTTTGTATTTGGAGTATACCCCATGTTGGTACAGCTGACTGCACATGCAATCTGGGATTGAATCATGGGTGGCTTGGTTTATTATGGGATATAATCATGGTATTAATAGCTATGAGAACTTGTTGATGTCACCCAGGGCAGTGGAAGGGGGTTTCTGTGTTCATGATACAGACTCGGCTGTTGTTGGGGGTGGGATTGAGGTGCTTTATGGTTTCATATCCTGTAAAACAAACTCTTTAAGAAATATATAGGATTGGCAGATCAGGTGAAGATTGGCACCCTAGAAGTCACACTGTGAGACTCATTGGCTGGGCAAGATCAAGTTTGTTTTCCCTGCTGTATATGTGCTATATCCCTTGTCATATTTTACCTGTGTCCCCCTGGTGCTTTCTTTATACAACTGATGCATGTTTCTGCATTTGTGTGCATCTATTGGTCAATGGTTTCTCCCTTACTGTACCCTTTTCATAAATGGTTATGTTTGTGTGCGCTTGTTTTTGTAATGTGTTCAATCTACCTTGTTTTCCTAGTCGTATGCATTTGCTCCTTTTGTGTTAAAACTATATTCTGTGTTACAGGTCCGATTTCTGACCAAAATATATCATCCTAACATTGACAAGGTAGGCTGTGCTTGGTAATACTTTTGTACTCTTTTTAAGTATCATTAGTTATTGTTATATCTTGTGCCTCTTATGAAGCGAGTTATCTATGCAGCTTGGAAGGATTTGCCTTGATATTCTGAAAGACAAATGGAGCCCTGCCCTCCAAATAAGAACTGTACTTTTGAGGTATAATTAGCTAATGATCTGATAACTGTATCTATCTATGCACATGTTCTGGAATCTGTTCTCCTGAACAAATTGCTTGTAGGAAACAATTCATGGGCACATTAACTGCTCTTCGTAATATCAGAAAAAAATTGATTGACATATTATTTATATCCATGGGGAATTTTTTATTTTTTATTTTTCAAAAAAGGTCAAAAATCTATTTCAGCTATTTATTTTAATTATCTTTCTCTTTTTAATCCATCTTTGACCGACAGTAAAGTTTGAGAAAATTGATATTCCTCTGGAAAAAGCTACAATATATGAGTTGCATTATTTAGCAGACTCTGTGTTTTGTGGAGTAAAACTGAAATTGATAATATTGAAGTTGTTGGAATTTTTTATTTATTTATTATTATTTTTTATATATAGCATTCAAGCACTTCTGAGTGCCCCAAACCCTGACGATCCACTTTCTGAAAACATTGCCAAGCACTGGAAAACAAATGAGGCTGAAGCTGTTGAAACAGGTAATTTTGTTAGTCTCCACTTATCAGTTTCTTCAATTGAGGTAGTCCAATTAAAGTTTTCTCTTTCTTTGTGTTGTGCTACTATTGAACACTGCAGCGAAGGAGTGGACCCGTTTATATGCAAGTGGTGCCTGATGACATGGTGGAAGCTTGTGCTTCCCCAAAATGACATTAATGAAATGTATGCTATTCACTGTCAAATTTTAAATGAAATTTGAAACAATTGATCTTTGAACAATCGTTATTTGATATTCTCTCAAAGCTTCTAGTGGCCGCTTGTTAATTGTTTTCCTCTAAATGAAGCATTGTGGAACTTGTATAATATGTTCGGCCATTAATCTGGCAAAATATTATATATAGTCGCCACTTTTAGGTTGCTTTGGCCAAAATTATTCTGCCATGTATTAACTAGTTGCATTGACCCATCTGTTGATCTTCTCCATTATGCTCTACGTTAAAAGCTTCTTTTTTTTTTCTTTTCTTTTTTTTTTTTAAAATTTTCAAGCAACTGTTAGTCTTCTCGTTTCTGAAAAAAAGAAATAAATATTATTATGAAAATAACTTTGGTATGAAAGTGGAAGCTTCTGAAAGCTTTAGACGTGAAACCAATCCTGTTCTTCAAGTTGCCCTTGGGCATCTGTTCTACAAATTAATGAGTGTCAAATGGCATCTGTCCTGGTTTTGTTCCTTGTGAACACAAAGGGTGTAATAGACATTTGGACGATGCCTTGAGCATCAAACTTTTTCTTTCTTTTTTTTTTTAAAAAAAATAAACTTTGGTTACGTGACTCAAAGCATCTTAACAAGCTTTACTACCATGGAAGAGTTATTATAAACTCCAATCGGCAGCAATTGAGCCACACAGCCTAGGAGTAAGTTATCCCACTCGATACTTTCTAAAGAGTAGAATTCTCTCCTGTTTTGTTTGACCAACTATAGAAATTTGCTCATCAAATCTTTAGATCTTCCACATATGAAATACTCGACTCAAATTGCTTATTATACAAAATGTTAAGGTGAACCTTTTGGATAGTAGCGAGATAATGGTGAAAGCCCAGCCCATATAGTTCTGAGGGTTAGAGGCTTTTAAATGTGCACCGCTTATGGGGCCATATATTGCTCAACATGTTTCAAAACCCTAATTTGGGCATTTGTTTCACTGCTTCCAATCTTTTTAAAGGGGGTTTAGTCCATTGCTTCAAAGATCCAACACAGCACACTTCATTTCTTCATCAAATGCTTTATTAATCAAATTTTAATAAGCTTAATAAAAATTGAATCCTGCCGGTTGGGATAAAAATTTGCTACAAACTAGTTTGTATACAAAACAATCTAATAAAGTGACATGAGTCACATACCATATGAGAAATATATGTCACTTTATTATATTAGTTCGTATGAATTAGTTGCAAACCAATTTGTAGCAAATTTTTGTTCCGCCAATTGCTCCATTACTTGATGATGACCTTGCCCCTTGCCAATACCTCGTTATTTTAATACAATTTCTTCAGCATTCATGCCAACGAGTAATGCACCAATACCGTCCATTTTATTGGGTGACCCATGACCCACCCATTTGAAGGAAGGGTGTGTTTGTATAAGAAATTATCAACTATTTTTTTTCTTAAAAAAAAAAAAAAAAAGAGAATTAAATAGCTACTAATAATCCATGCCACATCAGCATGACGAGATTATGACGTGAACACATTTTCAAATTGGAATAAATAGCCGTTGACACTGACAAATCCATGCACCGAATTTCCTTTTTTGGGATGGGAGTAGGGATTAATTGTTTGAAAATCAAAAGTCATCAATCCAAACCAATTGACGCTTGGAGAGTCGGTAGTTGAGGGTTTGCCAGCGAAGCAAAAAGGGTTTGTCCGGTAGCCAATCAAGGGGCTCAACGCCGTTGAAAGAAACAGGAAAAAGATGACAACACTCAATTGCAACGGCAACACGTACGTGGCCACCCCTCCCCGCTGATTAAGGTCCACACTAAATTGACGGTGGTCACCGCACACATTACATCGCCGACCAATTGCACTTTTTGGACTCCTTAAATTAATTATGATGCAGTGAGAGAGATGGAGAGAGAGATGGCAACTTAAATGCCCACATGTGAACATCAACCACCTCACAGGGATTCCTCTCTCTCTCTCTCTCTCTCTCTCTGTGTGCCCCCACAATAAATCTTGTAAAGTACCCATTTAAGCTTTATAATATAAGGGTTATTGTTAAATAAACAAATATAATTATTAATTAGTGGGTGGCAAAAGAATTAGAAGCAAATGGAAGAGAAGGGCAATGAATGTGTGTCAACCACCCAAATCCACCCTTTCTTTATTTGAAAACACTAGTGTACTTTCTGGTTAGCAGATTGATCGAAATGCAGCTGGAATTAAAGAGAGCTTGAGAGAAATGGAAATTGTAAGGGAAAAATTGGGAATTTTTTTATTGATGGAATTGTTTAAGAGAAGAAACAACAACAATAATAATAATAACAACATATTCATCCTTCTTTCTTTCTCTAACCCAGTAAGTACCCACCACACATCCATCCAATCTCTCCCCTCTCAAGGCTTCCAATTTTTTTTTTTTTTTGGTTTTTTTCTTTTTGTATATATCATCACATATATACATGTACAGAGATCCTCTTCTACCAGCCAGCCACCTCTCTCTCTCTCTCTAAAATTTAATTAAATTTTACATACTTTCAATTTTTTTTTTCTCTGGGTGGGAGGTGGGATAACAAGAACCCGGGGGGGGGGGCTGGCCTAAATGAAAGTGAGAAGAAATGATCCGAAAATCAAAAGAAAAAGAAAAATACAAAGGGTTTTGTTGGGAGGAAGAAAATGGAACCAGAGAGCAATGAGGGAATGAATGAATAAATAAAAACTGCAAAAGGAACTAAGCTATTTTTTTTTTTCTCTGGGTTCCACTGGCATTGGCTGCTAATGATAATATTATTATTTTGTTCTGATTATGACACAGGTATCTGTAAACCTTATACGGTGGGGGAGGATGGATTGGAAGGGCTGTAGAAGTGTTCCCATGAAACTGGGGGGTTTGGGCAGCAAGAAGAAAATGCAAAATGGGCAGAGAAGCAGTACAGTTCAGACAAATTTTGTTCTAAAAGCTGTAATGCCTCACCGAATGTTCCAGCACATCACGACTAGGGCGCACAATCTCCTTCACCCGGACACCATTTTTGTAAATCTTGAAGGTCGGAACAAACCTCACATTCTCAGCACTTGCCACTGTTGGACTCTCTTCAATATCCACCTATGAACGAAAAAAAAAAAAAAAACCATGGATAGTTGCATTAAGAAGGTTGAAAATTTCCTCCTTTCTTTTATTTTCTCTCTCCAAGTAGAAACCAGACAAAAAGTATACTTCATAAAACTAGTATTAGCAAGATCACAGTCGGGTCACATTTACCTTCAGGAAATTAATGGATGGGTAGCGGCTGCATAATGTGTCCACGAAAGGAGATATTTGCTTGCATTGCAAGTCAGAGGCCACGTTGAAATGAACAACCGACACACCTGCAAATTTAAAGTTTTATTGCTTGAGAACATTGCAAACTGATTGTATTCTCAGGGAGAGTAAAAAAAAAAGAGTTTGAGAAGGGCTACCTGGTAGAGATATTGCAGCTCTGAACTGCTCATGACCTGATACTTCCTCCACTTCACCACCAAACTTCATATTATAAACTTCTTCCCCACGGGATTTCTTCAATGCAACTTGAGCATGGAATAATGATTCTGCAACTTCATTGTCATCTGGAAGTTCCATCCTCAAGACCTCATAGTCTCTCACAGCGTCCACCCACCTTTCCAACTGTAATCCACAGTATGTAACAAGGTAAACCATACAAATTTGAAAAAAAATGCACAAATAGAGCAAATTGAAAGGTAAAGGTTGAGCCAATTACCTTGCTGTTTGAGGCAGCCCTCCGAAGAAGCGCTTTTGTGTAAGTTGGTTGGATGCTTAAGGCTTGGTTGCAGTCCTCAACAGATCGCTCCCACAGCCCAAGCTTAAACCAACAAGCTGCCCTATTGCAGTAAAGAACAGAATTAGAAGGGTCAAGCCTGAGACCTTCACCATATGCAGAGCAAGCTTCAGTGAACCTCTCAGATTTGAAGAGATCATTGCCACGGGCGCGAGCTCTTGACACCAACCTAACATTTTTAAGCATCACTGCAACTTCAACATTCCGGGCATCAATCTGCCCAGCTTTCTCAGCAGATGTAACTGCATTCTCAAACCTGCAATACATCCATCATCCATTCTCACTCTCCTACAAAACCCTTTTGCCCTCTTATATCTGACAAAGCTTAAATTTCTCAACTCACCTTCCCAGTGCCATCTCAATCTGAGCTTGGACAAAGTATAGATAAGCTGCAGAAAGCATCCCAAAGAATCTACTCTGTGAGCAGGTGGTAGAAGGTTCTAGTTTGGGAATATTTGATAGGCTTGATTCTGCATCATCAATTTGATGGAGCTTTAAAAAGGCTTCCGTTCTACACATAAAGAGCTGTAAATTCAATTTGAACCAGTTCAGCCATTTATTAATGTGGCCTGCAACCAATTTCTTAAACCACACTAAAGAAAAATATTAGAAATGGGTTTCTACCTGTGGAGAAAAATCAGCTCCAGCAGCAATGGCAGCATTAGCTTCCCTCAAAGCACTTTTCCAATCATTAATCCTCCGGGCATCTGTGCATTTGTTTAAATGCTTCTCTATTGCCTGCAACTTCTGCAACTCTGCTGGATCTAGCTGCACTCCTGGAATACAAAGGTGCCTCCTGGCATTCTCAACCTGCCCTAACCTGTTATGAAATTGAGTTAAAAACAGGTACAAAGAAAATTTGAAATATGAATCATAATTCACCTACCTTATTATCAAGTAATCACCGAAAGACCAGAATCAAACAAACTTGATGAAATCAACCAGCACAAGACTAACACAAATGGAGTTCCATTGGGCCACTAGAGATATAGATAAATCATAAATCTATAAGCATCAATAGAAGGATTGCATTGTCCTAAAATACAGATATATGTTCATATGAGTTCAGATTGTTTTTTAGGCAACTTTCACAGCATATAATACAGAAATTATCTAATCCAAAGATCTTGAACTGAATTTCTCATAACATTAAGCGACAACAACCAGAGGACAATTAAAAATAACAAAAAAAAAAAACCCATTTAAAACGCTCAATACCCAGATTCAAACACAATGATTCCAACTTCCAAGCAACTTTGCTCCTACCTATAATCATAGTAAAACCAGAAAGATCAGAAACAGACCCACAAAATGCATTAGCCAAAAAACCAACGACAACACCACATGAAGTAGATCTAACAACAAAAGAGCAAGACCCATCCACACCAATGCACGCCAAAACGACGAACGAAAGAAGCAAAAAGAAACTCAACTTGAAGCATGACCCACCTAAGAAAAAGAGATGCCAAGCGATGGTGAGCCCTCCCATAATTGGGATCCAACCTCACCGCCTCCTCACACTCCCTCACGGCCTCCCCAAGCCTCCCTAAACCCGTCAATGCCGCCGCCCGGTTGCTCCGGTACGCCGCATTGCCAGGCGAAAGCGCAATTGCCCGATCATACAATGTCAATGCCTCCACAAAATGGCCCCTTTTGTACTGCTCGTTCCCTGCCCTCTTCATCTCCTCCGGATCCGCACCTACCATTACTTTCCTCACATACTCTCCGCCACCGCTCGACCGCATGGTTGTGGAACTTGCATTTGCGTTAGCGTTTGCCGAGTCCTTGGGACTCATACCGCCCCGCATTATGCTCCCGTGCCCGTAATTGCCCGACCCGGATCCTAACACGTCGGTTCTGGAGCTCCGGTTCTGAGCCATACCCGTTTTGAGGATTTTCCCAGACGGGCAGATGTTGCCGGTGGGAAGGACATTCAGCGGCGGTGAATTCACGGAGCTTTGGGTTTGAACATGGCTCTGACCCGAGTATATTAGCGGGGGCGTAGATCCGGAATCGGATCTGTTATGACCCGGTTTAAAATTCCTGGCGGTTGCGCTGGATCGGAGACTGTCACCGGCCGTTGGACTGCTCTCGCTGGACCCGGAGAGCTCCCCGGAGTGGTTGTTGGGGCCGGAGTCGGGTCTTCTCGCGAGCTGGTTTTGGCCGTTTCGGCCGGATACCGATCCGGACGAGCTGGAGCTACTACTGGTGGTAGTGGTGGTAGTGGCGGTGAGTCCACTGCTGGTGGGCCCGGCATGCCGGATCCTGAGAGGCGAAACCGGGGAGCCCAGATCGAGCTCTCGGAAATCGGGCTTATTAGCCTCGCAACTCAGCGAGTCCCGGAAGCGATCGTTGAGCGCGTCGAGCCCCGGCTCCAAAATGGGCTTCCCGGAATGCGACATTTTCCCACAAACCAAACAAAACCCCAAGCTCCAAATTTTCAAAAAATTTGCCCCCGTCTCTCAAAAAAAAGAACTCCCCTTTTCTTATTCTCTCAGTCTCTATCTCTCTCTCTCTCTTCCACTTTCTCAGCAATGTGCGGGAATGAAAGTACGGTCAACAATACAGAGATAGAGAGTCAGAAGAAGAAGCTTTGAAGAAGACATGAACGAAAACAGAGAACGAGAGAGAGAAAGAGATGGGGATCTCGTGATATAAAAGGAAGACGCAAAGAATGAATGTGAGTGTAAGAAAAATGTCTTGAGAGAGAGAAAGAAAAGGGTTTTACAGAGGAACGAAGGAAGAAGAAGAAAGAAAGAAAGAGGAAATAAGAGAGAGCGAGCTCTTTTTATATTTTCTTCCTTTTTTCTTTCCCCTCTTCACCTGCTGCTTCACGAGACAGGTTTCACTCCTCCCTTCTCTCTCTCTCTCTCTCTCTCTCTTTCTTTATTATTTTCTTCCCATCTCCTTCCATCGTACCCTACTCTTCCTCCACAATTCGCTTTATTTCTTGTTTTCTTGTTTGGATCCCAATCTCACTCTCGCTCCGTCCACTGTGACACTCACTCTCCGCTCTCTCCCCCACAACCTAACTCTATCCAAATTCCCATGTATTATTTTTGTCATCTTCCATATCAATAAAAATATTTTTAATTTAATTTTCTTTCTTCTTATCACGCTCGATCTCCAAGCTTCAATTTTTTTCCCCAGAAAAGAAGTAATTACCAACAACTGTTAAAAACTTTCCATAAAGTCACAGACTTTTCACACGCGCGATCCCACGCGCCGACGAGTCCACTGTTAAAATGGCATGATTTGTGCACTCTCTCTAGTCTCTTCCTGCAAAATATTAACTCCACTGTTACACCGGCTTACTCATCCCCAAACAAACGTGGCCGGAGCCACGTGGTTATGTGTCACTCATCTGGGCCCCATCTACGTAGGCCCCCACATACAGTATAGATCAAATCCTAATCAAAGAGTCTGTGGAGCGTCAGATTTTGTGGCGCATCATTATTATGGGTGTGCTGTCAGTTTACCAAAACCTCCGGTGGGTTTACATTTACTTAATTAGCATTCACATTAAGGCTGGGCTACCCATAATAGTCAAAGGTCAAAATCCTATCAACACTTTCAAATTTTGGTGAAATCCACTTTCAATCTCTCAAAAATTATTATTTTAATGATAATTTATTTTACAAACTATTAATTATAGTAATTTATTCTCTAAATTATTAAAATAATGATGATATACTCTCAAATACTAACAAAATGATAAAATTATCTTTATAAAATTTTTAATAAGACAAAAATACCTCTAAAATTTTTCAAAAAAAATAAATTTTAATATTTTTGCTTTTATTTTAGTAAGGGTAATTTCATGATTTTGTTAAAATTAGTAATACAAGAGGAACTTATAAAATTACTCCAATTGATAATTTAAATGACAAATTATCATTAAAATGATAGTTTGAAAGGGTTAAGTAAACTTTACCTAAATTATATTTATTAACATAATAGTGTTTTAATAAAAAATTTACTGTCACGTCAAGAAATATACTTGAATGCAAGAGTAAAATTGTATGTTAGCGTTAAAGAAATATTAATTACTTAATCACGTCTTTATAAAGAAAAATAAAAAATTGTATGTAGAACTTTGCAATAGTCATAAGTTTATTACATTAAAAAAGTTGAAGGAGTTAAATAATTGCTACAATTCTCAGTAAATTTGACAAGTATTGTAGCTCTACATTACATTTAAAAAAAAAAATAGAATAATCACTGTGATTTTGTACTTTTTGAAAATAGTAAAAATAAATAAAAGAAATATTTTTAATAAAATAATAAAAAAGTTATAGTTCTTTTTGGTGTTAATCGTAGCATTTCTAGAGCTATTTAAACTCTCTAAATTCAGTGTGAGTGGTTTACATGATAAGTTTAGTTTTAGGATTTAATTAAGTTTATAAATATATAAATATATTTGTCTAGCTTCTGCCATTGATCCTAGATTCCTGTACTTTCCAGATTTTTACTTTCTTACGCAAGCCAGAAGCCAACACAAGATTTAAGGACACCCCTTACCCAATTACCAAAAAACCCGCCACTGTCATCTTAATTACGAAAATGCTTCAAACGAGGTTTTAGTAACACCGCCTAATGACTTCGATAAGCTCGAGGATGAGAAAGAAAAATGTCAACAACTACGCGTTTAAAGACAAATGAGAGTGGCATTGTGGTGGATAGAGTGAGGGTGAGGGGCAATGTGGGAAATTCAGGTGTGAGTCTCGACAGAAGTAGCTGGCCATGTGCAGAAGAGAGTGGCGTGCCAGCTGGCCCATTCGGGGAAAACCTTCAGCCAAACATTGGCGTCCAGCTAAGCAAAAAAAAAAAGAACGGGGAGACCAACGGCGTTAGCACGATTCCCGGAATATCCGTGCGATCGTGAGGGTTATCACTTATCAGGTTACGGAAGTTTAACCGGATGGTGACAGCAGAGGAGGAGGCCATCCCCCAGTGGTGGCAGAGAAGGGGAATGATGAGCAGGCGATCCAAATCATGCCAGGTAGGCAAAGCCCACACGTAGCTTTGGGCAAAGGTCTTCTGCATTGTGGTGCACCATAGGCTAGGAGGACCCCATCCGATTTCTGTCCGATACGCACGTGTTTAGTCACGTGGCGGGTCGCTATAGAACAGATAATGTGCATGTGGCAGCACCAGGGCACAGGGTTTTGAAGTTGTGTCTTGTCCCACGACGATGACAATTTGGCCTAACAAAAACAAACAAAATAATAATAATAATGCATTTTCATAGAACGTTGGTAATTTAAAAAGAATGTTGTTCTAATTGAAAGTTTGTGAATAATATTTTCAATTTAGTTCCATCCCTTAAGAGGAATAGTATGGAACAATTTTTTTTTTTTTTAATATATATAAAGATATGGAGCAAAGTTGAGCTATAGAAAATCCAAATGGATGGGCATGAGTGCAATTGTTAGAAATTATAAGGAGAATGTGGTTGATGATGCTTTGCAAATAGATGGTAATTATTGGAGTTAATTGATGATACAAAGATCGTACTCAATAGCTTACAATCATGACGCGTGAGACGCGCCAAAAGAGATACAAATATGGTAGCTCATCGTTTAACAAAAATGGAAAATGTTTGGATTAAAGATTATTCCGCTTTTATCCATATTGTAATCGATGATCGAGAAGTTTTATTATTTATTTATTCAAATGAATGAATATAAATTTAACCTTAAAAAATAAAAAATACAAGACCAACACAAGTTGTTCTTAATCCAATGGCTCACATGCATCTCGGCTGCTCTGCCGCAATGATTTATGTGAAAGTTTGATTGGTACATTTTAGTCTTTCAACGTCAAAACATAGGCATTCATCAAACTACATTAGTGGCTTTATTAAAATATATATAAGCTTTATTTTTTAATATTTTAATTTTTGTTTAGTTTAGAAATCAAGTAAGAAAACGTACTGGAAAATTGATTTAATAGTGTAATAAATTAACAACTTACCATTAATTAATTTGAGATAAAAGGGTTTTTGTTATGTTTTGTTTTGCCTTGAACATTATATCTTCTAGGGAAGGTTCACTGTAGTACGCCCGAAAATGCATCCTCATAGGGGGTTGAGTCATATTATATGATTATGTTTTGCCTTAAAAAGTACTTCATTATTATTATAATCCCTTGTTTTTCTCAATTTACTATCGATTATTTTATTCATAATTAATTAAGGTTGGAACCCGGCAAGAGGCATCTTCTATTTCCCTTTTAATTTTTTTATTTTTTTTAAATTTTAAGATTCTCAAATTTATAAATTTCAACCACTTATTTTATTATCTAAGCATCTAAAACAAGTCACATTTCAGTATTTAATGAGGAAGCTACCCTCAAAGAATTTAATAAGTCATATTTTCTCATTAAATGTTAAAACATAAATTATTTTAAACACTCAGATGAAATGAATCGGTGAAATTTATGAATTTGAGAATCTCAAATTTAAAGTGAATTCTATGAATCTCAATCCATTTATATCACCCCCTCTCTTCTTCCCTCATAATGTATATATATACATACACACACAAATATAGGATCCAACTTCTATGTTGATGTAGTTTAAACTACAGGATTCGGCTTCTATGTTGATGTAGTTTAAACTACAACATACATGTTATCAAAAAACTAAATGATGAATATTTAATTAAAGTAATTGAATGGTTCAGATCTATCATAATAAATACCAATAAATACATAAATGGATGAATGAAAAAGAAAATTTGTATTTATTATGACATATTTGTTTCTTCAATTACCAATTTTTTAAGGAAAATGCTAGGGGTTCTTCCTATAGGTTCTCCCGGAGTTCTCCTAGTCTTAGGTAAAACATGATTTAAGAAAAAATAAAATTGTAGTGGCTTCCACCACCGGTTTTTTTAGGCATTAGTACCAAATTTAAAGCATCAGCACCAAATTTGTGAGGTATTAGCATCAAATTTAGGATGATTAAATCAATTTTGGGTGATATCATCCCTAAAGGGTTAACCTTTCACCCTTAGGTTTTTGTTTTGAATAAAAAAATAAGTTTTAAGACATTAGGACCTAACTATTAACTCATAAAAATTAATCTGTTAGAAAAAAACAGTATTACAAATTTATTTTTTCTTAAATCATGTTCTACATAAGACTGAAAGAACGTCAGAATAACACTACAGGAATAACTCCTAATAAACCCCATTTTTTAATGACATGTATGCTACAACATAGAAGGATATATATATGTGTATATATATATATATGTGTATGTGTGTGTGTATGGCCAGTAACCCACCCGTTCACTATTGGGCCGACCCACCCTAATAATGAGTGCATTTTTGGGGTCTTAATGAGTGACAAAAGTTTGTATACGGAGTTGGAGGTTGGCGGTGTTGATGCATTTTTATGAGCATTGGAAATTTGGCACAGCTAGATTATGCAACACCTTCCTTATATTATTATTACTCAAAGGTTAGGTTGCAAAACCACTTTTATTTTGCCTAAAGCTCAAGAAATTAGCCAAAGGATACTTCTTTTGGGAGGGGGAAAAAGAAATTGTAGGAATATTATCTTTAAAGCTTGTTTATTTTTCCTCACATGACAGTTCTACCTTCTTCTTTTTTCTTTTTTTTTCTTTTTCCTTCTTTTTTGCTGCTAAGATGGGTTGGGTGGGAGTGCTTTTGCCATGAAATTGATAGAGCTCTTGAATTACCAACCATTTGATTTATTGGAATCACCTAATCCAATAGTTGATCTAAAAAAAGAGAGAGAATGGAGAAGAATAGGAGAGTGAGAGAGAGACGAGTCTTATATGAATTCTTTCACGTTATCAGTTCTTTTATGTTATTGACTCAAATTATTAGCAATTTGGACAAATAATTGAGTGTGAATCCAAACCCAACTCTGGGAGCGATTCTTGTTGTGTGTAGCATATGGGAATGGAATTAATGATAAGTACTTTGTTTGCTAGTGGAAATGAATGTATCTCATCATTTTCTTTTGGCCCAATTTGACTCAAAAGTCAAAACTATGCGTGCCCTTTTCAAACTGTCCAAATAAGTTAATCAACCCTTAATTTTTGGATAGTCTGCCTGCTCTATTGACTGAATCAAACCATGCTTTGATATCCATTTTGTACTTGAGAGTTAGAGTAATGCTAAATTCACATTAGACTTTTATATCAACTTCGTCTCGATTGATGTGGTACGTTGTAAGTAGCTTTATATATTAATTATTATTTTTTTAAAAAAATTTAATGACTTAAAACATGTCATATCAGTTAATATAAAATTAATGAGTAACTTTACTTGAATTATCACATAATTCAACAAGTCTTTCAAATTTCAAAACCTCTCAATTTAAACATATAAAAATATTCTCCTCTCACTTTATGCATATATATATATATATATATATATATATGTATTCTCTTCTCTCTCTTTGTGCCCACAATATACTTGAATCGGACCAACAATGAACATAATCATGCATGCATAGACGGCATAATCTGGATGTGTCCTTTGTAAGAAGATAATGGTATACTTTACTCTTGATTTTATATATATATATATATATATATCCACACAAGAGAGAGGAGAGAGATTTGAACTAATGATTTTTTCTTTGTTAGGCGTAGTTTCAATCAATTGAATTACATTTTAGAGATATTTACTCTTAAAAATTAGTTTGCAAGAAAAGACATTTGAGAGCTTTTATACATATAAAATTACATTTAATGCATACACAATACATAAAATTGTGGCATACCAACATGCTTCTTAACTGACATATACGGCAGCATACTCTATTGACAATAATTCAATATCAGAATTTTCTTTTTAGGCGGTTCAACTCACTATTAGTATTTAATAACATTTTATTCTAACATACGGGTCACTCCCTTTATGTCTTAACCACAAAGAAGCAATTCATTCAATCTCACACTCTACTAGCTACGTTCAATCATATATTCAACATAATAGATGACTCTCATATTAAATAATACAAATCTCAATTAAAACACACATTTAAAAACCCGTTTGAAAGAGAATGGTGGTGAAGAACTTTTCTACAGACAAGTAAAATAACATTCAGGCCATAAAGAACACTTAAAATCGTCAGAGTTGCCTAAGCCTAGAAAAGATAAACATGAGAGATGTCTGGTTTTTTGAAAGAAAAAACCAGGAATTGACTCCTTTGTACTTTGTAAGACTTGGAATGTCTTGTTGTTTTCACCACCAACCAAGCACCGACGCTTGAGCCTTTGCCTCTTGGAGGCCATTCTTTGACAAAGATTTTCAAAACCCTTTTTAAATGTTGAAAATTATATTTAAATATCAATTATCCAAATGGGTCACTTTTTAAAGAAAGAAAAGCACTTCTCACCAAATACTTTTCAAATGATAAAAGCACAAAACACTCCCAATTTTTTTTTTTTTTAAATGAAGGGTGGCTAATTAGAAAATTAGAAAGTCGGCAATCTCTAATCCAAATCCCTAATATTATATTAATATATGTGAGATTTATTCTTTACATGTTATGATGTACTTGAAGAGTTGGTTGAGGAATCAAATCCATAATGTCTTGTCTCCTGTTAAAAACACATTAAAAAAAAAGGCATCTATTTCGCATGTGTAGGCGTATTTTACCTTTGTAAGTGGCCTTTTCTTTCTCTCTTTTTGTAAAAGAAGATACGGAAGAGTAATTAATGGGAAGGGTAGGTGGGGTGGATTGGTGGAGAAATTCAGCAATTCAATTCAATTCAATCACCATCTTTTTGTACCATTTGCTCAATCTTCACTTCACAAACCTCTGCAACTCTCATCTCCCACATGGATGTGCAAATAAACTTTTATGAGCAACTTAATTATGCTTCTTCAAGTGCATGCAATTTAGTGAAGCAAGGTGTTTGATATGTGTTCTTTTGCATTCATTAGTTGATCTTACATTATTACACTATCTTGAACTACCCATAAAAACGTCAAATTAAAACGGGACGCCTTGCATTTAGTTACTTGAAATGATTAAGAGTGAAAATAGGAGTTAGGATTCTCAAAGAAAGCAAGGATCTCTAACAAGAAAAGGTAGTCAGGCAGCTCCAAATTTATTTAAACAATATGTTTATTAAGGAAATAAGATGTGTTACGACGCCGTTAGGACATTTAGATTAGTTTTTAAAAACTATTTATATTTTAGACCTTGATAATGTTTTATATGTTTAAGAAATTTCTAGAAAATAATTTTTGTTTCAATTTGCTAAATCAAAATTTGATTTTTTTTTAAACAATTGAAATTATTATTGGTGTCGAAATATTTATTGATGTTTTGTTGAAATTGGTCTATGTCCTAACTTTAAAAATAATTACGTATCTCTGCATATTAGTGTTGGCATAAAGAGGAGATGTGTGAATGAAAACTCCACTCTGTCATGGCACAGAGATTGTGATGCATCTCCACAGAGATAATCAAAATGTTAGTAAATGCAGGAGTTTTAAACCTATTGAATTGTACTATCTTTGGTTTTTATGTGGACGGACTACATTGGGGAAAGTATATCAAAAGCCAACTAAAGTTATCAAAAAAGTTACGAGATTCCTAAGATTGTACACACTGACATATGTGCACATTTTCTTACTCCTTGCCTAAGTGGTCAGAGAGATTTTATCTCTATTATTGATAACCATACAAGATTTATGTATTTCTATCTTCTAAATGATTAGGTTGATGCACTAAATTCCTTCAAAACCTATAAGGCAAGATGGAGAAACAAGAGGAAAAAAAAAAATTCATGAGATCTGATAGAGGCAAAGAGTATTATTGTATGTACACAAAAAAGGGACAAATGATGCGCATGATTAGTAATTCTAAATTTCCCTTATCCTTGTGGAGTGAAGCATTGAAGACTCATTGGGTATATATTAAAGAGGGTTCAATCCAAGATTATTTTAGCTCTAAGATACCTTTTGTGTTATGGAATGGGTGGGAATTGAGTTTCATTAATGAAGTTGTCCCCATCTAAATAAATTAGACTTAGGGATAATTTGCAATTTTTTCTTAATTATGCAATAAACTCCAAATGCTTCAGGTTTTCTTGTCCTTCCCACAATCATAGAGTTGTTGAGTTTAGAAATACAAAAGTTCTAAAGGATGCTGAACGTAGTGAGAATGCTTATTCTCGAAAGATAGAATTTGAGGAAACATGAGAGATGATTGAATTACCTTCAAATGAAGGATGAGTGATTGTGCTTAGCAAAAGTAAAATTGTTCACTTTAAACCACAATCAGTTCTAGGATAGTCAACTCATGAAGAACATGTTCAAAAGAACCTACTCATACTTCACAAAATGAAGAAGATCCTCTAGAATAAAGAGACCGGTAATTTTCTAGTGATTATATTATATACCTCCAAGAGTCTGATTTTGATGTTAAACTTAAGGATGATCAAATATTGGTTTCAAATGTTATGAGTGGAGATAACTCCACATTCTAGTTTAATATCATGATGGAAGAAATGGAATTTATGACTAAAAATCAAGTCTGCAATCTCGTTGACTTACCAAAGGGAATAGTAGTTGTATGATGCTAATGGGTTTATAAAGTCAAAAAGGATACTTTTAGTAATGTTGAACAGTATAAGGTTAGACTTGTAGCCAATAGTTTTACTCAAAAGAAAAGCAATGATTGTTATGAAACCTTTCTCTCAAATATCTAAGAGCTCATTTGATCTAGAGATACATCAAATGAATGTGAAAGCAACTTTTCTAAATGGAGATCTTGAAAATAATGTTTACATGCCATAATCAAAAGATTTTTGTGATAATAATCAAAATGCTTGCAAATTAAGAAAATATATTTATGGCTAAAACTGCCATTTCGTTAATGGTACATAGAATTTCACAAGGTTGTTACGTCACTCATTTGATTTTATCGAGAACCTTGTAAATCAATGTATATATCTCAAGGTCTTTGGGGAGTAATGAAGGATTTATATACCTTACGTAGCACTTATTATTAAAGGGGATAATCTAAGTAAAAATTGGTGTGTTCCCACAAGACATTGGAACAAGAGCAAATGAAAAATATTCTATATGCATCTACAGGTAGTCTAATCTATGGACATGTCTGCATTAGACCTAGCATTGGATTGGCAGTAGAAATACTGGGTCAATACCAAAGCAACCAAGGTTTTATTGGAAAGCCACGAAGAAAGTTATATGGCATTTGCAAGAAACCAAAGATTGCAGCTTGACCTACAAACTCATTGATCACTTGGAGGTGGTTGGTTAGTCATATTAAAATTTTGTTGAATGTGTAGATTCCAGAAAGTATACTTTAGGATATATTTTCTTATTGTTGAATGAGTTTTATCTTGGAGATGCAGAAAGTAAACTAGAAATTGTTATGTAGATTCCAACTTTGAAAATAATTATGTATCTCTGCATATTGATGTTGGCATAAAGACAAGTTTTGTGAATGAAAACTCCTCTATGCTGTGGACAAGAGATTGTGATATATCTCCATAGAGATAATCAAAATGTTAGTAAATGATGGAGTTTTATACCTCTTAAATTGCCCTATCTTTGGTATTTATTTGGACTGCATTAGCGGGAAAGTAGACCCAAAAACCAATTAAAGTTGCCAAAAGAAGTTATGAGATTCTTGAAATTATACACATTGATGTGTACCTTTTCTTACTCCTTGCCTAACTTGTTAGAGATACTTTATTTCTATTATTGATAACCATACAAGATTTATGTATCTCCATCTTTTGAATGATAAGGTTGATGAATTAAATGCTTTCAAAACCTATTGGGCAGAGACGGAGAAACAAAAGAAAAAAGAAAAATAAGTTCATATGATCTAATAGAGGAGGAAAGTGCTATTGTATGTGCACAAAAAAAGGGACAAATGATTAGCATGATTAGTAATTCTAATGTTCCGTTATCCTCGTGTAGTGAAGCATTGAAGAACATTGTGTATATATTAAAGATGGTTCCATCGAAGATTGTCTTAACTCTAAGATACCTCTTGTATTATGGAATGGGTGGAAATTGAGTTTAAATTATTTACACTAATAAGGTTGTCATGTTGAAGTGAGAATTTATAATCCACATGTAAATAAATTAAACTCAGGAATAGTTCGTGGATTTTTTTTGTTTAATTATTATTAATTATGCAGTAAACTCCAAATGCTTCATGCAATAAATGCTTTCAAAACCTAGAAGGGAGAGGTGGAGAAACAAAAGAAAAAGAAAACTAAGTTGGTTAGATCTAATAGATGTGGAGAGTACTATTGTATGTACACAAAAAAAGGGACAAATGATTAGCACGATTAGTAATTATAATTTTATATTATCCTTATGGAGTGAAGCGTTGAAGACCATCGTGTATATATTAAAGAGGGTTCCATCAATGATTGTCTTAGCTTTAAGATACCTTTTGTATTATGGAATGGGTGGAAACTGAGTTTAGATTATTTGTATTAATGAGGTTGTCATGTTGAAGTGAGAATTTATAATCCACATCTAAATAAATTATACTCAGGAATAGTTTGCAGATTTTTTTTATTAATTATACAATAAACTCCAAATGCTTCATGTTTTTTTGTCCTTCCCACAATCTTAGAGTTGATCAGCCTAGAAATGCAAAAATTTTAGAGGATGTTGAACCTAGTGGAAGTGTTTATCCTCGAAAAGACAAAATTTGAGGAAAGATGAGAATTGACTGAATTGCTATCAAATGAAGGAAGATTGATTGTGCTTAGGAAAAAGCAAATTGATTACTTTAAACTACAATCAATTCCAAAATAGTCAACTTATAAAGCACATGTTCAGGATGGACCTATTCATAATTTACAAAATGCAGATGAAGTAGAATTAAGAAGATACTCTAGAATTAGGAAACTAGCAATTTCCTAATGATCGAAGATCGATTTCACAAGCCATGAGTGGATAGATAACTCCATATTACGGTTTAATGTCATTATGGAAGAGATGAAATCTTAGCTAAAAATCAAGTCTACAATCTCGCTAACTTACCAAATGGAGTTGTAGTCATATGCTGCTAGTGGGTTTATAAAACCAAAATGGATACATATGGTTGATGGATACCCACAACTGAATAAACATAAATATGACAGATAAAGAGTTACTTTCGGGTAGGAGAGACCACAAAAAAATCCAATTAGGGTTGGAAACAAACCACAATTTCTTAATAATTCTTCATTGATATGTTTGTTACACCTATCCCCTATTTATACTACTCCCTATCTCCTAATGCAATATGTAAAATAATGCTGCTACAACTAGACAACCAAGTAATACTACTAGATAATTATGTAAGAGATAGAATTAGCTATAACGAGATAAATATGTAAGTAGGTCCATTGCTTCTAGGAGTTCTATTGTATGTAGAACTCTTATCATTGGTACCCGAGTTTGGTAATTTATTCTAAATAAATAATTATTTGTGGAATTGGAATTAATTTTTTATTTTATGATGGGAAGAAATTTTTTTTTTTTTTACATGTCCGTACAAGAAGGGGGATTTGAACTTGTAACCTCCATTTTATGAAAGGTGGTATCCAACCGATTGAGCTATCCCTTGAAAACAGATGGAAAGAATAATAAAATAACATTTTAATCAAAGGTCTTTAACATACATCTCTACAAAATTCTCTTCAGGTTTCTGTTATTGAGGTTCAATGTTTCTCTTGAGCGATAATTTCACATGGGCTGAATACACATGCCCTTATTTATAGGCCAAGTCAAAAACCCCACAATCTAGAAGATCTATCTCTACAAGATCCTCTTCGGATTTCCATTATTGTAATTCTCTATTTAATCACTCGAGTAAATTTATTTTTGCGGCCTATTATAATATATTGTTATTTTATATGCTATTATATATGTTTTGCATTGGTTTAAAAATCTGACAAGAAAATGTTCTACTTTAACTTTACAATACAAAGTAAACAAAATTTGTTAAATTACAAGTTATCCTAAAACTTACGCTGATAGGAAGAAGTAAATTTAATCACTTAATCATTAGTTTAACATTTCCCCTTACATATGAGCTCAACTCCCTTTTAATAAGTGATGCCCAACACGTAGAATATTTAATCTAAATGGAGGGTAAATTGATAGAGTCAAGGCTCGATTCCAAGACCTTTGACTCTGATATTATGTTAAATTATCAGTTATCCCAAAAATTTAAGCTAATAAAAAAGATAAATTTAATCACTTAATCATTAGTTTATTTCTTGACATTGCATCTTCAAACATGCATCCATATTTTCTCAACACTCTTTCAAAACCACACATAATAAATCCCTCTAATCTCACCCACAGATTAAAGACAACAGAGTCCATGACAACTAGGCTATAAATTTTAGATTTCCAAGGGTCTGAAACCTCATCAGAGTGTAAGAGTTCGTATATATATATATATAGTTACTAAATTTGGTTCATTCGAAGCGCCAAAAAAGGAGGAGAGTGCAGGGTGTTGTGGCTTTCTGTCTCAAAAATGTAGTGTGGATAAGGGGGGGTTTGTCTTAGAGCTGCAAGGGCACATGATGGTCATGTGAGGGGAGGCAATGCATGCACTTTGGCAGTCTACAGCTTTTGTATGATTGTTTCTGTCTATCTCCTATTTCCATTTCTCCATCTCCTTTCCTTATCACTCTCCCCCTCTTCCTCTTTATCTACTTTCTTGAAATTTGGGCTACTATTACTGTCTTGAGCTAAAGCGTGTTGAAAAAAAAGAAATAGAAAGAGTTTTTTGAATTTTCAAGAGAGTTGTTCAGCAATAGTTTTGAAATGAGGGTGATGTTCTATTGAGAGAAGTGAAAATAAGGGAAAGTTGTTTGCCAAACGGTAGGTATATACTACTACCTTTCTAATCTAGTCGCTCAAAAAAATGTTAAATCACTCTTTATTGTAAAGGTTTAAGTTTGATAAGAAAATTATTGATTTAATTATTTAATTAATATTTTATTGAAGTCAGTGTTCGAATCAATGACCTTTGTTTTTAGATGATGATTTGTATTTTTCGGTTGTGATGTGATGTAAATGTAAAAATGCTTTGCAAGTATTTTATTCATGTGTTGATTTAAGCGATAATGTAAGATGCATCAAATAATACCCAAACACTTACAAAACAGACCCTAAGTACAACAATTTATATTACCATTAGATGAATTAAAAACACTAGAAGATGACAATTTCCAGGAAGCCAAACAAGAATGTCTCCATGTGAGCCAGGATGATTATATATAAATTTTTGGAAATTGGAGACAGAATTATGATCATTGTCAGACCCAGTTGATAGATAGATTCCAGTGGGTTAATTTTAGGAAAGAAAGTAAAGGCACCTTTCATTTAGGCTTTAATATTGTCCGACCACCCACACGCCACACAAGCATAGGACCCCACGTTAATGGAACTAGGGAAGACCGAAGACCCCCACAAACTTTTCTTCACTCTCTCTTAACACATCAATCACTCTCAGCTTTTACTGCCTTCATCTGTCAAAGGTTTCATGAAATTAAAGTATATATGCAAATCATGCAAACAACTTTTTGAAATTTAATTCTTAAATATGCATGAATTTGGAGGTCTTGGAGGGTGGAAATAATAAATATAACAATTTTAAAATTAAGAGGCAATAAAAAAATTTGAGATTAGATAGTCGTTAAAATATTGATTAAATAATTAAATAAATTTTTTTATTGGCTCTCATAAAAAAACTGATGGTTTAACGATAAAAAAGAAAACTAATCTTAAAAAGTTTTTTAGCTAGTAATGGATCAAATTACATTAAAAATATATATAATTTATACTGCTTAGACTTCTATCCCTAATAAAACACAAAAATGAAGTTGGTTTACAAAAAATTTGCCATATTTCGAACTAGACTATTTTCAATAAAAATTTCAATTTTTAGACTGCGAAACACGCTCCCATCCAATTTAAGACTTACAAGATATGGGGGCGCTTGTACAAACGTTTTACTGTACAAGCGTTTCTACTTTTTTAGTGGGATCATTTGCATAGTAAAACATCCTCATATGGAAACGTTTTATTAAAAGGCCTCTAATATTTCAAGCGTTACTAAACTTTGTTTTTTTAGTACGTAATGCTGATATCATTGAAAACTATCATGCATATATATATATATATAAAATATTTATACATATATATGTGTGTGTAAGTGGGTCCATAAATGATATGCATAGATAAGAGAATGCAAGGAACGTCGTGTTCAAAGTGAGCAGCAAGAGCAAGGTGGCCTTGGATTCCTGGTGTTAACAGCGAAATGGTCGATAAGTTTCCCTCATCCTCATGGCCGGCCTGTTATTTTGTCCTCACCTCATTTTGTTCAGTCATTGTTTTTACTCATCCTTACGTGCCCTTTCATCTTTGTTTTTTTTCTTTATTATTCTCTCTCTCTCTCTCTCTCTCTCTCTCTCTCTCTCTATATATATATATTTGCAGATGCCTTCCAACAAGCTAGCTTTCCAAACTTTGAGCTAATTAATAATTGACTCACTCTTATAATTAACCAGATAAAAGAAAAAAAAATTAAAAATTAAAGCAGCAATTATCAAACCTTTTAACAAAGAATTGGCAGATTATATATATATATATATATGATAGAAAAGAGGCAGGAGCTCCAAGGCCCGCATGTGATGCCCATTTAGTAAGGTGAAACAATCATATTGGTGACTTTTTGTTGTTTAAAGTGCGAACAAATTTAGAAAGTCTCTCTCTCTCTCTCCTTTGGCAGATCAAGCTTGGAATGCTCAAAGGTCAAAATATTTTTCAGGCACTCATTAAGAAAGTGGAGACCACTAAGAAAATGAACACACTTTGACATTAGACATTTACGTCCATTATGGGTAGGGATTACTATAAGAGTTACATTGTAATTAAGAAATTAATGAGATATATAGGTGGAGATTGAAGACACTATGATTTGATTACAATGAGAAATCTCTAATAAAATATATATATATATATATATATATATATATATATATATAATATAGAAATCCTATATATAGTATAATCTCTTACTCAAACTCAACCTTTCAAACTTGAAGTGTAAGCCTAAGTTTGAAAATAAAAAATAAAGTAAAAAAAGTATTTTTTAGACAAATATATATATATCGGCTAAAAAGGATTTGGTTTAGCAAGAACCAAAATTTGAAAGTGAGTTCGGCATCAATAACTTTTTATTACATCATATCACATCAATCACTTTTTATTACTATTCAAATAAAAAAATCACTAAAAAACTTTTTTTTTTAAAAAAAATTTTCCATACCAAATATTCTTACTTTTTTACTTTTTTTTTTTTAAAAAAACATTATTACTTTTTTTTTTTTCATACTAATCAATTTTTGCTACAGTATCAAACTGAAACCAAATCGAAATCGTTTATCAAACCAACCCTTAGATTTAGATTGGGCTAAACACTTGCAACCCTTTATAACGGTTTAGATAATTTGCATGCAGATAATCTTCTCTCTTGCCTCTTTTCATAGCAGTTTCAACTCCTACTTCACCAATATTTCTTTTTAATCTCCTTATTGACCTATCAATAGATCGAATTCAAACAGTTTGTTGTTGATGCAGAAACATATGTGGTTCGATCACTCCAAGAGATTGAACTTCATATGTGGTTTCCTCCAGACATGTGTGGGACAATCCAGTAGATGATCGAAACCTTCTATTTCTTCAAATCCATCCGGATATGTGCAAACAGTCCTGCAAACAAAGCTCCTTAACATCAGCATACGACCTTGCAGACGAATTAAGCTTATTATGCATGTGAGCATTTCATTCAGACATCAATGGACGAGTTTGCACTTTAATATAGGCCAATGACCAGTATGGGGTAGCCCACCCTTAAAAGGTCGTGGGTTGGTTCAGCCACCCCTAAAAAAAAAAAAAACCACTTTTGATGATTACCCTTGGGATGATTCGAACACCCTCAAACTAACCGGTTTGGGGTTGCCAAAACCACCCCAAGCCAAACAGGGATGACCAACCACCCTTTAGCGCAAAATGGGGTGGCCAATTTGCCAAAATAATTCAACATTTTTAATTATTTCGATTTTTTATTCATTTAAAAGTTTTTAAACTTTATTTTATTTTTTAATTTATTTTATTGGGACATAGGACATGTGGCATTTTTTGATTGGGTTGACGTGACGATCTATTAATTTTATGGACAAAATGCAAACAAAGGTACTCTCCTCATATTCGATCACCGATAACAAAAGTACCATCTATGATACAAAACATAACGTACATGAAAAAAAAAAAAAAAAAAAACTTAGGTACTAAACGCATTTAACAGTTTTGTTGTAATTTTTTTTTTTTTTTTATTTTTAAAAAAGGAGTACTAAAATTTAATGAGTTGTATTTAGCATGCTAAAAACTCTTATCAAATATTTATTTAGACGGGTTTTCAATTGTGGCTCCCACCATTGACACAATTTTCCAAAATTTTAAAAAATAAAACACAAAACACTTCTAAAAAAAAAGAAAAATACAAAACAAATTCATGTGGTTGCACCGATTTGCAATAATCTTCCTAAGGTTTAAAAAAGTGGCTAAAAATTCTTTTTTGTTAGCATATATGACAAATAATTCCTAAGCCTGAACTTTCATTTGAAATTTGACAAAAATGATTAAAGTGACACATCAGTGTCAATAATACTACAATATGTATCTCCTATCATAAAAAAAAAAAGTATAAATATAAAACAAAAAGCAAAAAATATATATATAAATATAAGGGTGGTCAGATCACCCCAGATTCACCAGAGGGCGTGGCTGAAGTTTTTTTTTTTTTTGAAAATTTGTCTTTGAGATTTTTTTTTTTTAAAAAAAAAAAATTTAAATGAGGTGCTTATTTGATATTCAAAATAGAATTATGTGGATTGCTACCAATTAGGAAAGAGTTGAATTTGAAGACAGGTCAACTGGTTTCAAATTGTCCCGATCCAAAGCTGAAAAAGTCACTTGACCCAACATTAGTATCATAATGGATTTGAATTAGGTGCAATAATTATTTATTTATTTATTTTAACTGTCTAAATTTAATTATAAAATTTTTGTGAGAAAGAAACTTTGAAAAAACCACAACACATACGATATAGCTTTTTTTACGGCACTTAAGTCAAATCCGATCAGAGCATGGAGATATTATATGCTCCAATCTTATAATATGCAGAAAATAAAAAAAAATGTATATTATAAAAAGAAGAAAAAAATGCATATTATAAGGTTTGGATGTAGGTTTTCTACACGGCAAGAAGCATCTCTTTGTGATTATTGGTTAGAAAATATATAGATGGGCCCTGCATGATTGCTTTTTGATGGGCCAATCATAATAGAGGCCCATATTATCTCCTTAACTTCCCTTGAGCAGTACTCTTCTCTCCACTACTCTACTATTATGAATGATTTCGAAATAACTAGAATATCATAAGCTCCTTTGGAGTTAAAATACTTCACTTCAACTTCACTCTTCTCAAACAAGCCAATTAAAATATGTGAAGAAATGATTAGATTTGGCTCCATCCAATTCAAGTATGGTCCAATCTTTTCAAATCTAATCTGCCTTTCTAATCATTTTTCATCATCAAGTTTTGAGTTCATTAGTTGGCAGACCCCCCTCACATCCTAGTTTGCCCATCAAATAGTACCCTACACATTGATAAATTCCTACGTCACCTACATTTTCTATGTCATTACTTACCCTTGAAAACCGTTTACAAGAAGAGGGTATTCAAGAATTTATTTATTGCGTTTAAGTCATATGGAATAGATATGATCGTACCATTATCATACCACCATGCTTTACAGCTGACATCCATATCTACTTACTCTATCAATATTGATTATGATGATTATCTTTTGACATTTTAATCTAGCTTACTGATCAGCATGTTCATGACTCGACTGTAAAACCACAACTTATTTAATCTCATATTCAATGACGAGCGATCTGATTTGATATATATATAAAATGATACCAAATATCATGGGTTGTACTTGTACTTGTCTGTTGCAAAAGACGCGTATTCTTCTTCAACAAAGCTTTTTGGGAAAGTAGGAGAAAAAGTGTTTTCCCTTCCCTTTAGCTCTGGGAAAGCATCAAATGATGTTCTTCAATTGAACTTGAAGCAAAAAAACAAAACATTACTTGTTTTATATGCATTATGTCTGGGGGACCATGAGATGGCAGTTGGGAGCATAACAGATACATATATTTGTTTGGGATGCTGGTGGAGTCAAAGAGTTTCAGTTGCATAAGGTAGAAAGGGTTAAAAAAAAAAACAACTACTTGGGACCTATTTGTATTTGATTGTGTTGTCAGAAAATAGCTTTAATAAACTGTTTTATGAGTACAAAGAAAATATACAAAAACCATATAATCTCTTCTTTTTTTTAAGGCTCTCATTTGATCAATCTTCTTAATCGTTTCTGATGCTACTAATAAAATATTTAGTTAAAATGAAAGATAAGCTATATAGTTAATATTTGAATTCAAAATATTTGTTCTAATCTCATGTTAAATTATTATTTATTTTAAGAATTTAAACTAATTAAAAAAGAAAAAAAAAATCAATCATTTAGCTAATATGTTATGTGAAGGCTCAATCATAAATTATATGAAATGTGCTAGGCATTAATCCAGCCTACTTAAGAACGATGTAAATTTCTTGTAAACAGAATTCTAATTCTTTCAATCCAGTTTCTAAAAGTTCCATTTTTTTTTTAATACTATTAAAAAAATAATATACTTCTCATGTATTAAGGGACATATGACACTAAGTCAAAGAGATTTTTCTACTAGATTACAACTCAGTTTGTAGAAAATATATGTCCAAATAGATGGCGCAACCACATACACAACGTAGAGCGATAGAGCAAAAATGTGAATTCACCATTATCTGTTTGAGATGTGCAAGGCAAAGGAATAGAAATTTTGGAAGAATGATATTTGATTAATGAATGAAAGTTTATATCTCTAATGACTACATGTCTTCCTACACCCTATAAACATTGATGCCCACAAAAGAGTAAGTCTAAAGCTGTATGGTACAAAATTCTACTTTCTTTTACCAACTTATAACATGAAAGAAAGAATAGATCACAAAAACCAAATATGGGAGAGATTTGAAAACACAGAATAACATCTGGTATCATCAGCAGGACCTTGCAGGAGCAAAGTGCTTCTTCAATTTAACTTCTCCGCTTATTGGCTTCGAGAGGGGGGGAAAATGCACACACGAATGCTAGTCATCAGAAGCCAGAGTAGGGCTCCCCGAGCAGCTCTCCTTTTGATGAAGTTCTAATAGCTTCTTTTCTGGGTTACAGAGCCCTGCATGAAGAGCAAGGTCATGAAACATATATTCCTCTCCATAAGTGAATGAGGTAATGCTATATACTATCATTTTATCCCTCCAAAGTTGATGTAACTTTTAAAATTACAATTGGGTTTGCACTTAGAGTTAATATATATACCATTATTAAGCAATAACCAAGCACTTTTGAAGAATTTTAGTTCTCCTCTTTCTCACGAATAAGATACACCCCATAATATTTTATGAAGCAAATGAAAAGAGGCCAACATTGAATTTATAGCACAGACTCATGCCTTAATTATGCACAGATTTGTTATTCATTTATCAAGCAAAAGTTCAATTAAACATTTCCGCATCATTCTTTGCAAGATGACTCCAACCTTTTGCAATGATTACCGTTTTTTGTACTTACTATAAACTACATGCCAGAGCATAACTGTCTGTCAAATGTATAAGAAAAGAAAATGGGATGAACAATGTTAAACGTGGAACAGTTTATCTCCATCAGAAGTCCAGATCCTCAATATACTGTTATCTATTGTAGTCATCCAGCATCATGTGGACATTTTTGAGGTCCCCATAATACACAAATAAAGAAGCGTCTGTAGTTAATTGTATAGAGGGAGCGAGGAAATGATAGACTACTAGAACAAACTCTTGACCTTTGGCTTCTTTTCATTATTTACTATTATTAAAATTCTATAGTTTATTTGAGAAAACACCAACCTGAACACTTAGGAATATCCCAGACAGCAATAGATGTTTGTGTACAATCTGGTTCACACAGTGCTTGATTGTTCTCGTGGTTGACATTCATTGCCAGCATCCATGCCCCAATTGTAACATCCTCATTGCTGAACATCCTAAAACTGCAATTTTGAACAAATTATATGCAAGGTTGAGATTCAAAAATTGGTAAAGGAAAAATGCATCATTTATACGTGTGCCCCAGTGCATCTGTTATCATTTTTCTCCATCATGCTCACCCTCAAAGGTAAGCAAATGGCATTTCCATTTCAGCAAAAGAAAACAAATTGCTAATATAGCATACAAATTTTTATTCATTACATCAAGTTTTGTATGGGAGAAGAAAAACAAAAGCAGGATTGATGGCTGACTCAAAAGCAATCAGGTTAGTACAACAAACATAAGCTTTAATATTATATTTGGGTTTCAGCTACTACTCATAGAACCAGAGGGACGATAACCACATTATCAAAGTATAGACAAGCAAGAATCAAGCTTTACCTATTAATAGATCCTAATAAGATATATATGCAGTTAAACAGTATGGATTAAAATGCATATGATTTAACCACAACTTCAAAAGGTGATGTTTATATTTTCACTTTATTATAGGGATGCCCAAGAGGTTTTAAAACCACAAGATCAAATTAAATCAATCAAACTATCTTCAGTATGGAGTGTATTCTTTCTCTTTTCTTCTTCTACTTAGGTGTTCTCTTGTATACTTCTTGTGTATTAGGGTTGCACCCCTCTGCACTTTTTGATATATACAACATTACTTATATATATATATATATAAAATTAAACAATAAAAAAATAAAAAAAAAAAGTATGGAGTGTATTCTAGGTCTAATGGGAGCCCATCTAGATGTGAGAGGCCTAAACCTCCAGTCATTTGGACAACTGAAACTGCAGGTGAACCCATGAGAATATAACTTCCAGTGATTTGGGCTTTCTTTCGTTTGGGAAGGAGAGCGAGGGAAGAATGCACTGACTACCAGTCATTCAAGATTAAAATCATGGAAGGGGGTGTAAGCTTCTTTGTTTTACTCTGAACTCTTTCTCTAAAATACTAAAGCAAGAGAACCAAACACTCAGCTCTCCATCCTAGACATCACACTAAGAAAAGATATTTAGCCATAATTATAATTGAATATTTTTTTTTTGATAAAAAAGGCCAAAGTGGATAAGAGATTGTCTCTCACATGACATCACATGCCAACAAAGGGTTGGAGTAGGTCTTATGTTTGAAATTTGTGAAGAAAAAAAAAATTTAACAAAGAAAAAAAAAAGATAAAGATTTGAGTGTGTACATATGTTTTTTGATAAGTAATCAAAATATCATTAAAAGCGCAACCCCAATACACATGAAGTATTCAAGAGAAATGCTTGTTTAGAAGGAGAAAAAATAACATGAAAACTATTAAAACTAATCACCAAAGGAGCTAGAAATGCAGCTGTCCACAAGTAAATAGAGAATAAAAAAAAGACTTAAGCTCTTCTAATGTCCTCTCTTGATCCTCGAAATTTTGATCGTTTCTTTCCCGCCAAAGACACTACAAAAGGTAAGAGGGCACCATCTTCCATAGTATAGCATTCTGAGAGCTACCACTCATCCACCAGCAAGCAAACAAATCAACCACGCATATAACCCATGACAGCCCAAAGTGACTGAAGAAAGCATTCCATAAAGAACAAGCCACCTTACAATGAAAAAAAGATGGTCTACTACTTCACCTTTCCTCTTGCACATGCAACACCAATCAACTAAATCACATGGCTCTTCCTAAGATTATCTATGGTAAGGATCTTTCCTAGGGCTAAGAGACCAAGCAAAAAACGACACTCAAAGGCACCATGGTCCACCAAATACTCTTCTTCCAAGGAAAAGAAAAGCCATCATGACATGAAAGGACCCTATAAAAGGAGCTAACATCGAACATCCATTTGTTTTAAGGGGCCCACCAAAACTTGTCTTCCCTTGTCTCACATTGTAGGAATACAACAAACTGAAGAAAGAAGCCAAGACATACACCTCCTAATCATGAGCTGCTCTAATAAAGCTACATTCCACTGAAAAGAACCACTCGAAATATCCAAATGAACTGCAATATAAGCCTCCATCACACAAGCAATGCTATATAACTCCGGGAATGCTTCCTTAAGGGCCATCTCCACACACCATACACCATCCCATAAAATGATCTTGGAACCATCTCTCAACTCAAATCTGGTATGACGAAAAAACATCCTCTACCCCCTCCTAATATTCTTCTATAAACTCACCCCACATGGCCAGGGGGGTCAATAGAACACCATCCACCCCAAGAACTGTCAAATGTAGAATCCACAACAATTCTCCACCATGCCTCTTCCATGCATAACCATTTCCCTAAAAGAGCACAATTGAATATCCTCAAGTTTTGAACCCCCAACTCTCCTTTAGAAATTGGAGAGAAAACCTTAGACCAACTAACCAGATGACATTTGAACTCTTTAACTATCTCATCCCATAAAAAATATTGTTGGAGCTTCTCTATGCGATTTGTCACACCAGCAAGAAAGGAGAAAAGACACATGAAGCACGTAGGTAAATTGGAAAGGGTGCTCTTTATAAGGGTAACCTTACCAGCTTTAGAAAAATACATCATTTTCTAACTAGCCAATTGACGCTCAATCTTTTCTGCTACACCATCCCAAATAGACTTGGCCTTATAAAATGCACACCAGCTCATCTAAATCATCCACAGTACCCATAGGAACTAATTTTGACTTGGCCAGGTTAACCTCCAAACCAAAGAGCTTCAAAACATAAGAATAAAGCACATAGATACCGAAGATGATCAAGATTGGCCCCACAAAAAATCAAGGTATTGTCAAGAACAACAGGTGTGATATACTAACCCCACCAAAGTGCCTAGACCTCACAAAGAAGCTTGAGAGAATACCCCTATCAACAATTCTAGTAAGCATTTTACTAAAATCCTCCATAACAATGATGAACAGAAAAGAAGAAAACGAATCTCCTTGCCTCAACCCATGAGAGCTACCGATAAACCAAACAAATTGTCATTCACCAAAATGAAGAAGCGCCCAAACAGATGCAATGCGCTATTTATGAGCATCATTTCTCCTTGAATCTGCACCTTCTCAACAAATACAGTAAGAACTTCCAATTGACATGATCATAGGCCTTCTTAATATCCAGCTTGCAAAGCACCCTTGGTTCACCAAATCTAATCTTACTATCTAGACATTCATTTGCAGTAAGCATTGAATCAAGGATTTGCCTACCTTTAACAAAGGCATTCTAGGACTTTGAAATAATCTTCACCACTACCCCTCTCAACCTATTGGCAAGGACTTTGGCAATGATCTTGACTAGAACGTAACATTTCAGATGTACCAAAATAATCTTAAAAACACTAAGGAATGAGAACAGAGAAGAGTGGGAAGTTTCAATCAATATGTTGATAACAGGTTTTAGATTACTATTATTTCTCTAACTAATAAGACAACAATATTCTGGAGAATTTGTGGGACTGGAAAAGGCCAATCATCAGTCCCAATTCTCTTTATATGGTGGTATAAACACCAACTTTAAATTCCTTGAAAATAAAAAACTTCAAGGCCTATCAAACATTAATCAATACATCTAGTGTTTCACCTCATGATGAACATCAGTTACCCTATTATTTTTTATAGATGCAACTAAAACAAAATCAGAGATACATGTTGTCTTGAATGTAGGGAGGCACCAGCAATGGAAAAAACTTGCCTGTTGTTCCTAAGAGCAATCAAGCTTGCAACAACATCGGCAGAAAGAGCATATATCGGGCCATATGCATGAAAAAAGTACTCCCTTCCAAGCAAATAGGATAGTGGCTCGTACCTGCATTAATTTCACTGAACTGATCACATCCTTATTATTAAAATTAAAATATATAAAAAAGGGTACTAACTTTGCTGCTAGCAACTAATCAACTTAAGTGAGTGAAATATCATAATCAGGTCAACTAGGTCAAATCATGAGCAAATAGAAAATCATTATACATATACACGCAGTGAGTCTGAAATAGATAGCAAAGAATAGATATAAGACATGTATAATTGAGGTTTTTCCATAATTGAGCAACAATACATTAGTAGCAAGAAAGGAGGATTAACAATCACCCAGATATGAAGTCAAAATACAGATAAATGAAAACCAAAGAAATCAATGATGTCAAATGAAGAAAAAAGGACTAACCATTTGAGTTTAGGGTCAGTGAAAACAGGCCCTTTTTTCATGCACCCGATGTAAGTCTGAGAATGAGACCGGTCTTTTGCCAAGAGCAGTGAGAGGCGATCTGACAATTAATGGGAATTGATTAATTGAATGCCAAGACAATATCAGAAAGAAAGCATAGAATTATATTGAAAAACAGCCTTATCAATATAGTCACCTGGCCTTAAATATATGTCGTCGTCTGCTTTAACATAAAAATCAGAATCAAAAAGTGCATATGCAGCTTTAAAGAAAGCTATCCTGCAAGAAAAAAAGAGTAAAGATTGATTTCATGGTAACAAACTAAAAGCATGGAAGACACCCATTATATTACAGTTTGCACTAACGTTTTGTATGGGAGCTTACTATACTCCTCTTCAATATCCAATAGCAAGAAATCATCATATTCTGCCACCTCCTTCTTGAGTTCAGACATCTTCGATTTATCATTGGTTTTACCAATGACAAACCTGAAAGCCAAACCAGTTGCTTCTTCCAACCTGCAAGCCATATTCCAATCCGTAAAGTTATTAGAATAGAAGGACTAATGTTATTTAATGTCCAAAATAGATGACAAGTATCAGCTAACAGCTAACTGCAATACTGAATATACTTCAAAAAAATTACCGCTATATTACTGTTGAAATCATTGCCTACATCAATTCCTTTTTCCTTACAAAAATTTCTCCATCTAATGCTTACCACCTGCAAGTTGAAGGTCGCATGTTTGATCCACACTCTCTGAATTATTTCCATAATTTCGTTTTAAAATTGACCCACCAGAATACTTTAGAGATCAACTCCCCTTTACTTTCTATACAGATCAAGGGCCCAAATTGTCATCTCTCACCTCTAGAGAATTGATTCTCATTCTTCAAAATTTGAACTAGAATTGTAAATCACTAGAACACTAGCTCGAACCATAGCATTTTGATACATACGTATGTACATACATACATGCAAAGGCACCTACGAACATTTAAAGCTAAGATTGATATCAGTTAATGCTGGAAAAGCGGAATCGGTACCGTTGAAGGCCTTGGCGATCAGACGGCATCCAAGTCTGGCGCAGGGAGCGCCGGCGACCCACGGAACCGAACCCGGTCTGAATGCCCACAAACCCCATGATCTTGTGCCGCTTCGAATCCCCATCAATCCCGTTCGCATTCCCACCCCCAGCGCCTCGCTCCCACACCACACGGACCGTTCTCGGCTCGGCGTTCGAGCATCTTTTCGGCGATATACCCGGGCCGAGGATTGCCACGAGCCCGAATATGAACCCCGAGAACCCGATCAGTAAGCAGCCGGAGAGGATTAGGACCGTCGATCTGCGCGGGGACGGCGATGTGCGGTGCTGCGCGTGGAAGAACTTGGGCGAGGAAGGCATGGCGGCGAAAGAGAATAAGAAAAAGAAAAACCCTAGACTAGGAGAGGTCTAGGGGTCGTGGGATTGTACGGAACAATTGGTTGTGAGGTCTGCTTTCATGGCAGGGAAAATGAGAGAGAGACTCAGGTGAGTCACAGTCTCAGAAGAGTCTTCTCGGAGAAGGAGTAGAAGCTTCGTGGTTCTGTTAACGGCAGTTGGCAATACGGGTTCGGATCCGGATATTTGGGCCAGGATTGGACCCGAGTTCAAACTGAAAACATTTGAAAATCCTTTTTCCTGTTTTTTTCTTTGTTTCCTTCCATTTGAAGATACGTGTTTAGCAAATGACTAGGATTTTGCACCAACTCCCCCAAACCTCCAAATAACATCCATCCATTACCCATTTTGCACCAAACTCCCCCAAACCTTCAAATAACATTCATCCATTACCAATTGGTTTTGGTGACACGTAAATCATAAGATTCGGAAGGAACGCTAGCGCAAGCTCGACAATTAGGTAGCTGTTTTGAGCTTTTGATATTTACGCCTCATTATATTTCTTCCTTCTCCTCATAGTAGTAAGAATAATTCTAGATATATGACTTTTGTTCTTATTGTTCTAACTTTTTTAAAAGTAATGTGACTTTTAAAATAACTATTTGATTTTGAATAAATTACTATCCGAGTTTGATTCGAAAGTCATCATTTTAGCATTACTCCAAAGGTAAAAGAGAGCTATCACACCAACTGGATTCATGGCATTACTGCATTTAATGCATTTGTCGATCTCTCGATAAGACTGGATAAAACATTAAATGTTTCCCATGGCAATTATACGAGCACAAAAAGCTGAAGAAAGGAGATTCCTCTCTTCAAACTCCAAGCAAGCCCTTTTACGGGACACCTCGTGATGGGTGTTTTAACTGTTCCCTTCCGTATGTGAGACAGATACAATTCCCATTTTGCTCTCTCCCACTCCATTGACCTATATTCTTGTCTTTTCTTGGGTGTTTTAAATCTTTCGTTTTTGTTACTTCTCCAGATTTGCAGCCGGCTTTTATAAAGGCCATGCTATCCAGTTAAACATTTGTTTTCTGATCATCAGGCAATTTTTCTACACATGATAAATTTCTACTTTTCATTCAACTCACAGGCTTTCTGGGGCTGTTCGTCCAAAGAAAGTGGTCTTTCATCATACAAACCATAGAATTCATTACCAGCAACTATTTTAGGCTGGCTATCCCCTAATGTTGGAACCCACTCTACGCAGGACAGTTCTGAAAATTGGTCCTGCAGAGTATGTACTTGGCTTTCACCTACTTCCATTTTCTTGCCTTCTGTATGCTTGATATCCAATTGAGCATCAACTTCATTAGTGCAACAGTTTCCATTAGATTGAATGACTTCCATTTTAGCTCCATCTTCAGATTCCTGCAAATTTGCGTCCACAAGTCTGGTTTCCATTTCAGCATCAACTTTTAACTCCTGCAGATCATTGCCTTCCACGCGTCCAGTCTCCGTTTCTGTAACGACTTGGTTAGCAGAAAAGTATCCGTCTTGCTGTACAGACTTAATCTTGACCTCTCCTCCAGAATGGAAAGTAGATTCTTCTCCTCCAATTGAGGATGCATCTACTTGTCCCATATCACCATCAATGACAGCCAGTTCACTTTCAGTTTCAAATTCTTGCAAATTCTTGCCTTCAACAGGTTCAATTATCGATTTAGCACCGACTTTCTTACTGCAGGAGTTTCCACCAGATTTCTGTAGGGACTCTTCCATTGGCTCTCTTTGGGAACAAGTATCTACTTTAGTTGATTCATCTGCTCTTGAGGGTGATTCATCACCTGGTCCTTTATCATCCAAGAATTGAATTAAGCTCTGAGAAAATTTAAAAGCCAGCATGAAAATGGAGTCATATAAAGAGACGAGACAACACTCACCAGTATGTCTATCTGCCTTTTGAATTTCATACAAGGGTTTTTTGAGCAAAACTGTTCCAGGAAAAACCATCAAGTTGATCTTATTCAGATTTTTCTTTTCACTGTCTTCCAAAGGTTTGAAGCCAAAACCCTCTGTCCATGTCTCCACTAAATTTGGAATGGCAGATATCACAAGCTTTTCCACCTTGAAAGACATTAGCATCTAGAGCCACCAAGCCATGGAGAAAGAATATGACAAACAATGAAGCAATTAGAAAATCAAGATATGAAGAAATTTGTGAGAATTCCAAATTGTAAATTGATGCTCCGATCTACGTGCCATACATGGGTTTAGTACTGAAAGTTCTCAACTTGTGTAGAAAATTTACCTCCAAACTGGTTGGAGGAATTTCTTCCAATCCAGTTTATAAAATTGCCATGAATCCCTTGGCCCTGAGAAGGGCATGCTTTTTAAATAGGATTTCTTCCAACTCTATTAATGCTATTAAAAAAGTATGAACTTCTTATGTAAGCAAGGGACACAAGGCAATATTTTAGTCTGGTCTGGGAAAACTGTCCAAATAAAAATGTATGAAAAAAGGACCCATACTTCAAATAAATACTAGAATCATTCTAGCCAAACAAAAGATAAGCAAACCACATCTGGCAATAGCCACAATCCAATTACTACAAAAACTGACTGTATTTTCAGTGTTAACTGCAAACTTTTACCTCTTCAATAGCAATCATAAGGCATCGACACATTCCCTGGCGACGGTATTGACTGCAAGTAGCAATAAGAGGCATCTCTGCAACTGTAGTACCATGCACCCTGTAAACAGATAAGAGTTCCAGAAAAAGAAATTACATGGGGAACACCAACCTAAAAGTAAACTGGAAGCAAACACGGACCCTCCGAAAAACTAAAATCTCAAAAGTTGAAAAATCAGAATAAAGACTAGCTAATTAAAATAATGAAATAATATGGGGGAAGAATTCAAGCATTTCATCTATCTATATGTCATGCCAAACTGAGAAAATCTCAATTTATATTATTGAAGGGGAAAAATAAGCAAATGAAATATGTCAGCTGCATTAAAACATCATGAACTACAAATTTCACATATTTATCTGATATACTAAAATAAAGTAGTAGCTATAAAATGTGTATCCAAATTTTAAGGCTATAAAACTAATACCAGCTAAATTAATCCAATAGTAGTAATAGCACAAACTATTTATGTATTATAAGATTGTTACTTTCTTTTTATTCTAAATTAATAACATATCCCTCAGGATCTTCTCTTGAGATCAATGTTGGAGAATATAGAAAGCAATCATGTAGTAAATTTTTAATCCAAAAGCATACAATACATGGTACACATAACTATAATAATTAGTGATGCAACCAGCAGAATTAAATTTTAGTAACGTCATTAGCGTCCACACCAGATATCATGACTATCAAAGGGACAACTAAGACTAATAGCAATTCTTCAACATATTGTTAAGAAAAATGTACTTACAAGGGTATATATACATTCATATTACCTGATGGATGCAACAGAAATCAGCACGTCATCTTTCTCCAAGACCACTGAGTAAAAACCATAAAAATTTAGACGTGCAAAATCTGACCTGAAGATCATGGAGAAAAAACAATGCATCCAATTAAAAAAATTAATAAATACAAAAGCACATTCTCTAACCCCAGATCTCAATAAATCCTGAAACATAGAAGCATTAAATCTTAACTCATAATAGTACCAACACCAGTGTACTAGGACACATAAATATAAATACATCTCACATCAATATGCACAACATCATCCATAATTATTAATGTCAGTCCTATCTTCAAGATGTCATGTCACACATTTATATATGCTTTTTCGTAAGGGAACCTAAGCATTGCCATCCCCTATGCCATACAGAAGACATGTGCATCAAACCCCAAGTCTTGGTTACATTCATGATGTTGACAACCGTGTCTATGTCCAATATTTCACTACAATTGTATATCAAAGACGATGCCGCGTAATGCTCCCATGTCATGTACCTGATACAAAGTACACTGCTTCCCAGTCCAAATAGAAACTGGAAGTCAAACAATTCAAATGATAGCAGCCTAAGGAAACTGAGACATTGCTTGGCCAGTCTACAAATGAAGAACTCTAGTGAAGGAGACTTTAAGGGGGCGAGTCCTAAAAAGGGTTGGCTTATTAAGGTGAACTGGAAAGCTATCATTGATCTAAAAAAAGGAAAAGCTTATCAAAATGATCTATTTAAAAAAAGAAGACAACAAATAAGTCCACCCAAAAGAAGATTGGATTCTACTGAAAAGAGAGACCATGAATATCAATCCTAAAATTGGAGGATAAAGCAGCATAGTTTACAACAATGAAGATTTTTTTTTTGTGATAAATAATCGAAATATCATTAAAATAGAAACACACTACTCATGTACACAAAAAGTATACAAAAGAAACACCTAGCCAAGGGAAAAAAGAATAAGAAAATTATAAAAGCTAAGCTCTCAAAGAGCTACAAACACAACTGTCCAAGCATAAGGAGTACAAAAAGAAAAAGGACTTGAGCTCTGCCAACATCCTCCCACAGTCCTCAAAACTTTTGTCATTTCTTTCTTTCCAAAGACACTTTGCACCACCTTCCACACAGTAGCACTCCAAGTGTAACCACCAGTCCCACCAGGCACCAACAAGCAAACAAGTTAGCTATCTAGGGTCATCCTCAACAAAAAAATAACAATGTAATAACAATTGGGTATTACTCTGAACAGAAGAATTTAACCTTAGAAAGTGCACAAAAAAGTAAAAAAATACAAGGCGAGTGAAACCCCAAGAAATATTAGGACTCAAAAACTTCTCACGTCAACAATGTGTTGAGCGTTTACCATGTTATCTCAACACTTCCCAATATGATGATCTTCATAAGCTTCACAATATTGAATCCCCACATAAGAAAAAAAATAAAGCCAAATCAGAATTGAGTTGTGAAACAACATATAGCTAAAACATTAATGACTTGGGGATACTGATCCGAGACAAAAACCCCTTGTACAGAACCAATTAGAACGTAATTGGCTAGAGTCAGAATTCAAGATGCTAATCAGAATGCAATTAGCCAAAGAATCAGTTTTTTTTTTAGATGCCAACCAGTTGGCATGCTAGTACTGCCAGTAAGAGAACAGCCAGATTAGCAATCGGTTTTCATGTTGATTTTTGGTTTTATAGAGTGAAGGCAACATCCACTAGATAGAAAGGACATCTTTCTTCCTCTTTGTCAAGTTTCTTGGATTTGTTAAGATACATAGCATTTATAGGTAAGGAAGTGTTTCCCTTTACACATTTCACACCAGCTAATGTGGCATGTTTTAAGTGGCTTTCCTTTTATTTTTTTAAATCGCTAACATGATGCCAACACGCCACGTTAGCCGGTGTGAAATGGGTGTAAAAAGTAGCATTACTCAACTTACAATAATACAGTCATCTCAATTGAAGCAAATTGTAAAATATTCTATTAAAAGGGCAGTTCAAGACCAACCAGGATTAAGAATGGAATTAATAAACCAAATAGCAGACATCAATAAAATATATAACAAAAATCACATTGAATGGAGCATGACATTCATAGAGATTTTGGCAAACATTAGGAAATTAGTGTATTACTAGGCAGAGTCCATATGGATCCAGCAGAAAGAAGAGGGAATTAAGGAAGGGAGCAAAATAAGAATAACATGAAGAGCCAAATGACTGAAAATAAGGAGAATTCAAAAGTGACTCACCCCCAATTGTACAAAACTTGGGGTATCATGTCTATGCCTGTTCTTGGATCCACCATGGACACAAAGCATTCCTCCATGATAGCAATAGCAACAGCTAATTTTGAATTGCATTCTGCCTTCAATGCAAAACGTTGGGCAGAATGAACCTTTTGGTCATCATGAATGCATCTAAGAAGCATCCATGAAAAACCATTAGCAACATGATTGGCAAGTCCAACACGAGACTGAAGACCAGAGTAAACCTGCACATACCAAGTTCTTTGTTAGGATACTAATTAACTGATTAAATTTGTCTTTTCCTATCAGCTTAAACCTTTGAACAACTAGTGATTTTACGTAGTATCAAAGCCAGAGGTATTGAATTCAAACTTTGACTCCACAATTTACCTCTAATTTTTAATTAAATATTTCACATATTGGGTCTCACTTATTAAGAAAGAATTTAAGCCTAGACGTGAGAGGAATGTTAGAATTATTAGAATAGTCCACCTTTCATTTTCAATTAAATATTCTACGTATTGAACTTTATTTAATAAGGGATAATTTGAGCCACACATGAGAGGGAGTGTTAGAATATTAACATTTTGTTAAAGTTTGGATAAACTAATTAAAAGCAATATTATCTTGGTAGATTGGTATTGCATGTTTTAATATAGTAGTGAGATTTAAGTCTTTATTTTTTAACACTTTTTATCTTTTGATAGCTGCTTATGTTTCTCCTTTGGTGATTAGTCATCATGATTTTCTTGTCATTTTTGCTCTTTATAATTAGGTGACTTCGCTTGTATACTTATTCATGTGTACATGGGGCACCTTACGCTTTTAATGATATCACAATCAATTATCAAAAAAATATAGTTGTGAGACAGTTGATCGCCTATTAATTCGTTGATCATAATTTGAGCCCACACATGAGAGGGAGTGTTAGAATATTAACATTTTGTTTGGACAGCCACCTTGGAAAGTTTGGATAAACTAATTAAAAGCAATATTATCTTGGTAGATTGGTATTGCATGTTTTAATATAGTAGTGAGATTTAAGTCTTTATTTTTTAACACTTTTTATCTTTTGATGGCTGCTTATGTTTCTCCTTTGGTGATTAGTCATCATGATTTTCTTGTCATTTTTGCTCTTTATAATTAGGTGACTTCGCTTGTATACTTCTTCATGTGTACATGGGGCACCTTACGCTTTTAATGATATCACAATCAATTATCAAAAAAATATAGTTGTGAGACAGTTGATCGCCTATTAATTCATTGATCAACCACTAGAGTTGTGGTCCTTTGTTTTTGTGGTTTCATGGATAATGCTTCAGAAGGTGACTGAGGTGTACTTCAGTTGGAAAGGTCTCTTTGAAAGGCACAGAACCAGTTTTATTTAGGGTAAATATAATTGTGTCATTCAATTGAATGACATGGGTTTCTATATCAGACATTTAACTCCTTAAGTTCTTCGTTCTTATCATTTCACTCATTCTCTCCAAAACTGTCATAAATTGTTGACACGGCAGTATAAGCAGTTTTTTCACATAAATTAAAAAATAATATTTTTATTTTATTAAAATTTTAAAATAATAAAAACAAGATTGAGAGGGGTGGCCTGCGCACCCCTCCACTGGGGGTGGCTGCTTCCTTCATGGCAAAATAAAAATTATTTTTTAATTGACATGGAAAAACTGCTTACATATCATTATTGCGGTGTCAGCAATTTAAGACAGTTTTGGACAAAATGAGTGGAACGAAAAGAACAAAAAACTTAAGGAGTTAAAATCTTACGTAGAAACCCAGGGAGTAAATTAACATGGAGCAATAACTCAAGGAGTACATTTATATTTACCCTTTATTTTAATCATCCCCCTTTGCTTATGTGGACAATATGAAGCAAAATGGATAAGCACAAATTTAATGGGATTGAGCTGTCTATTCTTGGGCTAAAATATATTATTTTGGAAAATACTACATTTTCCAAATTTTCTCCTCAAAAGATGGTTTTCAAATGATGTGTCACCATCGCATAAGATATATTATTTTGGGAAATGTGTCACCATCCCATCCCTTGAGATGGTGACACATCACTTGAAAACCAGCTTTTTGAGAGAAATTTGCTAAGTATAGCATTTTCCTATTATTTTTGCTGTTATTTTATGAGTAGTCCAGTGGTTTTGGCAGTGTTCATGTCCTTTCCTTTGTAGACTATGTTGGTTATTTGAATTTTCACTTTGAACATATTTCTTAAAACACTGCTTGTATGTATGAATTCTCTATTTCTAATAAGTTTTTTATAACTTTTAAGGAGAAAAAAGAAAAAAAGAAAAAAAAGGAAGCATACAAGATGCAACAAGTCTCCCTAATTAAAGAAAACTAGGTAATGCTTCTACCCATTATTAAGTATGAGAATTAACATTACCAAAGGTTTCCATAGTTCAGCTAAACAAAATAGGAGGGATTGCACATGAAAATATGAGCTAGACATACTTTTTATGACGCAAACAATTTTCCAAACACAGTCGATCCTTGACCAACAATACTAACATACAGGAGAAGATAATAATTATTTCATTTGCTAGGTCAACAGATCCTCTAAAAAGCAAAATTTAGAAAGTCTGCAAAACATTCTAAAGTACCTCATGACAGCTTTCACCAAAAACCAAGCATCCGATACAGCTCCTGCATATACACCTTTTCCATTCATGCATGCCTCATGATCTGTTCCAAAAAAAAAAAAAAGATTATTCAGTTTCAGACATCAAAATTACCTGGAAAAACATCAAGAACAAAACATTGTAAGAGTGACACTGGGAAACTCCTCTATCTATAAATACTATGACCATAGAAAAGCATCATGGAAAAAACATTGTATGAATGTAACAGTGCAACTCTATCTATTTATAAGGATTATATTTTATAAGTTAAATTAGCAGCCATGTTGGCAGGAAAAGCAGCAAGGGTAAAGAATGACTGAGGGTAAAACTGCAACTACCCCAAAGGCTCCTTAATAACTAACAATTAAAGAGGCCATATAAAACTGAGGTCAGGAGGAACAAGTTCCTAGTGGTTTTAATAAGAGATATGCACGAGTAATAACAGAAGATAATGATGACCATTGGCCATTAGTTCTTTCTCTTTTCCCTATAATACTACTCAAACAATTAAATAATATACCAATCAAGATGTAAACTAAATATTCAAATGCAGATCATATAATGAGTTATTTATCCCAAATAAAAAATTCAATCCATCCACATTCTTTGTAACTACTTTTCTCCATTTTAAAAAATAAAAATAAAAAGCCCATCAACAAATAAGAAAAGAAAATTTCTTTCAACCATGAGTAACCAATATACTAAACATTCTCAAGCTATCCACAGACTTTAGAACAGTTTAAGCTACAAGAAGAGATTCAATCTAGATCTGGGGTGGAGAGATTCACATTTATGCTCGCACTGTGAACATTTTAATGCATCAGAAGAACTTGAAGCTTCTTTATCATTAACCAATTCCCCACATATCCGACAGGTGCAATTTGGACAGTACCAGCTGCCTTCAGGGAGCTCCTGAAGTACAAAGGAAAAATAAGATCACTCATTTACAGAAAGTATGAAAACAATCTAGAGCTCCTAAAGAATCACATTCAACATAAATCTGTATAAAAAGACAAACAGTAAGGAAAATAGATACAATTTACTGAAATTATAGGATTAAGACACCTTTTTTATGAGAGTAAATAGATAGATATCATCACCTTTCTCCGAATGCAAGAGAATAATCTGATAGCAGTCAAATGCATAATGTAACGATATCATGCATTCTGGAGCAACACAAATAAACAGTTCCAACATGCAACTTGGTGGAAAACAAGTTCTTTCCCAAGATAAATATACAAGAATTCAAGGTTATCCACACAGAAGGAAAAATAAGAGAAAGAGAGAGAGAGAGAGCACATCCAGATGCTGAGAAAAAGAAAATTTACATCCATATCAAGAGCAGGCTATAATATTTTGAAAGGAAAGATATATTTTAGGACGACACAATAGAATCCACATACAGGATAATAACCAAAATTTGCCAAATGGTTTGATGTTTCAATAGCCAACTACATAATTAGACACAAATCAATATTATTAAAAACAACGTTTTAGCAAGAGGCCAATCCAAAATGTAGAATCTTTCTTTTTATAAGTAATCGAAATATCATTAAATGCGCAAGGCGCCCAATACGCAAAAAGTATATAAGAGAAGCCATTTAGCTAGTAGCGACAAAAAGTAAAAGAAAATCATTATAACTAATCACCAAAGGAGAAACATAAGTAGCTGTTCAAAGATACGATTGAAAAATAAAGACTTAGTCTCCTCCCAAGTCTTCTCACAGTCCTCAAAACTTTTTTTTTTTGATAAGTCAATATTTTATATCAAAAAGCGCAGAGGGGCGCAACCCTTAGTACACTGGAAGTATACAAAAGGAACTAGGGAGAAATGGAAAGGAAAGCAAGAAAATCTACAAAGGTAATAGCCTGCGGAGCAAGCCAGCCCGTAGTCCAAGAAAAGAGAGTAACAAAGAAAAAATGTAGGAGCTCCTCTCGAGTCCTCAGCGAGTCCTCAAAACATCTATTATTTCGCTCCCTCCAAATGCACCACAAAATACAATGCGGGACCATCTTCCAAACAACAGCGCTTCTCGTACGACCCGCCGTCCACCAACTCGCTAGAGCCTCCTTGACGGAGCGAGGCATTACCCAACAAAGCCCAAACCGAGCAAAGAAAGCATTCCATAGGTCCCTCGCTGCTGCACAATGAAGAAGAAGATGATCCACCGACTCCTCTTCCCTTTCACATAACCAGCATCGGTTCACCACCACCAAGCCCCTCCTCCCAAGATTGTCTAGAGTAAGGATCTTGCCATGAACCGCTGTCCAAACAAAGAAAGCCACTCTAGGAGGAGCTTTGGACTTCCAAACACTCTTCCAAGGAAAAGAGACTTGCCCGCGAGGCAAAAGCACTTGATAGAAGGACTTAACCTCAAAAAGACCCTTGCGAGAAGGCACCCACCATAACTTGTCCTTCCCCTCTTCTCGCAACTTACAATCATATAATCTTTTATAAAAAGAGGCCAACTCCCCCACCTCCCCATCATGGATCAGCCGGGTGAACTGGATATTCCACTGAGTGGAGTTGCTAGAACGCTCCATATTATCCAGAATCGACGCCTTCCTTGAGTCTAGCAATGCTGAACAGCCCGGATACTCCTCCTTAAGGGCCCTCTCACCACACCAAATATCATCCCGAATCGAATTTTGAGCCCTCACCAACATCATATTTGCAAAACCTCCTAAAATTCTGCCATCCCATACAAATAAATTTCCACAAGCCGAACTGAATGAGTCCCAGCGCCAACCTCCCAATCCGACCCATATTTGGCCACCAACACCGATCTCCACCAAGCTCCTTCCTCATGAGCAAACCGCCACAACCACTAGCAGTCCTCAAAACTTCTAGTATTCATTTCCCTCCATAGACACTACAAAAGGCACGAAGGCTTCCACACAACAGCACTCCAAGTGTTATTAGAAGTCCACCACCAAGCATACAAATTGACTACTCGTCTAGGTATGACCCAAGACAACCTAAATCAACTGAAGAAAACATTCAAAATAGCATAAGCAACCTCACAATGAAGCAAAAGATGATCCAAAGTCTCCCCATTCTTTTTGCATAAACAACACTAATCAACCACGATTACATGCCGCTTTCAGAAATTGTCCATGGTAAGGATCTTTTCTGAGGCCACCCTCAACAAAACCTTGGTACGCCAAAAACTTTTCCAAAGGAAAAGGACACCATCATGATAACCCATGATATTGTAGAAGGATTTAACACCAAACAACCCCTTTTTGGAAGGGATCCACCAAAGCTTGTCCTCCATTTCCCGTCTCACTCTCACTAAATACAACACCCTAAAGAACGAGGCAAGGACTTCCACCTCCCACTCCTAAGTTGCTCTAGTAAATCTTTACGTTCCACTGATGGCACCTCCAGAAAATTCCATGAGAATCGCAACAGAAGCATCATTTAAGCAAGCAAATACCAAATAAAATTGGAAAGGCTTCCTCAAGGGCTTTATCCCCACACCAAAGATTGTGCTAGAATCTAAACTTAGAGCCATCTCACACCTCAAATCTAGTATGACTACAAAACTTCCCCTAACCCCTCTTAATATTCTTCCATAAACCCACCTCATACGCACCAATGGGCTCATTAGAAAACCACCCTCCCCATGCACTTCCATATATAGAGTCCACCACCACTCACCACTAAGCCTCACTCTCAAGCCCATAAAGCCAAAGCCATTTACCTAAGAGAATATGATTGAACCTTAGCAAGTTCCTAATCCCCAAACCTACCTCAAAGATCGATGTACAAACCTTAGACAATCTCACCAAGTGATATTTAAACTCTTCACCTAACTCCTCATAAGAAATCATGGTGGAGCTTCTCCATATGGTTTGCAACACTTGCAGGGAGAGGAAATAGGGACATGAAGTACGTAGGTAAGTTGGAAAGGGTGCTATTGATAAGGGCAATCTTGACACCCTTAGACAAATACAACATTTTCTAACTAGCCAACCAATGTTCTATCTTCTCAATCACACTGTCCCATATGTGCTTGTCCTTATAGGATGCCCCCAATGGAAGGAAGACGAAGATACTTCAAGGGCAAAAACGCAGCCCCACAACCAAATTTTTTTTTTATAAGTCGGTAGAATTTATATCAAAAAGCGCAAATTTAAAAGGGGCGCCACCCAATTATACAAAGAGTATAACTAAGAGCGCTTAAGTGCACCCAAAGAAGACCCAGGCTCACTAAGAGCACCCACACGAACCAAGAACAACCACCCAGAGCAACACCCTACAAACAACCCACGTCATCAAACCGTACAACCCCAGCAAACCCAACAAAACCCACATAATCAATCCCATCAAAACCCCAAACAACCCTAACCAAACACCTCACAACCCTAACCCCAATCCTTGTCCCCAAAATAGACAGAACAAGCAGTCAAAATCTGATGCTCTAGCTCTCTACGAGTGATCCTGTACAACTGAATGGCTTCCCTCCTTGGAGTGGTCTTGGAACCAAAAGGCCTTTTAGCAAGACCAACGAGCGTGGGAGCGTCCTCTAAAACCGGAGGGAAAAGGAAAAATTTCCATCGCCCAACAAGTACAACCGGGGGAGTGATACTACCAGCCCCAGCAGTGGCCATCAGAGTAACCGCAAGAACCCCAGCCGCCACCTCTGGTGAACCAACCTCAAGGCTTGCCACAACAAAAAACACAAAACTTCTAACCACGGTCTCCCGTTAGCGTCCCGTATCACTGCCTCCAGCATCGCCTTCAACTTCAGAAGCTCCATAGGACAGACCAGAGGGAGAGCACCCTCGTTCTTCCTTCGTGTTTGCACCTCAAAACAATCAATGGCAGTGAGCAACTCCTGGCTCCGAGTACCATCCCTCAACCACCCAAGATACCAAGCTTGAGCTTCAGTCAGACCATTGACCAAAAGCTAAGCCTCGGGAACAGCCAGATCAGAAGCAGAATCGGACCCATCTCTGAGAACGACGGGACCAGAAGGCACTATCTGAGTCAGCCCCACAACCAAAAATTCCAACCAACCCGGCCACAATTCCCACAATAACCAATTTCGACTTGGCTAAGCTCATCTTCAAACCCAACACAGCTTCAAATAATAAGAATAAACTCCGTAAAATGCATAGATGATATGAGTTGCCCCACAGAAAATTAAGGCATCATCAGAAAACAAAATATGAGAGATATAAGTCCGTGTCCCCATAGAGAACCCAGACAACAAACCTCCACTCGCTACATCTGAAATCATCATACCCAACGCCTCCATCACTTTGACAAACAACAAAGGAGACAAAGGATCCCCTAGCCTCAAGCCACAAGAACTGCTAAAAAAACAAGTGGAAAAGCAATTTACCAAAATAGAGAATCGCATCGAGGAAACACAATAAGCTATCCATGAACACCATTTCCCCCCAAACTCACACCTTCTCAACATGTACAACAAGAAATCTCAATTAACGTGATCATAAGCTTTTTATAAGTCCATTTTACACATAACCCCTGGCTTTCCAAATCTCAACTTGCTATCAAGACATTCATTGTCAACAAGATTAGAGTCTTAGTAATAATTTTGTAGATGGTACCCACAAGACTAATCGGGCAAAAATCCTAGGAGTCTACAGCCCCTAGAATATTTGGAATGAGGGTATGGAATGTAGCATTAAGGCTTCTCTCGAACTTACCGCTAGCATGAAAGATGTCCTCTTTCAAAACAAACCAGCAAGCTTGGATGAATGCCATAGAGAAACCACCAGGACTCGTCGCCTTATCACCATTCATTGCTTACACAACCTCCCATACCTATTTTTCCTCAAAATCTCTCTCAACCAACTAGCCACAACCTCATCAATAGAATCAAAGGAAAGATTGTCCACCACATGCCTCCAACAAAGTCGCTCCGTAAACAACTCTTTATAAAATTGAACAATGTGCTCACTGATCTCCAATTGGTTGGTAGAAATAGCTCCATCAATCAACAAGGATTCAATGGAATTCCTTCTTCTGTTGGAGTTAGCAACTGTGTGAAAAAAATTCATGCAATTGCACCTTCCCTAATCCACAAGATCCTAGATTTTTGCCTCCAACTCACCTCCTACATAAGAGTGGATCTTTCTAGTTCACTAACAATTTTTGCCTTCTTCATAATCTTCTCAACACCTAATGCCCTCCCGATACAGGGAACACTTAGCTCTTCCAAAAGGACCTTCTTCTTCCTTTCTACCTTGCCAAACACCTCCTCATTCCATCTATTTAGGTCAACCTTCAAAGCCTTGAACTTGCCAGCTAAAATGAAGCTAGGAGTGCCTTGGAAAAGATAAGAGTATCACCAATGTTTCACCCTGTTAGAAGAGTTATTAGGGTTAGAAGTCATTTGGTTTGAGGGTTGTTTGGTCATTGTGATATTTCTCTAATCCTATATAATAGGATACTTGTATTAAGTTAAACAGAAGTTGAATAAGTTGAATAATACAGCAGCCAACTCTTCTCCCTCTAAACTTACGACAAACCTATTAACATGGTATTAGAGCCTTAGGATTTAGATCCTTGTTCCTTTGTTTGTAGTCTTAGTTTTCCACTGTTTTTGTTTTGTTTTGGTGAGTGTTCTTCTGATGGCAGCACCACCCATGTGGGCTTAGAGCCCACACGAGCAGTGCCTTGAAACATGTTGTTTGTGGTTGAATTTGAAAAATAAATAAATAAATAAATAAATAATAATAATTTGCCATGTGCTTTCACAGTGGTTTTTATGGTGTTTCCTACTTGTATGGTGTTTTCTGTGATGTTTGGTGTCATCTGTGGTGGCCAGCATGGTCTGTGGTGGTTGGTGTAAGGTGGCCGGCGTATTGCAGTGGCCATAAAAAATATATATATGTTAGTGTTGGCGTGGTCTGTGTTGTTGAAAAGTTTCTCTATGGTCATCGATTGATTATGTGGTTGTTGTGTTTGGAGTCGCCGGCGTGTTCTATCTATCTCCAACGAAGGTTCTTGTTTGATTTTTCAACAATATTTCAACTTGGTTTTAGTGTTTCCGGCGTGTTCTGCCAGTCTCTTGCTAGTTCCGGCAAGACTCGTTGTTTGATCACGTGAAATGTGATTGTTGTTAGTTGTCAAGATCCGACCAACCTCGGTGTTTTGTGGTGAGATCTGATCGGCCTTGAATTTTTGCACTGGTTTCCAACCGGTTGTTGTTGTCTAGCAAGATTCTACTGGCCCTGGTGTTTTGCGGTGAAATCCGATTGGCCTTGGTGTAGTGAGATCCGATCTACCCTTGGTGTTTTGTGGGGAGATCTGACCGGCCTTAGTGTTTAACAATGGGTTCCAACCAGTCCTTGTTTTTCGGTGAGATCCTATTGGCCCTAGTGTTTTTCAGCGAGATCCAAATGCCTATTGCAGTTTCTGACAAGTTTTTTTTTTTTATAAGTATTGCAGTTTCTGACAAGTTTTCGACCGGCATTGAAGTTTTAGCAAATTTTCTTGTTATTTTTATGGGCCTTTGTATTGTGTGCTCCAAGCAGTTCTAGCTTGAGGGGGGGGGTGTTTTATATGTGTTTTTCATTTGCTTGTTTCTTCCAAGCTGGATTTATATGATTTATATGATCCAACTTGAAGGGAAGTGTTAGAAGAGTTATTAGGGTTATAAGTCATTAGGGTTTGAGGGTAGTTTGGTCATTGTGATATTCCGCTAATTCTATATATTAGGATATTTGTATTAGGTTAAGAATAAGCTGAATAATACAGCAGCCTCCTTCTCCCTCTAAACTTCTTACTACAAAACTATTAACACCCTATTCACAAATCCCTCGGACTTTAGCCACATATTTTCAAATTTGAAAGGCTATTGACCCTATCAAAATCACCACAATCGAGGAGAACCAAAAAAAAATTATCCAAATAAAGTCTAGGAAAGCCTTCTCTGTGATACCCCATGAAATTGGGCTTCTCACTCCGAAGAGACCAGGAATTCTGGACCAAGAGGGAGATTCTCAAATCATTTGAGAAGGTAAAAGTTCCGCCCACAAGAGGAAGGTCCATCAAGCCCTAATAAAAAATGAAATCAAAAAACTCCACCATAGCTGGACATAAACAGGCTTCGCCTAAACTCTCACTAAGGAATCTACTAACAATGACATCACCCAATGCACCAAGGCAAGTTCCACTAGCTGAGTAAACAACCAACTCATCCCAAATGAGCCCTTTGTCCCTAACGGAATTAGGGCTATAGACGCCCGCAAAGGCCCAAGTGAAATGATCTTCAACATTTCTAAAGGTGACAGCCAAGGAGAATTCCCCCACACTCGTCAATCTTCTCTACCACCCTCCTATCTCACATAATCAAGGCGCCACCTGAGGCCCCTCTAGAGTCCAACACCAATCCACATTATGGCAACCCCACAAACTATGCACAACACTAAGAGACATGATTTTAAGCTTGGTTTCTTGGAAACAAACAATGTCAACCTTCTGCTCTTTGAGTAAGTTCCTCACTCTCGGACACTTATTCCCCTTATTCAACCCTCACATTCCAAAATAATAGTTTAAGCTTTCTAAAAAAATCGATAACCCCCTTTTCTTCCTTTACCACAACTTGAACACTCACCTTTTGAATCGTAATTGATGGAACACTCTAGATTCCTCAACTTCCTACTACCTTTGTTCCCTTTTTTAGAGCTAGAAGCTAAGTCATGCTGCTTATGGCGTTCTTCAACTTCAATAGCTATTAGAATAGCCAAAAACTCCCCCTCAAAACCCTCACATGAGATCCCCACAAGCCAATAGATTTCCATTACTAATTGCATTACCCAATCTGAGCACTCAAACTTGACCCGCCCAACTTCCCCAACACAGCAAAGGGGTAAGAGCTTAGAGGGAATGCTTCCACCCCTTTGAATATCTCCACAACTCCACTTCCCCATCGCACCTCAATTCCATCACAACCAATGCAGACAAAGGAAAACCCACAACCCCCAAAATCATCCCTTAAACCTGAAGAAGAGTAAGGGTCAGGGGACATGTAGCCAAGTTGGCTACCCACACCTGAACCAAACCGGAAGGCGACTGGAGAACATTGTCCTATTGGGAAAGGATGACAGTGTGGGTCAACAAGCTTACCCAAAAAAAAAAAACTCAGCCCTTAAAACAACTTGTCTCCCCGGGTTCTTGTCAGCAATTGGTGAAAGTTGTGGAAAGGCCATCTTTGACCCCAAAGGCATAAACGATGATTCAGCAGCCAAGACCAGCTCCAGCCGAGGTTGAAGCTCGACAATTGAACCATTTGAAGTGCTAAGTGGGACAAATCTTTCCACCACTTCAAACTCTGGCGAAAGTGATCGAAAGGCCTTATCAACATTATCTTAACCCAAGGCCATCTTCTGACCCAAAGACATAACAGGCGAATCTGAACCCAAGATCAGCTCCAACCAAGGTTGAAGCTCGAAAATCGGACCACTTGTCACTTAACTAGGCAGATTAAATGACAGAACATTAAAGACTATCACGAGTCTCTATGGCTATCGAATCTACTTCAAGACCTAGTTAATAAACATTGCATTAGTGGTAGAAGGGAATATCAAGAGCAACTTGCACAAAAGTATTTTCAAAACCATTATCAAATGAGATAGTTTCCAGAAGCTCTAAATCCTAGACCATCAATAAAAACAGGATATTTGTCTCCAAAATTTTACTATTACAATTTAACAGCATCTATCATAAACGATCCTTTTTGCAGTAAACAAACTACAAATGAAATTTGCAAAAGATATTGTCAGCCAAAATAAATCCAACAGGGACAGAAGCTCTTACACTTGCCAACAATATATTAGAGGGATTTAGAGTCATTAAACAAATAGAACCAATCATGCCAAGTTTGCAAGCATTGCATGGAAAGGAAAGGAAAAGAATAAGAATAAGAAGCAGATAGGAATGAAGAAACCAAACCAGCACAGAACATGCAACGCTGACAAAAGACAAACCTGTGTGGACAAACAAGCCTGATGAAAAGTAGAGGGACAGTTATCACAGCATATCAACTCGCCACCATCACCACACAGCCCGCATGAATCATCATTTTGATCATCCTCACCAGCTTGCACCACCTGGGTCCTGCTTTTCCTGATCTTGTATTCAGCAGACCAGGCTTGAAGCTGGCATAATGTGAAGGGCTTACCAGACTCCATGAAAAGATTCAAGCATGGACGGTTTAGTTTGAACCCTGCATGGATCTTGAACTTAGATAATGTAAGCACCTTACTGCAGCATTTACAAATAATGCCATCCCTGGTAATCAGACCATCTTTAATAACAGAATCATCCTTGGGGTTCCGATACTGGATCACATCATTCAGAGAAATGACTCCAGCATCAATCAACCATGACAACACGGTTCTTTCTCCAGCAGAATGCCACTTTCCATCCTTAAAGTGCTTCCCCCCACTACCCAGGTTTCGTGGAAGCAACCTGCAACGACTCTTTTGGCTTTTAAGCTTTCTCCGAGATCTTAACTTGCTAGCTTTTATTTTAGCAGAATGTCGAGCAGTACTTGGGCTGCAATCCTTATTTTTTATAATGGCTGAAACCAAGAGGTCATCATCGTCAATTTCACATGATTTCTTTTTTCCAGTTCTAGAACCATTATGAGCACATTGTCTTTTCTTTAACCTTGAGCATCTTTTCTCAATTTGAAGCTGGCAAGAACTTAAGGACGAGGAGTTCTTGTAACTTCCTCTATTTCTAGTATTCATAGGAGTACCTCCAATGAGGTACTCCTGGACCTCTTTCAACTCTATGTGAGTGCAATGTACTTTGTTATTGGGCAAGTCAGCCTTATCAGTAGATGTTGCACCCAAAATGTCACTTTGGTATAATGTGCTCAATTTGATTTCAGATATCTTTTTAGACTTCCTGCGGATCTTCCTTTTCAAAATAGCATCTACTGGAGAAAATGTATCTGCCATTTTGAACTTCGAAGCTTCAGAGCACTGCCCACCCTCTTGTTCACTATGTTGAGACTGCCGAACTGCCTGTGAGTCCTGAGAATAATCCAGATGATCAGTTGTGCAGTTTGGATGGTCAACCAATGACCCCTGCAGCTGACTTTCTACTTTATCAGTAACTTGGCCTTCCTGGCAATTTATCTTTCTCTCCAAAGATTCCAACAACACATCTTCCACAACTTCTGTAAGTGTCCCACATTATGTTCAGAAATCTGTTTAACAGAGCTTGGTGAATTCGTATTACTATTCTGATGAGGGGAAACAGCTCCAGACCCTCCAAGCATATTGTTACAGTTTCTGGAAGTAACAAGAACATCGTAGCAACAAATACCTGATTGGGAAAATGTGCTATCAGACCCACAAGCTGGTAAGGAAGTCAAATCCTGACTGTTTATTTTGTTCCCAGAGATTCCACTACACTGATTTGCCATCCCATTGACAGTATGCACCAAACACATACCATCAGCCTTATACATAGATACACCTGTCAGAAGTTCCACTGGCCCATTATTTGTTTGTCCACCATATTTTGAGACTTGTTGACAGCATGCATGGTAATTCCTTCCAAAGACTGTCAATGAACTTTCAGCTGACACCTGTCTCAGAGGAAACTGGTGTTCAACACAATTTTTCAAGGCCAAAACAGTATCAGTTTTCTTGTTCTTATCAATCAGCAGACTTTGAGTTGCTTTAACTACCTCTCCCTTTCTCAATGTACCAATTTTTCTATCAATAAATACAACAGTTACAAAGGGATCTAAAAGCCTCCACTGATGAACCAATCTGCTAGCAGTTTCCAAATGGGTCGTTTCTTTCTCAATATTTATCAATGTATCAGAAAGATCTGAATAGAACTGACTAAAATCAGCCCATTCCTTAGACATGTTTTCCAGCATAAAGGTATGCCTATCTTCAAATAAAAGCTCACCACATAACCTCCAAACCTTAGGGAATTCACGAACTGGCCTTCCCTTAGGTGTAATATAGACCGACTCCATATAACGCCTACTAGGTCTTTTACGCCTCTCAATACACCATCCTGCTGCCTCGAGTAAGTTAATGACATGGTACTGGAGAAGAGAGCGAGGATCCTTCATAGGGTCTATCTTCGGAGACAAATTAGATTCATCCATTTTAGGAGATTCCAATAGCTTTGGTCTTTCCTCAGCATGTACAGATCCAGACTTCTCTGAGACAGGGACAGATGAGCATGCAGTAAATAATCTGGTTGCAAAGCTCTCCTGGGAAACGGGTGAAGCGATGGCTTTACTTACAACTACTTCTTTTCCATCATTCCCATCCAAGCCTGGCAATCTACTCTTAAGAACATTTAGGTCAGTCACAATGCCCTGTCTGTCCATTTCCACATGTTGCTTCAACAGATACGAAGTAGATGTGACACCATGACTTGACGATTCAACTAAGTGGAAAGCCGACGTTTCACAAACAGAGTCTCTAGCAGGACAGAACATGCCAGAAACAATTTCTTTCGGAATCACTGATGAATTGGAAATCTTTCCTGTACCAGTTCTGGTATTAGGCAGTTCATCAACTGAAAACTTCATTCGCTTGACACTCACTTCCTCATCATTCCTCTCTACTGAAGTGATTCTGTCCGGAGAACACCCTGGTGCAGAATTCTCTCTAAAATCCTCAGAAACATTATAAAAGTCCTCTAGATGTATATTTTTAGAGGAAGACTGACTTGTTACAACTGAGTTTTCACTGTTAGAACAGAGTGATGTATCTGTATTCTTACCAGACTCACAATCTAAGTTAATTACTCCAGTAACAAGACACCTCTTACTGGTGTGATCAGTGTCATTCCCAAACAAGACCTCTCGGAAAATATTGCGCTCATCATTTGATCCCTCAAAGCCATCATCACACAAATCCTCAATTTCTTGGCTCAGTAACATCTCTACCAATTGATTGCAGTTCCACTTATCTACATTCTATTTCCTCTGCCCTACATATGATTAGCATCAGAAAAGTCAAGGTCTACCACATTGGAAATTAATGTGGTAAAGAGTTACCAGATTTCTCCACTCATAAATCAAATGTACAAAAGAAACTAATGAACTTCATCTTCTTGATTGATCTGCCATTCAGTCCGTATGAAATCAAATCAACCAGCCTTTGACTTGCTGAACTTAGGCTAAAACATCCAGTAATTCCTACAAAATCTGCATTAACAAAGAAACGCATTATTCAAAATCTTAAATCACCACTTATCTCAAAAGCTTAAGCTTGTTGGAATGGGTAAATTTAATCATTTAATCAACACTTTAAAACTCTCCCTCACATGTGAGCTCAAACTCCCTTTTAATAGGTAGATCCATCACATGGAATATTTTAATTAAATGGGGGTAAATTGACAATATCAGGATTTGAACTTAGGACCTTTACTCTAATACCATGTTGTGAGTTTTGCATGAAAAATATTAGAGAGAAAGAGAAAGCTTATTTCTCATGAGTAATGTTATTAGGAGGAGTCCTCCTTGTGTCCTCCCAAAGGTGACTTGGCTTCTAAAATCACTATTGAATGTGAGATAATCATTATTGGATTTTGATCTATTAATGATTTTAAATGCCACATCACATTTAGAAGGACTCTAGTTCTCCTTATAGCATTACTCATTTCTCATACATAGCCTACCTCACAATCTTATTACATATAGGTTTTGAGGGATATAACAATGACTAAAATACCCCAAACCCTAATCCACACTTCATATAGCTCATGTAACAAGATTGCTTAAAAGGAACAGATACATTTTAGGACAAGCTTATCACGCTTTCCATTGTTGTAAGCTACGACTACCATGTATAGACATTCAAAAAGTCCAACGAATATGGAAAGATACAAAAAGTTTATTCTCTTTACCATTTCATACATAAAACCACTCAATCCTGAATGACGTATCAACCTAGTGCAGGAATTAAACAGGGGAAAAAAAGCTCTGTAGGTCCCTTCTGTAAAAGGTTAAATTCTCCAATATATGTTTTAACCCATGTTTATCATATGTCCCTTTTCTTATCTTTTGGCAATGTAACTAAGCTTAGCTTTATCAGAGTACGGAGCTTAATAAGTAAATATTGAAACATACAGTTTAATAAAGGCATGTAACCAGCAAGTTTAAGATAACCGTCACAGTTCATATGCATGCAAGGGCAAACATTAACTCATAAAAGTAAAATACTAAAAAATAAAAATTAAGTTTGATTCATTTCTAGTATTCCTACATTCCAACTTCAGAAAAAACATATATAAAATTTATAATAATGCAGATATATGATGACAAGGAAATTTACTAGGTTGCATGATTACAACTCCCGCAAATTTTTTCCTTGTAGCCAGCCCAATTTTAGCAGTAAAACACAACATATCCTTCAGTGAAGCCCTAAAATAGAACATGGAAAAAGAAATAAAATATTCAAATTCCTAAGACTAGAAAACCAGGCAATACGGTGAAATAGGGTCTGAGATTCACCGAGCAAGAGAGATCATATGCACATTGATCATGACAATACTGTGAGAATCGTAATACCTATTGGACAGATCCCAACTTTTTAATATCAATCTATAAAAATATATGTACATATTAGAAAGAGAGCGAGAAAGAGTGAGAGATAGCCATGAATTATCCTACAAGCAATAGCATAAGCCATCCATGCATTCAATCAAAAGAGCATGAAACCACATAAACAGAACAAAATCAAAAACCCACGAACATTTCCCAACAATTCTTTAAGCTCATTTCCAGGAATGAATGATTACTCAACAATCAAAAGCATAAAAGCCCAAGAAAAGACCCTTTTCTTTTCTTTTTTGCATATCAAGACCCAAAATTACTCCCAACAGTCACATTTCACTCTTTCCAGACCACATTCAATAATTTCACACACTAAAAAAAAGAACTAAAACTACCCAAAAAAACGCTCACCTTTGCAATGCATTTTCCTGAGCAACGTGCAAACAAGATCAAGGAAAATAAAAAACCCAAGAATCAGGGTTCTAATTTGAAGAAGCTTAATGGGTTTTGCAGAGAGAAAAGAGAGAATCGTGGAAGACTGGGAAAAAGGAAGTTGCCTTTGGCCTCCTCCTCACCTGCACAATAGACCAAACCCAACAGTAAAAGAGAGAGCTTTGGGAAACCCGAACAGTGCTGCGAGTACAACAGATGGCATGTATTCTTTCTCCCTTCCCCCTCAAAAACCTCACTCTTTCTCTCTCCAAGTCGCTCTCCCATGTGAGTGTTTTTGTCACCTTATTTGTACCCTCAAAAACCACTTTTCTTTAAAAAAATGTTTCATTTTTTATGGAGTATCATTCTGGCACCCGATATGGGTCATGGGTTTTTGATTTGCTTTTGCCATTTCTGAATAGTTTATGGTAAACAAAGAGGTGTAGTCAGTGTAGCTGGAGCATGGAGGTGTTAAGATACCACAATGCTATAATAATATTAACATTTTTGGATATATTATTCGCCTCCAAAAGAGAAAGAACTCATCATATGGGCAAAAGGAGAGTTGGCGAGAAGGGTATTTTATGGCTTTTTAATACATTCTCCTGTATACAATTTGGGTTTTTATTCTGGCATAGGAGTGAGGCTGGGGTGGGGATGAAAAGAGCAAGAGAGAAGGAAGAGAATTTTCCCTAGCATTAATAAAAGATGGCAAATGGAAACAAAATAATGCAACTTTGGCTTTATTTTGTGTAAGAGTAATACTACGTAGAACAAAATAATGCGGTAATACTAATTAGCTTTTAAATCAGTTATTAAATTATCATCCTCAAACTATCACTTAATTGATAATATTTTTCAAAACTTTCAATTGTAATAATGTCACTCTCAAACTATCAAAAATTGTCAATGTCCCCCTTAAATATGAATAGACCCTTAATAAAAATGGAAAAAAAAAAGGTAAAAATTATAAAAAAAAATTCTTTTTTTAATAAAAAAATTAAAGTTTTTTTTATAGGACTATTTTTATCTTCTTGACAAAAATGTGGGGTTATTTTTGTCTTTTTTGCTGGCCTTGAAGGAAACATTGACAATTTTTTTTGTAATTTAGAGGGAATATTATCTCAATTAAAAGTTTGTAAATGATATTATTAATTGGATAGTAATTTGATAACAGTATGTGAATTTTTTCTAATAAAAATTATAAAAAAAATTAAGAATTATTTGATATTGTCACATCGACCCAATGAGATAATTTGGGATGAGAGTATAACATATGGCATTAATGTTCTACAAATTATAACCTTGTTTTACCCTTCATCTCTTTGAGTTAATACAAGAGTGTTTATCAACTCTTTTATTATTATTATTATTATTATTAATGGTTGTATTTGGCAATGAATTGAACTTAAGGAAGGAGATTAATATTGTAGTAGATTTGATTGATGTGAGGAAAAAAATAAGTATATTTTGTATAAAAAAAAAATTTTTATTTTATAATGATTTTTTTGTTTGAATAGTAATATAAAGTGATTTATGTGATATAAAAAATAAGAATATTTGAATTAATTTTGAGAAAATTTTTGTGGAGTTTTGGAATGGTCCGATCCTATTGGTTGTGTTTGCCAACAGTAAAATGGCCTGGACTTTGAGAGTCTCAAAAAAATTTCTCAAAATCAACCTCAACATTCTTACTTTTTTATATCACATCAATAATTTTTTATCACTTTTCAAATAAATAAATCACTACAAAACAAAAAATTTCATTTTTCTATATAAAACATTCTTACTTTTTTTCCTTATATCAAACAAACCAACTATTATTCAAGGCCATTTTACTGCTTCCAAACACAGCCATTCATCCCCAGAGCCAATAATAATAATAAATGACACTCTAACGCCAATCTAATAAATAAAAGTACAATGAAGGTGTACGTACCATTACTTTTGCTGAAATATTGAGCAACCCAATGCATCCTAAATTAGTATGCTTGAGATCACCCGTTTCTTTTTATAGTCATGTTTTATGGTACACGAAATCAAGCCCGTGCATTGGTCAAAAATGTTTGGCGGCTATTATGATACAATTATCTGATTTTCAGGTTCTCCATCATTTATTAGGACTTTAAGGGCTTGATTGGCAATAGGCCGGATAGAACCAATCCAAAATCTCAAAAAAAAATTCTTAAAATCAATCTCAATATTTTTATTTTTTATATCACATCAATCACTTTTTATTATTATTTAAATAAAAAAATCACTATAAAATAAAAAATTTCATTTTTTTATACAAAATATTCTTACTTTTTTTTTCTCACATCAATCAAATTTGCTATAGTACTAATCCACTTCCTCAAGTTCAGTCCGTTGCCAAACACAGCCTAACTAATTATCTTCATAGTGACTCAAATTTCCGTAGTGGAGAATCTACATATATACTTTATTAGTATTAACTACCTTGAATTTTCATTGATGTTTTGGTAGGTTGAGTCGAATTTGAGGAAATGCATGTGGTTCCTATCGTTTAGGCCACCCATGTACGGCTCTCAGCAGATAGGTATTATTATGGTTACGTCAAGGTAGAATAGCTACAATTTATCTCCCCAATCTACCATTTTAGCTAAGAAAAAAATTGTATATATATTTATATATACCTATGTGGATACTGTGCATTTTTTTTTTCTTTTTCTTAAAAAAAATCTACAAACAAAGTAGACCCATTATTTTAAATTACCGAAATACCTCTGTCTCCACCAATTGAATGAATCAACTCACAAGACACAAGGTCTAGACTAGTAGATGCGCCGGAAGTCCTAGACTGTGTCGTGTATCGCGGTGGATGTGCCAAAATCCTAGATTGTGTCGTGTAGGTCTGTGACGGACAAGGTCTGGACCAGTGAAAATTTGGCAAAGAACAATGGGCCTGGAGAGGACGAGAAAGGGGAGGAATGTGGGGCGAGAAGATGATTGCTCCACATGGCTCTAAGGGAAGTAGTAAACCCTAGAATGGACGTCGGGATTTGGACGGAGGTTTCAGCATAGGCACACCATATTCTGGAGTTGAGACAGCAAGGATTGGTTGGCGGATGCAATAATCGCGATGGCATTCTTTAGGGATTTGGAAGGGAATCAGAGAGAGATGATTTGATCCAGAGTAATGAATAATGGAGAGAACGGGTTTGGTTAAGTTTTTTAATTGTTAGGATCCGGCCTTTGTTTCAGTTTCCATGATTGAGGAGAATGAACAAGCAATTCATTGTAGGGTTCAAGAGGCAGGAAGAGCGTGGAGTTAGTTTTGCCTCTGTGATCTATGAGGACAATTGCCAAGGAAAGAGGGAAAGTTTATGGGCTAATTTAATTTCTTGTTCTTCCCTTCACAGAGGCAACCCTTGGTGGGCGGAGAGGGAGTCGAAGACGAGTGAGAGAGGAGAGAGAGAGATCGCAGAGGAGAAGACAAAGGAGAAGAGTAGGGGTAAAATCGTCATGAAATTCTGATCAAAACGTACAGACGGTCAGCACCCAAACAGTGTCCACGCCAAACATCGTTGTCAAACAGAGCCTAAGTGAAATCGGACGTAAGAATGAATATATAGACATGACATGCACATTCAAAAAGGTCGATGTATTGAAATTTTGTTACATGCAAGCTGTCCTCGGTCATTCAACACCCACCTCAAACAATCACTAGGTTTAAGTTAGTTATTATCATTCGATCTCACATAGATCGTTTGTTATTGTTAAGTTGGTGTCGATCATTCAACCCCATGTTGATCAATCGATCCAAGCATAAATTTCCTCAAGTCCAAAAATACATCTTAAAACCAATCGTAGCATCCTTTGGCTATTAATTAGGACATACTTAACTTTAATTAAAGATCAATGTATTACAAATATATATGAACGAGCTAATGAATCGAGTTGAGCCTACACGATAAGTGTTCACAATCAATAGCTGAATCAAGCCAAGTTTATACGATATGCATTCACGATTATTAACTGAATAAAGTTGAGTTTATATAAGTATGCCGGTTTCAATTTTGTGCATGTTTTTATTTGGGTAAAGTTTACTTACATACCCTCTCATCATCTAATTGATAAATGCCCCCCCTCAAACTACTAAAACATTGTCAATATCCGCCGCAAAGTTTGCAAAAAGATAAAAATTACCCTATATATTTCTTAATAAGACAAAAATACCCTTATAAATTAAAATAATAATAATTTTTTTTAAATGAAAATTTTAATTCAAAAAAGAACGATTTAATTTTTTTAAATGAAAATTTTTAATTTTTTTTTATAAAAGGAATTTTTTAAAAATTAAATTAAATTTGGCCAACCCTTGGATTTTATTTTATTCTATTTTTTAGTTTTAGCTTTTTTTTAGAAGTTTTAACATTTTTTTTTAATTTACTAGGGGTAGTTTCCTAATTGAGAGGATATTGACAATATTTTGATAGTTTTGAGAGAACATTGTAAGATTGAAAATTTGAGAGAACATTATTAATTGAGTGGTAGTTCAAGGGATATGTGGTAGTTTGCTATTAAAGTCAAAGGGAAAATTACACTTTATTCCCTAAAGTTTGAGGCGATTTTCAACCTTTAATGTTTCAATTTTTGCAATGCACCCACCCAAATTTTTAAATTTTTATAAAAAAAATTTAAAAAAATAGGGGAAATATAGGAAGTTTGGGATAAATTTGGTTAAATTGCAAAAATTTGAAAATTTGAGAGGTACATTATACAAATTAAAATATTAGAGATCAAATTAAAAATTGACCCAAACTTTAGCGTTGAAGTATAATTTTCCCAAAGTCATTCGTACCTGTTTGTGAGTTCGCTTAAAAAAAGGCCTTTAAATTAGCACTGGGCCTACGCGAGCCCATGCTCTCCCTCGCATTCCCAAACTGTACAAATGATATAAATTTCGCAGTTACTATAACTGACGTGGCAAAATCAGGACGAATAATGATCTTAAACCGGACAAACATCCACCGTAGAAAGAACCCCAGACCCATTGCCGCCATATCCGCACGCTACACTAGCTCTCAACTTTCCTCGCCCAGAAGCCACTGGAACATTCGTGTATATATATACTGGGAAATGGCATTACGTCACTTCGCCCCTCACTGCTCTCTCCTTCGCCTCTCTCACATAAACAGAGTCACTTCTCCGAAGAAGCGCTTCCTCTCCGTCTCGGTTAAAATGGCTTCCTCTGCGCGAAAGGTTAATGCTGTAAATGGAATAGAAAAGCAAACTCTTGATTCCTTGAGTTTCCTGTTGAAGGGCGTTTGGTTGACTGGTTTTGGTGTTTTTAGGTTTTGGTTCCGATTGCGAATGGCACGGAGCCGATGGAGGCGGTGATCACTATTGACGTTCTGCGAAGAGCCGGAGCTGTTGTTACGGTGGCTTCTGTGGAGAAGCAGCTACGCGTCGACGCTGGCCACGGCGTCAAGATCGTCGCCGATTCTTTGGTTTCTGGTTGCGCTGACGGCGTCTTCGATCTCATCACTCTACCTGTACGATTCTCTTCTGTTTGTGTGGTGCTTGTTGATTTAGCTTGCTACCTTCTTTTGATGGTTGTTTTTGACAAGTTAATAAGATATCCTTTTTTAAAAAAATATATTTTTATTTTTACATTTGAATTTGTGGAACTTGTTCATCAAGGGAAAAATAGCTTTGTTGAATGAATTTTTATTTTTACTTTTTTAAATTTTTGAAAAAAAAATCAATATATATTTTATGTATCCGTTGGCCACTTTTAAATTGTGTGAATGCAGCGCTTGTACTTTTCTGATTTGGTCTTGGAAAAGCCTAAGGGAAGGAAAACGAAAGAATTTTTTTTGCACATGGTGAAGTACATTATTATTGCTCAGGAAAAAAAGTAGGACAGTATGATTTTATAGGAGAAAGTAAGATAATAACTTTCAGTTAATTTGATGTGGTTTGTAGAGCATTGATTTCTTATGAAGCAATGGCTAAGGCCCAAGGGCGTGTTTGGCCGTTCCATCTTAACAATTTTATGATTTCTTATTGTAAATTAAGAACAGTTTGGAGCTAATAATCAATCAACTAGAATCACATATGGTTGGAGCAATCAATGGATTGGATGACATCAATTCATCTTAGGATTCCATAATTCATCATATTTCAAAGGCTAGCTATCGTTTGTCTTGATGGCTACTACGTTCTCCGATGATTCCATTTTATATTGTGCATGAAATCATATATGCACTGAAATGTACTATATGATTTCCATTGGACTTACAAATTCACCACTGGAGAAGCATCATTTTCATAATTTTACTATCAGCTCCCCTTCCAACCTTTTCCAATCACCAAGTAGTGCTTACTTTCTCTAGTTGGTTACTGAGAGCCCTGATATATTGATGGGATGAGGTCTTTTCCTTACTCTCTCTCCCTCTCTGTATCATTCATTCACTAGCTACAAGGTTCTACTAATACTGTTAATTTCTTATTCATTGAGTTGTGTTAAAGGTTAACATAGCATTCAATTATTTGCTTGTTATCCTATAGGGAGGCATGCCGGGTGCTACCCATCTTAGAGATTGTGCTGTTCTGGAAGGGTTGGTGAAGAAGCAGGCAGCAGATGGGCGGCTTTATGCTGCAGTATGTGCTTCACCTGCCGTGGCATTTGGGCCATGGGGTGTGCTGAAGGGCTTGAAAGTAAGTGTTTCATTCTCAGCCATGACAGTGTGTCTTTTAACTTTTTATCTGTGTTGATAATGATCTCCTGATTGTAATGACGTAAGTCAAAATGTTTGGGTGTATTGGTTTTGATAGGCAACCTGTTATCCATCGTTTATGGAGCAATTAGCCCCTTGTGCAACTGCCGTTGAGTCAAGAGTGCAAGTGGATGGCAGAGTTGTCACAAGTCGTGGACCTGGAACTACCATGGAGTTTTCTGTTGCGCTGGTTGAGCAATTGTTTGGGAAAGAGAAAGCTAATGAAGTTTCTGGGCCATTGGTATTTACATTTTCTCTAGTATATTTTTTTTCTTGCATTCCCTCCTATCTCTCTCTTCTTCTTCGTTGAGTTATCATTAACAGAGAATTAGTGATCAGTCATAAATATAGTATACATTTTAGATATTTGCATTTGGTAATTATTTTTCTTCTGGGTCTGAACTTTAGGAGATTGAATTGAGGTTGCTGGAATATCTGGTGTACTATTGTTGCGGTGCAATTGAGGAGGAAATGTAATACCCTTCTGAGGTTAAAATAAAAAATGGTAAATAATCTAGAGGATGGTATTCTTTGGAGCCAAATGTTCTGATACACCCTAAAGAATGGCTATAGAGAATCCCAAGGGGTTGGCCTAGTGGTTGAGGCTTGTGGTCTTGGGGATTATCATCCCCTTAGATCCCAAGTTTGAGACTTTCTAGGTGTAAACTCCTCCTTGGACTTTTGAGGGTACGGTGTACAGGTCCGAGGTTTACTCTGCATGGGTGGGTTCAAACTTCGAAGGGCCTTGCCTTGTCGAGGTTCCCCGTCAAGAAAAAGAAAAAGAAAAAGAAAAAGAAATGGCTATGGAGCCTCTTGGGGAATCTCACTGAAAGAGTTTCTTCAGGCAAGAAACTTTGGTGGAGGAGTGTTAAGATTTTGAATGCCATTCTCAACAAGTGGCTACAATGCTTGACTCACTGCAAAAGAGGAAATTTCATCTAAATTTCTTTAAAGGAGACTGCTAATGGCTGAGACATGGCATCTGATGGCTTTTGATATCACTTTGTCTTTGTGCTTATTGATCAGTTCTTTACTTATCAGAGAAGAAAGTAAAAGTTTTTGGAGTAAAAGAAAGCCTGGAACATCAAGTGTAACACTTGAAAAAGATCTCTTCAAATAGCCTTATTGCAAACTCAAGTTTTGAGCTTTACAGATGTTCATTATTATTCTTTCAGTTAATGATTTACCTGGTTGAAGGACTTAGTTTCCTCAGTTCCATGATTACTCACAATCCTATTTGTTTCAATATGTGTCCAAGAAGGAGCTGGTAAGGTGGCTATAGTTTCATTTCAGTGTTAGAAAGGTTGAACTTGTGATAAAGTAAAACTTATTTGGGAAGTTAGTTGACTGACTTTGTTCAGCCGATATGAACGACTGCCATAATCTGAGTCTGTCATTCATTGCTGGAAGATGGGTCAAGTGTTGCATGCACTCAATGACTCAGTGATCAACCCAAAATACTGCCTCTAGGGGGATTGAAATGCTTGCCTTTTTTTTCCCCCCTATTTTGGGGCTGCAAAAGTGCTAAGTTGTTATTATAGCTGTTTGAAAAATGCAATGGTGCTTGTGCATATACAAGTTTCTGATTTTCATGCTTCAGCTGTTTTAGATAGTCTTGTATTTTTTTTTTTTTTTTTGCATGATGAATCCTCCCCCTCTCTCTCTCTTCTCTTTCCTTGGGCCTTGTGCATCATTGTTGTCTCATTCTCAGGTTATGCGTTCCAACCATGGGGAGGATTATACCATAAGGGAGCTAAATCCGGTTGAGTGGACATTTGACGATTGCCCCAAGGTGAGCTTTGGGCTTTGACATATGCTTCTTGCTGTCCCAGTAATACAGCACATGTTTATTTATTTTTACCTCTTGAGATTATGCTGGTACATATTTACAAGATCTAAGAACCAACCATGAAATGAATCACAGCATGTATGAATTTCTTGGCTCTGGCAATGTGTTAGACAGTATCTTCATAGCTTTATTGTAGTCTTCAAGACTAAAATAGACATTTATATTGATATAAATGGGGCTAGTGTTGTGTTTAACAAAATTGTAGGTATCACTCTCTTTGCCTCGGTATATCCTCTCTCTACAAACGTGGCTTTTTGCTTGCATTTGTTTTTATGTTGTTTGTGTATGGGGAATTATGGGTGTCTGGTGCTTTTCTTTTCAGATTCTCGTACCTATTGCTAATGGCACTGAGGAAATGGAAGCTGTGATGATCATTGATATTCTTCGACGAGCAAAAGCAAATGTTGTGGTGGCCTCTGTTGAGGACAAACTAGAAATTCTGGCTTCTCGTCAAGTTAAACTAGTGGCAGATGTGCTCCTCGATGAGGCTGCTCATCTTCCATTTGACCTAATAGTGTTGCCAGTAAGTTGGGGGTTTTAACTTCCTACTTGGCCACAACCAATTATTTGGCATAACTACTTTATGTAAATTTGCAGGGTGGACTGGGTGGTGCCCAAGCATTCACAAACTCTGAAAAACTTGTGAACCTTCTAAAGAAGCAGCAGGAATCAAATAGGCCTTATGGAGCAATATGTGCATCCCCAGCTTTAGTCTTGGAACCCCATGGCTTACTCAAGGTACGGATCAACGTTACCTTCTTTATTTGAACCAATTTCACCACAATCTTTATGAAAGAGACTATATAATGTGTGACTCTATCTATTAATTACAAGATTTAGAATGAAATCCCTTTCTGAAATTGGTGCGCTAAGCGCAAATTCATCGGAGACTTCATTGATCCGATCTATATTGTGATTATCCTCTGCTTTTTTATGCTATTCCTGTATTCGATAATACTGTTTCCAAAGCATTGTTGAATTTTATATCGTAAATGGTTTCCTCCATTCATATTTTTCTGCATTATGATGGCCTCAGTTGAAAAATATGCATTGCTTTGATCCAGGGGAAAAAGGCCACAGCTTTTCCTGCATTGTGCAACAAGCTGTCAGATCCGAGTGAAGTTGAAAACAGGGTTGTGGTTGATGGCAATCTCATCACCAGCAGAGGGCCAGGAACTTCCATGGAGTTTGCATTTGCAATTGTGGAGAAGCTGTTCGGGCGCAAGCAAGCTCTAGAGCTTGCAAAGACAATGCTTTTCGTGCACCCATAGAGCCTGTTCAAGTTTGTGTCGACCCTACTTGTAAGAACATCTAATCGAGAAGAGACAAGAAAAATGGTGAGTTGAATTCATAGTTCTGAACATGAATTCACTTTGCATTTCTGTACAACGGTTTGTCTATAAATAAATGAGTTTTGAAATAAATTAATTTCTTCCAAAAAAAAAGTTTGACGATCAATGCTATGGGTTTCGGGATTCTAATGTGCCTTTTGGGAATGCGTGAATGGATTTGTCTTGAATTTTTGGTCATTTAACTTTTCTAGAAAATAGATGTATTAATTTTCTCCACAAATTTATTCATATTCTAATCCTTATTGCATAAAGTTAAGCTGTTAGTTGTTAGTTCCTACGTTCAATCTTATTTCAATTTTAATCGCTTTGAATTCACAGAAGTTAGTTCTGAAAATGATGCTTCTCAAGGGGTGAATCTGCAAGTCCCATGGAAATCAAATGGTGCCATTCATAACTAAGGAATTTGTAAAATTTGTATAATGAGGTACATCATACTCCATTTTCTGTAATTCGATTTTCTGGTGTACATATGTATATATAAACAAATTTTTCTAAAAAACATAAAAATAAAAATTATTTTTATGTCACATCAAATCACTTTTTTAAACCAACAACGGAAATTACCAACATACAAAATTATTTTTGTATGAAATATATCAATCCGAACCAATTTAAAACTAGTATATTGGTTATTAGTGACTTAGTTTTGTGATTTAACAAATAGACAACAAAAAAAGAAATTAAAAATTAAAACTTGATTCCTAGATAAATTTGAAACTCTACTAACCGGAGAAAAAATAAAATAAAATGAAATAAAAAAAGGAAAAGAATTTGAAATTCTACTAAAAACGTGGCTCCAACAAAAATGCTACTCTGACTTATCGGTTAGAAGAAGGATAAAGAAATTTTTTAAAAATAATATTTAAATAAAATAATCAAATGCTACTCTGACTTATTGGTTAGAAGAAGAATAAAGAAATTTTAAAAAAATAATATTTAAATAAAATAATAAAAGTTTATAGTTAAAATGGTAAGACTATTTGGGTGCTTAAAAAAGTGAATAGGTAAAATAAAGAAATATAATATTTTATTATTTTGATGAATAAAATTTGATGAGACAGTTAAGAATGCTCTTAGAGCCTCAAAACTAAATTCAATTGTTGTGGGTCAAATGGGTGTAGGTACCATACAATTTAAGCCTTAAACCCACACCTCACCATCCACCTTGTTATAAGAAGAAGAAAACAAAGAAAGGTAAAATTAGTCATTGTGATTTATTTAATTTATAATTAATTTCATTATCAAAATGAATTCAAAGATCCTTGAGGTATGAAAAAAAGAAAAAAGAAAAAAAAAGGTCCCTACAACCAAATTCCATCAATTGACTTACTAGATTATGATAGTGTAAAATGTTAGAACCAAAAAAAATTTGTCACGTGTGCTATTTAAGTAAGTGTTACACTAAGATAATTTGTTAAATTAGTTGGGAGAATTTTATTGTAGGGAGTAAATATTTTTTTGGCATACCTCAAGTGAGTTAATAACACATTTATCACCCTCTCCCCTTCCATGTTCCTCTTTTCTTGGTAGCAATGCTCGATGTCTTATGTGTAATTTATTTCTAACTCCGTTTTTGGCGGTTTTGTTTTAAATCTAGTTTATAGATCTAAATCTAGATCTAGTTTTTCAAACACAAATCTACTCATCTTCACTAGTCAAGGCGTGTTAACTTGGGGATGTCTATGATATCATGCTCATCCGCTGTTGCTTGTATTAGGGATTTTGTTCTTTTTAATTTTTAGTTTTTAGTTTTGATTTTTTGTTATTTTTTGTCCTTGTCTTTGGGTCAAGGATGTGAGTTGTTTTCCTAATCTTTTAGGCCGAGGATAGTAGATTGGCATGGGAGATTATCTCTCACGATTGGGAAATAAAGTCTATAAATTTGAGCTACTCATGTCTTAGATATAGTCTACACAGAGCAGATTTGTTTCATAACTGTAATTGTACATGAATTAGCGGAAGCTAAAATCATAGATAGTACTTGATTCTAAGAGTTTTTGATTGTATCTATGGTTTATCAAATGTGATGTAAAAGCTTTATGTTCTTGATCTATTATCAATGAAATTTGACAAGATTTCTCTCTTTTTTTCTTCTTTTTTATTTTAAAAAAAGACCTTTAAGTTTATTTTAATACCATGTGAAACTAATTGTAAATTAGGTAAACCATGTTAATTGATTTTTTCTTTGATAATTTAAAATCAGTCCATGTATTAAAGCCAACGGAACAAAAAGGAAAAAAAGAAAAAGTCAATAGTTGAGAAAGAAAGGGGAGCTCCCATTTAAGTAATACATTTAAAATAAGTAATTATTCTAAAATTCATAGAATAGAAAACTCCAATTTGATCGTATATTGCATTAATATAAGAGTTTGTAATGAACCTCTTTAGGAGCATTGTGTTGACAATTCTTTATTGTGATCGCAGATGACAACTTGAAGGTCATTAACGAATGAAGAAGTCAATCTTATTGTATTGCTCCAAAAAAAAAAAGGGGGTCAATCCTAATAAGTTTGATCTTTTATGTATTTATTTTTATTTATAGAAGTTGGTAAGAAATTTCAACAAACCAACATATATAATAATAAGAAGAAGAAGAAGAAGAAGAAGAAGAAGAAGAAGAAGAAAATATGTGCTTATAAAGAAAGGTTAAATACTTTTTTTGCAGCAAGAAAATACCCAAAAAAAAAAAAAAAAATTCATTTCCTTCATATACTCGTTTGGTGATGGCAGGAGAAAGTCCAAAAAGTTTCCTCTCATTCATCCACTCATTTGAGCCTTTGGCCATTGTAGAGAAAAATATCCCCATGGCCCCACCCCTTTTTTCTTTTCTATTTTATTTTTTTATTTTTTTAATTCTTATGCTTTTAATAATTGTAATTTTTTTTAAATTTCTATTTTTTAACATTTTTAATCAGATATAGGAACACGTGTCAACTTTTAATAGGGTTGACGTGAATTTTCATTAATTTTTGGACAGGAGGTACTATTTTCATTTTAGTTATTTTTGAAGTAGCGTATGTGATACAAAATAAAATCGAAAGAGCAAAAAATAAAATTGTTAAACCATGCGAGAGAGGCAAACAAGTATTTAGCCAAATAAAAAATGAATTTCTTACATTTTTATGATTTATTTATTTTTCTATATTCTATCCATCATGTCAAAATATTATTGAGAGCGTAAAGGTCCTAAATTTCGCACAAATCGATTACCATATCGGGATAGAATTCAAAGAGAAGTTGTGAGACATAACTCCTCCATGTGCAGTCCTTCGATTTGACGACACAAACTTAGAGATAAGGGAAATAGTTTCTTGAACCTATTTGCAATAATATGTGTTGCAATAATTTTCTTTTGATCAAGTGTCACATATTTCTTATTATTTTTCTAAGCGAACATATTTCTTTTTTTTTGGTTGTTAGATCATGTTATACATAGGGCTATAAATGAGCCGATACACCCGACAGATCGTTTGATACCCGTTCGACTAAGCTCGACCTGAGCTTGAGCTCGACGTTGTTGAAGCTCGTTCGTTACTGTTGAAACTCGCTCAATTAGTTAGGGACACATACCCAGCTCCCTTGATTAAGCTCGACGGGGGCTCGTGACCTCGACTCGTTAAACTCGAGCTCGCCTGACTCGCCCGAGCTCGTTTAGGGATCGTGAGCTCTGCTCATTTAACTTGAACCTTGCTTGGCTCGCTCGACTCGTTTAGGGCTCGTGAGCTTGACCCGTTTGATCATTCGACCCGATCCGACCCGATCCGCATGAAAATGTAACCCCCAAAAAAAAAAAAAAAATCAATAATAATCATTGGTTCAATAATAATCATAGTATGATAAGTTAATAAAGTAAATAATAAGGTAGGGATAAATTGATTTATAACATATAATTAATTATATGTAAGGTATGGATAAGTTAATAAAGTAATTAAGTAAATAGGAAGGTAGGGATAACTGGATAAGTTGATAAATAACATATAATTAATTATATGTAAGGTAGAGATAATTAGATAAATAAGGTAGGTATAAGTTAATAAGTAAGATAGGGATACTAGATACGTTAATAAGTAAGGTAGGGATAAGTTAATAAAGTATGATAAGTAACATATTTAAATAGTAAGTAAGTAAGGTATGATAAGTTAATAAAGTAAATCACTTCAAAAAAAAAGTTAATAAAGTAAATAGTAAGGTAGGGAGGATAAGTTGATAAATAACATATAATTAATTATATGTAAGGTAGGGACTAGGGATAACTTAATTTAATAAAGTATGATAGATTTATTAGATTATATCGTATAATTAATAAAATATGAATTAATTATATCATATAACTAATAAAGTATAAATTATGATTAGTTATATCATATCATATAAATTATGATTAATTATATCATATAATCATATCGTATAATTAATAAAGTATGAATTAAATTTGATTAATCCGTATTAATAAAGTATAATTAATTATATTAATAAAGTATTAAAAATATTGTTAAGTAATTAAAGAGCAAGGAAGAAACAAATTAATTATAATTAATTAAATTATAAAGTATAATTAATAAACAAACGTATTAAGAAAGTATAGTTATTAAATTAGAATTAATAAGTAATTAATAAATTTGATTAATCCGTATTAATATAATTAATAAAGTTTGAATTAAAATATATAACGTTTATTTATTCTAGCCGTCCGATGAAATTTGATTAATTCATAGCCGTTGGATCGTATAAGTGGACAACAGTTGTAAACCACCCCTACAATGATAGTTATTTAGTGCAGTGCATCACACTATAAGTTGTTTAATCACACGATCTAAAATTCAATGAAATTAATAATATTAGAATCAACCGTAAAAAAAGAAAAAAAAGAAAAAAATCATGTCATTTAAATGGTGTCGATTTCAGTGAGTTATGCCGTAAAGGATTAGAATACGCTTCACATCTTCGCACGCAGAGCGCGTGGATCGAGACTAACACATCTCGATATCTCAACGATCGTTTAGGGCCGTCCGTTTTTTTAAGATCAAACTTAAGCCGTTGGATTGAGAAAATGGTGTACAGTTGTAAACCAATCGCCCAACCGGTTATGATAAGGTGTTCCGAAATACACGTGAGCTCACTAATCTTAAAAAGGTTTAAAATCAATTTGAGAATAAACGGTGAAGATGAAATATGGAGTATACATCGAGCCGGCTTCACGAAATAACGCACGCACTGGATAATTATCCAGTCTCGTTTTCTACACGCAAGCACGAGAATTGAGGCGGCACGTTTTAGTTTAATTTAGGCCGTCTAATTTTTGGCAATTAAATTTCAGCCGTTGGATCGCGCCCAATAGAAGATAACTGGAAACCACGCCCAACCGGAGAGTAATCTGGTGCTCCCCAAATCATAGTAAGCTTGCTAGAATTAACTGATCGAACGTCTCAAATCCATTAAAAAATTTAATCTATATAATCTATGGCCTATATGAAAGGGTTACGGTATTTGATTAGAAACGGTCGTATTGGATCAAAAACTTATTTACCATAAGTGGGACACGCGGCACACTAGGAAAAAACCCTAAAGATTGGATCAAATCCAACCGTTCAATACTAAACGTTTTCCAAATCCAATGGCTGGGGATCATTTGATATCCTAAAAACCTCAAAAAACAAAATCGATTCAAATTCACTAATTCCAGCCTTTTCTGAGTTCTCTCTTTGGTTCTCGCAGCCTCGCTTATTCAGTCGCTCATGACAAGCCTACCACTTGCTCACCCAGCCCTAGTTCTAAACAGTCACTTCTCTGATCTCTCAATCTCAATTAAGGTTCTAACTAGGCAGGCAGGCAGCTAACCAGATTCCACAGATTGCTCGTAGTCATAGCTCAGTCATAGTTGCTCAGCCTACAAACGATTTAATCGAACGAAGAGAGAAGGGATTCAAATATGAATCCCTTTTCTCTTCGTTCGAACCCATTACTCATTTCCCATTCTATTCCCATTCGAACGATCTAGTTTCATTTCTGATTTGTAATTGGAACTGTGATTCTGAGCGAGCATTAAATGCTTCTCAGTTCTCAGTGTAGTTGTTTGAATACTTGAGTACACGTAATCAACCCTTATCAACCCCCTCCCTACAAGGCTACAACCCATTCGTCTCATATCCTCAATCGAGCCGTTGATGGATCATCTGATAACCATTCAATGGCTTCTTAACCACTCGTACCAGTTTTGGGAGAGAAGAGTTCTCCTAGCCCGTCCAATCTCCCCGTCTAATCCTTCTTATCTTATTTACGTTGTTTATATTTTATTATTTCAATTTATTTGTGTTTTTTCAACTGTTTAGTGACATTTTTGTTGTGATTTGGTCCATTTGGCAGAGACAAAGATGATTGCTCTTGATTTGACTGTGATGGAAATGGAAATCGAGTACTGGGCTATCAAGTACTCGTTTGCCATCTTTTTGTTTATTCCCAAATCCCCCTATGATCCTTCCCTGATCCCCCCTTATATATTCAAGTGCATGAACTGATGATGATGTGTGCTCCTGCTTGCTGCTTAGTGCTTAAAAACCTCTAAAGATTCGAATCAGATAACCTTCTGACTTCTGAAATCTGAAGAGCTTCTGAGTTCTGCCTTTTAAAGTTAAGTTGTTTTTTTTTTTCCTTCGAAAACCCTAACTAATGTTCAATTGTTCATTACTTATTTACTTTCATTTCATCATTTCAAGGAGTCTCTGGTAGCACTTAATTTACAAGCCAATAGCTACAAGCCTACAACAGTGTTGAATCTGCTGATTGTTTGAAGTTTGAACTTTGAAGTTTCAGGTTTTTATTTTTCTTTTAAATAAAAAAAAAACTTGTTTTGTCTGTTTTCGTTATTTGTTTGAGTATGATTTAATTGTTTATGATTATGATTCTGTTTAATTGTTTATGAGTATGATTTTGTTAATTGTTTATAAGTATGATTCTATTTAGGGTTTGAGTATGATTCTGTTAATTGTTTATGAGTATGATTCTATTTAGGATTTGAGTATGATTCTGTTAATTGTTTATGAGTATGATTCTGCTTAGGGTTTGAGTATGATTCTGTTTAGGGTTTGAGTATGATTCTGTTTAATTGAGTATGAGGGTTTATGAGTATGATTCTGTTAATTGTTTGAGTATGATTCTATTTAGAGTTTGAGTATGATTATGTTAAGTGTTTAAGTATGATTCTGTTTAATTGTTTATGAGTATGATTCTGTTAATTGTTTGAGTATGAATCTGTTTAGGGTTTGAGTATGATTATATTAAGTATTTGAGTATGATTCTGTTTAGTTGAGTATGAGGGTTTATGAGTATGATTCTGTTTAGGGTTTGAGTATGATTACATTTTAATTGTTTATGAGTATGATTATGTTAATTGTTTGAGTATGATTCTGTTTAATTGTTTATGAGTATGATTATGTTAATTGTTTATGAGTATGATTTTGTTAATTGTTTGAGTATGATTACATTTAATTGTTTATGAGTATGATTATGTTAAGTGTTTGAGTATGATTTACATTTAATTGTTTGAAGTATGATTCATTAAGTGTTTATAAGTATGATTACATTTAATTGTTTGAGTATGATTTTGTTTAGGGTTTGAGTATGATTTTATTTAATTGTTTATGAGTATGATTACATTTAGGGTTTGAGTATGATTCTGTTAAGTGTTTGAATATGATTCTGTTTAATTTTTTAAAAGTGTGATTATGGTTAATTGTTTAAAAGTGTGATTACGGTTAATTGTTTATGAGTATGATTTTGTTAAGTGTTTATAAGTATGATTTTGTTTAATTGTTTAGAAGTATGATTACATTAATTGTTTATGAGTATGATTACATTTAATTGTTTATGAGTATGATTATGTTAATTGTTTGAGTATGATTCTGTTTAGGGTTTGAGTATGATTATGTTAAGTGTTTGAGTATGATTCTGTTTAATTGTTTATGAGTATGATTCTGTTAAGCGTTTGAGTATGATTCTGTTTAATTGTTTAGAAGTATGATTCTATTTAATTGTTTATGAGTATGATTCTATTAAGTGTATATAAGTATGATTCTGTTAATTGTTTATGAGTATAATTCTGTATTTCTGTCAAGTGTTTATAAGTATGATTCTGTTAAGTGTTTGAGTATGATTTTGTTTAATTGTTTAGAAGTATGATTCTGTTTAATTCTTTATGAGTATGATTCTGTTAAGTGTTTATAAGTATGATTTTGTTAATTGTTTATGAGTATAATTCTGTATTTTTATTAAGTGTGTATGATTATGATTTGTTTTTACAAATTAATAACAGTTATGGAGAATACAATTGAACTCAATGAAATCAATGAGGTTGATTTGGGTGATGATATACTTACTGCTGACCCTATTCTTGGATCTAGCGTGGCTGCTATCACTAAATGCACGCCAGATGAACCTATTGTTGTTGAGTCTGAGTGCAGGGATGTGGATGAAATGGAGTGCGTATGTTATGTGTTTGGGGTTGAAATTTGGGGCTGGGACTAGGGGTGAAGGTGGGTCTACCGCCTTCCAAAAGAAGGAAAGGTAGAAGACTTCAAAAGTCTGGAATGACTTTTCATCAATTACAGTAGCTGGTGTAAGAAAAAACCAGTGTCATTGGTATAAGGGTTTGTTTGCTGTAGGAAAATCTAGTACTACTACCCTTAGTAGGCATTTAACTAGGTGTAAGAAGTTTGTGGAGTTAAATAACTGTAAGAAGCAAAAGACTTTGTGTTTTGAACCTAATGATGACAATGATGGTTTTGGGATATTGTCAAACTTTGTTTACAATGAGAAGAGAGTTAGAGAACTTGCTGCCCATATGGTACTTCTACATGAGTATCCTTTTAATATGATGGAGCATGAACTTTTTAACAAGTTCATGAGGGCTTGCACACCACACTAGAAAAAAATTAGCCGTGTCCGTAAAAAGTGATTGCATTGCTACTTACAACATTGAAAAGAAAAAACTGAAAACGCTTTTAAGTGGGGTTGATAGGGTAAATATAACCACAGATATGTGGACCTCCTCTCAAAGGGTTTCATATATGATAGTTACATGCCATTTTGTGGATTCTAATTGGCTCCTCCAAAAGAGAATTTTGAATTTTTGTAATGTGCCTTCTCCACATTCGGGTGTTGTTATTGCTAGTGCCTTAAGAGACACTTTTAATGATTGGGGCATTATGAGAAAAGTATTTACAATAAGTTGATAATGCAAGTGCTAATAGTGCTGCCATTGACATTTTGAGAGATAATTTTCGGTTGAAGGGTATTTTTTTGTCTATTGGGGGGCTTTTGTTTCATGTTAGGTGTTGTACCCACATTACTAATTTGTTAGTGCAAGCAGGGCTTTTAGAAATAGGGGACATTGTAGATTCTGTTTGGTAGGGGATTAAATATATAGTGGCTTCTGAAAGGTGGTTGAAGATGTTTAGTGAAATAGCAAAGGGGTTGGACTTGGGTTGTAAGAAACTGATTTTAGATGTTCCTACTAGATGGAATAGCACCTACCTGATGTTGGAGACTGCAATTAAGTTTAGGGAAGTGTTTCCTAGATATCATAAAGTTAAGCAGGCTTTTTTGTGGGTGGTAAGTCCTGAAGAGTGGGAAAATGTTGAGAATGTGAACCAAGTATTAGCTGTTTTCAATGATGTGACAAACATTATTTATGGAAGTGACTACCCTACATCCAATCTGTTTCTGCTTGAGGTGTGGAGAATGAAAGAAATTGTGGATGTTAAGGCTGGGGATAGGAATGAATACATGAGACTAATGGCAGCTAGGATGAGTGATATATTTGATAAGTATTGGAGAGATACGAATATGTTGATGGCTTTAACTGCTGTGTTGGATCCTATATACAAAATGAAGTTTATCAGTTTCTGTTTTCCTATCATTTATCCACTTGATGTTGAAGGTAATGGCATAAAGTATGTTATGAGGGTTTTACAAGAGTTGTATGAGGTTTATGTTGTTGCCCATAATTCATCTATCCTTTAATAGCAAGCTGCTGTTGAAGTCAATTCTAGTACTTCAGTTGCCTCTGTTACAGAGGGAATTTCTAGTGGTGGCAAATCACTGTTTAGGCAACATTGTAGAAGTAGTGACATCATCCGGCCCTTGAAAATTGATTTGGATATTTATCTTGAAGAAGATATATTCATTTCTAAAAGTGAGAATGATAATAATAGTGATGCAAATCAGTACAGTTGTTTCAGAATCATCATTTAGTGCTGGTGGTAGAGTAATTGAACCCCATAGAGCATCATTATCAACTGATACTGTCCAGATGCTTCTATGTGGTTCAGATTGGGTTAGGGCACTTCATGGTATTAAGAAAAAATCTCGCTTACCAGTAAGTTTATGATTATGTTATTCATTTTATTTCCAAGTTCTTTTTTACTTGTAATTTCACATTATCAATATTGGGTTTGTATTTGTAGAAAATGGTGGAAGTGGAGCTGCCCTGAATGCTATTTGCTCATGTTTTGTACTGTGAGGGATTCTCTATTTCTCTTAACTGAATCTGAGCCTTATAACTTTTTAAATTACTGAATCTGTAATATTTTAACTTTTTTTTTTTATTACTAGATAGTCTGAATTTGTAATATTTGTCACATTATATCTTTATGTTATATTCTGTAATTTGTATCAATTATTATACCTTTAACCTTTGTTGGCTTTGTTGGAATTGGAATATTGGACAACTTGTTTTTTTTTTTTTCACCAAGTCTTAAGTGATAATTCTCCCTTGACATCTTGCAAGGGAGTTAAAAAACATCTAACCATTTTTTCTTTCATTGAATGCAGTGACTGGGGGCATGTGGCAACTAGGGTAGTGGAATTTAGTTGCATTTTCTGTTTTGTTTTGTAATTTTGTTCCTGCTTTGTTCATGTAAAATGGTGCTAATGAAATCACCTTATTAGTTATTACCTGTGTTTGTGTTTATAGAATTTGGTGGTAGTGGAATTACCTAATATTCTGTGAATGCTGTATGAGCCTATCTCCATGAGGGAATCTCTGAAGAAACTGTTTCTATTTACTGTTTTCCTTTGATTATTAATACACCAACTTGTGTTCATTCTGCTCTCATTGATTTTGCAGATCTACTTTTGAATAATGGCATTTGAAATTCTTTTTTTTTTTTTTTTACCAAATCTTAAGTGATAATTCTCCCTTGACATCTTGCAAGGGAGTTAAAAATATCTAACCATTTTTTTCACATTGAATGCAGTGATTGTTAGTCTGTGTGGGCTTCTGGCAACCAGGGAAGTGTTATTTGGTTGCATTTTTCTCATACGTCTAGTCTTTTCTTCTCTTTCTTGATTTGATTATATTTCTTACTTTGATGAGTAACTAACTTTAATTTTTAAATCATTGAATGCAGACTTTAGTTTGTGACAACTGAAAACTGCAAGTGGGAACCAAAATTGGTGTATAATTTATTTTGTTATAAGTAATTTTGCTGTTTATATTCATTTTCAGTTTGCTTGTAAATTGTAATCTCTATTAGTTGCATATTTTTGAGTTTGATTGTAATCTCTATTATTTGTTCATCTTTTCGAGTTTCCCTGTAATCTCTAATCTATTATAGATTCAATTTTAGTTTGCTTGTAAATTGTAATATCCATTATAGGTTCAATTTCAATTTGCTTGTAATCTCTTCTTAGGTTCATTTTCAATTTGCTTGTAATCTCTTCTTAGGTTGATATGTTCATTTTTAGTTTGCTTATAATTGTAAGCTATTAGGTAATACTGTAATAGGTTCATTACTAAATTGCTTGAGTTATGACAATCAAGGCTGTTTGTTTTTCATTGATTTTGACTTTCAGAATGTGATATTTTTTTTTAATTTTTTAACGAGCTTAATCGGGCCAAGCCTACAAATTTAAGGCTCGTGTGGCTCGGGCTCGGAAACTCGGCCCATAAATTATGTCCTACTTCTTGAGCTCGAGCCGAGTCGAGCCACTCGAGTACTCGGCTCAACTCGTGTATCCCCTTTTGGTGAGCCCAAGCTCGATCCCGAGCCTATGATATTTCTAATGAGCCAAGCTTGAGCGTTGGTTTTTTAGCTCCGCTCGAGCTCGGGACCGGCTCGAATATATTTTCTCTCTAATGAGCTAAGCTGATTTTGCCAAAAGCTCGGCTCGTTTACAGCCCTAGTTATACACATTTTGGATGGAGGCCAAAATTTGTGATCCATCCAAAATGTATGAACTGTATATAAATTACAAGATGCTCATAACCTTAAGAATTAGATTGGAAAAAAAAAATCACAAATTCTATTCCTTTTTTTTATTATTTATATCTTTATAAATAACATTTGATTTCCTCCAATAACTCAAGTGATTTGGCATGCCACTATCTGTGCAAGCATGTAATCAGTGTAATCGGTGCAATCAGACAATAATAGAATAGCCAAGGCGTGAGTCTGATGTTGCCATGTTGGTACTGGAGCTGGGCTACTTCAAGTGAAGAAAATTGGGGAGAGGTGATGAATTTTTTGCATTCATTGTTGACTGTAGAGATCCAAAAGCTTTTAAGAGGTGCCAGTAAGTATCTCTTGAACGGAGTGGAAAGAAACTTGCAGCTACTTAATGATGTTGAGGTGGTGGTACAGAGTTAAACTGTCTCTGCTACTTTGAAGCAGAAGAGTTAATCTATTGAAGGCATAGAAAAGGTGAGTGGTTTGACTTGAATGCCCTGAAAAAGAACTTGAATCCTTGCATGGACTACCTGTTGTTTGAAAATGGGAGGAATTGTGAACTTGTACCCACTTAAAACAATTTAGTATTGTTGAGTGTCAAGTGACAAGGTTGCATATATGGCGGAAAATGAATCCCTAGTTTAGTAGAATGTGGTGTTGTTTAAGGTTGTGACCATCGTGGCCTCTTTAGAATCAGAAGCAAGTTCTTTACTTCGAGACTAATGCTATTATTACTCTTCACTCATTTTTTATGTCAATCACTTGAAAAAATAAAAGAGTGTTTAAAACACGCTACTTCAAAGTTCAATCAATGTGAAATGAGTAAACATTATTCTTGTAAGGGTTAAATTATTAAGACAAGCTTGTGGTTTAACTCGAAATCATACAAACCCTTTGGTTTTAAAATCAAACTATCTACCGCATATAGTACACGTGGACATTTGACACATGCAATTGCAATTGGTAGCACGTCACATTAAAACATGTCTCAAAACTGCCCAAATTGGGCGAGCATATGATGATACAAACAAGCATTTATAGAGGTAGGTGTGTGTCTGTCAGATTAACAGATACAGTTGATTCATTCTTTCGTACCATTGAAAGAAAGAATTCCAAAATTCATGCTTCTTGATCGAAACGTCAGAAAAACAGAATAATAATAACAGCCAAACAAGTCATTAACATGTTGCTTCAACTTCAAACGTAGCTGTCAATTAATGATTTCCTCATCTCATCCACGATTGCACTAGGCTGGGCTTCCCTCAATTTGAAAACGCTCTCAATGACAGAGAGTTCTGTTGCTGTGGTATCTGAACCACAGAATGCCGTCCAATCGTTCACTGTCATGCCAGCAGCTATCACTTCACTACCGCGGTTCACACTCCCAGCCACCAGAGGGACCTGAAGAAGTGTTGAAAGTTCATCCAAGTCTTCAATTGAGGTATGGGGATGGACCTGCAACAAGTGTTTGATGAAGACACTAGTAAGCGGATGACGCCTCAATAAACACCATTTCAAGGAGAGCCATTTATTTTTACTTACCAAGCCACCTCTGTTAGAGAAAGCACAGTAGCTGCCCACAAGAATATTACCAGCAATTGTCTGCCTAAAAACTTCTACTCCCAGCACGTCAGCAATCATCTCCTCAGTTTCCTGTGCAAAAATAAAACAAATTCAATATGAATAATTTACCAACTTCCAAGTTGACAAGGTTAATGGTGCCAGCTGAAAAAGGAGCAAGATTTAAGTGGAAGGAATGGTGGTGCATCAGCGGTTGTTCTCAGAAGAAAATTACAATACCCAGAATTGCTTGCTTCTTAACAGAAGACACTACTAGCTCACATTACTAAACCCTTGGTAATCATCCAACCAAAATATATGTGCTAAGATTCTAAGATATGACAACCCAAATCCAACCATCCAACAAATGAATGCTAAACAATTCTATACCAAATTGTTGCTAAGAGGATCTAAACTTCCACAACAAACCTTGGCCCATTAAAATTCTCAAGGTACCTTTTCGGGTATCTTCAAGAAAAAATGAACATGTATCTAAGGGCTCAACTCCGCATATTCTTTCATATTATCCAATTACTCTAGTTGCCTGTACAAAGGAACCTTATGCATCACCTCCTCAAACTTCGACAGATCTATAACAACCAATGAAAGCAATAAAATTAATCGCAGTTTCCAATACACTTGAAGTTATCTATTCTGTACGCTTTTCAGAGAAATTTTCCATAATTGTCATTTAAGAATCAAGCACCTCTCAATAGATAATTTGATCAGAAACAGAACAAAGGAAAGCAAAGGGTATCTAAGGTTTACAAAGCCCTGTTGGTTTTCCGTTTGTTTGTCTATGCAAAGATAATTTATGGTCACTTGCTAAAAAAATTCTAAGAAAACTTTGGCAAGGGAGATTAACATATGAAGACAAGAAAAGGGGGAGGGAGGGGGAGGGGGAGGGGGAAGGAGAGGTTCATGAAATGAATGCAATCACAAAGCCTCTTTTTCAGATTGAGCTGCAAGTCAGAAATTACAAAATTATCAGCTCTAAATATAAGACAATGATACCCTGTCAAGATCTGTATGTGCGAGAGCAACGTGGTCGTTGCACGCTATACAATTTCCCAGAGCAGAAAGTCTCTCATCGATGCGCTGAACAACTACTTGATCCGGTAGACTGTTTCTCAAGTGCTGAAGTTCTGCAGCAATAGCCACAAAACAATAAGACATCAGTAAGTCAGTCAGCAGATAAATTGCGTATGCATATCGAAAAATACAATGAGATCTGTACTAATTACACCTTCAATGGAGTTTATAATAAGCAAACAAGCAAAAATGAGAAAGCTTCTTTTTTCACTATATTTTTTCCCTTAATAACAGATAAATGATCAATTATGCTGGCCCCAAAACTTAAGGCAATGTCTAGTATAACAATAGATATTCCAAATAGGAAAATGCTAGGGGTTCTCCCCATAGTGTTTTCCTAGCGTTTTCCCAGTCTTACGTAAAACATGATTTAAAAAAAAAAAATTGTAGTGGCCTCCACCACCGGTTTTTTTAGGCATTAGCACCAAATTTAAAGCATTAACATCAAAATTGAGGCATTAGCACTAAATTTAGGATGATCAAATCCATTTTGGGTGATATCATCCCTAAAGGGACTTCCACCCTTAGGTTTTAATTTTGAATCAAAAAACAAGTTTTAAAGCATTAGAACCTAAATATTAACTCATAAAAATTAATCTATTGGCAAAAACACGGTACTACAATTTTATTTTTTCTTAAATCATGTTTTACGTAAAATTGGGAGAACATGAGAAGAACACTACGAGGAGAACCCCTAGCAAACTCCTTCCAAATACTATGAGATTGAAGGACCAGGCATGCAGAGTCCAAGATATCATTAAATATGATACATGCGGCTTAAAGAAGTACATGAACTGTCGGAGACCATCCTCATGTCTCCCATGTACAATTGGAGAATTGAACAGCACCATCTATTGGAATTATTACGATGAGTTACAAGCTTCTTTCCCATTGATAATGAATTTACAAGAAAATGTTTCTATATAATTTCACCAAAGATCCTTGTTTATGACATGAAAATTTCTTATTCAAGGTTCAAGCAGAAAAACAAAGAAAAACCATACAAAGCTCATCATTCCATATTCACACTATTCAGACATTGCCAATACCACTTCATCCTCTTATTAGCATCATCAATGCACATGAATAATTTTTTTTTTTGATAAGTAATATTGTATATATCAAAAAGCGCAAAGCGCCTCTAAGTACACAAAAAAAGCGCAAAGCGCCTCGGAATATACATAGGAAACCCAACCAATTGTACATGAATAAATTAAAGTTATAATATTATGTATTTCCCTCCCTTTAGCCAAAGTTACAGAATTGCACTCAAGAAAAACCTTATACTGTCTCAGAAACTTCATAGAACGTCGAATTTTAACTTTAATAGTCTCCATCAAACACACTGCATTTTTTTTCAGTTTAAATCAAGGCGAATAGCATTTCCTCCACAAGATCAGAAGATGATATAACACATGTAAGCAGTGAAGTACAAGAATAAAAAAAACCATCATATTAAGTTGCAGAATATTTTGGCAAAAAGAAAAAAAAAATTTACTTCAATTTATCATGATCACTAATCAACTTTAGCTCAATTAGGATGACAAACTTTCTCACTATGAATTTACATGGAAGAAGAAAAGAGAAGCAAGAGCAACAGATAAATACATGACCCACTCCAAGTTATTGGCAAACATTACCAATAATCAGGTGCAACTTAGATAATGATTTGTAAGATGAGAAACAAATTAAAATGAAACAAACCTTGGTCAGTGGTGGTGTGAGGCACGAGAAGCCCATTTTTGTTTCCTACAAATGGCAATTGAAAGCAAAGTGATATGAAGGTTTTCTGCAGCTATCTATCTTTCTCTACAGCAAAATAATACAAGAAAAGAAAAGAAAAATAGTAAAATCAAGAAAAAGGGTTATTAGTACCAGCACAAAGGCGTCCAATAATGCGAGTACCGCCAATTGAGGTCTTAACAATAGGGATAGCATCTGCTAACTCCGACTCAAACGTACTGTAAAGACAAAAGACGTGCATTTGCAATGAATAATCAATAAATAAATAGATCAAAAGAGGAGTAACAGTAATAATAATAACAACTAAAAAATTAGAAATTAGAAATTAGAAAGAGAAAGAAACGAAAGTAAAGGAAACCTGTAGAAATTTTCGGAACCACCAATAGCAACTAAACAGTAAGCATTGGTGAGCTTTGAGAACACACCCACCTCGCACGAGTTCTCAAACTGAAGTCCTGTATGAATGTTTTTACGTATTCAATTCAATTCATCCTCTCTCGTAATTGTAAATAACTAAACTAATAAATAAAAGACAATTTTTCTTATGATAAAAATAGTAAATAATAGAAACAGAAATTTCAATAATTTTCTCCATGGATAGCAGAAAACTTACTCGTCGCCATGATAAAACTTCAAATCAGAAATCTGCCAACTTTATCTACAATTAAAAAAAAAAGTAAGGAAAATACGTAAATAATTGTTGTTTATCTACAACTAAATGAGGTTGAATGGGTTACTCGTTGCCAGAGACGAGTTGAGACAGAGACAGAGAAGAGGTGAGACAGCGATGATGCAACCAACCCTGAACGAGAGATGATGCTTAACGGCGACGATGCAGCTCGGCGAAGAAGTTAACGGCGATGGCAGTTCAGCGAGGAGGGGTCCAGGGGGGGTGAGAACGAGATGTGCGGCGGCTGTGGGTTTTGCCGTCTGAGTCAGATGAGTGTTGGGGACTTTGGGTTGCAGCCTTGCAGATAGAGTGTAGGTGGCTCAAAAATATGATTTAGGGTTGGGGAAAAATATGAACGCCTATGATGAAATTTGTCAGATCTAATCATCCAACGGTTATCAGATCTTATACTCATAGAAGTAATAAATAAATTAAAAATACAAAATAATAATAATAATAATAATAACTAAGCAAAAAAAAATAAAAATAAAATAAAAGGCCTTGGGGATGGGTGGCCATTAGGAGTGACCGAATCACCCCCTAAAGCCTTGGGGGTGATTTGGCCACTCTCAAATTGGCTACAGAGTGTGGCTTCAGTTACCTCATACCAGTCTTAGGGGTGAGTTGTGACTCCTCAATTACCAAAATGAAGGTGGCCAGATCCCTTGGAATTTTTTTTTTGGGAAGGTTTTGTTTATTTTGTATTTTGTATTTTTAGGACATGTGACATATTTATATGGTGACACATATGACGAAGGCAAATGAAGGTATCAACTTGATCCTTTCCCATAGATCAAGTACCATTTGTGATTGTTTTAAAACCATTTAAAAAAAAAAAAAAACCTACAAACTCAAGTACTAAAAAAGTTATTAACCTTTTATTTTATTTTAGGTGAAACTCACATAGCATTATACATGATTTTTTTTCACATCATCTCTCATGAATTCTAAAACGCCATAGAGTAATACATAGATGTATGGATCATATTCCCGAACAGGAATAAAGTCAATTTTTATAGAAATTGGTTACAAATGAATAAAAATATACTAGTTCATAAATTAATGATACCTGCCTATATACCTTTGGCTCATTGATCTTGTCATACAAACATTTGATTTCCTCCGATAACTCAAGTGTGTAGATAAACATTAAAACTATGTAAATAAAACTAAACATTTTAAAACTTTTACTATGTGTATGATGTATTTATAAAACTAAAACATATTTACTAGAAATGCTACACATTTCATATTTATACTTACTTCCAAAACACATAGGGAATTTCCAGCAATTATTATTGCTTTGATTGCCGGACAGTTGTGAGAGGGATTTTATATAATATCTTCTCTCTTCTCTATGGGGAGACTATTTTGCCCCTCAAATTCAATACTTCATGATTGACTCAAGCAAGGTCATTTTCGTCTTTCGGTTATTTTAATTACTATATGGCCCTTCATCTATACTCGTCTTAGTTATATAAAGACAAGGCTATTTTGTCTTTCAGTTTTTACAATTATCTTTACAATTTTACCCCTCTTGTTTGTAAAGGATTCATTTTGTTTGATAGGTTTTTTGGGTATTTCACCCTTCTACTTATGATTAATGTTTTGTCTCTTACTCCTTTCTTTTTCTTCTTTTTCTTCTTTTTTTCCTCATTTGACACGCCAACTACCTCAGTCTCCCTCTTACCTTTTTCTCTCTTTCTTCCTTCTTATCTCCACGCCTCCTGCTTCACTTCTTCCCTCCCCTTCTTCTTCTCACCCACGGTCTCCCTCTCTTTCTTCTCTTCTCTCACTCCCGGTTTTCTTGTTAATTTTGGATATTTTTCTTCTACGCGCACTCACGGTTTGGGTATTGATATTTTTTGGTATATTTTTCTTAATCTTCTGAATGTTGAGATTTCTTTGGTATTGATTTTTTTTTTTTTTTTCCATTTTCTCTTAATCGTCTGGATCTTTTGAGTTTTTTTGGTTCATTTTCTCTTAATCTTCTGGATCTTGAGATTTTATTGGTATTGATTTTTGGGGTTTTTTTTTCTCTTAAATCTCTTGAGCTTTTGGGTATTGGTTTTGGGATTTGTTTTCCAGATTAATTTTCAGCTTTTACGCACACCGGTAAGGATTCATCAATTGAGCTTTTGGTTCATTTTTCTCTTAATCTTCTGGATCTTGAGGTTTTTTTGGTATTGATTTTTGGGATTTTTTTGGTTCATTTTTCTCTTAATCTTCTGTATCTTGAGATTTTGTTGGTATTGATTTTTGGGTTCTAATTTTATTTTATTTCCATTTTTCTCATAATCTTCTGTATCTTCAAATTTTGTTGGTATTGATTTATGGGTTTTAATTTTATTTTATTTTTCTCTTCATCTTCTGGATCTTTTGAGGTTTTTTCGGTATTGATTTTTGGAATTTTTTTTTTCCGTTTCTCTCTTAATCGTCTGAATCTTTTGAGTTTTTTTTTTTTGGTTCGTTTTTCTCTTAAATCTTCTGGATCTTGAGATTTTATTGGTATTATTTTTGGGGTTTTTTTTAAAATATTTTTCTCTTGAATCTCTTGAGCTTTTGGGTATTGGTTTTTGGGATTTGTTTTTCAGGTTGATTTTCAGCTTTTACGCACACCGGTAAGGATTCATCAATTGGGCTTTTCGTTCATTTTTCTCTTAAATCTTCTGGATCTTGACGTTTTTTTCGTATTGATTTTTCGGTTTTTTTTTTTTTTTTTGGTAAATTTTCTCTTAAATCTCTTGAACTTTTGGGATTTGTTTTCCGAGTTAATCTTCAGCTTTTGTGTATTGATTTGTAGGTTTTTTTCTGTATTTTTCTGATAGTCTTGATTAATCTTAAGCTTTTTTCGGGTGTTGATTTGTGTATTTTTCTGGATTTTTTTTTTCTCTTAATCGTCAGCTTTGGGGTTTTGTTTTGGATATTTATTTTCTTAGTTTTGGGTAAATCTTGAGCTTTTGGGTTTTGAATTGATGTTGTGTTTTCTGTGTTTCTTGAGTTTGGCCCGAATTATAGATGATTATGGGTTAATGTTGAGCTTTTGGCTATTGATTTGTGTGTTTCTTTTTTTCTTAATCTTCTGGTTTAGTCTTGAGTTTTTTGAGCATTTTTTTTTTTCTTAATATTTCCGTGTTAATCTTGGGTATATATTTTTTTGGGGGTAATTTCCTCTCCCCACGCACTTGAGGCGAAACCCAGTAAACAATCTCAGCTATGCACAGCACTTCTGCGTGGGAGAAGGACACAGAAAATTAAAAAAAAAACAAAGTAAAGTAAAGAAAGAAATGGCGTGGAAAAAGAAAGGAAAAAAATATTGAGTGGAGTGTGTGAGATGTGTCGGCCAAGAGGGGAAGAAAAGAGAGAAGAAAAAAAATTAAATTAAATTAAAATTTTCTTTTTGGTTCTTTTGTCTTTTCATTCAGTAAAAGTCTTTTACTTACACTTCTTTCTTGGATTAATTCATAAAAAAAATTGATATCTTTTTTTTTTTTTTAGTTTTTATTTCTGTTCATGATTTTTTCATGGGTTTGTATTTGTTTGACTTTTTTTTTTTCTTTAAAACAGAGGTGTATCAGATGAGAATATGGAGAGGGATTTACTGCACTTCGCTTTTGCAAACTAAACTAAACTGCAAAAGAAGGGTAAAGAAAAAAGAAAAAGAAAAAGAGGGTGGTTGTCGGCAGTAGAAATAGGTGAAAAAAGAACTAATAGAAGGGAGATTGTCATGGACTTATGGGGTGTGTAAATGTAACTATAGTTTTAAATTAAATGTAAATGTACATGAATTTGTTTAACGTTAATTTATGAAATAAAATTGAAATTTATTCTTATATTTTAGCAGTTGTCATTTTTTTATTTGTGACTCATGTTTAAAGTATTATCAAAATTTAATAGATTTAATTCAAGTGTCTTACCTTTAGAATATTCTCAGATTCGTCGAATTTTTTTTTTTTCAATCAAACAGGGATTGTTTTACACCATGGATTCTTTGCTCTTCTCAGTGTGTATTAGGATGAATGGAGTCACTAACCCGACTTTCTACAACCGAGGGCCAACCCAGTGATCAATGAGTTCATGGCGATTAGTATTCCAGCTACCCGATAAAGTCTAACACTTTTAAGAAAGTTCTCGACACTTCCTGTGCTTTCGATGCGATGCATTGGAAAAAGGGTTCCGTTTCAGCCCTTTCTTCTACGCTACGTTGAGGGAGCGGTCGAATAGGAGATCAAAAAATATATATACAAAGGAAATTGGGAAAGTGAAATGAAGAAAAGAATGAAAGTGGGAGACATAGGTGGGAAAGGAATGAAGAAAAAAAAAATGTAAGAAATGAGTAAGAATGGAAGTGGGAGACATAGGTGGAAAAAAAAAAATTGGGAGAAATGAGTGAGTGGGCGTGAGTGGCTAAGATAAATTGTTATAAGTGGGACGAGACAAAATAAAAGCCTTATGTAAAAGGTAGAGTTTAATCTTCTTAGATCACTAAATAAATTGGAAATTATTCATTATTATTATTTTTTTCATTTTGTTCTGACATAAAAAAACAAAACAAAAGCTTTCTCCCGTGATGAACAACGGCTCTTCATGTTTTCCCGTTTCTTTAGTATCATATGGTAGGCGAAGAAAATTAATAATGAAATGGCATTTCAGGAAGGAATTGAATTGTAATATAGAATGAGACAAATATTGCTTGCAGTCCATGCTACTTTTTAATATATAGCCTCGCAATTCAGACCGGCGCATACCTTTCAAACTTCAAAGGTTTTTTTTTTTTTTTTTTTTTTCAGGAGGCTTTGATTTTTTCCTCTTTTATTGGTTTTCGGTGTGAAAGCTCATCATGTCCGACAAGATCATAAATGGAGGCTGATTTATTTGTCCCAATTTGTTAATTATTATATGACGTAAAAATAAAAATAATTTTTGAATATTAACATTTTTAATTTAAAAAGAGAAAACAAGAAAATAGGAAACACAGTTTTTAAATGAGTTGAACAATTATAATTTGGGATTTAAATTTAGAGTTTAATTTTAGAATTTCTATTGTAGTTTAAATTGAGTTGAAAAAAAAAAGCAGTTGGTCATCACAAGCTTTATAAGGTATATTTTTCTTTTTCAATCAGTATTCTTTGTTTTGAAATTTATTGGTGTATGTTTAAATTATATTTATTTTCTTCAATTGATCTATTTTTTAGTTTTATTTTTTTTATTTTTTTATTTTTTTTCTGTTTTTTATTATTTGTAAAAACTTAAATTTTACTAATTATTTTTATCTATTGCTCTACAGATATAATTCAGATAAGAATTAATCATTATAAGAAAAAAGAATCATATTCTATCCAATATTATTATACTCTTAATTCTGTGTTGTAGTAGCTATTTGTGAATATTCCAACTTCAGTGCATTCAACCTCCTTCTAAGGTATGTTTAGTAAATCTTTTTTTTTTTTTTTAGGGTGCTAACACATTTTGTACTATTTTATTTTATTTTTTCATACAGGCCTTTTCCAATGTGTAGTAATGCATAGGCCTTTTCCAATGTGTAGTAATGCATAGGTATTAACTGTTATAAGCATTTTTTATACATGGTTTTCAATTTCAATTTACTCAATGTTATAGTTATACTTTATTTACTTGAAAATTTTAATATATATACATTTGTTCAATAAAATAATTCATATATTAAATACATTCTATAACATAATATATGTATGATACTAAAATTATAAAAGTTCAATTATAATAATTTATAACACCGAGAACTAAGCACGTGCATTTGCACTTGCTGTTCCAACTAGTAATTGTATAAATCTCATATTATACTATTTATTTGGATAAATAGGTTTTCTAAGTTTATAAGAAATTTATCTTTCTGAGTAGGTCCGTTTATTTGGACAAATAAATAATACATGGACACACAATGTGAAAATTGGGCAGCATAATGTTAGAAATTTAAATTCTTCATATATATATATTAGAAAATAATATACTAAACAAACCACAAAATTCTTTTCAAAAAATAAAACATTTCTAGAAAATAACTAAACTCATGTTTATTTTTCGTGTGTATGGATTGTCGCTTGTTACATACAAAATATATTAAAAAAATTTAAATTTAAAAAGTGTCAACTAAAGTCGTCTTACAAGCTTAAGCTGGCGGCTAGAACTCTTTGGTTTTCTCCTCTGGTATCCTCTGGTATCCTCACGGTAGCTAGCTACTAAGGCTCTGTTTGGAATTACAATTTTAATAAGTATGATTTAAAAAATTATGTTTTAAAAATTATTACTTTTTAAAATTGTAAAAACATTTGGTAGAATATGTTAAAAAATAATTTTTTATCAAATATTTGTTATGTGAAATCTTAATTTTAATTTAAATTCATATTTTTTTTAAATAAGTTGCCACGCTCGGTAAGATGATTTGGTGCTAGCTGATAGAACCATTTGACCGCATGTTTTGCCATGATCACCACCGTGGAGGCTACCCACCACCGGTGAAGACTAACTCCCAACAGTTTTTTTTTTTTTTAACTTTTTCTAAAATGATTTTTTAGGAACACTTATAATTAATATTTCAGGACCTATCAAAGTTACTTTCTTAGACTCTTTCTATAATTCTTTTGTTTTTTTAAAATTGACACATACCAAAATAATACTTAATTTTAATATATATATTTTTTAAAATCCAGAACCCAAAAGTTGACGGTTGAAAGTTTTTTCCAGCTGCGGTTTTCCAAGCCTAAATTTGCCAGCTTTCATTTCAGGATCCACAACATCGTATAAGACTGGTAACTGCAAATCTCCAAAGTCCAAAGATCTCTCTCTCTCTCTTGCAAAGTTCATAGCTAGCAACACGTTTCCAAAGGCTATAGCTTCTCCAATCATCAAGTTGGAATTTTCTAAGAATTTCTCTGTGAGTTGGCATCTTATCTGTTCGTTTTAGTTGTTTGTTTTCTGAGAAAATGTGGTTGATTAGACTATGTAGGAAGGTTTAGCTTCTCCAATCATCATGTTGGAATTTTCTAAGAATTTTTCTGTGAGTTGACATCTTATCCGTTCTTTTTAGTTGTTTGTATCTGAGAAAATGGGGTTGATTAGACTATGTAGGATGATTCCGGGTCTTCTGCCTTTTGTTCTTCTCTTTCCAGAAAACGACAAGCTCAGGCCAAAGAGTTGTAATTTGGGTTTTCCTTCATTTTTTCAGCTGCCGATTGTTATGTTCATTAACTGAGTTATGATCAAAATATAGATGAATAAGAAACTGAAATGATATGATGGAAATTGTTGTTTAATTTAAGTTGGAATTCGCTATACACTTTTGTTCTTCACCATCATAATTGTAGCTCTTAGTATTAATGCAATTGTTGTTTTTGTTGCAAGTAATTTTGTGAGTTGTGACTGAGTTGTGCGTGTATGCTATAACAATATCAACATTGTTCATCGTTTGTTTGGGAATATATGAGGACTATAGTTCAAAATGTTCAATTCAATGAAAACCTCACCATGGGGTTGGGTGTTCATTTCAATTGTGAGTTTACATGACGTTTTATAATTTGCTGGAATCTTAGATGGACTTGGGTGCCTTTACAATATATGAAACAATTATACTGAAACCTTTTTCAGTTGCTTACACTGGGTTTTCCGAGAGAAACTTTAACAACTTGTATCTCATGAGTTTAGTTCGATCTCTATTATGAAGGATGTTTAAGGATTTTCTACTTTTTTCCTTAAAAGTGCTCTCAAATACGCATGTGTCCGGGATAAGGATCCACAACAATTACTTGCCTAAATTGCTTGCAATTTGGACAGGTAATGTGAGAGAGCTCATATGAGACCCACTTGACCAGGTAGGGGGATCCATATGAGCTTTCTCACACTACCTGCCCCAATTGCTAGCAATTCAAGCAGGTAATTACTCTAGATACTAATCCTTGTGTGCATGTGGGTGTGGCTGTTTGTGTGTAGAACTTACTTTGGGTAGTACTTGGAGAATTATCATAATCGGTAAACTGGCTAGCTTTGACCAAGGCATTAGAGTTGAGTAGTCTGCCTCATGAGCTTCCAGAGTCTGTATTACTCATAAATTTGTAAATTTCACATCCTGTATGCGTACAAGATGTTAGGCTACCAGTGTATTTAAAGTTGTCAACTCTGAATGGTTACTCGGTTGGGTAAAACTGTTCCTGAATTCCTGGGAAAGGTCATCTTAAATGATTTGTTGTCATAATTATCAAAAAAGAAAGAAAAAAGGCTTACTTTTGCTTATAGTTCATAGTGACTTCTTTTTATTCCTGTTGATAAACTTCTCCTGCATCATCCGCTCTGCTCAAATATTTGTTTCTGTGTAGTCAATTTTGCTTGAGAACAGAACTTTTAAGCCAATCAGACATGATTCTGAGGTAATAGGTAATTTAAAGGATGAAACGTTTAGATGAATTTGTGTAGCATGCCAGCATGGTAAAGCCCAATATTCTTTAACAGGTAGTTTGGATGTGGCTGTTTCCAATGTTGTGGCAGCCATGTTTTTGTTCTCTTAGCTTGATAGATCTGCTCAATCATTACCACCTAACGTTGGTTTCTAGACTTCAAACACCCTTCCTCATAGCAGAATTATTAATTAATATTTGTTACTAGGATTTTGGGCAAGTTGTATGATGATATGTTTGTGTTAAATGGTTTACTTTGACAGGCAGGGCTTGATTTGTTGGAGGTATTGATAGTAAGAAGCTGGTGATGACTTGTTGTCCTTTCTTTAGGAAAAAAAAGACTTCCTCTGATAAACAAACGATTGAAGGTGACAAAGGTACAAATTTTGACAATTTTATTCTTTTGTTCCTTCATATGGTTAATTTTATCAGGTGACAAAGGCCCCATATAATACATTGTGACCTTGCACATACATTTGATCGACTGATTTCTGTCCAATATTGTCTGTACCAACGTTGGTTACTTGGACAAAAAGTTTTAGCTGTTATTTTTGTTGCTCTCTACCATGATATGCCAAAAGGCTTTCTAAATTCATAGATTTTTTCCAATCTCTGGGAGTGCATTTTGTGCTCTTGTGGGTGTTATCTTCTTATAAGTATCACTTTGATTTCTGAACCAGTTGAGAAAAAAAAAAACCCTCAAATGTCACTATAGCAACTTTCTGTTATGATATGGAATTGTGTACTTTCCAGTTGTTTGTGCATAAGTGGGCCTCCTTTCAATGGCTTGACAACCCCGGACCTTTGACTAATATATAATTGTATAAGATGGAGTTTTCCATCCTTATTATATCATATAGACTGCTTTCCTTACTCAATCTGGAGCCTGGCTCTCTAATAGGGTGTGGAATAGCAGTTCTGACTTTTACTTCATACATTTCTAGCTGTGGACACTGTAGGAAGAGGATTATTTTGTTTGGTTTATTCTAGTTTTGTGCCTTACTAAACATTGGTGAGGAAGAATTTTTGTGTTATTTGCTAAACTCGCTGCTCAATTGACACTGATTGTAGATCTTATGATAACTTCAGAATTTATGCCTGCTTTTTCCAAAACAAAGTTTATGGCTTTTTTTTTTTTTTTTTGAATGCTTAAACTACCTAAATTTTGTATACCATGCTTTGACTATCTTCTGTGTTCTCTTGAGCATGAGCATAGATTTTTTAAACACAGACGCACATTTGGACACACACACACACATGCATATATATATATATATATATATGTTTTCATATTTTAAAGCTTCTAATTGATTCAACATATATAGAGCTTACAGGTATCAAGAATGTTAACCTGTACACTTACAAGGAATTGCGGGTTGCCACTAGTGATTTCAGTCCAGCGAGTAAAATTGGGGAGGGAGGTTTTGGTTCTGTCTATAAGGTGCTTGCATACTGTATACGATGCCATCCATATTCTTTAAGGAATACTGATCATCACCACTTTATTATGTTAAAAAGGTGGTTTTGATTTTTTCTTCTAATGGCTTATTTCCTCTTCAAAAATTCTTGTAATTGACCAGGGAAGACTAAAAAATGGCAGTCTGGCTGCTTTAAAGGTTTTGTCAGCTGACTCAAAGCAAGGGGTGCGGGAGTTTTTGACAGAAATAGAGGTGATCACAGAAGTAGAGCACGACAACCTGGTTAAGTTGTATGGTTGCTGCGTGGAAGGAAACCATAGGATTTTGGTATATGGCTATCTCGAGAACAATAGCCTTGCACAAACACTTCTTGGTAATTCAATTGTTTATTCTTCACTGGAAGCCATTAGTTGGCCAGGTAATGACTCATACTTCTACTTTTTTAGGTGGAGGCCACAGTAGCATCCAGTTCAGTTGGGAAACACGGCATAAAATTTGCATTGGTGTTGCACGGGGACTTGCATTCCTTCATGAAGAGATCAGCCCACATATTATTCACAGGGACATCAAAGCAAGCAATATTCTTCTTGATAAAGACTTGACACCCAAAATTTCAGATTTTGGTCTTGCAAAGTTCATTGCACCTAACCTGACACATATTAGCACGCGTGTCGCTGGAACAGCGTAAGTTTGTAAATTCGAGTTGTAACCTTTTCAATTGTGTATAATTGTCAGAATGATTCTGCAAAGGTAATTATGATTGTAGGCTGCTCAATGGGTTGTAAGAACTTAAGACAGTGTTTTGGATTGTTGTCCTATAATAAGGGCTTGTGTAGACTGTAAGTAGTACCATGTGCCATCATTAGGAGTTGATCGGCAGTTTTGACCAATTGATTATTTTTTTCATAGGAGATCTGTTATTTCCAGTCCATCAGACTATACTACCTCCGAGAGTTCACTGTTTTATGGATTAGATAGTCACTGGTTTATTTTTTTTTTGTCTGACATGTAATATATCTTCTTCAGACCCAAAAATCAATTCTTTTGGATTTTTTTTGTTCTAATTAATGTTCCAATTGATTTTTTTAATTAGTTGAAATCACTCTGAAAAGTTCAACTCAAACAGGCACTATCTGAATATTACATTTGCTATGCCAAAACCTTCCTATAAAATGTTGTTGGCCTAAAGGGGTTTTAAGTGTATAGCCCTCAAATTTGTAATTAGTGTCAATGTGGCAAGATTTGTTTTCCTTCTTGAGCTTCTCACCTCATTTTTTGCAATATTTATTAATTTTCTTTAGATTATTTTCGGATGTTCAAGTGTCCTTGTTTGGTTTGTGTAGAGGTTATCTGGCACCTGAATATGCACTACGAGGTCAAGTGACAAGGAAAGCAGATATTTATAGTTTTGGTATTCTGCTCTTAGAAATTGTAAGTGGGAGGTGCAACACAAACAGGCGGTTACCTGCTGAAGAACAATATCTTCTTGAAAGGGTAAGGACTTTATAGTTCTTTTTTTTTTTTTAAGTTAATAATTTGTTTTCAATACAAAGAAGGTTTAAAGGATAATTGATAGCCTTAGCTAGTTAAGTATTTTAAAGAAAACAGTCTTCCACATGAGTACAATACATACAAGAATGGCTTGTGAATAAAGTTATCATGCGACTTCTCTAATAGGAGTGAGGATGAGGATCACTTCATCAACTTTAGCGATGAACTTGATCTCTGGTATGGTCTGAAATGTCTAAGTACTTCTGGTTTAGGTATATGTTGTTTTACCAAGGTATATGTTTTTTCACTTATTCCGAAGGTGCATGGGGCCAAGGAAATTAAAGACTATCGCCCTATTAGTCTGGTGGGTGCTATTTACAAGATTATTGCCAAGGTCCTAGCTAATCGAATGAGAAAAGTTATGGATATGATCATTTCTAAGTCTCAAAATGCGTTTGTTAAAGGGAGATAGATTTTAGACTCGGTACTTGTTGCGAATGAATGCTTGGATAGCAGGCTCAAATCTGGAGAACCGGGCGTGTTGTGTAAATTGGACATGGAAAAGGCATATGATCATGTTGATTGGAATTTTCTTATTTATCTTTTGAGGAGGTGTGGGTTTGGGGAGAAGTGGTGTGGGTGGATCACACATTGCATTTCGACTGTTCGTTTTTCAGTTTTGATCAATGGTGTGCCTTCCGGATTCTTTAGGAGCTCTCGGGGGGTGCGGCAAGGAGATCCTCTCTCTCCCTTTCTCTTTGTCTTGGTGATGGAGGCGTTTAGCAGGATGCTTGGTGCTTTTATTTCGAGGGGGCTGATTTCGGGGTTCACAGTGGGCTCAAGAGAGCCAAATCAGGTTAATGTGTCTCATCTTTTATTTGCAGACGACACTTTAGTTTTTTGTGGGGCTGATGAGAGCCAAATCAGGCACGTAGGGGCTCTTCTCGTTTGCTTTGAAGTGGCTGCAGGGCTCAAGGTAAATATGTCTAAGTTTGCTTTGATTCCGGTTGGCTCGCAGGGTGAGGTGGGCCAGCTAGCTGAAGTGTTGGGATGTGGTATTGGTGATTTGCCATTGAAGTATTTGGGCCTTCCTCTAGGGGCTTCTTTCAAACTTAAAGAGATGTGGGCAGATTTGGAGGATATGATGGCGCGGCGGTTGGCTCCTTGGAAACGGTTGTATCTTTCCAAGGGAGCTAGGGTCACCTTGATTAAAAGCACGCTATCAAATTTGCCTACTTATATGTTGTTGTTATTCCCTATCCCGGCACATGTGGCAAAGCGTATTGAGAAGATTCAAAGGGACTTCCTTTGGGGGGGAATGAATGATGAGGCCAAATTCCACTTGGTTGAATGGGCAAAAGTGTGCTCTCCCATTGATGAGGGTGGGCTAGGGATCCGGAATATGAGGAGATTTAATCAAGCTCTCTTGGGCAAGTGGCTTTGGCGTTTTGCTCATGAGGAGGGGGCATGGTGGAGGTCGGTTTTGGTAGCCAAGTATGGATCGGTGTGGGGAGGTTGGCACACCGGCGCCATTACAGGGTCGCATGGATTGGGGCTTTGGAAATATATTAGCATGGGGTGGCAAACCTTCAAGAGTCACATTAGGTTTGACCCGGGGGATGGCTATAGGATTCGATTTTGGGAGGATATATGATGTGGGGATAGTCCTCTTAGAATGGCTTTCCCTGGGCTGTTCAATATTGCCAGGTTCAAGGAAGCGTCTATTGCAGATAATGTGGAGAGATCAAATGGTATTATACAATGGAACATACATTTCACACGTTTGATCCATGACTGGGAGGTGGAGGTGTTGGCTTCTTTTTATCGGTGCTTGTACTCTTGCAAGTTAAGAGAGGATGGAGGGGATAAGTTGTGGTGGGTGCCATCACATAAGGGGGGTTTCGAGGTGAAGACCTTTTATCAAGCCCTCTCGGTTAATGGGATTATTGCATTTCCTTGGAAGAGCATTTGGAGAACAAAGGCTCCTCCGAGAGTAGCGTTTTTTGTTTGGACGGCTGCGAGGGCAAGATTCTCACCTTGGATAACCTTAGAAGGAGGGGGATGGTAGTGGTGAATAGATGTTGGCTTTGTGAGTCGGATGGGGAGTCGGTTGACCATCTCTTTCTTCATTGTAGGGCTGCAAGGACTTTGTGGAATTCTTTCTTTACTAGATTTGGGCTTTGCTGGGTCATGCCTAGCACAATAAAAGATCTTTATGCTAGCTGGTGGACGGGTGGTCGTGCAAGGAGTGTGGTCGTTTGGAAAATGATTCCCCTGTGTATTATGTGGTGCATTTGGAGGGAGCGCAATGATAGGTGCTTTGAGGACAAGTCGAGGACACAGGAGGAACTTATCCATTTGTTTTATTTTACACTTTTCACTTGGACTACGGGGTGGTTGGCCCCTCGAGTGATTAGTTATTCTGATTTTCTTTCTTTCTTTTCTCCCCCCTAATCCTTTTGTATACCCCTAGTGTACCAAGGGTTGCGCCCCTCTGCGCCTTCATTAATTCTATTTACTTTTCAAAAAAAATGTTGTTTTACCAAGGTATGGAAGTCCTAGATGTAGGCTTTATATAAGCTTTTCATTTGAGTAAGTCCAAAAGGGTTCAAAACCACACCATATCCTTTCTTGTCACTGTAAAAGATTTTTCAAAACTAAAATTGCTACTTTTGAGTTTTCTATAAGATCTGTGTTCGCAACTACTTCAGTTGTGTTATTGTGTCCTTTTGTTGTTGACGACTCAATCAAACTTCCCTGTGTGCTGCTTTTAGCAGAAAGCACACAGTGCTAATTTTAAGGTTCATCACTTTATTTACTCTCTTTAGGATTGTTATTTTAATCTCAGACTGAGATATTGAATGTCTTTTTTCTGCATATTAATTCTGATCTTAAGAAAGAAAACATGAAAATGGAGATTATAGGTAGGTGTTCAAGAAAATGATGTTCTTACCATCGAAAGCCACATCCTTGTACTTACCTGCTAAACTTCCTGTGTGTTTTATAGTTTAATATCCTTCACTCTTCCTTTTGAAACCAACTGCTGTAGTCAAGTGATTCTTATCTCTGAGTCCATTCATCCATATTACTATATAATTCACAATTAATTTTTCTGATTCAAAAACCAAAATAAGAAATTCAAGTCAAACATAAGAAAATACTAGCTTATCTTTTCCACAAAACCAGGCCCTTTATGACAAGGTTACCTAACCTAGAACTTACAAGAGAATGAGATCTTGTAGGATATGGGGCATATATATATATATATATATATATTTCATTTTCTGCATGGAAAGAATGAAGTATATACATGTCAAAACAGTACTTCCACTATATCTTTTCTGTAATAAAACAGATTTACCACCCTCATCTGGCCTAGGTCAACAATGTCAGTATTTCCTCATTTCATTATTTTTATTTTTTTATTTTTTTTATCTCTCTCTATATATATAGGTAATTTCCTGTTTCTTGAACCATCCAAATGAGTGTATTGGTCTTTAATTTAGTTGCTAAGTGAGGAAGACAACTAACTAATGACTTAATTGATTTCATACCTTCCAAGTCTGACTTTAAAGCGTTGTTTTGATTAATTAAATGGAAAAATAATCACAAAATCAAATATGGGAAAGCAGAAAAGGAAATAGATATGCATTGACTAAATACTGCTCCTACTATCTTCTGGAATTCTAAGTAGTAGTTCGTGGTTTGAATCTATCGATTGGAAATTATTACTCTTTGGAAGTATTATTGTAAATTACAAACATTGCAACTCTAGTTCCCTGAAAGCAGGTTGCCCAAACAAAGTGCACAATAGTTTTCTCTTCTTTCCAATCAAATGGCATAGTAAATAGTTATGGCTGTAAAAAGAATAAGTCATTTCCTCATCCTGACTTACCTTTCTTTAGTCTACTAGGTCATTTGCCTATCACTCATAGCATCTCTATAAATAGAGGTCTCTCTGTAATATTTCATATTATCTGCTTCCGCTCTCCTTCTTCTCTTCAATATCTCTCCAACATGTTATCTCCAGTTAGGCTAGAAAATCTGACGAACTTATCAAAGAGAGACTTGCAGGCGTGGGTACTGCATGAGAAGGGAGAACTGCTGAGATTGGTGGACACATCATTGAATGAGAATTTCGATGTCGAGGAGGCTACCGGATTTCTAAAGATTAGTCTTCTTTGCACCCAAGACATGCCAAAGCTCCGACCACCCATGTCCACTGTTGTCAGAATGCTACTGGGTGAAATACATGTAAATGACAAGGAGATAACAAAACCAGGCCTGCTTTCTGAGCTCATGGATACAGATGATGATGGTAGAGGCCAGAAATATAAGGCTGAAATGAAGAATACATCTGACGCATCATCTTCAGGGTTAGGAAAGCTGTATAATTCATCTTCACCGTCAGGAAACATGACCACCTCATTTGCTACCATGACCTTCAATTCAATATATGACCGAAGCAATTAAGCACGTTTTATGAGATGCTGTTTGACACCGGTTTCAAGGTTCTCTTCTTGACCTCCTTTGACCAAAAATCATTTAGAATTTTGTTTTCAAAAACATGTAAAGTACTTTCAAAGTGTTTACCAAACAACACCTCAATTTGTTTTCTGTGGAACTGTAAATGGGGTAATTCTTTTTGTGATCAGTTAGTTTAGTTTTCCTAACTGTAACTTCTTTTTTAACTCAGCTTGTAGAGAGAAGCTCTCCCCACTCTTTAAGTTGAGTTTTCTTCCTCCTTGGTGAGGCTTTTTACGCCAGTTGTGCGGCTGTTAGGGGAGAAGGGATGGTTCTTCTTCCCTACCTTGTTCTCTTGTTGTGTTTTCTCTCTCCATTGTAGTGTTTTTTTTTTTTTTTTGGTTTCTCTTCCTCCCACAAACACTGCGCCTACCCTTCCTTCACTGCCGCCCTGAGCTCCTCTGCCTGCCGTTTGCCCTCTCCACCGCACTACTCTGCGTTGGCCACCTCCATCACATCAAAACTGGTTGAGGTTTTAGGTCCGGTTTTTTAAGAACTAAATCTAGCTTCTTTCATCGTTCCTGCTCTCCAACGCGCCAGCCCACCGTGCTCATCAGCTTCCAGCATTCGGCTTCCTTGTCTCATTTTTTCGGCCACAACCTGTATTTTAGTGCTTTTATTGCTTTATGTGGCCACTATTGACCAGGTCAATTTTTGACCCATTCTTACTATTTATTTGTATTTTCTATATTATTTCATTTTGGGTCTATTATTGGAGAGCCCACCATTTTTTTGGTGCTTTTGATTCATGTTCCCCTTTTCCAATATTTGCGTAGGAAAAAAAAAATTAGTTTAGTTTTTCCTTGGTTTTTTGATTTTGGAATTTCGTTTGAATTTGTTATTTTATGGTCTACAACCACAACGGGAAAGAGGTTTTTGAGCATTCAACAACCTCCTTTCTATTTCCTTATTCAATTTTTTGAAAAAAGACCCTCCTCTCTAGTATGGGAAGTTTTATGCACAGTAGGTAAAGAGTTTCTTTTTTTAGTTTTTTTTAATCTGAGTCTAAGATTTGGCCTACTTCGTCTATGTATCTCACAGTTCTTGCTCCTGCCCTAGTGTATAAACACCGAGCAGAGCAGTTCGTAGAAAATGGCTTGCAGCAATATTCATTAAGTTTGAACAATTTCGCACTTAAATATTCTCGCCTTAATGTACACAATGGCTACTATTGTTGGGCATGATCCCTTATGCAAATAATAATCATATATGTGTAATAAATGATACATTATTCTGACTACCTTAGCCAAAAATGAGTAAAAGAATGGAAAAAGAAAAGAACCGAAACTGTAAAGAAGTTTATCTAGCCTCTGGTTTTGTAACATCTGCACCATAAAATGAAAAAACAAAGCACTCTATACGCAATGATGAAACCCAACATCACAGCTAAATTGCTCCACTTCTGCGACTCTTTCAGACCTTGCTGTCTTAGGAACAAATTTGCACTCAAACTGCATTGTCCTTCCTCAAATGTCAAGCACCTGGTCCTCCCTTGCTCTCCACCATACTCGTTTATCAAAAAACACTCAAATGGGTACTTGAACAAACTCAAGTAATGCATGAAAATCCAGTAATTCGGTATGTTTTCCTTCGATATGAAATACCCAGAAAAGAGAAAGAAAGAGCCCATTAATCCTGCAATCACTGAGGTGCCCATGATGAAGTTTGGCACCAGAGCACTGAAACATGCTACAAATGAATTGGACATCAATAGAACCATCCAAACCACCAGAGAAAAGTAGAGAAATCCATCGATTTCCTTCCTTAAACCAACCAGCCAATAAACTGGGGTTGTATACAGAAGACCAACCATTAAAAGGAAAGGAATAAAGATGAGGGTGTTTGCCATAACATAAGAAGATACTCTGTATGCTCCTCTTGAAGTCTCATTCATCAAAATTCTTCTTTCTTGCAAGAAAATTGGCAGGCCTTCTGTTGAGGAAGATAGCAAGAAAGTGAGGCTGAAGGCAAAAAACCCAATTCGAGTTTGTGAGGCAACTTTCCCTTGCTCATTGCCAACATTCAGGAATATGGTTCCCATTACAAATCCGGCTACCAAGGCTTGTATGACTCTTGTGGCAAAGAGTTGCTTGGTTCTGAAAATGTTGCTGCAAAATCTTTGTCCTAGTATTATAATCTCCTCAAATCTAGAATTTGGAAAGAAGAGAAGCTTATCTTTTCCATTGTTGGAGTATTGACCATTTTCTTCACTATTTTCTGAAGTTTGCATGACCAAGCTTTCTATGACATCAATGGCAAATTCAAGCACATTAACATGTGGAGGAATGCCATGGCCAGCCAACCAAAGCCTCTCTTCCAGAAGGTTCAATGATCCATTATGCATGACAAATCCATTTGAAAGCAAAACAATGCGATCAAACAGCTCGAGGATTCGAAAACCAGGTTGGTGAATGGTTAAAATAATTGTCTTACCTTGATTTACTACCATTGATCTGAGCAGCGACACCACATGAAAAGCTGAGGCTGAATCCAATCCAGAAGTTGGTTCATCGATCAAAAGAACAGCCGGGTCATGAACCAAATCAACTCCAATTGAAACTCGACGCCTTTCCCCACCAGAAATGCCACAATTTGACGATCCTCTACTGATCATCGAGCCTGCAACATGCTCCAACCCAAGCTCCTTCATCAGATCTTTTACTCTAATGGCAGCCTCTTTTCTCCCACCCCTTAGCCTTAGCAGAGCACTATACATGAGGGTTTCTTGTACTGTAAGTAATGGAAACAAAGCATCATCTTGGCTGACATATCCTGATATTCTCCTGAAAAGCTCGGCATCCATAGGCCAATCATTGACCAACACCTGCCCTGACACTTTCCTCTGTGATGAAATCTTTCCTGCTAGAGTCTCCAGCAGTGTGGTTTTTCCAGCTCCACTTGGCCCAGCAATGGCTGTGATCTGCCCAGGCCTTGCTTCACAGTTTACATGCCTCAAAATGAATTTAGGAGCTCCACTTGGAGTACTTCCACATAATTTGTAGGACAAATTTTTGGTTTCTATTCTATAAGGAACTCTCCGGCCACTGAAACTGGCCCCTTCACTGGCAGTTCCATTGAGAGGCAAAGAGAGAGTGAAAATGTGAAGTGTTAAGATGGGATATGTAAAGAAGAGACACAGGAGATGAGCTAACACACCAAACTAGATGTTGCAAACGTGCAAGTTAAAAAGCTTGAGAAACCAGTTAGATATTATTGACATGCATGGTACATAAAGAGACAGCTCTTGGGCATGGGCTTGATTTCATTTCTTTGGTGGGGTTTGGAAAGCTGGAGGGTGCTTCAAGAAAGCTAAAAGGGGAAGCTTTTCCTGGTGAACCTAATATTGACTGAGCAGGGTTGGTGTTGGTTGCCTCACCACCTTCCCACCCTAACTCACACCTCGGCAGTTAAGTAGGTTGGAAACTGCTAAGATGACCTGTATAGGTAGGGATGTACCTTAATTACTCGCACTAATTACTTAGCAAATTGAAAGAAAAAATAATTGGATTATACATATTTTATACAAATCACTATCACGTGGTGAGGGTCACGTAAACTATCAAGCCAGTTTGTAAACTTGATAAACGACCAAGCATTATGATGATTGTAACATTCCTCCATTAAGGGCATGTAAAATTTAGAACCACCTATATTAAGAAAATATGAAACCAAAATGAGGAGGGGCAAAGAAGTAAATTGTCACGCCAGTTTGTAAATTTGATAAGCGACTAAGCGTTATGATGATTGTAACATTCTTCCGTTAAGGGCCTGTAAAATTTAGAACCATCCTCAATTAAAAAAATATGAGACCAAAATGAGGTGGGACATGGAAGATGGCCTAATGAGGAAAATGTTATTAAAAGGCATCTTCTGGTATGGCCTGCCCAAGAAACTTAAATAAATGCAACTAGAAGCATAAGTAAAAGCGATTATTATAAGTGATTTGTGAGTAGATAACGTTCTAATTGAAGTTCTGGGTTGTGACGCACCTTTTGGGATAAAGACTATAAACTCCCTTTTGTTGGTGTCAGGCGGGAAGTTTATTGAAGGTTCTGTACTCTTGGATGAGCTTAATATTCTATGAGGTCGGAAGTAGACCTAGTCCGATTGGCAATTTCTTTTCTTTTTAATAAAAAAAAGGTCAAACTTCTTTCTCACATTATTAAACAATTTTCTTTTTCAATTTTTTCTCAGATAAAGTTTGAAACTATTTCACATTTATATCACATCAATAAATTCTTATTACTATTCTAAAAAAAACAAAAAATGAGAATGCTTTGCCAAAAACCTTGCAAATTCATATAGACTAAGGCCATTTAATTTGCGGAATAAATTCCTAGAGTAGAATGACTATTCTTATAAAATAGTCATTCTTTTATTTGGTAGAAGTTTATTTTTAGGAATAGTTATTCCTGTGAGAATAACTAATCTCATACACCGATGAATTACTATTCCATTCCTCTAAAAAATGTTAGGAATAGCTATTCTTTAAGGAATGAAATACATTTTTCAAAAACACTTATATTATTTTTTTACTTTATTTTAAACTTAAAAAAATAAACATAAAAGATAAAGTGGATAGTTGCACTACCCCGGAGCTCCTCTAGGGTGGCCGCGGCCACCTCGAGGGCCGTCGAGGGTGGCCATTTTATTTTCTTTTATTTTAAATATAAGTTGAAAAATAATAATAAATAGCATAGGGCTTTCAGCAATTTTGATTAAATTTCAATAAAAGCATGTGTGTTTATACCAAACTAAAAAATATGAATAGCTATTCCATTCGATTCTATTTTATTCCCGATAATAACTATTTTCATTTTCAATAAAATTCGCATTCCGCGAACCAAATGAGTCCTAAAAGGAAAATAAAAATTATATATATATATTGACATGTCTACACAAGGGTAAGAAAGTAGTGATTTCAACTTCAAGCGACATGACTTTTAGCTGATTAAACTACCCCTAAAGACTATAAAGAAAAAATATTGATTTCAAGGAAAAATATATTGGCATGTCTGCTCAAGGGTAGGAAAGTAGTTACTTTTGCTTCATGAGACATGGTCTTCAGCTGATTAAACTACCCCTAGAGACTATAAAGAAAATAATATTGATTTCAAGGCAAAATTTTAAATTGATGCGACATAGCTTCGATTAACTAGCAAGCAAATAAATTAAGGTGGCGTCTTGAGTCTTGACTTACGACCAGGGGTTTACTGTGTTGATTGAAGTCCCAAAATACAAATTTAAAAGTTGTCACTCGTCTTTTATACTTCATAGACAAGTTGTGAGTTAGGTGCACGGCCTTTTTATTTTAGGTTAAATGCAATTTTAGTACTTGTGGTTAGGCTCAAACCAAATAGACCTCTCGGTTTCAAAAAGTATCACAGCCAGTACCCATGAAAATACACATTTAGTGCTTCTATCAATTTTCCATCCAAATATTTAAGGGATCTCATAAGCAATAAATTATTTTAATTACCATTATTTTATTATTTTTAGCATATGTTGCATCAATATGAGGCATTCGGGATAGTTGTCATCATTTTACTTGTGTTGATGTGGAGATCCCTTAAATATTTGGATGGAAAATTGACAAAACTACCAAATATGTATTTTCAATAATCCCATGTACCAGTTGTGATAGTTTTTGAAACTGAGGGGTTTATTTGATTTTGGACCTAATCATAGGTACCAAAATTGCATTTAACCCTTTTATTTTTTACATTAATATTTTACATTTGGTTTTTTAATATATTTTTTAACTTTTTATTTATAAATGACATGTTTCACAATATAATTGTGTTTGATTTATCCTCAAGAGGTAGCTCAATCTGAGATCACGCCTAATAAAGCGGTGGTCACTAGTTCGAATCCTCCCTCCCCTCTCTTGTGCAAACATGTCAAAAAAAATAAAAATAAAAATTGTGTTTGATTTGGCACATTACTAGATTTTATCAACTTTTCAATGACATTTTTTACTTGTCTTTTTAGCTTACATAAGAGCACTTACATTGGCTTAGTCATTTTTTATTTTTATCTAAAATCGATAAGCAAAACACTAAAAAAATCATCTACATTGGATTATACATTTCAAATGCAAAATACATTCTTATTGTAGTTGTGAATAGTGCACCGCTACATGTAGCTCGTACTGTTTACATATCTGTCTCATTAATATATTATTTCTCTCACGTCTCTTTTTTCCCAAAATGTTCTCATACGATTTTTTTTCTTCTATATCTCTCTTTTCCCAAAAGTTAAAAAATAGGTTCTCTAAGAGATAGCTCAATCAGTTAAGAACTATGCTTACGAAACGGATGTTACTAGTTCGAATCTCCCCTCCTTCTCTCTTGTGTGGATATGTCAGGAAAAAAAAAAATTGAAAAATAGGATCTTTAGGAAAAATACAATCCTTATAAAAAAAAAATTTAAATGTTATAAAAAAAAAGATAATCAAATATATGGTGTCTTTTAAAACTTATTAGCTAAACTAATAAAGTAGGTTTTGATTAACTATTTTGCATAAAAATATAAATAAACTAATATGAATGCTCTAAAGAGTGTTTAGTTATTTTTTAAACCTCATGCATCTATATGTCAACATTCCATACTGTTAGTGTATATGTGGGGCTTGTCCTACATTGGTAAGATTGGAAGCTAAGGCTCCTCTCTCCCTTCTATATAAGGAGGCTCTTGTATACATTCCAAGTATGCTACTCAATACAATGTAGTCTATTATATGTTTCTGCTCTCTCTCTTCTCTCTCTCTTTCCGCTCTCTATAATATATTCTACAATATATTCAACATGGTATCAGAGCCACTTTTCTGTGGCCTTGAATAAACGCCTTTCTAGCCCTTTTTTTTTTTTTTTTTTTCAAATTTTAGTTTTGTCGCCCTATATCAGCTGTCAATAGCCTCAGTAATCGCGCCAATCAATAGATCCGGGCCAGACGAGTCTAGATCCATCGAGCACAGCCTTATCGGAACCTCCACGCTCCTCCACGCGCGGCTCCAAGTTGTTGCCATTTTGCCCACGCGCCACTCCAGCACCTCCACGCGCCACCACGTCGGCCCGATCAGGAAGGTTACCAGTCCATCTTATAGATCCAGTGACGCCGGTCAGATTTTCGCCAAGAACGCCCTCATCCGACACTGCACACGCCTCCACACGCCGATGGATGCTCCTGCGTGTGGTTTCATCTCGCGCCACCTATTCCGGCGTATTACGCTGCTTCTTCTATCGCTTTTCAGTTGCCACGTGTCCTCAGCGACACCATGTCAGCCCTAGCGACATCATCGATGCCGTGCATGTCTACCACGTCAGCCTATCGACGGTCGTTGACTTTGTTCGACTTTTGACTTTGCTAGAGTTATTGTTGACTTTGTGGGGACTCCAAAAGTTGACGGTGTTTGACTTAATTTTTGTCCGATTTCAAATTTTTGGTCTATTTTTGCTTTTGGCATCTCTATATGGCAAGATTCTTCTCCAAATTTAGGCACTTTTTGTGGTTCACGTCGATTCATGCATTGGTCATTTTGGTTCCACGGCCTTTTTTCTTTGGTGCGTTCAATTGGTTCATTCTTCTTGCGGTAGGCACTCTCGTGTCAGATGATTTTTTGGGCCAAAGAAGCCCTTTCAATGCCCACTTATGCCTTGTCAAATACGCCATCGGAGCATGACCTCTCCTAGGCCATTGATCCATTATTAGTTAGAATTTTAGGTGGACTTTAGCTCACTCACTAGGCGAGACGGTCCATGGGTTTGGAGCATGTTTAGCCTCTTTTAACCGCCCTTTTTCTCTATGATTAGCCTTTTCAACAATGAGTCAATCTACTAGTTAACTCACCAGTGAGACGGTCCATGGGTTTTAGGCATGATTAGCCTCTTTAACGGCCGAGTCAATCTACTAGTTAGAATTTTGGGTTGAACTTTAGCTTTCACCAAGTGAGACGGTCCATGGGTTTGAGGCATGCAAGTTTCTTCATTACTAGTATATGGTTTTCAAGTCAAAATTACAACCAAGTGAACCAAGCTTTTCTTTTCTTCATCAACTCTTTGCACAGCTTTCTTTTGGTGAATTCATTTATTATTTTTTTTACCCAAACTCAAGTTTACACATTGAGTTTGAGGGGGGATGTTAAGAATATTATTTTATGTTAGGTTATTTTTCATTTTCCTTTCCCTTTCTTTTATGTTTTTTTATATTTTTTTATTCATGCTTTTGTTTTCCAACCTCAATGTTTAGACACATTGAATTTGAGGGGGGATGTTAGTGTATATGTGGGGCTTGTCCTACATTGGTAAGATTGGAAGCTAAGACTCCTCTCTCCCTCCTATATAAGGAGGCTCTTGTATCCATTCCAAGTATGCTACTCAATACAATGTAGTCTATTATATGTTTCCGCTCTCTCTCTTCTCTCTCTCTTTCCGCTCTCTATAATATATTCTACAATATATTCAACATGGTATCAGAGCCACTTTTCTGTGGCCTTGAATAAATTCTTAACACATACTACGTCGACCAATTTAGCATTTATTCATAAAAAATAAAAAAATTGACCCAAGCTAGAATTACCTAAGGAGTTAGACATGTAATAATTTAATGTACTCTATAGTTTGCGATTGCAAAACATGTCATTTTTAAAACATGCTATTTAAAAGTGTAGTTATATGTTTAAAAAAATTGTAATTTAACCTTTAAAATCGTATGTTTTCTAAAAATATACTCTCTTACCTACATTGAAAGCATATATCTTCTTAAGTTTTAAACCACTTTTTAAAAACTATACTTTTAAATAATATATTTTTTCCGATTCGGCTTAAAATCCAAATGTACACTTAAAACATTAGATCACTTTGTTTATTATTTTATTTTTAATATACTGGAGGACAATTGTAAATCTATGGTTTACTTGGTAAAATTATATACACTAATTTGGTTTTTGTTTTTTGTTTTCTATTTGCTTCAAAGGAAATACCAAAAAGCTGGAAGATATTTTTGCCATTTCCCCAAAGCCCAAGGGCATTTTCCCAACGTCCAAATATCCACTACAAATAAAACCCCCAAAACCCTTATTTTCTCAACTCGCACAGACACCCTTCTCTCTAGGGTTTTTCCGCCTCTCGGAAACATCTCTCTGCGCAACAGCCATGGCGATACACGCTCTCTCTCGCTCTCTCCCAAAAACCCTAACCCTAGCCTCCTTATTCTCCCGCTCTTTAGCCACCTCCAACGCTGCATCCGCCGCCTCTCGTTCCGGCTACCTCCTCCCTCTCTCTCCTCCGCCCCCTCGTCGCTGCCGGCGTGGCCCTCCGCCGTGTCTCTACCTCGGCTCCGGTGAGAGGGTTTGCGACGCGCTCGACAACGTCGTCGCTCAATGATCCGAACCCCAACTGGTCGAACCGGCCACCCAAGGAGACGATCTTGCTCGACGGTTGCGATTTCGAGCACTGGCTCGTCGTTCTCGAGAAGCCCGAGGGCGATCCCACTAGGGATGAGATTATTGACAGCTACATCAAAACCCTAGCTAAGGTTGTTGGAAGGTAATGTGCTTTTCCATCTCTCGTTTTTGTTTTATCTTGTCTCAAAATTTACGGAAAATGACAGAAATTGAACCCGGATTAATTTAAAGCATCCACCTTTTTTTTCTTCCATCGTTCTCTTAATGTGATTTTAGGTTCTGTTGAGTTGAAAATATTGGTTTATATTCATTATCTTGTTAAATCCTCGATATAATTATATGAATGTGGTCGTTTTACATATATGTGCGTTTGACTGTGGAGAAAATGACTTGGAAGGGGAAAAACGAGTTTTTTGGTGTTCTGGGTTCTGAGAGGGAGTGCTCATTAGATATGGTGGAAAGTGTTACCGCGCTCATTTTGCTGGCGAATTTGGCTTTGATAGATTTCTTTCCATACATTTATTGGCGGCTCTCTGTTTCCTATTAGCTCAGTGGGATTTCTTTTCCAGTATAAGAACTACATATATGGATTATGTCATAAGTAAATATGCAATCATGATTTTTTTTTTTGCTTTGAGTTTGGTGGAAAGTGTTCATAATCTTTGAGATAATTTAAGTGTAATAAATTATACTTTCAGGTTGGTTCAAATGCCCTCCCTTTAAAGTGTGACTTGGTTTTTCCTATTTGAAGGTGGATTGTTATTGGCATTTTCAATGTTGAATGGCTATGCTATGTGTCATGTGTGCGCTTCAGAAAAGTCTATGCTACACATCACGTGTGTTCACATGTATCTAGTTTGTATAAGTTCTTTGTTGTATTTTGTATGTGTCTTACAGTGAGGACGAAGCTAGGATGAAGATCTACTCAGTTTCTACTAGATGCTACTATGCATTTGGGGCTCTTGTGTCTGAAGAGCTGTCATACAAGCTCAAAGGTTTATCTTCTTTGAACTTCTCTGTTTCTGTTGTTGCTTTATAAGAGATAATATTCATTAATATGTTTGGTACGAGGAAATTTTCATGGATTTTTTTTAATGTTTCAGAAGTGCCTGGTGTCAGATGGGTTCTTCCTGATTCGTATTTGGATGTTAAGAACAAAGATTATGGAGGTAAGGGTACATGTATTTGATCACGTAGAATTTGGAATCTACTAAAAGAAAGTCATCTATGTTATGTAGTGTAATATTTTGAGTCATAATTTCTTGTTTATTGAATTTGAAGGAATCAAAGGTAATTATTGTAAGTGGACAGAGTTTTCTTCCAAATTGGGTTGGAGGAATTTTTAACTCAATCTATAAAAATGATGTGTCCTTTTTTTTTATTAACATGAAATGTACATGTTTTTTTTAATAGGAGAGATAGTTGGAATTAATCTTACTAAAAATTCATGTGCATTTAACATGTTAATAAAAAAAAAGGACATATGTCATTTTTATAGATTGGATTGGAAGAAACTTCTCCAACTTAGTTTGGAGAACTCTATCCATTGTAAGTTCTTTTTTTTCTTTATTCAGAGAATCAATTGTACTTCTGTTTAGTTTTCAGGATCTAAATTTTTCTTCATTGTCTTTTGAATGCTGACCATGTGTTGTTGAAGGTCACATAATGATGTAAAACATTTTGTAGTTGTTGACTACCATCTTAAGGGATTTAGGTGCTACCTGTATCGATGTATTGGAATTGGGATAGTTGGATCCTTGGAGTTTGGCTAGTAGAACACAATAAGAAAGAGAATACTGTGGATGGTTCTTGAAAATATTCTGTTAAGCATGAAAGTGTACATGGTTTTCTGCTTCTGATATTTCCTTTGCCTTTATGCAGGTGAACCCTTCATTAATGGGCAAGCAGTTCCTTATGATACGAAGTACCATGAGGAATGGATAAGAAACAATTCTCGAGCAAATGAGAGAAATAGGCGCAATGACAGACCTCGTAATTTTGATAGATCAAGAAATTTTGAGAGGAGGAGGGAAAACAATCAGAACCGAGATTTCCAAAATAGGCCTCCAATGCCTAATCAGGCTATGCAGAATCCTGGGCCCAATATGGCTGGACCGCCTATGCCTAATCAGGCTATGCAGAATCCTGGGCACAATATGGCTGGAGTACCTCCCAACATGTCCGGAGTACCCTCTAACAATAATATGGGGAGGATGCCACCAAACAACTTTAGTGGTATGCCACCCAATAACAGTATGGGTGGCAACAACTATAATGGGATCCCACCAAACAACATGCCACCCAACTATACGCCTCCCAATAACTATATGCCTCCCAACAACCATGGAATGCCTCCTAATAATATGGGGGGGATGCCGCCAAACATGGGAGGTATGCCGCCACCTCCAAATGTGGGAGGGATGCCGCCGAACAACATGGGAGGAGGGCCACGAATCCAGCATGGTCTGATAACATGCCTAACACAGAATACCAGAATAGCTACCCTCCGAACAGGAACATGGGGCCTGGTGGAAACCGTTACTAAGGTTTTGTAATATGCCCAGAAGAGAAATGCCCACGCCCTCAAGCTGATTCTTGTAGGCATGCTGTAGATAAGTAAGAAGGCTTTGGATGTTGTCAGGGGTTATGTTATAATGTTCATCGATTTTGAAGATACTAGACAGTATTAGTTTTATGTCCTTAGCACACTGCTGCTCGAATACCCGGTGGGTTGTTCAATTGAAATATTATTACAATCTCGAAGGTAGATCCTATGCGTTACATTATGTTTTGATAACCTTTTAGGTTCTTGTAAGGTTGACATAAAACGGGCTTTGGATTGCAATTTCATTCATTTGGCGTTGCCTTTAGTTCCTTTGGATGATTCTGATCCGTCTTGTTTGTGCTGCTCTGCCTTTATATGGTGAAATGGCTTCTCTCTCTCTCTCTCTCTCTCCATTTCACTTGAAAAAGTTCTTTCCGTATTGCTTAATGCATGGGTATGTCTTAGGGGAATGCTACACTTCATTCTACAACCCATCTCCCACCCATCTTTCTTCTTAAATTTTTTTTCCAGCATGGACTTAAGTGGGACCCATCTTTCTACATGAGAGAGGAGATGGTGAGGAGATGGGTTTGGGAGAATGAAAAAGGGAATATATCGTATGTCTTATTTGGTGATTTGGCATTGAGGCTCTAAGCAGTAAGCACTACAATTTACTCTACCGTCAAGAGCATTGGAAATCGGTGTTGCTTCTTACAACTGGTGTAGTAAATATTTTTACTATTGAAATGATTGTATTAGTCCAGAGGCATTCAGTTTGGTGGTTGATGTATTAGCGTTTTTAGGAAATAGAAGCTCTCTTTTCCCTTGAATTTAAGATTTTAATTCGTATATATGGTTTCTTCTAAGTTTAGGAAAAATGTCTAAAAAGTTCTAAAAAGTCACTCACATCAAAGTTTCTATATCATTTCTAAACATTAGGATCGCTATAGTGCAACCCAATATATAAAGTTGCATTGTATCCTCGTGCTTATTAAAATGGTAAAAACTCATTCTCTCTTGAATCATTAAAATAGTACAAAATAAAGAAAAGAAAAAATAATATTTAATTAGTAAAGGAAAGCTATAAGTGGAAAAGTACGCTAAAAATACTTAATCACAATAGTTTATGCAAATTTATATGCAAAATGGATATAGTTTAGCATAAGGTTTTTAAAGGTCTCTTATATCTGCTTAACCTTTTTATTTTTTTATTTTTTTTAATCTATATCATTTAAAAAATTTCTTTATTCTTTATTGATCCTATCTTTATTTCTTTTATAAAAGTCATATTTGGTAATTTTTTTTTAACACAATAATTTTTTAAGTGTCATTATATTCCAAACGGCCAATTCACTATGGCAGAAAATATAATCAAATTATATCATTAAATTGAAAGAAATAACGAAACGAAAAAGCATTCTAGATCGACAGTGACAACCACCAACCATAAAGCCAGAAACATGATATAAAATAAAAACCATTAATTCATATGTATACTTAACATGGTAAACCATTCTATCAAGACCATCACAATTCACAAATAAATAAATTAATCTAACATAATAAACAGTTATTTAGCAGCTTGACAGATCTAATTCAGCATTTCAACCACCAATAAAATTATATGTTCACGAAAATTTAGCAACAAATTTCTTTGGTTGTTGAGAAAACAGTGGAAAAGAAAAGAAAACTAAAGCTTAAAGCAACCGAGAAACTTGAGAAAGAGAGAGAGATATAGGGAGAGATTAAATAAAAGGTGGGAATAAGTTTTGGAAAAAAAGAGAGAAATAATATAAAATTAAATTCATGTGTAAACAGTAACCGCTCCATGTAGCGAGATTTTGTTCACAAATGCTCAAAAATACCTAATTTGCTTTTTTTTTTTTTTTTCAGGTATTTTACAAAATTAATTAGCTATTTTAGATAAAAATGACATATGGCTACTCCATTGTGGATTAAAAAATTAGAAAGAGCTAAAATTTTGAGTAAAGTGCTCTTAACCCTCCTCTCAAAATATCAATCTAATGACAATTTACCTTTTAAACTATCAATTGCGACAATTTACCCCTCAAACTATAAAACAATGATAATGTACCCCAATATTAGAAAAATAATGAAATTACTCTTATAAAATTTTTAATAAGACAAAAATACCTTTAAAAATTTGAAAAAAAAAAAATTAGTATTTTTGTTTTAATTTTAGTAAGGGTAATTTTGTCATTTTAAAAAATTGGGGTATATTGTCATTGTTTTGGTAGTTTGAGGGGGTAAATTGTTACAATTGATAGTTTGGGAGGTAAATTGTCAATGGGGTGCTAATTTGAGGGGAGTTAAATGGATTTTACTTTAAAAATATTCTCTGTGAGTGCTCTTTTTCTATTTTTTATTTTTTATTTTTAAGCAAATTGGAAAAGGGGTATAAGTGATCAAAAACCGAAAAGGGGTGGAATCCCCTATAATAGATCCAAACTCGAAAAATAATATTGCTAGTAAACATAGCAAAGTAGGAAATAGGCCAAGTAAATAGCTCAATCCTCTCAAAAAATCCGCATAAAAGCAGTTTTAAATGTAAAAAGAGTATAGGAAATTTGCTTGCAAGTTGCAATAGGAACAAGGATAAATCTGATGATTCCAGATTGAATGGACAGAAAGCACTTGTGAAAGGCATTTGCTTCGTTTGATAAAAGAAGAAGATATTATTACATTCCCATTTTATTGCATGTCTTTCAGCTAATAATATTTATTTTACGTAGTTATTTTTATGCGAGGAAAAAATACACTTTAACCCTTGAAATTGCGAGTGCATTTCAAATACTTTTTATTTGTCTTTATTTTACTTTCATCAAACCATTCTTTTTTTTTTTGAATGGGTTTTCATTAAAACCATAAGCAGCATTACACAGATGTAGCCTGTAGGCACCACATCTTCCACACAAATCGGGAAGTCTGATCTCCACTCTCTTTCCTCACCATACAAAAAGGAACTGCGTGCTAGTTGATGCGCAACTGCATTTGCCGTTCTGTTCACGTATTGAGCGCACCATCCAATTTGCTTCGACAATTCCGACTTTATCTCATTCAGGATCTGACTGTAAGGGGCCCAGCAATCACCATCTCTCGTTAATCCTTGGATGATCTCCAGCGCATCTCCCTCTAGTATCACACGTCGAAGCCCCATCCGTTTCGCAAGCTGCACAGCAGCCCACGCACCAACAGCTTCCGCATCTGATGGGGAGGTTATGCAGCCTTTAGTCGTTGATTGATGTCAAATATTGTATATTTTACCCCTCTTAACTTATGTTTGTTAAGCTCTTAACTTTGTTAATTTCTAATGTTTTAGTTAGTTTTGTTGTTTTAGTGTTTTGCAGGTTGTTAAGTTGCATTTGGGGTTAATGCCATCAAATCTGGGGCTTAAAACAGTTCGGGGAGCTTTGGCGATAAAATTGAGTCGAGCGATGATTCGCACCTGACGACTTCCACCAAAACGGCCATATCTTGAGTTGTATAACTTTGATTGGAGTGATCTTGGTGTCTTTGGAAAGCTATCTCGAAGATCTACAAAATCATATTTCACAAGTTTTGGCCAATTCTGAAGCATTTGCACTCGAACGCACATTTTGCGTTCGAATGCAGCTATGCCCATCTGATGCATAATTTGTTGCACGAGTGCATTCGAACGCACTTAACTGACCTGAAAGCGTTGAAACCATAAAATTAGCCTATAAATACCCCATTTTCTTTTGTAAACGAACCAAGACGCTGAAGTTAGTAAAAAATAAATAAACAATAAGCATTTAAAAATAAATTAAGGAGGCTAATACGAATAGAGCCACCTCTTTTTGGTATTTTCAGTTTTTTTTTTTTTTTTTTTAATTTTTCAAAGGTTAATTTTTTTAACTGCTTCAAATATCACCTAATTGTTTTCCATTATACAAACAGAAATTGACTTCAGTCTCAACTGCAAACCTGACCTCACAATGGTTTCAGCCCATTGACCTCTTGCCACCATTCTAACATGAGCACATGGAAACAAAACAATAAAGAGAGAAGAATATTGATTTTATTCTTTATTTGGGAAAAAAGAATTGAACAAGGTTAAGAAAACAAATTGACATTGATGCATTGGAGAAAAATTGAGAATCAAGATCTTAAAACTACTTAAAAGTTAAAGTACGAGTGGATATTGTGAGATTCCACTATTCTTCTAAGTAAAACCATCAAGAACCGAACATTGTACAGCTCTATAACAGAAACAAGTGATCAAAATTAGAAAGAGTGGTCACCTTGTCTTCCATACAATGGGTCTACTGTTTGTGAAAACAGTGGAAACCTATACTCTTCATTGGATCAGTATTCAGAGGATGACGCTGAGAGAACTTCTCTAGCTGTGGATTCTGCTTTTTTCTTTCTAACTGCTTGGATCTGATCAGCTAGTGAAACTTCTCTTCGCGTTTTTTCTCTCTTTATGTGTTCTAGGTCAAATTTCTCCAAAGCTCCAAAATGTGAAACCACCGAGTCCCCCCGACCAGAAACTTGACAATTTATGGATTTCTTTGTGTGAAACTAAAGATAAGATGGAAAATAGTTCATTAAAACAACACAAACTAGAAAAGTATATAGAATCAGATTAATAAGATAGAGATACAATGCATGGAACCCAAACAAACTGACAATCAGATTTAGAAATCACATAAGCAGTTTAGTTCTAAGGGTCAAAAGAAAACTAAATAGTAAGCACAGGTCCCAGGTCCCCCTAAATTATGCCATTATAGGTGAAGCTGAGCAACACTTTTACCATTCAATTACTAGTCCAGTTCTAAAACAATCCCCTCATTTACCTAGTGATCCACTCACAACCATGAGAAGCTTAATGATAATCGTAAATATCACAGGCCCTAAATGGTTAAATACATTATTCTTGAAAATCACAGTTTAAATCCATGAGGTCTCCTGGGCAATTACCTTTATTAGTTTCTGCTTAAGTTTTGACTCTTCGGCAACTGCCAAGTCATCTTCGTCTTCCTTTGATTTTCTGTTCGTCTTTCTCTTAATCTCTCCTCTTGCTCTTGCCTTCTCTTCCTGTTCTTTTCTCTTGTGAGCAAGCCTTGCTCTTAGCTTTTTCGTCTCCTTTACCCTTGCCTTTTCTGCAGCCCACTGAAGCTGTTTGAGTACCATTTCTTGTTTTATCTTATTGTAACTATCCCAATCTAACTCTGGTTCGCCACTTCCCCCTTTCTTAGCTGCTTTTGCTATGCTTTCTGCCCATGAAAGAATGAGTTTCTCTGCTCTTGCCTTTGCCATCCGCTTTGCCTTTGCCTTGTTGTCTACAACCCAACGAAGCTGTTGGAGGGCCATTTGTTGTTTTATCTTATCATAGCTATCCCATTCTAACTCTTGCTGATCGGCCCCTCCTTTCTTAGCTGCTTTTGCTATACTTTCTGCCCAGAACCAAATGAACCTTTCCCTTAACTGTTTCAATTTCAAACGCTCTTGCCAAACACGTCGAAGTGATGAGCTTATTTTTTCCTTTATATGATCACTACAAAAAAAAAAAAGATAGTGTTGACTTCAGTAATGCAACTAGTCATGTTAGAGGTCAACAAAACTTAAGTGGTAAGACACCTATCAAGCATATATAGACAAGCCATGAGTCAAAAATTGGCCTCAATTTCAGGTATACTTTAAGCTTAAGGTGAATCTAGAACCAAGGAAGATCAAATTCTACTAGCCACAAGAAATTTCGTCTTGGTCACAAGAACTTGCTCACCAAACGTGAGACAATCCTACACATTTTTTTTTTCTTTTGTTCTTTTCTTCTTCTTCTTGAATTAATGAAATGCTTAAAACGAAATCTTCACAGCTAAGAAAATGTCTTGGATGTCCATCTTAGAGGTGCCAAGTGAATTGTATGTTTACAATACAAAGCTCAATCCTTTTATCTTGAAAAATGTCCCAGGGAAAAGAGTTCTTGTCAATCTGGTTTCTCTTTCAATCTAATTATATAAATAAAAAATTTTGACAATCACACTTCTTTGTTAAATAAATCAACCCTAAATTTCATTCAAGTCACCAACAGAGTTAACATATGTGCCCCACAGAGGCACTTAATCTTGCAAGTAGCAAGTGTAAGAACTTCAATATTTCAAAGCCTAGCCAAAAACATAAAGTGGCGGTTATTAGACCCATATCATCTTTAAATCCATCCCAATACCCTTATGGCTATTAACCAACTAACATCCATAATGATCATTCTTGAAGTAATTTGACCCGAAGCCTTTTTTTTTTCTTACTATTTTCCAGCCTCTCTCCATTCTTCAATGTAGAACTCTTTAATCCTTCCTTCTAAATTAATTTTGTTTTTCATATATAATAGAAAATCAACCAAAAAAATTTAAATCCAGCATACTCACACTTGGATGTAAGCTTTTAAGAATTTATCTGTTACATGCCCACACAACCAAAGTCTAACCCAATATTAGGCTTTAAATAGAGTATACCTAAACATTTTTGTTGAGGAAAATAAATATGAAAGATTGTAAGATGCAAATATTACCTGTGAGGCCGTGGATGTTCAGACATCTTCTTCCTAACCTGAAAATTGTTAAGGAAGATAAGGTCAAAGAAGTATTAGGAAAAAACGAATTAGCTAATAGAAGAAAAAAGTAATTGTAAGGTGCATAGTACCTATAAACAAATAAGGAAGCAAGAAAATAACATCCAAAAGAATTTCTTTTGTGTTATAATGCAAAAAGTTTGCTCTTTTTACACCGAATGAAAAGTACAGCAAAAAACTTTGAACAAAATGAAGATCCAAAAATCTGTAGAAACAATTCTATGATTCTGCCTTTTGATATGAAACATTACCTTCTAGTTAAATAACATACTGTGCTAAAGACAGAACCTAAACTTAACTGAATCTTACATGACTTCACCTTGGGGTCTCTCAAGGCTTCTATTGTTCTTCTCTTAATGCGTTCACGACTCTCTGCATTATATAGTATAGTAGCACTTCAGAATTAATAAAAAAATTGGTATGTGTAATAAAACTGTACGGTCAGCAAGATTTTGACAGAGAAGATGTCACATCCTAAATGCAGTTACCTGCACTATGCTTCTTGCCTTTGTTCCATGGCACTCTCCCCTTGTTTGCTAACCCTATCTTTCTTCGTCTTTGCCTTTCCTTATGGTCTTCAATAGTTTCTGCAGAGTGACAGTTACCAACTACGTGGTCCTCCACATTCAAAATCCGTTCTCAGAAACTTTTGGCTGGAGACACTCACTAGAATCGAATGCATCTCCCACATCAAGACTGATTTGTAAGGCTGCAAAAGGATGAACTCTTGGAAAGGAACTAACAGAGGAAAATGAGGAAGACATGTTCTTCAACACAGCTACAGAATGATTCAACTGCACAGTGCTTGAGTGGCATTGTGTGTATTCCACCACATAACCAAAAAACGGCCCCGGAAACATGGTTGGAACATGATTGGGAGGAGGCTGTAAAATAGAGAATCTCCTGATACAAGTTCAAATGAGTTGTTAAAAAGAAACCTTAGTCAAAGATTATAAAGCAAGCAACAATCTGATGCTTAAGTCACGTGATAGCATTCATATCATTGTTTCAAAAAATAAAAAAATATAAATACACACACACAAACCTATTTATCAATCTATCCATTCCTAGGTGTGCTTTGGGATTAATACAACTTTATGTGTTTCCGGACTTCTAGAACTTCGTCAAAACATCATACTTCAATGGTACTTCAGAGACATAGAATTGGACTAACCATTGTAACAAATGCATATGATTAGAAAATTGGTTAACAAAATGAGGTTTTCCCTTAAATAGTCTCATAGGCATCATACACATTGACTTGATAAAATCGTTCACACCATCTACAAGGGGACCAGCAACAACATATGCATGTCCCTTAATGCCAAATTAATCAGTGGGAAATCAAAAGACTAGGATACAAATCCAACTATACAATCGGTCAGCTTTGAGGGTAGGGATGTATATGAACCGAGCTGAACCGAGCTTTGGATGTTCAAACTCGATCGGCTCATTTCTTCCTCAAAGCCAAAGGGGTTCGAACTCGGCTCAAACTCGGTAAGTCATTACCAAATAAACAAGCTCGAGCTCTCGTTTAATTTGTTTTAAGGAATTTTGACCTCGTTGAACATGCCAACAAACAATTTTTCTTTTCTTTCTCAAATCCTAAGCAAATCATAGCCTAAAACAAGGCAATACAAGCAAGCATCCAGCCGAATTCCCCTCAAAACAACAAATTTTCTTCCTTCTCAGTTAACTAAATCAATTTAACAATATAGAAAGAACCTAAGAATTAACAACAAAAAATAACGGAAAGTGTAGCATTATCATGAATAGCCACAACATTGTGCCTGACGTAGCGGTAGAGGTTGTGGCGGACGGCGACGTGCACTAGATTCTCGGTGCTGATGTTGGCGGAGCGTAGGAGGAAGATCTGGCCGATTTGAGCCCACGGTAGTTGCAGAGTGAAAGCCGCGGCGCGCGCCTCGTCGTCGATGAGCTCAAGCCGTTGGTAGGACCACCACTCGGAGAGAGGCGGGTCAGGACGGCCGTCAGGAGTGAAGACGCGGTTGCCGAGCGCGAGCACCAACTCAACTCCGACGTTCACTCGACTCGTCAGTCATCATCCTCACTTTCAGTTTTTCCTGATTGTTGTGAGTTGAGAGAAAGAAAAAGAGTGGCTTAGAAGAGAGAAAGAATGAGCGGGAGAGACGCTTTGGCTCTATGGGCGTTCACCCAATCCAATAAACAAGGGGTTGTACTTTTTTTTTTTTTTTTTTTGACATGGGGTTGTACTTGTTTGTTGTGAAAAATAAAATAATAATAATCCGTATAAAATTTGGGGTTCATTATCATTGTTTTGGTAGTTTGAGGGGTAAATTGTCGTAATTGATAGTTTGGGGGGTAGATTATCATTGGGGTAGTAGTTTGAGGGGGTTAAGTGGACTTTACCCTTTTTTTTTTGACAAGTAAACGAATAAAGAGTAAAAGTAGAAGGATGATTAGCAATCTTATTGTATGTACTGTACATTATAAACAGATTTAGAATTAAATGTGAAATATGCTTATAAAAAAGAGAGAGAAAAATTGTAATATACTATATTTCTGAATGCTAATCAGTAAAGGCCATTTAACTTTGTTATGCCTTCAGTTGTTGCTAGTATGACCACGTCTGATTAGCAACAATTACTCAGTGAAGCAGTTTCTGCTCTTCACAAGGAAGGGGGAGAGGCCGGAGAATAAAGAAAGAATAATTAAAGGTTGGATGTTACCATGGTTTGTCAATGAGTGCGTCTTAAGCCCTGGAAAGCATTGCAGATATGGTCTGAAATGTCTCAATACTTATGTGCTAAAAACATATCATGGATATTTGTCTCAGGAACAATTGGAAAAATTACTATCTACAACTACCTGCAGCCAAACACAGTGCAAAAGAGGCACAGTATCTATGTGAAGGAATTTCATAAGGTTGCATTAATGTTAACAGCCCTAGATGACAGCTAAAGTTCATGAAAGTTTTGAGCTTTATTTGTTATATTAATAATACAATGTTTGGTTGTCACATGAAATAATGCTGATACTATTTAGTCTTTGGGGGAAAATAGTTGTATGTGCATTCCTGTCGTAGATATTTCATGATGTTGTTGTAATTTTAAAGCTTTACATTATTATTGTATGCCCACTTTTATGGCACGTAAATGCCTTTTATTTATTTTTTTAATTTTGATATATTTCAAAAATAAGGTTCATGTATGGAAAGCCAGACGTTCCAAAAGCTTCTTGTGACGTTGCCTCTGAAGTATATTCAGAATTAGCGGATTTACAGAGAGATGAAGACTGGGATGCAGCTGTGCAGTTGGTGGTCAAAGCAGGTGACCCAAAGGCCCAATTTATAGCTGTCAATGATTGGTATCGGCTACGGCGTAGCCTGAGATTATCAAGGTTAGTTTGTGATGTTTTTGGGTTTATTTCTGAACATTGGACTACTCTCTCTCTCTCTCAAGCACAAACACAAACGAAAAGCTGCACAATGGTCATAAATTTTTTTCCACAAAAGCTACAAAAGTAAGGTTCTGTTCAGAAGGCATATTTTCTTTTTGTTGTAAGCTTTAGCACCTAAATTTTTGTTGGTTATTTGTCATAATCTAATCCTACGAAGATAATCTTTTAAATATTTAGATAGTATACTTAGGATTTTCTTTAATTAAATTAATAAAATACTTTGGGACAAGTTCATTACCACATATGTTCATAATTTATCAATATTTCCTTTGGAATGGCAGTCTAGTGGATCACCTCCATCTGCTTTTCGGGTACCATATGATTCTTTCAGGGAACAATGCAGTAGTGTAGCAGACAGCTCTCATGATGTCAACTCTTCCGCTGATGCACTCGAGGAAAATGAATCAAAGGATTTGGATTATGACTTTATTTGTTTTTTTCTCTCTACCCAAAGAGTTGATCTCTACAAATCAATTGACTATCGGTGTGAAGATATGCTTTCAGGTAGATCATGCTATGGAAACGCCACTATCTTTTTAGTTTTCTGCCACTAAAAAATATCAAATTCTTTGAAGTACACACCCAGTCTATACATTTAGTTGTCGTGATGATTATTTCTAAAAAACTGACTATAAAATGTTGTCAACCCCTCCCCAACCCACCCACACACACACATATGGGCATAGGACTTTCTAATATTAGTTTTTATGCAATTCAGATATGGAGATGTGCTGCCTTTTACCTATAAAGATCCTTACTGCTCATAGTGTGGCATCTACAAGAAATGCATTAGTTTTTTCCCCGTACTTGCATTCCATGAAGACCTTAAGAATGACATCTTTGAGATCATCCCCGTTTCTACCTTAAAACTTACATGACATTTTCAGTTTCATGGCAACCAAATTTTTGACTCATGTTGGCACCTACTTGATTATCAAGGACAATACCCTTTCACCTTTTTCTTCTTTTGGGCTTTTGTTGGCACCCCAATATCGTGCCTGTCAAATTAGAATACGTGAAATGGCCAGTCATGTTGAGATTTGAGTCTTTCTGGAGATTGGCTTTATGCCTAAGCATCAATGCAATTCACTCTCAATTTCTTCCAAATTGTTTCATATGCAATGAGACAACACTATGCATGAGCTAGTTTTAAGAGATTCATCGTCAACTGCTTTATGGGCTTTAACATATCTCTCTGATCCGACCAAATTAGAAAAAAAACTTTTCTCTTTGGACAAGGCTAGAAAACTTTTAGTGTCACACTGGTATATAGACAAAACATATTGTGTTGTAAGTTTGTTTCTCATCTTAAAACCCAGTCTATTTTTCTGCATCTTAAAGTTTTCTTAATTTACTACCATTATGCAACTCTTAGGAACAAGTTACTTGTGCTAGCCCAATCCCATTCAATAGACCTGTGCCAATTTCTCATATCATTACTTCTGGGAAGCGGTGTGGAGCATGGCATCAAGGGCATGAGATTATTTGATTGTCTTCTCCTGGACCTGCTCTGGTACCTTTGGCGAACGAGCTGGGGGAAGGGAGAATAGAGGGTCAGATTTTAAAGGAGGTGCATGCATATGAGTCAATTGGAGTTGAGTAGAATAACGATTTGTTTGCCTTGTGTGGGGATATGAATAATCCTCCTTTGGTAGCTGTGAATGACCGAATGTCCCTGGGGAGGGAGGTTAAGGGAAGTGATCCGATAACATTTCATTTGCTTGCTGTGGTTGAAGATGTGGATAGAATATGTTTAAGTCCTTCCAAAAGAGGCAAGTTTGAAGTGAAGTCTTATTATCAAAGGTTAACCATTCTTACTGGATCTCCTTTTCCTTGGAAGAGTATTTGGAGAGTCAAAGGCTTCTTCGAGGGTGATTTTTTGTTGTTGATGGTAGCATTAGGGAAAATATTGACTTTGGATAACGTGAGAAAGATGAATGTTGTGGTAGTGGAGTGGTGTTGTATGTGCAAGAAGAGTGGGGAGTCCATTTATCACATTTTGATTAATTGTGAAGTAGTAAGAGATTTATGGAGCTCACTTATCGATCTGTTTGGTGTTGATTGGGTTATGCCTAGAAGAGTGAGAGAGTTGTTGGTGAGTAGGGAATCAGGTAGGTGTGGTAACATTTTCAAAGTTTGGAGGTTGACTTTGTTATGTTTAATGTGGTGTATTTGGAGGGAGTAGAATGCTTGAAGCTTTGAAGATATTTAAGACTTTAGTGGTAGGACTGAAAAGGAATATGTTCAATGATTGCTTTTTTCTAGTTTTCCAGGTTTTTAAACTTTTGTTCATCTTTTTTCTCCTAATTAGGGAGTTCTCCTGTATACTTCTTGTGTATTGGTGTTGCATCCCTCTGTGCCTTTTAATGAGATTGAATTACTTAGAAAATTAATATATTGAGTAGGAATTTCCCAAGAGGATTAGAGGTTCTATATTTTTTCCTGTAATAAAAGGAGGGAAAAAAAAAAAAAAACGATTTTATTGAAAGGAAAAGAGGCAAAAGCTTATGATCCATCTTATATTGATTTTACTTGCAATTTGTTGGTTTATTTTTCGTAGTCACACATTCTTGTAGCTGTTTATTATGGTATTGTTATTGATTTTGTACTTTTTTTTCTACCCTTCACTCCTAGATGAATGCAAATTAGAGTTATATTGATCAACGATAATCTGATTTTAACAGATTTTCTTATGAATGAGTTCGAGTATATGCAAGGAAGTACTTTGATACCCACTACAGTATATAAAATTTTTCTTGACATATTAGCTTTTTACTGTATTGTTCAACTCTAGAGCTGTATTCAGTTTGAATGGTTGGTTTTTCCTGTAGGAAGCGACGGGATTTTGTCTGAGGCTAAATGGCTTCTTGATACAGGTCTTCTACCGAATTCAAATTCTGCAACTCGGGCTATTGGTTACAGACAAGTATACCTTTCATATTTTCTTCTTCTATTCGTTCTGTTGATTATATTTACTAATTTGCTAGCAGCAGTGCTAGTCCTAATAATTTGTTTTAATTCTGGAATTGGGTTATCCAACTAACCTTTTTCTTCAAAAGCCTAATTTTGATTTGATTCATAAAGGAAGAAGGCCCATCACTTTATGCTTGGGCTTGTTGCTCGTGTGTGTTATAATCAATTATGTCCATACACTTTTGCAGAGTCTTTTTGGGTATCTCTTGGAAGCCATGACTTTCTCGTTGCTGTATATATATATATATATATAAACTTTCTCATTGCTGAATATTTGATTCATTGAATTTTTGTTACTTCCAAGCTCTAGACATTTGTTTCCTCTTCAACTATTCTGCGTTGAATGTTGTTACTACATTTTTTTACCTTACAATCATGACTTCTTATTTCCATTCTTGATAAAATAGTATTTGAACCTCTAAATGATGCTATCTTGCCTACTTCGTCCTTGATTTCGCTCTAATTTATTTTTCCAACTGATTTTCGCTTGTTTCAGTTTTAAGTGGTTTATTCTATTTCAAGATTCATTTGTTTGTATGATTTACTAATTTCAGGCAATGGAGTACTTATCACATTGTAGGCAGCAAGGAGGTAGGAGTTCTCCTGGAGAATTTTTTGCATTTTTATCTGACTTTCAGAAAGCATCTAGGTAACGTGTTTCAATCTTTATCGCTATAATTATATGACTCATATATTAGGGTCCTGTGCATCCAAGTAAGGAGGTATTTTGTTATGTATTTGACATTTTGATAGTTTTCCTGACCTGTGCAACAGTAAAAGTAAAAATGGCATGATATCCCTCACATGTAAACATAAATATTTTATTGTATCATCTAATTCTGTTCTTCTAGACTTCTACGTTACACATAATGAAAATATCTTTGGGCATTGTAAGTGTTGGAAGTGAATTAATATTGAAACATTCTTGCATTTTGATTTCTTTATTTTTTGATTAGCTAAGTTCATTTGTTTATTTCATTTTGATAAAAATAAAGAAGTTCCTATCTTGGCCTCTTAAAAGTAATTGCTCGATTGTTGTAGCTTAGACTTTATTACCCTGTCTAATGGATCACATATCCAGCTAGTTGTACATAACTTTATTTTTTTGGTACAAAACTTGATGCTGTAAGTTGTGCTTTTCAGTAATCCTACAATTTTTGAGTTTGTTATGCTCTTAATTATTATGTATTAATCCAGCAATTGTAAATTTGTTGTGCAGAAATTTTGCAACAAGGCAATTGACATGGTTTCGTAATGAGAGTATATATCACTGGCTTGATGCTTCTAAGCCTCTGGTATGTCACTTGTGTTCTTTCCTTGTTCCTACGTTTCTTCTTCTTTTGGTGTATTAATTCATTCAGACGTGTACGTTATCTTGTTAAATGCATATTTATGTGGCAAAATTCAACATGTGATTACATGAGCATTGGTGTACGTAGTTTAGGATGAATGTATTCATTTCTGCATTTGTGTCTAGAACTGGTTATGAAGAGGCATATTTCTGATCAGCATGGAAATCATATACTATGTCATCAAGATCCAAAATTTGAGTACAATTCTTAATGATGGAGTTTAGCTTGATAGAGAAATAAAATATAGAAGGGCCACATCTCTTCTTCCCACTTACTTTGGTAATACTTGCTGATGCACATAGCATGGGGCTGGGGTGTTTCATTTGGCAGATTTCTTTTATATATATATATATATATATATATATATATATATTTATGCACATTTAAAAAATCTTAACTAACATGCACATACCATGGTGCATCATAATAATTTGCGCTAGCTACATATATTAATAATCAAATATAAGATAACATTAAGGAATAGCATATTTCCATGTGCTTTTCTCATATCCTAGAATGACAATGGCAGTATTTCAGATTATTGTATTTTAAATTGCTTTAGTTGTTTCTACAGAAACGCTGAAAATTGGTATATTGTACAACCATTTCTCCATTTCGTTCAAATTATTCTATTCATAAGCAGTACATAATTTTATATTTATTACAAACCTGTAGTAACCAATGGCAAAAACTAAAATCATCCATGGCTTCCTGGAGGAACCCAATTTCTTTCGGTTGCGAAAATGGAAAAAAGCAGCAGTTTTTTGCACAACTTGCGCGCTCATAGTGTAGGTCCCACTTTTATAGCATATTTGGCCAAAGAAGCATGGGACAGGTTGGAGTTCTTACCTTCTAGGGCTTCCATGGACAAAGATCTGCTTTCATTAAATTGGCAAGGAGATTGGTTTATTACTCATCAAAAAAAAAAAAAAAAAAAAAAATTACAGTTTCAAATTTTCCAAATTTGAGACCCGAGTTTGCAATCATTTTAAGTCCGAGACCTCCATCCATTTTTTTGTTAAATAAATAATAAGAATGATGTAAAAAAGAATTATTCCCCTCCTATAAAAATTGAAAAAGGAAAAGAAGAGAGACAAAAACCATACCCGCCATGGGTGGTCAGGACCTAGCCACCACAGTGATTGGATTACCAGGCCACGACCTTGGTCTGAGTGAGAAACCCAGCCACTGTGGCTAGGTCCAGCTATGACTTGATTGGGTCATACCCAGTGGCTGGGTAACCCTTTTTTGCTAGTTTGGCTGCCTTTTTTGTTCTTGGTGTAGCTTATATCTTTAGCATTGAGAGCAACTCTTCAGAAGCATGCAATGGGTTTTCTCTCTCTTTTTGATCATATGAGATTTTCGACAATGAAAACCATTCCTTATTTTGATTATCGGGGGTTGCTATGGCGAAATATTCTTTCACGGAGGATTTGATTCAAATTGGTTTTGGTTAAAAGGTTATGTGTGGTGCGTTGAACTATTATGACCCTCTAATTTTTTTCTCTGGAGTTCTGGTATTGGGACAAGAATGCAAAAGCTTTATTCATTGATATGGTTTGTGAAAGGATATCAAGATGTCATAGGTTAACTTTTTTTGTTTTCTAATTAAGTAGTAAGCAGTCTTTGTTGCTTCAATTATGGTTGTGAAATATGTAAGTTTTTAAGAGACTGGTAAATGTGAGCTTTGTGATTTGGCACCAAAGTGTAAATGATTATGCATATAAGGTCCTTAAATTTCTTGCTCAAATTCTCTTCTCACCTTATTCTGATCTGCATGAGGGACAATTTTGCAGGAACAAGTGCTGAACTTCATTTATGACTCATACCATGATGACAGTGGAGTTTTGGTGGTGCCTGAAGCACTAAGAATGAAGAAAGATCTCTCCGGCCGCCGAGCAACTGCCGAACTCAAGGCCTACCGCATAAGAAATAGCTAGGTATGAACTTGTTATACTCTATTATGTTGTGTTCTTTATTGTAAAAGAGCTAAAAGCTTTTCTTTTACTGTGAAGGCATTTTGTCGGTCGTCAAGATTGTTCTGATATTTTAGACTGGATAAGGAGAACCCAAGGGTGAAGCAATGAAGTTTATCTATTCACTCACTTGAAATAAAGCTCATCTTGACTTTAATCAGAATGAGACAAATGTTAATCTTGGTAAGGTTAGTTTATTGAATTTGGCTTAGGTGCTATCTTCTATAGTTTTTTCAACGGTTTAAATTTATTTTCACATTCTCTTTTCCTCATGATAACCTAGTTTATTATAGCATATTTCTATCCTTATAAGCTTTGATCAAGGCCTTTGAGCATTTATCTTCTAGTCACCAACATTATCTGCCTTTTAATCACTAAAACACTCCTCCCACGTCATGCATCATAAGATAAATAAGAAAAGAAAATAATAATACTAAAGGAGGTGAAAGAACTTAAACCCAAGCTAAGCCTGTGAATATTAAAAAAAAATAAAAAATAAAATAAAAATAAAAATAAAAATTAAGGCTTTGCTTGTTTCGGAAACGCAATCACAAATAAGCCCTTAGTCTAGTCATGTCTCAATCATTTGTTTTGGAAAATTGAACTGATTGTTTGAATTGGTCCACAATGACCTGAACCTAAAAGCAATCGGTTCATTATTATAAGCTAAAACTAATATTATTCCACTTCGTCATATATGAAGAGTGGATATTTTAAAATTTGAACCGGATTGGAACGTGGAATTAACTAAACTGCCCAAGCTTAGTTTAATCATGTCTCTATCATTTGTTTCGGAAAATTGAACTGATTGTTTAAATTGGTCCACAATGACCTGAACCCAAAAGCAATCGGTTCACTATTATAAGCTAAAACTAATATTAATATATTTGTTCTTTTTACAAAATATGTGTTGCAAATTAAAATCACATTTGTCTTTTAGGGATAATAATTTCGAGTTTAATGAAAAATGATGCAATGCTATTTAATAGATTGTTATATAAGTAAAATACTTGATCATATCTATTACGGGTCAAATCAACTCAAGGCTGAATTATATTAATCCTTCTTTAATTTCGTTAATAATTTTTTTTTGACATGTCCACACATACAAGGGAATGGAGGAAATTTGAACTAATAACCTTTCTTTATAAGGCGCGATCCATAGCCGATTGAATTACCTCTTAATGACAATTTCATTAATAAACTTGGTCTCTTTAAATAGCTAGAGACTTACAACTGACTAATATTAAAAATAAACTACTTCTAATGAGATAAATATATTATCTTGGATAACGTATTATATCTATTATATAAATTATAAATCTAAGTCAAGACTCATAACATATATTATCCTTTAGTATATAATGCTGTCGATGGGTTAGAGTTCTATTCAATGCTCATCATCCTCTGAAGTAGTCAGTCTAAATTATATGCAATGGATTATCAGGCTGATTCCAAGAAGCCCAAGCCCTCCTCTGATGCAATATTAGTTCTCAAGGAAGATCACCAGCAGAAGAAGAAGAAGAAGAAAGGTAGGTTTTCCTCCAAGAATTCATTCTGGATATGTTGCTCAAACGTGGAGGTTGCTGCTGGGGCTCTGGGAGAGGAGAAGAAGAAGAATGAAAAGAAGAAGGAAAAAGTTCATTTTAAGCTTAAGAGGTATGCCTTCTTGTGCTGCTCAAACGTTGAGTTTGAGACTGAGGAAGAGAAAGAGAGAGTCCTTCAGTATTTGGAGAATAATAATACAAAGAAATCTCGTATAAACATTTGTTGTACCAATTTGGAGGTGGGCACAAAGAGTTCTCGATCTGGGGCATAAAGCTCCCAAAAGAGCTGCCTTCAAATGACTATTCTAAGTTGGGTGGTATGAGACTTTTGTTAGAATTAATTATATGTATATATAATATAATAATATATGTGTGAACTTGTTATGAAGTTTGGTTTGTGTATGTGATGAAGATGATTCTAATGAAAGACTCAGCTATGTTTGTGTATTGGAATCATTGTTCTTTTGATCTGTCAAGCAATAATGAAGAAGTGGATGTACTCCTTTTAAAAAGAACAAATAAAGAAAAGAAAAGAAAAATGATTTTTTTTTTGGATTTTTATTAGTCAGGGAACATGAACATGAATTTGATTTTGAGAATAGTTATATACTATATACTGTTAGTGTGTATTTTATGATTAAAATACCTTAGTATAATATGTTATTTTTATAGATAACAATAGAACCAGGAATTAGACTTTAAATATTAGAGATAAATATTAAAGTATACACATATATATATACATACACACACACATTAATATATATATATATATATATATATATATATATATTTTTACATACAAAATAAACTAAAATTCTAAAAGGCTAAATGTCATTTTTATCTAAATAGCTCTTAAATTGATAAAATACCATCTACATTGGATAAGCTAAAAAATTAAATAAATTTTTTGTTAAATGAGCTAGCTACAGGGCTATAATCGAATATTATTTGAATGTTCAAATTCAGTTTGTTTAATTTTTTCTTCCACTATCTGAGACAAAATTTTCTTCAACGTTTTATTATTATTTCTCTCTCATTTATTTTTCAATTTTCTCTACTATTTCTCTTTTCACATCTCACCAATTAATTTAATCATTTCATATATAAAGTAAATGTCATGATTGTTATTTAATTGTTGTTAAGATTTATTGTTTGGGTAATTAGAGAAATTAAGTCTAATACTAAATAATCTAATCTCACACACACACACACACATATTTATCTTATGGTATACACACACATATATATATATATATATATATATATATATATTATTTACACATACACATATACATAAACTCACTCTTATACACACAAAGATATTTATATCTATATTTAGACTTAAAATTACAATAATTCAACTGATATATATATCAAATTTATTTTTTAAAGAGAAAATCATTCCACTCTCATTAATTGATGAAAGATCACGAACATAAAGTTTTTACATCACATAGTAAAAGTTCTGAGACAATCATAGCCAAAACTACAAGATTACAAGTCATAGATACATATAAAATAATCTGACATTCAAGACCTATCTATGATATTGAAATTCACTAACATTAATCTTTAGCTGTAACAATGGGTCAGCTTCAAACAGACTCAATCTGATACATAGGTAACAACATCTTTTTACCGAAACTCCTCCTCTCGACTTGCAAGCCAAAAAATTATTTACATCCTCAAAATTGATTATATGTTGAGCCCATTTGATAGCCCAACCCAAATACTTAGGCTTGCTTTTATATTTAACACTCCTTTAATTGAATTAGAGATGCTCAACTGTTTGATAAGCCTAGCCCATTTCATTCATTTAAATCGTGGAGTTATTAAAATTATTAAGAGGAAAAGTTTAAATAACCACTGTTTAATAATTAGCGGTTTTGAAACAAGTGCTAATTGGTTTTAAAAATAATTTTTGCTTACTTTTCACTAGATTTATGAAGTTTTGACATAAACTTTCAAATTATATTAAACCCATTTGGCATTTTTTAAATTCGTGTGTATATATTTTTTTAAAAAAAATCAATAATATTGACCACCTATATGGTTTGGCCACCCAAACATATATTTATATATATTTATATTTGCTAGGATTTTTTGTTTTTTAAGAAAAAAAATGTGATAGAAACATTTTAGAATAATAAGGCCAAATTGGTTAAATTGCCACAATTTGAAACTTTGGGGGGTTATGTCACTTTTAAACTTCGAGGCAAAAGTGAAAATCGGTGGATACTTCTGAAGGTAAATGTAATTTTCCTTATATTATATATATTTCATATAATATATAACAATAAGTTGTTGTAGTATAGTATATGTTCTGTAAATTTGTAATTTTATTGGTGTATTATATAGTGTGTAGATTTGTAATTTTATTGGTATATTATATGTTGTGTATATTTGTAAAAAGTGACCAATAAGATTTTGGTATATAGATTTGGATTTATAAAAGGTGACCAACAAGATTTTGATATATAGCAACTTTTAATGCTAAAATGGCCATGAAAAGGAAAAAAAAAAATGTTTAAAGTGAGCCTAAAACTAGCTTAAGAAAAAAAGCCCAATAAAAGGCCCAAAAAAGTGGTTAGTGGAAAAGCAATTATTCAAAAATGGAGGTAGTTAGTAAAATTTACTAACCGCCTAGGCAGTTGCGGTTAGCAGTTTTAGCCATTAACCGCTAACCGCAACGCTATTTCACCTTAAAATTATGTTGTTGTTTTATTGATTGTGAATGAAAAATGCCCAATTAACTAAGCCCACTGAGTAGTACGAATAAGACTTAAGGCAAATCCTTAGTCTAAGAGCCTCTAAGGCTAAGGCCCAATTTAGCTAAGGCTTGCTTTTATGACTTTGTCCAGCATTTTCAAAAAAAAAAAAGCAATGCAAATCCTTGTCCTACATCAAGAAGACTAAGCTAACTCTACCATCCTTATCCATAAATAGGATACGCATCTCAATGGCAAAGAACAAGCGGCCCTCGCCACATCAATGAGTAAGGCGCTAGCCAATACTTGGCTAATTGCAACTCAAGTGCAAGCCGGCTAATTTAGTTATTTTATATTATTTAAAGTTTAAATTTTATATAAAAAAAAATTTATGTATTCGAGCTTATGTCAAGTTGGCTCGGGCTTGGCTCGGTTAATATAAGAGTCGAGCTCAAACATAGTTTTAGGGCTCGGCCTTGAGCTCGACTTGGGCTCAAGGTCGAGTAAAAGTTTAATGAGCCGAGCTTGAACAAGCAAAGCTCGCTCAAGCTTGGCTCGTTTACAACCCTAGACATAAGCTACTTTTTAGAATATCGTTTGATTAATATCTAAATGTACGAGACAGCCTTTGGACCAATATGTAACAGTACCAGATGTACATTAGGGTTTGGCAGATGTTTGCTACTTTTTAGGGAGTTGGTACAACCCTTCACTATAAATGCCCCCCACCCCTCACTATTCTCACGCACTCTCAGGCACCGAGGCTACAAAAATCCTTCCTTTATGAGTGTTTTGTATGTTTCAGTGCTAAAGGTGAAGGAACTCTTGAAGTTTCACTTCAAGAACGTAATGCTTGGTTACTTAACTCTTTAATTACGTTGTTATGCTACTTGATTATTGTCCTGTGTTGATAGTCGTAGTTTTAGCTTTAGTTATGTTTTAAATATTGTTTGGAGAAAATATATTTTACTCCCTTAAAGTATCTACCGATTTGCACTTTTGCCTTCACAGTTTAAAATATGACACTTTACCCCCCCAAACTTTCAAATTGTGGCAATTCAATCCCATTGACCTTTTTATTCCCAAAATGGCCTCATCATAAATTTTATTTTTTAAAAAAAAAATCCAAAAAAATTTGCTAGGGTGGCCAAACCACCCCATAGGTGGTGGCCCACCTGTTTTAACACTGGGTGGTTTAGCTGCCCCTTTGGCCAATCACTCAAAAGAAAATTTCGTTGGCCCAGGCACGGCGGTGGTTCGCCACCCCAAACGGGATCTAGGGATGGCCAAACCACCCCTAGGCCAAACGGGGTGGCGCCACCACCTATGGGGTGGTTCAGCCACCCCATCAATTTTTTTTTTTTGGTTTTTTATTTTTTATTTTTTGGATTTTTTTTTAAAATTTATAATGAGGGCATTTTGGGAAAAAAAAAAAAAAAAGGCCAAAGGGGTTAAATTGTCACAATTTGAAAGTTTGGGGGGGTAAAGTGTCACATTTTATACTTTGAAGGCAAAAGTGTAAATCAATGGATACTTCAGGAGGGTAAAATGTATTTTCCCATCTTGTTTAGATTAGCATTATGTTAGCTTTGCATGAAAGTTTCATTTTGACTTAGGAAGCCCTTTGATTGCCTTAGAGTTAATTTGAAGAATATGAGGATGAATGGAGAAAAATAAGGTTCTCCCTGAAAACCTCAAAGAGGACATACGGTTCGAAGTATCATAGCAGACGTACGACCTTGAGCTCGGCGTATGATCTAGAGTGTGACAAGGAACCTTATTTTTACCCGCCGTCCCATTGCTCTTGTATTCTTATTCTAGAGTTGTTTTAGTAGAAATATGACTAATAGAAGATTTTCACATATTTGAAGAACTTGGAATCTTTAGGATATTCGGACATGTTATTCGACCCAGGTGAGTTTTAACTCACATAATGTGTTGTTATTTTTCATGCATTGCACGACTATTTTGTGTACCAAAAAAATATGCATGTTTGCAACTCTCACAATTTATACTTGCTGCATATGAACTCTAGCATTTTGTGAAAACGTTATGCTGAATATGTTAATAAAGTGAGACTTGTAAAAGCATGCATGTAAAATACAGATAAGATAATTTGTATCGTATGACATGGTGTACCGGTATGTGCAGTATAATGGTCATGGGTTTACCATATATGTTAGTTTTATGGTCAAATGTGTGTGTATTATATGGGCTTTGGATCCAATGATTGTTTGTAGGTGTAACCTTAAAGGACAGTCACTACAAGACGAATATCATTAGTGGTATAGGCAACTCGAGATCGGACTCGGTCGCGCTGCTAATATTATGTACGGTAAAATGCAATGGTTGAGACATCAACATTATACTATAGGTCTCTTAAGACAACGCCAACCCTATTGAGAATGGGTAATATCTCGAATAGACCATATTATTAAACTATGATTGTTACTCTGTATCATATACATATACTGTATATCTATATCACACCTAAGATAAACTGTCATGATGGAACTATCTTATAATTTACAAAACATTAGAGTTCATTACTAAACTAGCATGTGCATTATTTGTATTAATAATCACTAAGTCTTAAATTTACTCATTTTATTTATGTTTTCCCATATCATTATGAATATCTGCGTGAGTTTAACTATCCTAGAAGAGGATGTCCGTGAGCCGACTTGGGTGTCTTTTTCTAAGACAATGTTATTTGAATTCATGTTTATAACTCCTTTTGATGACGGTCTGATGACTGATACACTATGATGATTAGTTATGAGGTTTTATAACTTCTTTGATGAATGTTGTGTGAATGTTAAATTATTGATCTTTATTTTCTATAGTCTTAGTAAAGTCTTCACTGAGATTTTCTCGTTACGATGAGAAATGTTGAAATCTCTAAATCTTGTCTTGTGAGAGATAGGGTTGGGAGGTGAATCATGAAATCAATTACTAGTTAATTGATTTGTCCATTGGGGTCGTCACAGCAAGCGCGTACGAGTCACAATTCATCTCGGGGTTGCCAGAATCAAAAGCGATAGGTACTATTGGAAGTGTGGAGCTAGTGTGTGTGGTGGAGTGACGCGTGTCAAGGTAGGTTTGACGAAGGAACATAGATTGAGCTTTGAACAGGCTGATCGAAGAACCCCATCAACCCTAAAAAAGACACGATATAAATGGTAGATGGCACACCCAGCGTGGTAATGCTTGAACTGTAGTGATCCAAATTATTAACTAGACGTAAATAGCTTAGTTGGGGGTAGGGGTGTTCAATCGGTTATAACCGTCAGTTATTTGCTATAATCGTAACCGATAACCAACTTGTTGGTTATTTGATTTTTAATAATTGCAACCGCAATTGACTAGTCAGTTATCGGTTATTCAATGCAATAACCGATCGGTTATAACTGCTTTAATTTAAAATGGGCTTTTGGGCCTTTTAATTTACTATTTTTGGTCTTATTTTAATGGTTTTGGGGCAAAAAGATGAATATAGCCCAAGAAAATGGCTTTCTGTTGTGCCAAATACTACCTAAATTACTAAATAATATTTAATACGATTTTAACTCGCAAGTGCACAAGATCAAAACAATAGTATAGCAGGCAAATACGAGATCATTCCCACGAGGATTGTTAATTTCGTTTAAAACTAATTAATTAAATTAAAATATCAAACTGTCACAAAATTGATATTATGAAAAATAAATAAAGATAAATTAAAGTGTAGGGCTTTGATATCCACCACTAATTATGCTCAATTAATAAATCAATATGCCAATGCTCTAATCATATTATGAATACCTAATGGTTGCCAACCTAAGGGCATGGTGTATACTCCTTAAGCTATTGGTTTCTAAGCAACGAATTAGGCATGGTGTATACTCTAACTTTTTTCTTTCCTAAAGGATTTAGCATGGTGTATACTAAGTTGTTCTCTAGGAAAGCATATGAATTGTGAAAACCGACAACCACATGAGACCTAGGGCATGGTGTATACTCCCGGTTTCCCATGTTGATTAACCCAAGAACCTGGCGTGGATTACTTTTGTTACTTATGTTAAACCCAGGACCCATTCATCCAAATTGATCTAACTAACAAGTCCATACCACATGCATATAATGGCCAATCACATACATATGAGGAATTCAATAAAACAGGCATTAATCAAGTTAAACAACACAATATGATTATCACAAAGGCGACAATATTGAAATCTTAAATAAACATAATTAGGATTTCAATCCAGCCCTACTAAAATAATTAGTTACACATAATTAAAATAAAACTAAAAAGAAAAGGAAAAGGAAGAACCGAAAACCGCTCCTAGAAGTAGCCTCCAAATTCTCCTCTCTGAAATTGTATATAATTGTGTGGCTTAGAGGTCTATTTATAGGCCTTAGGAAAGTCCTAAAAACCCTAGTAAACCTAGAAAATTCGAAATTCCATCTCCCAGACAAATTAGGAGATAATCCTATTACAAATCGGAATAGGATTCGTCCAGAATTGGGCTCCTATCTTGCGGGGTAATTTTAGCATTGCGGCGGTCCGAATTAGGAAAATACTATTTCATAATGATTTTTAGAATTTTGAGTTAGCTTTCCAATGACGTTAGAATCACCTCAATTTGATATTTGAGCTGAAAGTTATGGCCAAAATACCGAGACATGTGCAGAATCCAAATGCAATCCGATTTTGACTCCAATTTGATAAATTCTGTTTTAATCCTTTCCACATATTCTAGGTCTTCCCAATTTGCCCTTTAAGCTTGGAACATTTCTAGAAATGCTTCATTTTCTTCCATGACCTACAAAAACACAGAAAACACAAAAGGAATAAAATGGAACAAAATAACAAAAACTAAGAAATTAACAAATGTAAATTAATGGCTAAAATATGAATATTTTGGCACGTATCACTTTCAAGCCCAAATCCAAGGATAATTTAAAAGACAAAAAAACTTATAGCAGTGTAAATGGATATTACAAAAACATATAGTCCAAAAATTTGGATATTACAAAATCTGGAAAAATAAATGTAAAGAACGAAACCCAATAAAAAGTTTGGAAAAGAAAAAATTATAGAGACAAAACAAATACAAATGCTTAAATCTAGATATTACAAAATTTGGAAAAAATAATAATAAATGCTCAAATCTACAAAAGCAGGGCAATAAACGGCCAACAAAAGTTTGGAAAAGAAAAAATTACTGAAGGTGGTGCAAGATAGTAAAAGAGATATTGAGATTGAGCGATCGCCACTTGAGAGGTAGGAAGAATATTTGAGAATAGCGAGTCCTTAGTCTTGAGAGGCAGGGAGATGAGCGACTAAGTTTGAGAGGCAGGGACTAGGGAGAAATGAGAATAAGATGAAACCTTAAAATGACATCATTTTGGTTTTTTTTTATTTTTTATATTGTATTCATATATATATATATATATATATATATAGATATATGAGGGGAGAGGGTGGAAGCACAATATGCAGTAATATGAAAATAATGCAGTAATAAAAGTAATACAATAATGAAAATAACAAAACCAGTAGAACTAGCTATGTAGGCGGTATTGTAGAATATAAATTGCTGTAATATAAAGAAAGCAATAGAACTGTCCAATCTGACGATATGCAGTAATGAAAAAACAGTAATATAAAAGTAGTAGAATTGTCCAATATGGCGGTATGCAAGTAATAATATGAAAGTAATTGAAAATAAATTGGATAAACTGAAGATATTATTGAAGTCTTAGAAACACACTTACAAAAGTAAAAGAAGAAAAAAAGGAACTAGGAAACTTGAACTAAGAAACAAAGTTGGAAGCAAAGGAAAAAAGGTTTGGCAAAAGAATTCAAAGGTATGAAAACTTCTGCCTTTCAATGGTAGAGGAGTGTTCTATTTATAGAGGCTCTCCAAAACATTCGGAATAAAAAGTACAAGCATGAGGAGTGAACAGTAAAATCTCAAAATCTTGAATCTCTGCAGAACCAAAGTGTCAGCAGTCAAGTCTTCAAAGTGGTCTGAAATCTTGAGGAAAATTTTCAACATGAAAATCTTGAAATCGGACAAATCTTTAATAGTGAAGCTGAACAAAATCTTGAGTAAATCTTCAGTAGTGATACTGAACAAATTCTTAGGTAAATCTTCAGCAATTTTTTTTCTTCATCTTCATTAGAATAATTATCCAGAAAATCAAGAAAGGTCTTGATCCATTCTTTCTTTTTGGAAATATTTGAAGAGCTTGAAGAAGCTGGAGCTTTAGAAGCTTGAGCTAATCCTTTAACATGATTGACAATGGCATCGATTTTTGGGATTTTGTCCCATAATTTGGCTTGGAACCAATGTCTTTCAATCTTGACGTTCTTCATGACATAATGCCATTTCAGAAACCATGGAATTCTGTAACTTTTAACAAAATGCAAAATTGGTGGGAAATTAGAATCAAATCTTTATAATTGAGATGAGTCTTGAAAAGATGAAAGGCATCAACAAGTTGGGGTGGAAGAATGTTTGGAATAAGGCCAAATTGCTTCCACCACTGGAGGAACTAGAGAGAAAGAGTGCTTTTAAAATTTTTGTCAAATTTAATGAACCAGAAATGATTAAATTTAGGAGTTTGGAAAAGCATGAATTTAGACCAAGCATCAATATAATCATAATAAGAATAAGGAATAATATAATTAACAAAAGGTCTTAGAGTATAAGGATGATTTCCCCTATCCATTTCAGAAATGAAATTGACAAAATATGCAATATTACCAAGAAGTTTTAGGGAATCAGAAGTTTTTCCAAAAATGGGTTTGAAATGAACAGATTTAGTTTGAATTAATATATTAGTATAATAAGCTAGATTCTTTTGGGGATGTTCAGGAATCCAATGGAAATCCTGGGGAAAATAGGAAAGGGCCAACTGCCCTGGAGGATTTAATATGAGAATGATTCTTTTCAGTAGAAAATAGGTCCTGGGAAAAAGGGAGACTAATGTAAATAGGAGGGTTAGAAAAAATAGGGAGAGAGGGAGCATACTCTGGTTTTAAGACTAGAGGCATAGAATAAATCTTCTCCTTGTCCTTTTTGCTTGCCATGGTGGCATTGCAAAAATTCACAACGAAATCAGGAATTAAATTATCAAAACCTTTAATATATTCTATATCAAAATCAAAAGCACTCAAAATTGCTTGCCATCGGGCAAAAATATGTTTTGATGCAATATTTTTAACATCTTTTTTTAATATGTATTTTGCAGATTTGCAATCTATTCTCAACAAAAATCTTTGATTGAGCAAATCGGATTGAAATTTTGTAATGCATTAAACAACAAAAAGAATTTCTTTTTTAATAGTACTATAATTAGATTGCGCAGAATTCAAGAATCAAGAATGGAATCAAATAATTTGTTCAGGAATCTTGGTGAAAGAAGTTGTTTCAAAATTCCTCCAAAACCAATTTTAGAGCATTTGTCTCAAAAATTTTAAAAGCATAGTCTTAAGGAATGCCTAAGCAAGGCAAGATTTTAACTTGAACCTTAATCTATTTGACAATGGAAGTATGGAAATTAGTCTAGAGAGGTGGATTATTCTGCAACCTATCAAATAAAGGTTTACAATATTTTCATAAATCTTTGTAGAAATTAGCAATGTAATTCAAAGAATCAAGGAATCTTTGAAGTTAGGTTTCGCTAGTGATGACATCAAGAAATTTATCAGCAAACTGGATAACTTTGTCAATAGGGCGTATTTGGCTCTTAGAGATATCAAAACAAGAAACCTGATCTTGGTTTGAAATAACTTAATCTTTTTGGCTGAAACAACAAGGCCATTATGTTTTATAGTGTCTAGTAAAGAATTCAAGTGTTTCCAATGTTCTTCAATGGATTTGGAGAATATTAGAACATCATCAATGTAAACAATGGTGAAATGGGTGAAAGGATTGAAAATGTCATTCATAATATTCTGAAATTCAATGTGAGCATTCTTCAAACCAAAGGTCATGACATTCCACTCATAATGACCTAATGGGGTGATAAAAGTAGTCTTATAACTATCACGGTCATCAATCTGGACTTGCCAAAAACATGACTTCATGTCAAACTTGGAAAAAACTAAAGCATCACTCAGACGGCTCCTATTGGGGATAGGGTACCTAATCCATTCTAGCACATCATTGAGAGGCTTGTAATTAATAACTAATCTGGGAACTTCTCTTTCTATCTCAACATTTTTCCTAACATAGAAAGCAGCACATGACTATGGGGATTTACTTTTACAAATAATACCCTTCGCAAGCAAATCAATAATTTCTTTTTGACAAAAATTTAAGATCTCAGCATTCATTTGAATAGGTTTGGCCTTAGTAGGAATCTTTTTTTCAAAAAAAATCTTTGACATAAGGCAAAGAAACAATAAGTTTCTTTCTATGCCAAAAAGCATTGGGAAGTTCAGAATAAATAGTGTCAACAATCTTATTATTAAAGGCATAAATATTTGATTGCAACAATTTATCAGTAAGTTGTTCAGAAGTCTTTTTGTATCTGCCTTCTTGTTGAAGAAAATTCAAATGTTTAGTCTTAGCAGAAATCAAATTCAGGTTCAATGACTAACATCAATTTCAAATCTTGAAGCAAAATGAAATTTAACAGGGACACTTATTTTAACAGTAGACACTCCATCTAATTCAACTTTGAATGGGTAAAGCATAAAAATGAAAGGTATTTCAAGGATAACCTTATCAGTAATATTCTTAACAAGCACGAAGGGAATATGAAAGCAAACATTATCTTGGCAAACATGAACATTATATATATAGTCAGTTATCGGTTATAACTGCATTTCTCAAACCTTTAAAATTGCTAACTGCAATCAATCTAATTGGTTATCAGTTTTTAATAACCGATTACGAAATCGGTTATCGGTTTGTTGGTTATTGGTTGTCGGTTATTGTCGGTTATAATCGACCAGATGAACGCCCTTACTTTGGGGAGTTAATTTGGGCTTTGGGTCATTATGGACACTATATGGGTAATTTAGACTTTTGGACGGATGTACGTTAGGTTGATGGACGTACACTACTGTCTGTAGTGTGGACGTACTCATACTACGAGGACCATTGGATGTATGCTCTGCAAACCGTATAGGTGGATGTACGTGGACCATTGGATGTACACTACTTTTTGAATACTTTTGGTTAATACCTGTACGTACGAGGCAACCTTTGAATCGCTAGGCAAGAACCACCGAACGTAAACCATTTGGCCGGACGTTTATTGCTATTTGGGCCTATAAATACCCCTACCCTTCGTGTTTTGTATAAGTTGCAGACACACCCAGGCTACCAGAGCGTTCCTAAAGTATTTTGAGTGTGCTTTGTGAGTGTGTTCGTGTGTTTCGAAACATTCATGAGGCGAAACTCTTGCGGTTTTGTTTCAAGGAGGTAATGTTTGATCATTAACTTTTAAATACATCGTTATGCTACTCAATTTCTGTTTAGTTGTAGTTATTAACTTAGATACGCTTTGAATCTCGTTTATATTAGCACTTTGTTAGCTTAGCATTGTAACGTTGTAAACTAAATTAAAAGACTTTAGGGTATTTCTAGTAGCTCTAGGAGTCGGAGAATAGATGGATAGTGGAAAGAAAATGATGGACGTACAGCCCCGAGCCCAGACGTACGGTTAGTGTGTGACATGAAAACCTTATTTTCACTAACCGTCTCATAGCTCCTGTTTTCCTTACTTTATAATTGTTTAAGTAGAATTAAGACTAATCAAAAGTTTTTTATAGATTTGGAGAACCTAGATCTTTCGGAGTATTCAAAGACGCTTTTCGATCTAGGTGAGTTTTAACTATAATTCTCATTGCTAATTTTCATGCATTGCACATCTATTTTGTGTATCGAGAAAATATGCATATTTTATAACTCTCACAGTTCATATTTATTGCACATGAACTCTGTCATTTTGAGAAAAACATTGTGCTGAACATGTTAACTAAGTGAGACTTGTAAAATGACACGCATGTAAAATACGGACAAAATAATTTACATCGTATGACATGGTACACCGGTACGTGCGGTAGTAATGGTCATGGATTTACTATACATATTAGCTTTATGGTCAAATGTGTATTATACGGGGTTTTGGATCCATTGGTTTCATGACTACGATGCAACCATTTCCAATGAGTTGGTCACTATAGGATGAACGTCATTAGTTGGTTTGGGCAACTCGAGGTCAAACTCGATCATGCCATTAATGTTACATACGGTATGTTGTGCAATGGATGGGGCACCAGTATTGTACTATAGGTCACTCAAGACAGTACTAACCCTGCTGAAGAAGGGGTAATATATCGGATAAACCATACTATTGAACTATGACTGTTGTTTACATATATGCATATACCATCTATTATATATATATCATATATAATGTAAGCTATCATGATGGAAATGCTTTTGCTTATTAAACATCTGAGTTCATTACTAAACTAGTATGAGTTTTATCTGTGTTAAAAATCACTAAGTCTTAGACTTACCATTTTTATTTATGTCTTTCCTCCATCATTACGAATAATTCTGCAGTTTAGATATATTAGACAAAGATGTCATCGAATTTACTTGGGTGATTGCTCAAGACTTGATACGAGCGATCTTTGAGGATATAGATCCCGTTTGGCTTAGGACTATGTGAGAAGATGGAGGATCTGCTTGTGATGATATGATATAAATTTTGATTTCATTATCTCTTCTTAAACTTAAGTCTAGGCTTTGATCTATTGATCCTCTGTGAACTATGTTGATGTTTTGTTATTTTGGGTTGTATCTATTTTCTTGATAATGGTTTGATGACCAGTACATTTGATAACTATTTATGATATTATGATGATGTAGTACTTTATCTCTGATATTTGCTGTGTGATATTTCATTTACTGTCTCTAAATCCCGTAATCTTAATAAAGTCTTTCACTGCAGTTTTTTCGCTACAAAGAGGAAAGTGATTTCTTGGAGGTCTTATCCTGAAGGGACAGGGCTAGGATGACGCGCCATGGGATCAATTACTAGTTAATTGATTTGCCCATCAGGGTTGTCACATAAATCATGTTAGTTCTCGTGTTGGCTTAATTCAGTTCCAAAATGCAGAGGTTACCATACACAGGCTCAAACACTGATATAGAATGTTCAGAATCAAATCTCCATCGATCATAATGTAGATTCATGTGTCATAAATATCCTTACAAAATTTCAGCTCAATTGGACCATAAATGCCCATCGATCGAAGTTGTTGATGAAGGCTGGATAGCATTTCCAAAATGCTATTTTCTCCCCACTGCAGGCCATGTCCGGACATGGTGCTAGCATGTTCGGACATGATTTTTAGGAAGCATATTTTTGTTCCACAAGGCCATGTCCGGACATCCCATTAACATGTTCGGACACCCCGTACCTATTATGCCCAAAAATGTGTTTTTAGTGGCTTAGGTCTAGGGTTTGATGTACTAATATATATACGTCATTATAAAGAGAGAGGCATGAATTTTCATCCTCAGAGAGTTCGTTGGAGGGTATGCTAAGAGAGATTATATGTGGTGAGTGTTAAATTGAATCTCTTAGAGTTTTAGTTATTTCTTTGATAAATCTAAGGTTGTGAAGTTAATCGGAGTTCGATAAAGGGTCATCACGTAGAAGAATTGTGTCAGATGTTCTAGAAAGGGCTATTGCAGTAGAAGTCAAGTGGGTCGTTTGTCTTATATAAGATAGTGTCAATTACAAAGGTTTTGTAAGTGTGAACTTCTTGTAATTCTTATTGTTTTATAGTGAAGTGATTTTCTAGGTTTGGCTGCTCCGGAGAGGTTTTACATTTAGAGAGTTCTCTAAATGGTTTCCTCTTAACCAAATACTTGTGTCATTTATTGTTTTTCATTGCATGATTGTATTTAGTTAATTAGTCTGTTTTTGGTCAGATCTATTTCCGCACATTATTTTGTTAAAACACCTAGAAAATGAATAGGTGTTAATTGGAGTCATTTAGATTTTTCAAACCCTTTGAACAGTTGATTCAAGAGCTTCATCAACCCCAACAAAAGACACGGCATGAATGATGGACGACACACCCGGCGTGGTAGCGCTTGAACCTATAACAAAAGACAAGTAAGCAAAAAACAAGTGGGAGAAAAGTCGGGGAAAGGAAAGGTTGGGTGGGGGGGCCCTCCCCAGCTATGCGGCTCGATATATACCACATTATAAGAACAATTCTTTTTATTTTTTTAAATACTTAACATGTTCTCATTAAAAAGTTAAAAATAATATTATAAAAATAATAAAAATGAAGTTATACGAGCTTGTATGAATCAAGCTGAGCCTAAATTTATATGAGCTTGGATTTTTTGTTTAAGCTGTCGTGTAATAAACGAACTGATCCGGAGTTGAGCCCAAGCATGTTTACTAGTAGTTCTGCTTGCTTATAGCCATATCCACATGAAAACTAGTGGGAGCTATGGCCCCTACAAATTCTATGTGACTTGATATATTTTTCATATGAGATAGAGTTAGTCTTTTTACTTCGTTTTCTTGTGAGAGTTGGTCTTTTAAGAGAAAATTTTTCTTTGCCCCCTTAAAGTTTTACTCGATTTTCAATTTGACCTCAAATATTTAAAAATTGGCAATGTACAGCAAAAAATTATCAAAAATTTGCAATGTGACCCATCCGTCAATAATTTCCATTTTTTTTCTTACAGAAATTATTGAAAATTCCTAATTGTCCTTATATTTTTGAAAAAATAAAAAACAAAAAAAGTAAAAACATTGGGGTGCTTGTTGCCACCCCTTGGGCCATTTGGGGGTGGCCAACTACCTCTTTTGGCTGGATTAGGGGTGGTGAGCCCTCCTCATGGGCCATGTGGGTGGCTTGCCACCCCCAATCCGGCCATTTGAGGTGGTTTCAACCACCCCCATTTGGTCTATTGAGGGTGGTCAAACTACTTCCATTAGCCATGGGGTAGCTCGACACCCCAATTCGACCAGATGGGGGTGGCCAAGCCACCTGCCACCTACCACCCCCAATTTTTATTTTTATTTTAGTTTATTTAATTGGGGACATTTTTGAATTTTTAATCCAAAAATAAGGGGCAATTTTGGGAAGTTTAGACAAAAAAAATTCATGTGCCTCGCACGTGAGAAATTTTTGTCAAATTAGACAAAAATTACTATTGGATGGATCATTTTTTATAATTGTTGGGGGTACATTGCTAATTTTAAACATTGAAGTATTAAAAAAAAATAATAGTGAAAATTAAAAGAAAAACCAAAAAAAAATTTCGTTTCTATAGTAATAGAACAATACCCTACTACATACGACATTATTTCTATATATTTATATATATTTAAACATAAAATGACATTGTTATTTATATATTTCACCTAGTGTTACACTTACTTTCACTTCTCTACATTTATACGTCATTTTATTTTATTTTTACAATTTTAAGAATGAAAATCGATTAGACTGGACTGGACCAAGCCCAGTTAAAAGCACCGCCTTTCTCAACCGGTCCAACCCAGTCTCAAACCCTATAAGAAAAACCATGCACCCCACACATCCCTATTGCTCATCTGTGTCCCTTACTCTAAGCTTACGGTTATTCTCAGGGTTAGGGTTTATCTTAAGAGCCAGGAGCTTCTTCTCCGATGGACCCGACCAAGAAGCGAAAGCTGGACGAGAACGGCGTCGTCCCCCCCTCCACCGACGTCGACCTCTCGCTCCCGAAACTCACCCCCGAAGACGTCCGTAAAATCGTCGACCGCATCGAAAAGGACAAGCTCCTCGACATCGTGGCGGCGGCGGCTGCCCGCCATGTTGACGTGCTTGACGGCGTGCGAGCCTTGGCGGACTCGGACTCGTCAGCGCAAGCTCTTTATCCGCGGACTCGGTTGGGACACCACCACGGACGGCCTCCGCACCTTGTTCTCTTCCTACGGAGAGCTCGAGGAGGCCGTGGTCATCCTCGACAAGCAGACCGGTAAGTCCAAGGGCTACGGCTTCGTCACCTTCAAGCACGTCGATGGCGCTCTCCTCGCCCTCAAGGAGCCCAGCAAGCGGATCGATGGTCGCGTCACAGTCACGCAGCTCGCCGCCGCTGGGAACACGGGCGGAAACGCGAACGCCAACACCGCCGACGTGGCGATGCGCAAGATCTACGTATGGGAGGTGCCGCACGACATGTCGCCTGATAAGCTCTTGTCCCATTTCTCGTCGTACGGGGAGATCGAAGAGGGGCCACTTGGGTTCGACAGGTTCACCGGGAAGTCGAAGGGGTTCGCGCTGTTCGTGTACAAGACCATGGAGGGGGCACAGGCGGCGTTGGCGAGTCCGGTAAAGATGATCGACGGGAGGCAGTTGAATTGTAAGTTGGCGAACGTGGATGCGAAGAAAGGGAAGCAAGGAGGGCCGATGGGTCAGCCTGGGCCCGATGGGGTTCAGGGCCAGGTTGGGGCTACTGGGAACGACGGTATGGGTATGGGCATGGGGATGGGCATGGCGCAGGGTGGTTCAATGCCGGGGTCGCAGTACGGCGGACCGGGCTCGATCGGCACGTATGGCGGGTTTCCGGGTGGGCCTCCGATGGGTCATCATCCATTGAGCACAACGTCGTTGGGGGGCCGGGGTTGTCGTCTGTAAATAACCAGGCTCCATCCTCGTTAGGAGGGACTGCTGGGTATGGTACTGGGCTGGGTGGGCCTTATGGTGGGTATGGTGGCATTGGTGGGACTGGTGGGGGATTGGGTGCTGCTGCTGGTGGGTCGGCTTCATTGTATAGAATGCCCCCGAGTTCTGCGGGAATGCCCTCTGGTGGGTATCCGGAGAGTGGGCATTATAGCTTGTCGTCGGCTTCGTCTGGGTACCAAAGTCAGCACCACCAGCCAACAGGGACCTCCCCGGTGCCAAGGGTTCCACCTGGCGGTGCGGGCATGTACCCAAATGTACCGCATTACTTCTGAGGTAATTAAATATCATTTTTTTTCCTTCTTTGCTTCCTCTTACGTTCTATCTCCTGTGCTTGTATTCATATTTTCTTTTGTTTGGCGTTTGATTGAACTGAATGGATGCCTCTTATGTTTGTGGTATGTGCTGCTTTCTTTTTATCTTGGTGCCTCTTGTTACAGATGTTTGCTTGTTATACAATTTGTTCTTGGTTTTTTGTTTGTTCTGATTTGTTCTTTGGGATTGCATTTGGCGTGTGCTTTTCTTTGTGTGTTGGTTTGTTTTGTATTTTGTGAAAGTTTGCCAGCAGTCTAAGTAGTCCTTTTGGTACGTAGTGTCTTGTAAGAGATAGGCAATGGAGTGATTCAGTTGTGTTTTTGTATTATTGATGATTTTGATTCTGTTGACTGTGATTGTTTCTGACTGTATGTACTTTTGTAATTGAGTTGGTTGTTTATTATTCATGAAAAAAAGGTAATTGAATTGGTTGATATGTAGTTGTCTTTGTTCATGTGGATATGCACAAACTGATCTGTTTGTTCAAAATGATGATGGTGTGTACGCAGTTTATGGGGCTTGTGGATAACCATTTTATGGAAAAATTAACTTGTCTTGGGTTTTTGGCTTGACAATCAATCAGTGTAATGACCTTTTTGCACTTGTAAGATGAAAAAGTACTGTGATGATTTTATGACCTCAACCTGGATGTTGATTTCTGACTATCAAGTAGTACCTAAAACTATTATGTTTTAGCTTTTCAAACATGTACCCTCTCAGTCTGAATTATATTCAAATGTTTCATTACTTAATATTTATCATTAATTTGGTGATTATCATACCTTTGTCCTTATTAAATTTAGATGATCTGGTTTTGTGTGTTCAAATTGATCATTTTTTGTTATGGACCTTGGTTACCTAGAGAAATGAATTGATATTTAGTTGATAGGCTTTTCTCTACTTGATTGCCAGCTTTACATATAGATCATGATGCACAGTGCATTTATATTTTCTAACAGGAATTTTGAGTGGGAACTCATATAACGAAATTTAGGTTAAGATGTAAGTCCTAGTTGCTCTTTGGTACTGGATATATGTGATTCTGATGTCTTGCTTCCTGAGAGGTGTATTTGTGGCATGGTAGCTCTAGTTGGGTTGTGGAAACTTATTCATTTGAGTTGTCATGCATTTGCATGTAATTTGGCATAAGTTTACTATGTGTACTGAAAATTGTTTGGAGGGGTTTACAGTGTTTGCATTGTTTAGTGTATGCTGAGCCGAAATCCATCTTTCCTAAAGAGAGTTTTTGATGCTTGTACGTCATTGTTATTGGTTGAAGTAAGTGTGCTTGTCATGCTGAAATTGTGTTATTATCATCAAAAGCCGATTGAGTAACAGCTTTGAAGATTAAAGTTGACTTGTTTCCTGCATCTTCTCATTAGCTCTGCTTAATACACATTCATATTTGTCTTAATCCATGCACAGATGAGAATGGACTGTCATTAGTTCTTGGCATATTCATAAAACTTTTTGAGTAATGCTATATACCTCACCCTCCAATCCCCCTCCCATTCCCCCCCAATACCATGTGGGGTGATCCCCTCAGTATTTGGTGCATGGGATTGGCTTTTTGGTTGTGGGCACTATGACACATAGGATCGGGGGGATTGGGGGTGGGGGTTGATGTATAGAATCACTCAAACTTTTTAAATATGAATACTAGTTCTAATTATGTATTAATGCAGTGGAATTTAGTTATAGATATTTGTTTTTTTTTATTGACTTGGTGCTACCTTCTTTTGTTTATTGATTTTCCAGTTGTATCTTTTACGAAGAGATTATGAAATTCACCTTCTGATGTACTTCCATTATTTTTTCTTTCTAACATCATGGCCTATTATGTTTCTTAGCATGCCTTTTTATTTTTGACGTTACATGTGGCTTCTTTGTTTGCCTGTTACTTTTCTTTGAGATGTTCTGAAATCTGTATCACACTTTTGTTTTTGTTTGTGGTTAGGTAAGACATAAGAGCTGTTTCTTTTAGTGGTGCCCCAAGAAGGTATAATATTTGTTTTGATTATTGCTTTGAGTTAGAATGAAATGAACTCTGTTTTGCGTGATGGATGTGGAATGATGTATTGAGTTGTGAATGGATGTTTGATTCAGGTGTATGACAGCTTATTCGGCGCTGATGCTTTATGTGGTTCTGGTGATTGCGTGATTGCAGAGTTTGATGAATGTATTAGCTGTTCCTTTACAGGCTCTTCATCTTCACCTTTAGTATTGTGGTTCTTTTCTGAATGCTTGTAGTCAAAGCAGCTGAGTTAGATTAGTTGTGTACTTCTATCTGGAACCAATGTGCCGTCTGGGCGTTTTATTAATAATATAGTCTAAATAATATAGTACTGAAATTATGCTTTGCCCTTCTTTACTGAAGTGTATGCTTGGTTTCATATTTTCGAAGTGCAAGTTTTCGTTCTTTTTTTTGTCACTCTTTTTTACCATATTTAGTTCCTCAACTGGGCTCTACAGTGATTATAAATGCAACTAAATATGTTTATTATGTGTATTACATATCTATAGTTTGGTTGTGAAGAAGTCTGCTGCTGAAGGTGTTACCACTTGCTTGATAAATATGATCTGTTGTATGATGGTGATCAACCTCCTAGTGGGGATTTCGCTGCTCCTTATATGAGCTGTTCCGGCTGTAGTATAGCTTTGTTGGTGTCTGCTGTCTTTCTTTGGGATTTTCTTTTATCCTTCTGTTATGCGTTTGGAAATGATTTTTCCTATGTAAATTGCCTTTGATACTTCTCTGTTCATCTTTCTGTGTCAGTTTAGTTTGTTTATGCAAAATAGATTTATTTTGGTCTGTGCTTGGAATGTTGTGGGATCAATGAGCTCATTATTTATGCCGGTGGTAAATTCAAGTTCTTTGCACTTGTGTTGGTGATTGTGCAAAATGAAGGTGCCTGCTTTTGTGACCTTTCTATTGGACGTTTCATGCGTTGGTTGTCTAATGCCTGAGGGATCTATGGTTGAGACTTGTTAACTGAATGTTGTGTCCTAATAAATGTGTTCTAGCATTGTTGATTAAGTTCTGTGATGACAGTTTGGAGTCCTTGAGTTTCTGTTGGTGATGATTCATTGCTAGCATTGTGCTTCCTTTTTGTTTCTGCTCAATTTCCATTGATCTTTCTACATGTTGGGTTAAAATGGGCCTTGGGTCATCACTCTTACTCCAAATTAATCTGCTTTAGGATACATATTTGTCTGAGTTGTGGTCACTGTGGTCGTTTGTTTTTAGCTCTGTATCTGGTCCTGCCTGCTCGGTATATTTTTTCTGTCTTGATTTTGCCTGAATCCTTTCTTTCTCCCAGTGGTAATTATTTTGATTTTTGAGGTCCTATGTGGAGTATTGTGCCTTCCAACTATGTTACATAATCAGATCCTTATTTTGGTTGTCTTAGGTTGAAGTTTTGTTTTTCTTTTCCCCCGTTATAATTTTCAAATAGTTTCCAAGTTTTAATGCACGATCTGCATTTTATATATCAAATCTTTAAGGTACAACTTTTAGAGTTAATGGACAGGATGGTATAACAGTATTGAACTCGATGCTATCAAAATGCTAGAAATTCTCTGATGTCGCCAGATTTTATATAATAAATGGATTGCCATATGACTGTTACAGGCTGGGTTGCCAAATTAGTAGATTTCTTTGTCATAAGTTGTTGACCATATTAAAAATTATATGTGCTTATGTTCCAATTTCCACTTGACATGGTGCTCAAGATTTGAGTTCTTGCCTGGGTTTTGACTCTCTGAAAAGAGTTGTTACTCGCTCCTATTTTACACCAGCTGACTTGACATGTCTCAAGTGGTGTTTTCAATTTTTTTTTTTTTTTTTTAATAACTGATTTGGAAAGTCACTTAAAAGAACAACACGTCAACTAATGTGAAATGGGTGTGAAGAGTAACATTGCTCTTATGACAAAAAGACCATGATTGAAGTGCTTGTTAGAGTTTAGAGTGGGTGTGATTTGCTCCCTGCCCTTGCCTTCCTTTTTCTATTTTTGGCTGTAACGTAGGCTTGGATCCTTGTGGTCATACATTTAACAAGTTGTTACCGTTTGTTACCGTTTGAGGGAAAGACTGCCGATTGTTATTAAATATATGAAATTGTGGAGTCAATCATATGTGATTTATGTGGCAAATGAATGGTTTGGTAAATAGGGAAAGTTCCCGACCAAATTTGCTAGTATTTGTAGTAGTAGTGGTCCTTTATTTCTCACCCGATGGTCCTTGATACGGGATCCAGGATTTTTGTGGTTACTCTTTAAATTTTCTCTCAAAAAAAAAGTTCATTTCTAGTATTTCATTGTTTATGCGCATGGTTTATGTGTAAATTCAAATTTTATAGAAAGTTGTCTGAACTCGACCGTGGAAATTGTGTGATATGTGGACCGGGTTGAAACCAATTTGAAAAAACTAAGCTGACGTCGTCTTCATTTCTTGGTTTCTTTTTTTATTTTTTAATTTCTTTGTGTGGTGTGTATATGGGCGGGTTTGTGAGGCAAACATGAGAAGATGGACGGATGCCAACTAGCATCGCATCGTTGGAGCTTGGGCAGGTGATGACCAATTGTTCAACACGGCAATCAGAGGAGGAAGTAGAGGCCCTGCCGCCGCTTGAACGAATTATGATTTTTGAAGTAGGTGGAGAAGCCTGCCTGAACGGCTGTTGCGGGAGTCCAGTTTACATAAATGTATAAAAGTGTAATAAAATTTGAGACTAGGCATGCCAATGCAAGAGTGGTATTTTGCATGTTTGACTTTCCATCAACCCTTCTTCTCCATCCCAAAAGCCCATCAATAAAATTGTTATATGCCTAATGCTGCTTCCAATTTACAAGTTTATCTTGTACATGCAATATGTGTATATAAAACTGGCTCATATTTTGGTACATTATTGGGGCATCGTGACAAAAAATCAAATACTGATCGAGTATGAGATGATGGACAACATCAAAAACCTATTTCCCTTCTTGGTTGATCTGCTCAGGAAAAAAAAAAAAAAAAAAACTGAGTAAAACCGTTGTCTCGTGTAAATGTTTTTGAAAACATTTTCTGCGATGAGACATCCAATTGGTTTTGTTAGAGCCAAGAAAGGAGAAAGAATCATTACGGTTCAGAAAACGTTAAGATAGGAAAGGAGACGAAAGAAGAGAAACTAAAGCAAACAGGCTGAGACAGCACTATCAACCACCTTCTAAAAGCTTCTCTTTTGGATGTCTTTTAGGAGTGATTGAGACATCCTCAATACATTATCTGTTCCCAAAAAAAAAAAAAAAAAGGCTTTAAGGGTGTTTTTCATTTCCTGATTATGGGGCGGTCATACTATTGATAAACCTATCATAGGAGTGGCCGGACCACTCCAATCACTTTTTAAACTTACTTAGAACGGTGCACCAAATATAAGTATTTTTGGTGAAAAATGCTTACCCCTTAACAAAAAAATGTTTTAAGTGCTCTAGAGTTACCGAGCATGGTACAATTTGGAAGAAGGTTTGGTTTCTCAATGTTCATGGAGTTGTTAAAAGTTTTCTATGGAAGGCATGCAATAATTTGCTTCAAACCAAAGAAAATTTATTTAAAAAGAAGACGGTATCAGGATCCATTGTATCCTATTTGTGGGATGGATGTGGAAAATATTTGTCATATTTTTGTGGTGTTGTCCATCGGCTTGTGATTTTTGGGAGAGTGTTCAAGAAAAATTAAAAAATGCTCCATTGGTGGGGATTATTTTTTTCAAGTTGTTGCTGAGCTGTTGGACAAGGTGGGGGGAAAGAGAATTCAATTTATTGGCCACTACGGCTAAAGGAATATGGTTACGTAGAAATATAGTGATATTGGGTGAGGAGTTTCAATATCCAAACTAAATTGTTTGTAATGCAAAAGGAGGCTGTGGAGGCATTCTATTTAGCGGAAGAGCAGAAACTCAATCAGGAGTCTCGACAAGCCAAATTCTTTTGTTGCGTAAGAGTACTTGCTCAAAGAGCACAACTGATTTTGTTGCCCAAATATTAGTTCAATTAGCTGGCCTCCGCTTTATATATATATAGTTGTTTCCAAATATTACCAGCAATGTTATGTGAATGATTTTTGCAAATACGTAATGGGATAGATTTTAGGTTTTGAAGAACTTAAACCTTAGATTCTAAGGGAACTTAGACCTTTAGATTTTGAGAAAACCTAAAACCTTTTTCAAATTCAAGGTTTATGATTAATTTTCTGATTTATTTATTAATGAGCTTGATGTCTTTAAATAGACAATTACAATGTATAGTAAAAATAAAAGACTAAGTAGAATAAACTACTCTAATGATAATACTTATCTCTAATATTTAAATTCTAATATCAACTTCTAATGTTACCTATAAAGATAACATATTATCTTAAGGTATTTTAATCATAAAGTACCTCTATTATTATATCCCTAACAAACAACAATAGTACCTTTGAAAATAGTATATCCAGAAACTCAATTCTTATATAATTTATGTATAACCTAGCCGATGTGAAGTGCTCATAAACCATAAGATTTATGAGCCTTTTTTAATTAAGATTGATCCAATAATTTAAGAGCATTTCACATTTACTTAATTATACAGGAATTATATAAGAGTTAAGTTTGTAACATTACTCTAAAAAAAAAAATGATAGTGTATCATATTTTAGTGCTCTTAAATCTTGTTTTGCCATAGCCTAAATAATAATAATAAGAAGAAGGAAAAAAAAAAATAAAAGAAGCCGAACAGGCAAACGACGCCGTTATATGCCGTAATCTTATTTCAATTAAACTAGTAGTAGTTTTAATTACTCACGGAATTTTAAACCCTCACCTCTACAAAAGCCTCTGTGCGACGAACGTCAGCGGCCACCACTGTAAAAGCTGAGTTAAACTCACCGGTAACACTCACCGCCGATCACATGATATTACGGGTTTTCCGGTAATACACTACTCTCTTCTTCATAATCATCTTCTTATTTACGTTTTCTGTTTTGAATTTGTTAGGGTTTTTCGCTCCCCTCTCAGTTCGTACTGTCTTCGTGTCAATATTTTCGTTAAAATTGTTGTATCAGTTTGCTTTATTGCTTGATCACACTTTATGGTTTCTTTGTACACACAGCTCGGAACCGTGACTTTAGGAGCTCTGTATACGCATATATGTATGTATGTGCGTCTTTATGTATGCATAGTGCACACGTACCATGTGTTTGCGTGTATGTGTCTTGCATGGTATTTCAATTACCAATTTTTGTTGAGTTTTCATGATAATGGGATTGTAGTGTGCATTGGGTGTTGTGAATAATTTTGACTTGATTATGAGGGAAAGCATGGTTGAATTAGGCTAATTGCCGTATTTTTGTAAACCTTTGTGTTGTGAATTTTGGTACCGGTTGACAATAAATCAGTAGTGAAATTCCAGATATTAGAGGCTTGACATATCTACTGCCAAAATTCAGGTACTTGGTGAGTTTTTGTATATCTAAAGCTTCTTTATCCGGGTTAAATTGCTGAAATGACAAGGATGTGCACGTCAAATGAAAAAAAAAAATGGTTGTGTACTTTTGTTGCGGCTGTGAATCTCTATTTCATCCGGTTAAAAGATTGGGAGTGTTTCTGAAGAATTTCAGAACTCTTAGGAAATTCTGATGGTTGTGCACCATCCCTTGATGATGGGAATAAGAGTATATGATAAACTATGTGGTCTGGCATATTGTTTTTTCTGTTAAGATACCCACCGCTTGCTTGTCTAGTTGTCTTATTCTTGTTAGCTTGTTTTGATTACCTTCTGTACTTACTGGTTTTTTGTTTTCTCAGTCATAGGCATGCTGTGATGCTCTTCCTTCTCATTCCTCATTGCCTTGTGTGATTTTCTGTAAGCATTATTGAGAGGTTTTTCCTGTGTCAGAAAAAAAGGAAAAAGGCTTTTAGTTTTGTATGATATCAAATGCCCTTTCTTATGAGGACTTCTAGATATGTGTGCATATTGATGACCAAATGTTTCTCTTGAACTTCACATGAACTATCAGATTTGATAGTAGTATCACTTTATTCAGTTCATGTAGCAAATGCTTGCTAACATCAAACTAACTACATGACTGCTTGGCACCGTGTCCTTCGACATCTGACCTGGGCGCAAATCATGCTAATGCCTTTAGAAGTGTCAATGTTCTGTTTTTGTTTCCCATTTTGGGTAGTATACACCTTTTTCAAGAAACCTATCTTCATGAATTGAATATTGTTTTGTTAATCTCTTTTTTTTTTCCTTATGTTGTCATTGTTGTTGTCTCTATCTGAAACTACTCTAGTTTACACCAGCTTGTTTCCTTGAACTTGTTGGATTGACCCCTGAGTGCCATTTATTTATTTTCCTGTCGCCATTATATCATTGCTATTATTGTGATGCTAGAACATTCCCGTTTTTAGGTTTTGTTGATAATTTGACTTAGTTATGCATGCTTAGATATTTTACTACTTGACAAATTCGTGAGACATGGTTTGTTGTGAGATCTTTGGTGTAGATGTTTGTAAACTTGAAATGCAGTTTCTACTGTAGGTAATATTATAGGCTGCTTGTTGTCTTGTACTTCAGATTGTAAAATTGGCTTGCTTGTATTAAGAGAATGTATGATACGCACTCTCTTTTCCTTTGTTAATACTGCTCCCATATTACAAAGTACAAGTGATCAGGCTATTCTCTCACTAGATGATGAGTTATTCAAACACTAACATTATCTGGCCTTTCAATGACTCTTTCCACTTGGGAGTGGGTATAACCTGCCCGCCCTGTAATTCATGGATTCCCTATCAATATTTAGGGGTGGGCATGGCTCGGGGTGGGGCGGGTTTAAGGGATTTCATGAATCTGCACCATGATGTTGGGTTCCAAAAAGTGATGCTGAGTCCCGCAGGAAAAAAAATGCAAGTTACTGTGGGTTTTAGGTTCTCAGGGGGGGGTTTGGATATTTTGTAATGATTTCAGTTTGCAGGTCTGGGTGGGTTGGGTCATCCAAATTGCGGTTGTGTTATTTTTGTTTGGGCTTGGCCCAAACTATGTGGACTTATTTTCCACTTTTTAATATTATTGGCCAGATAAACTGGGCTTTTCATGCAGAATTAGATCCAAAGCATTACACATAATACACTAAAAAAAATATATCAATGATCAAATACATAGAAATTACATTTAAAAGTGAAAAAAGAAACAGTTTTGTCAAAGTCACATAAAACTTGAAAGAATCATAAAAGAATATAAAAACTAGTTGGTTCATCAATAAACAATACAAAATAAATATAAAATCCAGCAGGTCTATCATAAAATTACTCATAAAACTTAAAAGATACATCAACTGATCAAAGGCATCACACCTAAAAACCACTAACCAACCGGTCTAGCAAAAGTGAAATCAAACTAAAATCATAAACTTTAAAAGGTCCATACGTGCAAACACATAATACTTAAAAGTTATTACAAACTAATTGAAATAAAGTAAAAAACCATCAAAGAACAGCAGCACATGTAAAAGATAAACTGTCAAACTGGTATATCAGAACTTAACCAGCAGCCAGCTGCAAAAAAACATATAAGAACAACGAGAACACCAAACTTACAAAAACCCTAGCACAACAACACCTTCAATTAATCATCTTCAAGCAAAATGCTGAAGTTGTTCAAAGCTATTTCTTCAAAATAAATAAGCCAAAAAAGAATTAGAATCAAAATTCATAAGTTGAAATGGAATAAGTTAATTGCTAAATAAATTAAGAAGTGAATAATAGAAAGCTTACCCAATTCGTGCTTTTAACTTTCAACATCATCAACTATCTCTGAATCATAACCATTGCCACCGCATATGAGTTTTGACCTTAACCATTTTGTGAATGTATGAAGGCTTCAACTGTTCTTGGAGCTAATAAACTCTGAAAAGGGTCCAATACATGCCCTCTAGTGTTAAAAGCTGACTTTGAAGCAACCATTGTAATGGGAATGACCAAAACATCTCATGCTATTTGGGCAAGTGTCAGGAATTTGGTTGAGTTCACCTTCCACCAATTTAAAATATAAAAATTGGCATTTAGTTTTTCTACATCCTCCATCAAATACCGATCTATTTTTGGTTTGCTTTCTACATCACTTTTAGAAGCTTAGTACTTATGAAACTTATTCATAAATGTACTTAGGTTATCTATTCCGATAGCTTGAGGGACAGGGAAATTTTCTTGTTCTGCATACCTCTTTTCAGCTTCTCAAAATGCTTTACTTAACTATTGGATTTATGGGGAATTTGTTTCTGCATGGTTGCTTTGAACCGGAGTTTATTATTATTATTTTATATATCTATATATCTCCTGAACATTTGAGCTGGGATATTCGCATATCCGAGTCATTTGAATGTTGACAAAATTTTATTTGTAAGTCTGCAGGTAAAGTTTATCATCCCAGAATAAGAATATTTCCCTGCATCTGTTATGAGCATCTAGGTATCTAAAACATTGGTTCCAGCTTCATGATACATGTCCATAATGGATCTGAAACATAAAGGTAACCTGGGTTGGAAATTTTTTCCAGAAGTTTGAAGCTGTGTGCCAAGAGGTGGATGGTTTTGTGAGCAAGGTATCATTAATTTTAGTTTTATTTTTCCATAAAATCTTCATATTCTTTTTGATGCCCATTAACTGATCCTACATTTTATTTATTTATTTCCATTTTCATTGGATATTATTTGGTACTCATTCTTATATATATAAAGTTATTTGGTACTCATGTTTATGTGAAATATATAACTTTGTTAGACACACTGATATAATCTGGTTCAACCCAGCTGAACGAGAAAAGAAAGAAAGAAAGAAAGAAATTGTTGGGTTGAGCTCTACCTTATAGTTTAGTTGTAATTAAGTTTTCACTGTAGCAGATATTTCCTCTCATGATTTTGAATTGCTTTAATGCGCAGGATACAGTGAAGTATGTTGAGAACCAATTGCAAAATATGGGTGGAGGTGTGAAGAAATTATATTCTGATGTCGTGCAAGATGTACTTCCTCCTTTGGTTGAGCCTGTAAAGCAAGAAGCACAAGCTGTGGCTCTGAAAAGCAATGCTGCCATTAGCAACTATTTGAAGTCAATGATAAGTTATGAGGAAACTCATGTAGAAACTGACGTTAAGCAATCACATATGGAGCCCAATGCAGTTGATCATGTGAAGAACCAGCTGCCAGATGCGTCAAGTAGGCTTCACCTCATAAATCATATTACTCCAACTTCTGTAGACTCCCTTGAGGAGGCAGAGACTAACTCATCACTGCAAAAGGTTGACAATGTTTTGACTAATGAAAACCCAAATGTGGGCACTGAAGAAACTGCTATAGAGTATTCAGCACCTGAAGTGTTGGACTTAATTTCTCCAGGTGAAAAAGAATCCTTTGAAGCGTCATTGTCAGGTGAATTCAAAGAGGATAATCATGAAAATGCTTTTGGAGTTCTGGCTAAGGTTTCACCAGCATCGTCATTTCATAGTGTGGAGTTCGAATGCCCCCAAAAAAGGGCAGCAGTTTGTGATAGCCCTGCAGATGTCACTCAGAGCGTTTCTGATGTTTCAAATATTCTTGCTTCTTCTGAATCAGGTTTTTCCATTGTATCTGGTGAGAAAACTATAGCAGAGATGAGATCTATATTCTCCAGCAGTTCCCTATTAGCAGAATCTTGTAGTCTGTGTGGAAAATCACTGGACAACTCCCCGAATGTAGTATCTTGTAATAATCCCAGTGATCATATTTGTGATAGTTCCAGCAAACTCTCCTCTTCTATACCTACTCCAAATGTCTCCTGTGAGAGCAAGACACTTGAGTTAGGACTTGCTTCCACCAGCAGTACCCTATCATTGAAATCCCTTGGTTGGTACTTTTTCTTTTTACATTATTATAAATTTTCTTAATTACCTAAACAATTGGTGTCATCTTGTATTTTGGCAGAGGAAACCACTTCCAGAATTAAGGAAATTCAGTCTCTGGCTGAATCATCCGGAAATAGACATATTCACTTCTCTGAGTCTGCTGAAGGTGAAACTTCTTTTCCTAACCCTACCCTTTCCTCTCAGTTGGTTTTCTTTTCTCCGATTATATATATATATATATATTGGTAAGTTACATAGATGCCAGTGGATCCTGGTTCCTACCCTCCATCCCATTTTTATGGTAGGAGGAGGTGCCATTTGAGCAAGAGCTCATTAGCCTTTTTCCTGATGTTTTTTTGGGTAGTTATGAACTGGGGGAATTATACTTACCTTCCTCAAACGGACATTCCTTTTAACAAGCATACCCTAAACTATCATTGGTGACACTTGATCCTTTCAAACTACAATTTTGATGCAATTTGGCCTCTCAATTAGGTGTTAGCTTAAAATGGATGGAAAGTTGCAAATGTGACGTATATGTACAAAATTTTGACTCGAAATATCCAAATTTCCCTAAAAAACTATTAAAAAATGTATTAGAAAAGGAGAATGCATTTTATTTGCAGTGAATATATGTTCTTTTTTTAAGCAGATTCTCTGTACATAATTGTTAAACCCTTGTTTATCTCTCATGTTATGTGATAATAATAATGTTTTCGTACTTTCTAGCCTTTTATTTCATCTATATGTCATATAAAATTGGAATCTGATTCTTCAATTCCTGGTAGTATTAGAATGAGTAGCTTAGTTTGAGTACTATTGATCTGCTTTCCTAAACCAACTTATATTAATTATGAAATTGATAGCAGCACAAAATATTTTGGAAGCAATTATTCAATTCTTTTAGCCTTTTTTGTTTTTTTTTTCCACCCATGTGGACCAGGGTTTAGGGCCAAGAAGATATGTTTTTAGGTAGAGGTCTTGGTGTGGGTTTCAATTTTTTGTCTCTGGAGTTTGATTTGGCCAACTACCAAATATTCAGTTTGGGATTTAGCTATTGTTACTTCAATATGTTCTAATGCATTCTAACATTACTTTCTTTCATAGTTTTATCATGTTAATGTCAGAAACAGTTACTGTTAATGTGGTAAAGACTATAGCGATTCATGTATTGTACACTCTTGGTACAAGATTATTAGTATTCCATTCAATTCCTTTCATGTGAGGGTATTATTGTCATTCTATAAGAGGTCAGTATAGTTGTAGTTGCTGCTTCTTAAGATATTTTTGCTTTCACATGATGACTGGCATGTCCCTTTGGGCTGCTTCCACAAGTCGGGTGATTTGCAACTGAAGGAATTGTTAATTGGGGAATTATCTCTGATCATCCCTAAATCTATGATATGTTTTGTTGTTATCTCATTGATTATCAATAATGGAGCTTTTACAGGACATTCATATGACTTGGGCGATGACCCTAGTATGGAAACCATTGAATTGTCTGACAAGGTGAAACTTGATGAAAGCTGTGTCATTGTAGAACCTAGTGAGCTTTATGCTGTTGCTCGCAGAGTCCGAAAACTCAGATCATACAGGGTACTCTCTCCCTCTCTGATATTCTATTTCGTCCAATGGAATATATTTGTGAAAATTACAGTTTTCCTCCAAAGTTGACAGTGCTTTTCAATTTGACACCAAAGTTTCAATTTTTACAATTAACCTCCACAAAGTTTCAATTTTTTTCAATTCAACCAATATTATCCAAAAATTCCCAAATTGCCCCTATTTTTTTATTTTTTATTTTTTATAAAATTAAAAATTTGGGGGGTGCAAAAATGGCTAGATGGCCAAAAGGGTGGCTATAGAATTTTTTTCTAATTTTTTATAAAAAATTAAAAATTAAAAATTAGGGGCAATATGGGAAGTTTTGGATACAATTAGTCAAATTGCAAAATTTGGAACTTTGGGAGGGTGAATTGCAAAAATTGAAACTTTGGTGTTTGAATTGAAAAATGCTGTCAACTTTGGAGGGGTAAACTGTAATTTTCAATATATTTTGGAAGGTCTTCATATGGTTTTTGTTGCATTTCTTTGAATTTTAATGTAATAAAAATGGATAGGAGCAGACCATTTGTCGTGCCCTCTTGAATATATGTTTAATTACAGCAATGAACCAGATCTGACAAATTTTAACCATTCAAGTTGAAAGTCATATTCCTGATGTATTGAAAGAACTAGATCTGTTGTATTTTAAAAGGTTTGATTTTTGGAAAAAGCTCTATGCATAAAATTAGGTTGGCTTTATTTGATCTGCCAAAATGGACTCATCATATCATGTTGAAAGGGCACGTCTATTTGGAATTTCAACTTATACATGAAATGTGCTTAAGTCATACCCATTAGTTAATATCAGAATCTTATGTGTCTTATCTTTTATTTATTTACTTACTTTCAAAAGTATCACCAGGAGAGTTGAGCAATTGAATCCCTTTTTTTTTTTTTGTTCTTTCTTTTTCCCCACATTAGAAAAGGATTCAAGATGCATTTAATTCAAAAAAGAGATTGGCAGAGGAATATGAACAGCTTGCAATTTGGTATGGAGATGCTGATATGAGTTTTGGCAAGGACAAATGGCAACCTCCTTTGCCATCTACCCCTGCAACACTCTTAGATTCGAAGAATTCGCAAACACAGCTACCATGCGACTCCGAATGGGAGCTTCTGTAGTTAAACAAGAAACTTTTGTATAGAGAGAGCCTCCTGCATGTGCAAATGAACGTGTTGCAGACATGCCACTTTGTGTGAATAATCACTGGCAGAGTTTCCCACTTCCAAGGTACATGTACATATGCAAAATAAGGCGGCTATGATGGCTGTTTCAGTTCTAGATTTAATGGCATTCTTTTCTGGTTAAGTTGCAAAATACTGCAACATCTTTGTGGTACAGTTTCGATAAGAGGTAAATTATACCCTTTTGCTAATAATGCAGTACTAGTTGATGTTTTTCCTCTCTATTTGAGCTTGTTGAAGTTACAAAAAGTTTTGATAATTTTTCAACAAATATGCGTACAAAATTTCATTCCATGTATCTGGGACTCCTGGTAAACACCAGTGAATGCAATCGGCAAAATTGTTTGGATCAGATCTCTGTTCCTTGGTCAAGAGCTTTCCCTTACGTTCCCCATAAATTGTTGTATGAGCATCCTTCCGAAACTCTGAGAGTTGTGTAATATTTAGAAGTGTAACATTGAATTTTAATTGTTGTAATGTGTCATGTAATATCTCCATGATCTCGAGGTTTGAACCAGTGCCCCAGTATGGACCTTGGATTGGGTGTGACTCATTGAAGCAGTTCCCATCACTTCCATGCTTCCATTCCCAACTCCTACAACCAAAAAAAAGAGGAGGATGTTTTCAAAATGGGTGGTGTGCTTTGTGTCCTTTCCTTTGTAACAGGGATTGGGATCCATATAAATTTTGGGTTGCCTAACCACTTACTCAGCATGAGGTTTATATGAGCTTTCTCATATTACCTATATAAATTGCTAGTAATTCCGGCAGGTGTTTGTCATGGATCGTTATCCCTCATTAACCTGTAGACTATCCAATGGTAGATAACCATCTAATTCTCTTTAAACTCTCGTATCCTTTTTTTGCCATCTTTTTGGTTAAGTCCTTTGCACTCCTCCAACACTAACAAAGGACCAGTTCAAATTGCTAGTAATTTGAGCAAATAATGTGAGAGAGCGTATATAGGACTATCTACCTTTGGTGAATTCACAAGACATGTTTGGGAAATGATTAAATGTATTCTATATCTTCTTAACTTACCACAAGTGTGTTGGTGACATACTCATGAAAAACACCTTTTGAGTATGGGGATTGAGCTTGGAGTCCATCCAATTTGCCCATGTTTCTAAAGCCAATCTGTATGCAGTTGTCACGTTATATTCTTTAACATCATCTGGAGATCCATACCTGAAAGCAGAAAACAACACAAGGCAGAAATAACCCAGTGTTATATTCAATGGACCAACACATTTTCTATGAAAATACAAACAACCCTAACAATTTCCAAAGGTAATTTGATATACATAGGTAAAACACAATCCTGAACCTGCCAACCAGCACATGTTTGATCTGAAAGATAAATGTCATATACCATACTTTTATACCACTTTGTTGATGTGATTAATCGGCCGTTGTTTTAAAAAAAATATACATATATATCTAAGGGTTTATTGACAATGTCACATCAACAAAATAAGATAAGAGTGTGATGTATACCATCATTCAGCCTGAAAAATGATGAGTAATGCAAAGGGAGAAGTGTTATATTTCCATCTCTTGCCCATCTCGTCTTTTTTTTTTTTTGCAGATCTATCATTGAATCTATGAAACCTACATGTAATTCTAAATATTTAATGGTGGATTTGCCCAACTCTTGTACGAAGATGGACAATAGATAGGTAAAAGATGTAAACCAAACATTTTTCAATGTTATAAACCATATTTTTTACTTTACAACTATTCCATAATGTTGATGTGACAGTTTCAACTAATCTACTAATTATATATATATATTTTTAAAACCAAGGATCCATTTGATCCAATGGTTGGTTGAAATTGCTACATCAACATTGTGAGATAGCTGTAAGATAAAAATTTAATTTTTAACACTACTCAAAGGATATAAATTTCCTATAAATTAAGTTGTAAGAATTCTCAAACGAGTCTTTAAAAGTAACGTCCGTCCCTTGAAAATGTGAGAATCGCATGTTTTTGTATTAATACTATTAAAAAAGCATGTGAGAAATTTATGGAGACTTGCTATTTTGTATTATTCCACCCATTTTTTTTTATTAAAAAAAAAATCAACCTATAAATATGTAGTGTAGAATCAAAGTACTCACGTTGCATTTATAAGAGGCATGTACATCCACCACACATAGCTCTCAAAAACCAAGATATCAACTCCTTCCCACTCTTTCCCATGCTTGGCTATGGAGTCAAGCTTCACAGACCGCTTTAGCACAGTGTGATTTGTTGCATGATCCGAGTTCGACTCCACGATGAAGGGGCCCAATAATACTCAATCGATGCATCAAATTCCTGCAAACAAATCCGAATTTTGTAGACTATTATACGACTACTATACAACTAGAATGATGTAGAACAATGAAACCAAATGTTAATTCCATCGTAGTTTTATGACCATTAATAGAGAAGAAAGAGAGAGCGGAAGTACGTGAAAGGGTCACATTGTATTGAGTATGATATATTGTGAACAATGTTATTAAAATAGTCTCTATAAATAGAGAATGTAAGAGTGGTGAACAAGAAGCCCTAAAAGAATAATAAACCTAATAAGGACAAATACTAAAGTAGAATATAAAATATTCTAACAATGACAATTGTACAGGAGTTTACTAACTAATATTACTCTATTTGATAATATTCCCAAAAAAGGGAAGGAAAAAAAAATCTTAGATGGGTGTATTAGTTAAAAAGTAATGTTATTTATGGTTTGTTTGGGATTGCGGTTTTAATAAGTGCGTTTTTAAAAATTGTATTTTAGAAATTGCTATTTTTTAAAATCGTAAAGCGTTAGTAAAGCATATTGAAAAATTATTTTTAAATCAAATATTTGTTATATGAAATCGTGATTTTGGTTTAAATTTGTGTTTTTTCAAATAAACATCTCATAGTTTGCTTATAGAAATCTGCCAAACATCTTACATTTTGCGATATATTTTAAAAATGCAGATTATTTTTATGAAACATAGAGTATATCTTTATCGATTGTTATATAATTAAAATGATGTGGTAGTCACTAAGTCACAATCACTGCCACATTATTCCAATTGAATACTAGTTGTATAACGATTTACTAAATATCATTTTTCTGGAAAATAATGGTCGAATTGGGTGTACCTCAATTTTGAAGATCTTCATGGGTGGAACTCTTTGAAGGGACTTCTTTCCTTCAGGAATTACAGATTGTACCAAACAGACCATTGATTCAAATTGGGCTCTCTGTACTGAGTCCCCAACAAACATCAATCTTTTACCCCTCAACATCTGCAACAGCTTTAATGGATCGAACCTGAGAGGCCAAATAATAATAATAATAAAAAAAAACATTTTAAAAATTTTAATTTTTTTTAAAAAAAAAACACAAAATTTAATTTCATTAATATTTGGGAATTCATTTCCACACCATAACAATGTAGGAAATTAAACCTACCTATATGAGGTTGTTTATTTTAATTGATCTCTAATTATGAGCTAATTATGGGTTGTGTTATTTAGTTTTTTATTATTGGTTTATGTAATTAATGATGACAGTTTGACATCCAAATGCCCCCCCTATATATATTTTTGTCCTTAATCGCACAATTACAAAGGAAAAAAGGGAGGGGAGAAATAAATTAACCATCACAACGCAAAAAAGTGTAATGGCAAAGGAACTTAACAAACCCCACAAAACAATCAGCACACTTTGAGAATTGGCCAAAAGGTTGGCTCGGCCCATTTAAAACTCGACTCCTAGGCTAATAACTAGGCTGTTATAAATAGCGGTTTGAAGCAGCAGACTAAAGACGGATCTGCCCGTAAAAACATGGACCGCAGGGCAGATCAATTAATGCCCTCTTATTAGTAGGTCTAGAAGAATGTTTACCTTGGGAGATTGCATTCATTAGGCTGCCACCTCCAATTCTTATAGAATGAATCAGGCCTCCCATTCCTCTGGCATGTCACCTGCTTAACCAAGAATGGACAGCTCTCTTCTCTGTAAAGGGGATAAGACACATTATCCCACACCCATTTCCCTTCAAAAACATTGCATCCTTCTGCAACACGGTCCTCTGGAGAAATAACAACTGGTAATCTGTGCTTTTCATGGCTTCTTGTTGGCTATACAGCCGGAAATCCCGGCTGTGGTTGCTCTTCAAGTGATCTAGGACAAGCCTTGCAGTCCCCAGGACTAGAAGAGAAGCCAATGCAACTGGGAAGAGGGTTTGGATCCGGCGATCAAGAGAGAGCTGCTTCATGTTTTGGAGTACTATGTTGATGAAGAAACATGATCAAATGGTTGTCTTTCCAACCGTTAAGAGACAAGATGAAATGCCTTTGGGTTTACTACATCCAACCACCAGTTGGTTGGTTCAAGTTTAGGTAGTTTGTTTGGCATCAGCCATCATTGGAAGTCTATCACCATCAAAATACTTCAAAACTCCCAGTTTTAGTTGTTGAGATTTCCCACCCTAGTTTTCTGTTGGTTTTCATCCCACAGGAAAGGTGGCTTGTCAAGCTCTAAGTTGACAGATTGTAGTTCAAGTCTTTGAACGGCTGTACAGTGTTTCAGATCTACATTTTGATATGACTCACGAATACGACACAAAATTTGTGAATTAGAGCTTAGTAAACTAGTATTCAGGTCAAATTAAGCAGCAATGCTAGGGACCATTGTTTTATCTTCTTTTTATTCTTCTTAAATTGATGTAACTTTTAAAATTCGCATTAGATTTATAACAGATTATTGTTGAATTTTGATTTAATGGTGATTTTACTAGTCACATTAACTTTTGGAGGATAAAAAGAAAAATGTCCCTAGAATTACTTTAAATTAAGTTTACTTGATTAATGAAATTGTGTTTTTTTTTTTTTTTTTGGGATAAATATTGTAAATGTTTCTCAATTGGACTAAACATAATAATTTGAATTAATATTCTCAGAATTCCTAAATTTATTGAGTAAATTTGGTCAATTCTCATCGATTATTTTGAAATTAAGTGATTCACATTTGTTATATCAATATTTATTTTAGCACCATGAGAATTAGTTTAAAGGAGAAGGAAATCAAAGAAAAGCAAGAATCAATAATCTATTTCTATTTCTCAAAAATGAAAAATAAAAAGAAAGAAAATTATAGTCCATAGCCTTCATACCTTATCCACGCATCCAAACACTGGGTGCAGAAATTATCCATACGCAAAACATCTAAAACCTCATCAAAACCCTCTGAAAGAAGCGGTAATACAAAAAAGTTCCACTGACATTTGTCTCCACAAACCAAAATGCTGAGTGGAGCGTGTGGCCTCCGCGCGTGTTGCCTACGCCTTCCGTACTCGCCGGAGGCCCCTCCTCCGGGCCGCTACATTGCGGTTCAGGCGCCGCCGCGTGTTTTCCACCGACTGTGCTGCTTCCGGCGCGAAAAAGCAAAAGGTGATTGTGATATCTGGGCCAACCGGCGCCGAAGACCCGGCTCGCTATAGATCTCGCCAAGCGGCTCAATGGAGAAATCATCAGCGCCGATTCTGTCCAGGTTTGGAAAGAGTTTTTTTCAAAAATTTTATTATTTCCTGTCTGGCTGTTTGTTTGCGGAGAAAATGGGGAGAAAAGAAAGAAAGTATAGGAAATTGATAATTTAATATTTTGTTTGGTTACTGATATAATTGCTGCGTGCGAGTAATTGTTTTGGGTTAAATTTTTTTTGAAGGATGTTTTGGTTTTCCAAGAAGTGAACTTGATTTAGTGCGTGTTTGATTGTTAAGAATTTTAAATCTCGAGAGATATTGATTATTGAGAGTTTTAAAATCACACTGCGTCAGAATTTCAAAACTTGACAGTATTGTTATGCGGATATGTTTAGAATTCGAATCTATATCATATTTTAGGCAACATTGCTTTTAAAAATATGAACTTTGATGATCTCAAATAGTTTTTGTACAGTCATTCAAGGACATTATTAATGACTGTTATATGGATATTTTTTTGAAAAGAGAAGAATGCCCTTGAACATTGATAAACAATTTTTTTGATGAAACACAACTTTTTTTTCATTTTTTTAAAATTTAATTTTGGAAAAAAAAAAAGAATTTAAGTGTCACATTAGTAATTCTTACAAAAACAAGATATGCGAGAATAGACACTTCCTACCTAAAAGGTGGGACTCACAATCCTCTCATTTCATGGAAATTGGGATGTTCATGGGAATTTTAATTATCAGGAACTTCACCAAATGAACAACTAAACTTTCATGAATTCTTGAAATTAATTCCATTCTTGATTTCCTGTATAAAGAACACACCCTAATGTATGTTAATAAAATGTGAATGATGAATCCTTTGTTTGCTTCTTGACAAAAATGTAGGAAAGGAAAGGAAAAGAATTTAATATTTTCCTTGTTTACATAGGCATGCTAAAGCTACTTTGGTTGCCATGAAATTGTAAGATGGAAAGAATTTGAGATTGTGCTATTTAGAAATCTATTTGATAGTATTGCCTAAATTGGCATTTGCCTTTCCTTTATGCTTAATCAATGGTGAAATTTCTTCTGTACTGAATTATTCAATTGAATATGCCTTGTACTACAGGTATATCGAGGTCTTGATATTGGATCTGCGAAGCCTTCTCCGAGTGATAGACAGGTGTTTGATTAAGATAGGAAATGTATTTAGTATTTGCTTCTTCTATCAAATTCACATTTTGATGAATAATGTGTTATGGGTTACCATTTCTTTCATGCTAGTGTGGTTATGACCTGGCGGATTACTGATAATTCAGTGTCACTAAGAGGTGAAATATGTTTATATGGGGGAAGAATTTGCTCTTCTGCTTACTGTTTCAATATAATTATATATGATTGTATGGCTCCTCGATGTGCCATGATGTTTTTGGAAGTTCTTTAACCTATATCCGAAATTGTTAGCCATAGCATATTCTATTAGGTTGAATAGCTTCTGCAAGAATGTGTTGACTTTTATGTCAGCCGCATCTGTTCATATAATGCTGCTTTCACTAATTGAATTATATGCGTCATCCTGAAACTGGTTGTCTAGATTTGTAAATACTAGATGAGATTATCAGCTGTGAATGTCATGCTGTGTCAGTGGCTTCTGTATTTCCATATCTGTCATTCTGCATTTTTCCCATGACATATGTTTCAATTTTAGTTCTTGATAATTTAACCCCTCAAAAAACAAAATTTGAGAGACGTTTTGACAAATTTCTTTGCTGAAATGGGCTGACGGAACATGAAATGATTAAAACGGGCGGAACCTTTAAAGTGAAACTACCTTGCTGGAGATTTAGTGCATGCATACTACTATAGTCATTGCAATGATAACAATGTGCAATCAATGATGAAAGCCAATACCTTTGACTTGCGCTTGGCTTTTGCATACATGAGGAAATGGATAATTGTTCCATTCTCCTTTCAAATATCAATATTTTGCATTGGAATGCATAACAAGTCATATATGAAATTTCAATCATATTTTATACAACCTCCATGAAAATTCGAATTTCAAAGCATGCCCATTAATGTTTTTTACAGGTATAAAACAATTTTTGTTGCTTGTTTGCCAATTGCCATGAACAACACTATGCACTAAACCATGCCTATTTTTTCTTTTATTCCTTGCTTCCATTATGCTTCTGTCAGCTTTATATTCTCATATGGTTGGATTTATCCATTTCTCTTGATAAAGTGTACAAAAGACAACTATCTATGAACATTTCTTTACTTATGAACAAAAAAATGTGTTCAAAAGACAACTGAAAAAAAAAAAAACATCATACTAGTAAAGCATTACCGGTAAATAAGTTCATTTGTTTGGACACTAGAGCTTCTTGTTGATTCATCTTTTAGCTACTTTGGTTCCTATATTATGACACCAAAAAGTTAGTTTCACATTGGGAAGATGAATTGGCCATATTGATTGGGTGGATTATAAAGGTGCTCATGGGTGTTAAGTCTCACATTAATTCCTTATTATATTAGATTGAGCTTTTTAAGTGATTATAGGGAGTTCTAATTGTACCTTAACTAGTCCTTTTGGAGTGATATGGCATATGTGGCTATCAATTTCTTTGGATCGTTATAAATGGTATTGGAGCAACTTATTAATACCATGTGGGGTTGAGGCATTGCATGGCGTAGGCCCAGACAAGGATGTCAAGAGTTTGAGTGGGGAGATTGTGACATTTTAGAAAGTTAGTCCTATATTGGGAAGATAAATCATCCATATTGAGTGACTAGATTATAAAGTCCAACATTAATTCTTTATTGAGTGAGACCAAGCTTTATAAGCGATTCTAGGGACCTCCAATTTTAACTCGACTTAGTCATTTTGGAGTGATAACGCAGATGTGGTTAGTGTTTTCTTGGGTCGCTAAATATGTCATATATTATCTTGCCTAGCTTGTCATTTAGTAACTGAATTTGACTACCACATTTCATTTTTGTTGCCATAATTTTACAATCCTTGGGTACTTTAGTTTTCTCCTCTTTCTTAAAGCATATTACTTATTAAGAAAATAATTTTTTATTTTTTAAAATTTATCTTTTTTTCTAGGAGATACCACATCATCTTGTTGACATATCTTGTTGACATACTGCATCCATATGAAGGTATGTTGGGATGCTCTTTACAACTAGACATATATCATAATGTTCATATGATGTAAGAATTGGAGGCTATGATACAAAAGTGGCTCCTACTAGTAATTTTGATATTTTAATTGCTAGGTATTTGAACATATATCATAAAGTCAGCACCACCAGCCAACAGGGACCTTCCCGGTGCCAAGGGTTCCACCTGGCGGTGTGGGAATGTACCCAAATGTACCGTATTACTTCTGAGGTAATTAAATATCATTTTTTTTCCTTCTTTGCTTCCTCTTGCGTTCTATCTCCTGTGCTTGTATTCATATTTTCTTTTGTTTGGCTCTTGATTGGACTGAATGGATGCCTCTTATGTTTGTGGTATGTGCTGCTTTCTTTTTATCTTGGTGCATCTTTTTACAGATGTTTGCTGGTTATGAAATTTGTTCTTGGTTTTTTGTTTGTTCTGGTTTGTTCTTTGGGATTGCATTTGGTGTGTGCTTTTTGTGTGTCGGTTTGTTTTGTATTTTGTGAAAGTTTGCCAGCAGTCTAAGTAGTCCTTTTGGTAATGTAGTGTCTTGTAAGAGATAGGCAATGGAGTGATTCAGTTGTGTTTTTGTATTATTGATGATTGTGATTCTGTTGGCCGTGATTGTTTCTGACTGTATGTACTTTTGTAATTGAGTTGGTTGTTTATTATTCATGAAAAAAAGGTAATTGAATTGGTTGATATGTAGTTGTCTTTGTTCATGTGCATATATGCAAACTGATCTGTTTGGAGGCCTTGAGTATTAGCTGTTCTTGATGAATGTATTAGCTGTTCCTTTGCAGGCTCTTCATCTGCACCTTTAGTATTGTGGTTCTTTTCTGAATGCTTGTAGTCAAAGCAGCTGAGTTAGATTAGTTGTGTACTTCTATCTGGAACCAATGTGCCATCTGGGCATTTTATTAAATAATATAGTCTAAATAATATAAGTGCTGAAATTATGCTTTGCCCTTCTTTACTGAAGTGTATGCTTGGTTTCATATTTTCTAAGTGCAAGTTTTCGTTCTTTTTTTTTTTTTTTGGTCACTCTTTTTTACCATATTTAGTTCCTCAACTGGGCTCTACAGTGATTATAAATGCAACTAAATATGTTTATTATGTGTATTACATATCTATAATTTGGTTGTGAAGAAGTCTGCTGCTGAAGGTGTTACCACTTGCTTGATAAATATGATCTGTTGTATGATGGTGATCAACCTCCTAGTGGGGATTTCGCTGCTCCTTATATGAGCTGTTCCGGCTGTAGTATAGCTTTGTTGGTGTCTGCTGTCTTTCTATGGGATTTTCTTTTATCCTTCTGTTATGCGTTTGGAAATGATTTTTCCTATGTAAATTGCCTTTGGTACTTCTCTATTCATCTTTCTGTGTCAGTTTAGTTTGTTTATGCAAAATAGATTTATTTTGGTCTGTGCTTGGAATGTTGTGGGATCAATGAGCTCATTATTTATGCCAGTGGTTAATTCAAGTTCTTTGCACTTGTGTTGGTGATTGTGCAAAATGAAGGTGCCTGCTTTTGTGACCTTTCTATTGGACGTTTCATGCATTGGTTGTCTAATGCCTGAGGGATCTATGGTTGAGACTTGTTAACTGAATGTTGTGTCCTAATAAATGTGTTCTAGTATTGTTGATTAAGTTCTGTGATGACAGTTTGGAGTCCTTGAGTTTCTGTTGGTGATGATTCATTGCTAGCATTGTGCTTCCTTTTTGTTTCTGCTCAATTTCCATTGATCTTTCTACATGTTCAGATAAAATGGGCCTTGGGTCATCACTCTTCCTCCAAATTAATCTGCTTTAGGATACATATTTGTCTGAGTTGTGGTCACTGTGGTCGTTTGTTTTTAGCTCTGTATCTGGTCCTGTCTGCTCGGTATATTTTTTCTGTCTTGATTTTGCCTGAATCCTTTCTTTCTCCCAGTGGTAATTATTTTGATTTTTGAGGTCCTATGTGGAGTATTGTGCCTTCCAACTATGTTACATAATCAGATCCTTATTTTGGTTGTCTTAGGTTGAAGTTTTGTTTTTCTTTTCCCCCGTTATAATTTTCAAATAGTTTCCAAGTTTTAATGCACGATCTGCATTTTATATATCAAATCTGTAAGGTACAACTTTCGGAGTTAATGGACAGGATGGTATCTCAGTATTGAACTTGATGCTATCAAAATGCTAGAAATTCTCTGATGTCGCCAGATTATATATAAATGGATTGCCATATGACTGTTACAGGCTGGGTTGCCAAATTAGTAGATTTCTTTGTCATAAGTTGTTGACCATATTAAAAATTATATGTGCCTATTTTCCAATTTCCACTTGACATGGTGCTCAAGATTTGAGTTCTTGCCTGGGTTTTGACTTTCTGAAAAGAGTTGTTACTCACACCTATTTTACACCAACTGACTTGACATGTCTCAAGTGGTGTTTTTTTTTTTTTTAATAACTGATATGGAAAGTCACTTAAAGAACAACACGTCAACCAATGTGAAATGGGTGTGAAGAGTAACATTGCTCTTATGACAAAAAGACCATGATTGAAGTGCTTGTTAGAGTTTAGAGTGGGTGTGATTTGCTCCCTGCCCTTGCCTTCCTTTTTCTATTTTTGGCTGTAACGTAGGCTTGGATCCTTGTGGTCTTACATTTAACAAGTTGTTACCGTTTGAGGGAAAGACTGCCAATTGTTATTAAATATATGAAATTGTGGAGTCAATCATATGTGATTTATGTGGCAAATGAATGGTTTGGTAAATAGGGAAATTTCCCTACCAAATTTGCTAGTATTTGTGGTAGTAGTGGTGCTTTATTTCTCACCCGATGGTCCTTGATACGGGATCCAGGATTTTTGTGGTTACTCTTTAAATTTTCTCTCAAAAAAAAAAAAGTTCGTTTCTAGTATTTCATTGTTTATGCACATGGTTTATATGTAAATTCAAATTTTCTAGAAAGTTGTCTGAACTCGACTGTGGAAATTGTGTGATATGTGGACCGGATTGAAACCAATTTGAAAAAACTAAGCTGACGTCGTCTTTATTTCTTGGTTTTTTTTTTTTTTTTAATTTCTTTGTGTGGTGTGTATATGGGTGGGTTTGTGAGGCTAACATGAGAAGATGGACGGATGCCAACTAGCATCGCATCGTTGGAGCTTGGGCAGGTGGTGATCAATTGGTCAACACGGGAATCAGAGGAAGTAGAGGCCCTGCCACTGCTTGAACAAATTTTGATTTTTGAAGTAGGTGGAGAAGCCTGCCTGAACTGCTGTTGCAGGAGTCCAGTTTACATAAATGTATAAAAGTGTAATAAAATTTGAGACTAGGCATGACAATGCAAGAGTGGTATTCTGCATGTTTGACTTCCCATCAACCCTTCTTCTCCATCCCAAAAGCCCACCAATAAAATGTTATGTGCCTAATGCTGCTTCCAATTTACAAGTTTATCTTGTCATTCCGGGGGATGGTTCCAGAATCAGCTTTTGGGGGGAGGTGTGGTGTGGGAGTTTGCCTCTCAAGAGGAGTTCCCGTGCCTATACAACTTGGCAAGCAACAAGGAGGCTTCTATTGCGGACAATCATGAGTTGTTGAGCGGTTCTCATAAGTGGAATGTTAGCTTTCTGCGCTCGTTGTATGATTGGGAAGTGGAAGATTTGGCTTCCTTCTATAGTGTCCTTTACTCTTATACGTTGGGTGGTGGGGCTGATAAAATTTGGTGGGTGCTGAGTAGGAAGGGGAAGTTTGAGGTGAGATCTTTCTACAACATTCTTATCTCTAATGTTATTTTCCCCTTTCCTTGGAAGAGCATGTGGCATACTAAAGCTCCGCCGAGGGTGGCTTTTTTCGTTTGGACAGCTGCTCTGGGCAAGATTCTCACTCTAGACAATCTGAGGAAGAAAAATATGGTATTGATCAATAGATGCGGTATGTGCAAAAAGGATGAGAAGTCTATTGATCATTTGCTTCTTCATTGTGAGTGTGCTCAATTTTTATGGAATGCCATCTTCTCTTGTTTTGGCTTGGCGTGGGTTATGCCTTGTGGGGTGGTGAATCTTTTGAAGTACTGGTGGTCAAGGGGTCGCTCTCGAAGTGCCGTGGTTTGGAAAATGGTCTTGCATTGTATCATGTGGTGTCTATGGTCTGAACGGAATGAGAGATTTTTCAAGGATTCCGAAAGAAGCTTAGAGTATCTTTTACATTTCTTTTTCACTACCCTATTCACTTGGGCGGCAGCTTGGCTTGCCCCTCGTTTGATCTCTTATTCTAATTTTCTTATTCTATTCTCTAGTCCCCCTTAGGCGTTCTCTTGTATACTTCCTGTGTACTAGGGTTGCGCCCCTTTGCGCGTTTTCTATATAACATTACTTTTTTTTTTGGATCGGTAAATATCAATTTATTAAAAGCGCAAGGGGCGCAACCCATGTACACAGGACGTATACAAAAAGAGCCCACTTATACAAGCTTTTAATTAGCAAATGACGCTCAAAACTCTAAAAATTCCTCAAGTGTTGTAACTTGCAAAGGGTGCCACAATACTCTCCAAGAGAAAAGTGTTTGCATCACCCTTTTCTTCAAGTCCATTAGTCCAAGCTCGCGATCCTCAAAACTCCGAGCATTCCTTTCCCTCCATAAACACCACATGACACATAAAGAAGCCATTCTCCATGTTTGTAAAACTATGCCATTACCCTTTTGTGCTCTCCAACTCCCCAAACATTCCGTCAAACTACCCGGCATCACCCACATTACACCAAATAGTTGACACACCATATTCCACACCTCAACAGCCACTTCACAATGCAATAACAAATGGACAATAGATTCACCACTCTTCTTACACATACAACACCACTCCGTTGCTATTATATTCCTTTTGCGTAGATTGTCCATTGTTAATATTTTGCCCAAAGCCGCTGTCCACATGAAAAAAGCCACCCTCAGGGGAACTCTACTCTTCCAAATACTCTTCCAAGGGCCATCCACCGGTGTCGGATTAACCCTCATCTTGTAATATGAGTTTATCGCAAAAATGTTCCTCTTCGATGGACTCCAACACATTTTATCCTCCCCACCATGTCTAATTTGGTGAGTATACAATATTTCGAAGAATCTCGACACCTCTTCCAGTTCCCAATCATGAACCGGACGAAGAAACAAAACATTCCAATGAATATCTCCATTAACTATGCCCATATTCTCCTCCACCATTGCCTCCTTTGCACATGCTATAGTAAACAATGCAGAACACATTCTTCAATGGCCTCTCCCCACACCACACATCATGCCAAAAAGACACACGAGATCCATTTCCTACCTCAAAACTCACATATTGCTGAAATGCATCCCATCCCTTTCGAATATTTTTCCATACTCCCACCCCATGAGATCCTCCTACCTCCTTAGAACACCACCCTCCCCTCATAGTATCATATTTCGCCTCCACTAACTTCCTCCATGACGCCTCTCTTTCATTGGCAAATCTCCACAACCATTTGCCTAATAAAGCCCGGTTGAATTGAATCAAATTTCTTACCCCTAGTCCCCCGCTTCCGTATTCATGCAAACCTTTGACCAATTAACCAAGTGAATTTTGAACTCATCCCCTTTACCACCCCACAAAAAGTCTCTTTGTATTTTTTCTAGTCGCTTTGCCACTCTCACTGGAATATGGAACAATGATAAGTAATACGTAGGTATGTTGGAAAGCGTACTTTTTATCAATGTCAGTCTACCACCCTTGGATAAGTACATCCGCTTCCATCCCGCCAACTTAGCCTCCATCTTCGCAATTACCGTATCCCATATAGATGTATCCCTATGAGTAGCCCCCAAAGGTAACCCCAAATAAGTCAATGGCAATGCTTCCACACCACATCCTAATATGCTTGCCAATCCTTCCAAATTACCCACCGCACCGATCGGTATAATCACCGACTTTGATAAGTTTATTTTCAGCCTTGAAACCGCTTCAAAATACAATAACAAACATCTCATATTTTGAATTTGTTCCACCTTTGGCTCGCAGAAAATGAGAGTATCATCTGCAAAGAGTAAATGCGATACTACCATTGCCTCTGATTGCCTCAAACCCACAGAAAACCCTGCCACTAACTCTCTCTCCACTGCTGCATGCATCATTCTGCTAAACGCCTCCATCACCACCACAAATAACAAAGGAGACAAAGGATCCCCCTGCCTCACTCCTCGAGAGCTACCAAAGAAATCAATAGATGTTCCATTAATGAGCACTGAAAATCGAACTGTGGAGACACATTGATAAATCCACCCTCTCCATCTTTCCCCAAAACCACATCTCTCTAACATGTATAATAAAAAATCCCAATTTATATGATCATAGGCCTTCTCCAAATCCAGCTTGCAAATAAGCCCAGGCTCCCCATCTCGAATCCGGCTATCCACACATTCATTAGCCATCAATATAGAGTCCAAGATTTGTCTACCTGGAACAAAAGCGTTTTGCGAGTATGTCACAATCTTCCCCACCACTGATTTCAACCGATTAGTCAACACCTTTGAGATGATTTTATACACTCCACCTATAAGGCTAATCGGGCGAAAATCCTTTATCTCCATCGCTCCCGCTTTCTTAGGAATGAGCGCCACAAACGTAGCATTAAGACTCTTCTCGAATTTTCCGGTCTCATGAAACTCCTTAAACACCGCCATCATGTCCTTCTTAATCACCTCCCAGCATTTCTTAAAAAATGCCATAGAAAAGCCATCAGGTCCCGGTGCTTTATCGCCCTTCATCTTCCTCACCACCTCCCAAACTTCTTCTTCCTCAAACTCCCGCTCCAACCATTCTCTCTCCCCTTCATCAATGGAACTAATATTTTCCATCATTGGAGCGACAAGCCTATTTGGTCTTCTTTGATACTGTTCAAAATATAAAGTTTTATAAAATTGGACAATGTGATCTTTTATAACTTCCGGGTCCTCTATCCTATTCCCATCCACCATCATTGCAGCAACTGTGTTGTTCCGCCTATTCAAGTTGGCCACCCTATGAAAGAAGCCCGTATTCCGATCCCCCTCTCTCAGCCACAATGCCCTTGATTTCTGCCTCCAACTTATCTCTTCTTGGAAAAGAGTCCTCTCAAAATTTTGAGAACACTCCTCTCTCTTGATAATCTCCTCCTCCGTTAACTCTCTATTTTCTACCATACGATCCCATTCAACCAATTCCTCCTCCAACTCCTTTTTGCGTTTTCCAATATCTCCAAACACCTCCTCATTCCACTTTTTGAGGTCTCCTTTTAGCGCTTTCAGCTTGCGAGCCATTACAAAGCTCGGATTACCTTCAACATAGTAAGAATCCCACCAACTCTTCACTTGTTCCACAAAACCCTCCGCTTGTAACCACATGTTCTCAAATCGAAATGGTGTTCGGCCTCTTCTTCCCACTCCACAATCCAACATAACTGGAAAATTATCCGATAGAGCTCTAGGCAGCCTTTTCTGATTAACCTCTAGAAAACATTCCTCCCATTCTGTAGAGATCAAAAATCTGTCAAGTCTAGATCCTGCTCGCCTATTAGACCATGTTATTCGCCCCCTACCATTGGAAGATCTATCAGGCCCTGCTCAAAATAAACTCTGCAAAATCAGTCATCGCTTGCGTCTGCTGGATGACCGTAATCTCTCGCCTGGGTGACAAACTACATTAAAATCCCCCCCCACACACCAAGGCTTTTCCCACACATTCATTAGACCACCCAGTTCATCCCAAAATAGACTTCTAACACCATCATCATTTGGTCCGTACACCCCAGCAAATGCCCATTCACAATTATCTGTAGCACTTCTAAACATGCAAGCAACTACAAATCTCCCGACACATTCCTCAACCTTCTCTACCACACGCCTATCCCACATTACTAATATACCTCCGGATGCCCCCGATGCTCCCAAATATATCCAATCAACAAACACACACCTCCACACACTCCGAACCACCTCATTATTAATGACTCCATTTTTGTCTCCTGTAAACACACTATATCCGCCTTCCATTCTCGTAATCGCCTCCTAATCTTCACTCTTTTCTCATACTCATTCATACCTCTTACATTCCAAGAAATGATTTTTGGCTGCATTAACAAAACTTACCATTCCTCCCTTTATCGGTCTTTGTAACCGAACCCTTCACATCGTAGTTTACTGTGCATTCCAGCCTTTTTAGTTCGCGATTTCCACGATTCCCCACTTTGTCGCCCCTCTGTTGACTGTTCCCCCCTTTCCTGTTCATTCTTTTGGCCTCAATTGCAGTGAACAGCGCCAATAACTCTTCCTCATGCCCATCACAATTTAACCCCAATTCATGACAAAAAGCTAGAACCCTCTCCAACACCCAACCCTGGGATTCTGGTCGATGTTCTCCTGCCCCCATAATAGCCAATGGTTGGATTTCTAGCATCTCTGGTTCCCCCAACTGGTAAATTTCTCCATGGTTTGTATCTGCCAGCTCCTCCTTTCCATATCAGATTTCCCAATAAACATCACTATCTCACCAGCTGGTTCTGTATCTCTTCCCGCGCTGTCGGATTCAGATGCATCTCCGGCAACATCTCCAGGGCCATGTACTGATTGCGTGACCTGCTCCATCACTTGACCCACTCCTTCTGCATCTTCGAATTGATTCTGTTTACCCTCATCGGCGCTATTTTCTTCACCTTCGGCCCCTACAACAAAGCCCGCCCCCTCCAACTCTACTGGCGCCTTCTCCGTCACCTTGTACTCCATGATATTATGCGTCCTGGGACTTCCCTCATATTTTTCGACTTTATCTGTGGCATCTCCGGCAAGTTCTGTGCCGTCCCCTACATCCTCGAGGCTTGAAAAACTTCCCGCCTCATCACCGGCAATGCATGATAGTTGCATAGCCTTATCCCCTCGCTGACCCACCCCCTCTAGAGCACCGATTACCACCACAATCCCCTCATCGGCGCTGTCTGCACCTCCTCCGGCCTGACCGCTTGACCCCGCATCCTCCCCTCCTCCTTTCGCCTCATCTGGGTTCTTGCCAGCTGCGATCTTAAGGTCCCTTGAGTGACCCCCTGTCTCCTCGTCATTCTCTGTGGCCGGTACACCTCCCCCCCGCTCCGGCGAAACACTCCATCCTCGGCAACTCCTCAGTCTCCGGTTGGACCTTCCGGCCCACAGCTTTTGGACGCCAACGGCCCAGCCTTCTTGGAGTGTTTCTACGGACATAGATCCTGTGATACCTTTTAATCAAATACTGCCTTGTGGACTTATCCACAGTTTCCTCTATCTAAATGGGCTTTGCAGAATCCAGCCCAGTCTCCTTCTCTTCACTAGGCTGCCTTGTCTTCAGCCCATCCCCCTCCTCGATTGGATTCAACTTAGGCTCCTTTTCCTCATTCCCCCAGCCCACCTCTAGCTGTCTTAAACATCTAGAAACTTGATTCTGCAAGGAAAGTAGTAACTCCTTGAGATTTTCCTGATCTTTCAGACGCTCCTCTTCATGACGGGCGAAATTCACGGCCGCAATTGCTGTCTCTGTCATGCGGGATTGCGTCCCTTCCTTAATCAATTTTGGGGCAGCCTCTCCGGCGGCTTTTGAGCCTTGAGCTCTGATCACCGTTTCTGCATACGATCGCTGGACTTTTACCGGTTTCATCTCCTCAGTCGCCCCACTCATTTTTTCTTCTCCTTTCCCTCCCTCCGATGCTCCACACAGTGGTCCCGCTTGTTTCTGTTTCTGTTTCTCGTGGTGCGTCTTCAACCTTTGCAACTGCTGTCTGCCATCTTTCCACCCCTTTCCTTCATTCCCCTCTGGAATTATCACATAGCTCCTTCGTCCTTTACCCCCATATTCAGACAGCTCCAGATATTTTCCATAAGAGTTCTTCCTTCGCTGCACAATATACGAATAACAACCAAAGCGAAAGGTCCTCCAGTTCTCACTTTCTATCACATTTGTGGTCAAATAGTCCCAAGCGCTCACTAACCAGAAAATGGTTGGCCAAGCCATGATTACTGACCGAGTTTTGCCTCTGCTCTTCTCTTCCAATTGTACTCCTCCCTGGACATTAGATCGAAACTCAAAAGCTTTTGTTTCCACGTAGAAATACCCCAAGTAACCTATGTCTCCGATTATCCTCGCAGGTAAACCGATCACTAAACACTGAACTGACGCTCAACGCTATCCCACGCTCCGTCAACACCCCTCACGTGCCGATTGAGCTAGAGAGAATTTCATGCTGACGTGGCGAGAGAAAAAATATATATCATATTCGTTTAATTTCCATACCATGCTTTAATGAAAACTTGTAAAGTCATTTAGTGGCCAAAAAAAAACTTCACATGATTGGAATTATGTAAAACTAGTGCACATCATGGTAACATGCACTGGTGCTTTTATCTTTCAGTTTGTAACCACTCTAAATTTTGCGTGCTCCCGTCTCTAATTTGCAAGCTTTACTTTCATTTGGCTCTTTAAAGCATACATATTTGTTTCATTTTATCCTTGTTGACTGTAATTTATAATCTTGGGGTTATAGGGGTTCCAAATGATGCTTTATACAAGGAATTGTGGCATGCTTGTGCCGGTCCCCTTGTCACACTTCCTCGTGAAGGGGAGCGAGTTTATTACTTTCCACAAGGTCACATGGAACAGGTATTTTGAAATTCTGCTGTTGGATATATTGGTTAATAGAAAGCAATATACATTACTTATAAAGAAAGAAAAAAGAAAAAAAAAAAGCAACGTATATCTGGATTTTTGGATACTTGTTTTTATTGGGCTAAAACTACCTTGGTCGCTAACAAAAGGTCCCCTTTTAGGGTATTTAGAGGCTGGCTGGTTATTTTCATCTTGTATATTTTGTTAAAGAATGTCAGTTGACCAACTACAGCTTAAGCAAGTTATGAGGTGTTGAGTGATGCAATTCTGAAAGGAAAAGAAAAAAATGGTCGATGACATTCTATGAAATATGTTAGGATTATAATTTTGAATAATTGATGACCAATTTACAGAATACCATTATAATTAATTTTTTTTCCCTTAATAACTACCAGCAAGATTAAAAAGATGTGCAAACCAGTTCCTTTTCAACTGCAATGTTCATTAGTCCTTTTCAACTTCATTGTTCAGTAGCCCATAACCAGAAAACACTGACATTTGAGAAAGTAATTATTTTGCTTATGATTTTTATGGAGTTTGGCTCACAGTGATCTGGTTTCATGTGCCTGAGTTTTCCCATTATGTTTGTAGTGTACAAATTTTATTGAAATAAAATTTTGGTATAATGTGCACCTAATTTGATTATGTTAGGAATATCTCCTCATTCTCAGTCTTCAGGCCTTTTTTATGCATATAATTTGTTTGTTTATTTTCTTCTGTTGATCCTTCCATTTCTTGATTTACAAAATTAATTTGAAGATACGTGGATTCCTGCTCTTTAAATTATCTCACAAGCATTATCTCACAAGCCAATATCTGTCTACTGTGGATTCTTGTTTGTATTTGTCAAATATTCTGTGTTTTTATGTGCTATTTATCTCTGTAACTTACGTCTTCCTCTTTTGCAGCTTGAAGCATCTATGCATCAGGGGTCAGAGCAGCAAATGCCTTCATTCAACTTGCCATCTAAAATTCTTTGTAAAGTTGTTAATATCCAGCTTCGGGTGAGTATGTTGTAATCATCATTATCCTCACTATATGGAATCTTGCTTTTGTTTGTTTGTCACCCATTTGGGAAATTGGAATATTTTCTATGGTCATTCATTGGTACTTTTAACGTGGTGTGTAGGCTGAACCTGAGACAGATGAAGTCTATGCAAATCACTTTGTTACCCGAAGCAGATGTGAGCTTTCCTTGGCTTCTCTTTTATTAGATCATAGAATTTTCATTCCTCTCTTTAATTTTTTTTTTCTGCTATGCCTGCCTTATATTTGTTTACCCTCTGGATCAGCAAAGTGAGGTTTCAAGCCCAGATCCTCCACTGCCAGATCCTCCAAGGTGCACAGTCCATTCATTTTGCAAGACACTTACTGCTTCTGACACAAGCACCCATGGTGGATTCTCTGTTCTTCGGAGGCATGCAGATGATTGTTTGCCACCACTGGTTAGCTTTGAAGTTCTAATTAGCGTTTGTGTTTTTATGAGATACTGAGAGTCCCCAACCACCTTTTTTTGGTTAGGAATTGGTTGCCACTGATTTGCATGGAAATGAATGGCATTTTCGACACATTTTTCGAGGTTGGAAGATTTGCATATTGAATCTTTGTGACAATGAATAGCCTTGGTCATAGCTGCAGATTTTCCAATAACTGCTTAGGCTGGAATATTACATTCTCTTTATACTTTATGCTACAAGTGATGCAAGGGAAATATTGGTCCACCTAGTTGAATTTAGGTCCTATCAATTAATGGAGTTATTAGTATTTAATTTTCAGGAGTTAAGGGTGTTTCTGCAATTCAATAAATAGGTGTTGCCCTAGTTTATTTTGAGTAATTCAATAAATGGGCGTTGCCCTAGATTATGCTAGGTAAGTCAATAAATTGGCATTGTCCTAGGGATTAGTTGTGAGTCTATTTAAGCATGATTTGTATTCTAATGAAAGTAGACTTATTGGAATTAAAAAAATTGAGGAATCGATTCTTCTCTTTCGTTCTCTCCCCCCTCCTTTCTTTCTCTTCCCCTGGCTTCTCTCTTTCTAGCTTCTTTCTCCTTTCTTTGCCCTGTTTCCACTTTGTTTTTTTGTGATTATTGTTTGTCTTGCATCAACAATGCTTATATGTATGGTTATTTACATTGAGTTTTCTTATTAGTGTTACCACTTAGAAAACCACACAAAAAGTTTTAGTGGTGTCAGTACATGCAATTTCCTGTAACATTGCTGGAAAGTGAACTTTAAATATATATATTTCCAAAAGATATTGGTACTTATTTGTTTCTTTGGGTAAGCGTGTAGCGCATAGTGTGTTTTCAAGTATATGACTTGGTTGTGCAAACTAAAAGTATAAATGAAGGAACTAGAGGAGTGATGTAGTATATGGAAGTGCCTTTATTTTCTCACTATTTCAGGTAGCTTATTATGATTTTGTGTATTGGCACACAAATAGCAATATGCTAGGTGATCTTACATAAGACTAGTTTCTCGAGTTAGTCCATTATTGCATGGTTCATGGAATTTCCTTGTAGTAGCTTCATGGTGCAGCTTTTTGTTCTTCCTTAAGTAACTTATTTTACAAGGTTTTGGTATTAAAAAGTTGTTGTTTAAGAGTTCTGCTTTCAATGGTTTGACATATATATGTTCTGGAACATTTATTTCACATGCTTGTCATGTTGATAGAGATATAAGGATTCTGATATTCTTTGTTGCCTTGATTTTGTGTGGTCATTTTGAGTTTCCATTACCAAGAAGCTTCTATTTTACTGGGATATTGATAAAAAAAATTTGAGTGCAGGGCAATCAAGGCACCACTTGCTCACAACCGGATGGAGTGTCTTTGTTAGTTCCAAAAAATTAGTAGCTGGTGATGCATTTATATTCCTGAGGCAAGTTATATTCTTCAAGAAAATAGTAATGTTTGCACTTTTGTTACTTTACTGCCATCAATCCATTGTGTCATTTGTTTATGGACTCGTCATTTCCAGAGGTGAAAATGGAGAGCTGCGTGTTGGAGTGAGGAGACTCATGAGACAGCTAAACAACATGCCATCTTCTGTTATATCTAGTCACAACATGCATCTTGGGGTTCTAGCTACTGCATCTCATGCTATTGCAACTAAAACACTCTTTTCTGTCTTCTACAAGCCAAGGTTTATGTCGCTCTCTTAATTTAAAATGACTTTTTAACATCCTGTTTGGTGATATCTTATGTTTCTTGTGTAATGAGAATATGGTTAAAAAAGGATATATGTAAAGTAATTGTCAATATGCATGATCTATGATGGGTGCCATTCTATTGAGATTAGTAGGAACTCATCCATTTTCACACAAAATTTTGGTTTTTTGTCGTGATTTAAGCAATTCAATAGGTTAAAAATCTCATGCATAAGTTAATTAAATGCCTCTTTGCATCAAAACATTGAATATAGTCTTTGCTCATGCATGTAGAACTCTTCATGTTTTAAATAAAAGCGAAGTTATAAATCAATATGTTCAACTAATACAAAATCTGGAAGATGTCTACCTTCACGGTTTCTAGATTTGTTTGAATAGTTCGGAGTTTTGAAAGGTCCCTTAATTGTATGTACACATGGGCTCTATCAATCTCTTTTTTTTTTTGGGATAAGTAAAACAGAAAAATAACCAGGTGAGACTCTATCAATCTTGAATTTTAATGGACCTGTTTCCCATCATAGGATATCCATAAAAGGACTTCTAGCACTATGAGCAGTCAGTCGCTCTTTATTTTGAAGAAACTTAGCTTTTGGTTTTTAATTGGATTTTGTTTAGGGTCTTAGTTATACTTTTTGTTTATTGGGTGGCGCCCCCTTTTTTGCGCTTTTTGATATAAATCCTACTGACTTATCAAAAAAAAAAAATTGGATTTTGTTTGTTCAGAATCTTGTGTTGCTTTTTAATGCTGACCTTTTCTTTTGGAGAGAGAAGACTTTCTTGTATTGATATGGTTTGAGGAGCAAGATCGATAAATTGGTCTTTTTTTTTTGGGATAATTTCACTAACCCCCCTTAAAGTTTGGCCATTTTTTCAAACACTCCCCTAACATTCAAAAATTCTCACTTACCCTCCATGAACTTTCAATTGCTCTCAAATTGACCCATCTGTGTCCTAATTTTTTTAAAAAGACCAAAATATACCTGTTTTTTATTTTTTAAAAAAATAAAAAAAATATCTGGAAGTTGGAATTTTATACAAAAGTCACCGTTTAAAATTCACTATTAAAATATCAACTTCAAAATGTTTTATTTTTTTTTAAAATAAAATCAGAATATTGTGTCTTTGTAAAATGTGCCCTAATTTGTTATGCGGATGGGGTAAGTGAGAATTTTGAAAGTTTAAGGAGGATAAGTGAGAATAATGTTAGGAGAGGTGTTGAAAAAATGGCCAAACTTCGAGGTTAGTAGTTATCCTTTTTTTAAATATATAATTTTTTTTTTTTTTTATGAAATTAGTGCCGTGCAATGTTAAATCTTATTGTGGGTCTCTTATAAAATGAATAAAACATAACAAAACTGGAGAGGTTAAGGTTTTCATGATTTGGTCTAGGCGTTAGAGAGTGATAACATATTTTTAAGTGTGCACTTTACTTGAAATTTAAGATGAAGTGCAATAAGCTGACATTCTTAAGGAAAATAAAACTTTATTTTAGTGATGGATATGGTATTGTGTTTTCTCTTTGTTGAGAAAAAATAAGTTCACTGAATTAGTGTTTTTTTGTCAGAACAAGTCGGTCGGAATTTATTGTTAGTCTCAACAAGTACCTTGAAGCTCGGAGCCACAAACTCTCTGTTGGGAAGAGGTTTAGGATGAGATTTGAGGGTGAGGAAGTTCCTGAAAGAAGGTATATTGCTTCCCTCACTTAATATAGTGTTCTCATAGGAAGTTTATTGTGCATCACCTGTCTCTTATCAAATTACAGGTTCAGTGGCACAATTGTTGGCGTTGAAGATAATAAATCATCTGGATGGGCTGACTCTGAGTGGCAATTGCTAAAGGTTAATTTATTTCTTGTCATACACATCAACCCTATTGGGGTGAAAATCTACAAAGTTAACAAGATCTACAAGAATAGAGGAAGAAGAAATTAGGAACAAAAGACTGTACCTTCAAACCTAAAATGAAACATGATGGAGTGGTTTTATTCCCCATTTTATCCCATTTATGAGGCTACTTATTGTATACTCCCTGTGTACTTTGGGCCTTATTATGCTTTTAATAAGACTGGTTATTAGTTATCAAAAAAAAAAAAAAAAAGATTATGAGGTTACTTTTGAGTATGACTTGCTACTAGACTTTTGTATGTATTTTGTGTCAGACGTGTCTTCTTGTACTTCACGCCCACTTGCAGCTAATCTTAACTTCCTCAAAGCAGATGACTTCCAGTTTAAATTTGATTGTTTTGACCAGAAAGCCTTGCATGCGTGTAAGCAAGTTCAATTTCCTTCGTGATATGCTCCCAACTTGACTGCAGAGGCAAAATTCGTTAAAAATAACAAAGCACAAAGGAATAAAGAAATTGGAAACCTAGGTTTTGTGGTCTAATTTTATTCTGCAGCTGTTAAGATTCTTGGGCTAGTTAGGTTAGGTACTAGGGCTTCTTGTGGCTTACTGAAGGAGCATAATGAATATATGAATCATCTAAAGCAATAATTTGAACTGCATCATCAGGAGGACGATAAAAAATTTCAAGCTGTTCTCTTCCACTTCTAGCCAGCATAGCTGCATACCTATTGGCTTCTCTGAAGAACTGCTGGATTTGGTTGTTGAACAGCCTCCCCATAATGTGCCTGCAATTGTTAGTGACGGTGTTCAATAACAGAGTCTGGCCAAGAAGTACAGCAACCTAGGAGTCCAGTGCAGTGCTGGTTTTATGACCATGAAACTGTGACCTTTTTCTTCTTCAAACAATCAATAGAAGATCCCAATCCCCTACGACCCATGCATTGGATTTCTTTCTGGACTTTCTTTTGCATTGGGCTCTGCCTTGGTCTAGGGTTTAGTTTGGATTTATTTATTTATTTTCTAGAGAATCTTATCGTACTAGCTTTTCTTGTGATGGGTCTTAGGTGGACCCTGCAACTATTGGGTTATGATGCTATAACTGCAACTTGCTAGCTGCATGTTACCATCTTATCATTGTATAGAGTCTTGAGTGCTCAGATTCTACATCTACCTAACTTTGTGATGCAGCTCTAATGAATTTGTTTGATTCTAACAGTGTGTACTTCTGATTTTCATATTTGAAGTGATTTATCTTACCTCAAATGTTGATATGTTTCAGGTTCAGTGGGATGAACCTTCATCAATTTTATGTCCAGAAAGAGTTTCACCATGGGAATTGGAGCCACTTGTGGCAAACGCTCCTCCAAGCTCCCAACCCACCCAAAGGAACAAGCGAGCAAGACCACCTGTTTTACCTTCACCAACACCAGATATATCTGTACTTGGTAGGAGAGTTTTCCTTATAGCCATCCTTCATGCCAGTTCTGATTGTTGATATTTTATAAAAGTTCCTTGCTTTGCATCAGGTGTGTGGAAATCCCCAGTTGAAGCTCCTTCTGCTTTCTCATATTGTGAGTCACAACGTGGATGAGACTTTTATCCATCATCTAGTTTTAACTCTGCTGCAAAAGGAAACTCTTTCAGCTTCAGTGGTAACAACTCTGTGGCTGCTGTTTCCAGCAACTCAATGTATTGGCCTTATAGAGTGGAAGCTGTAACAGAGTCTTTTTCACCAGTTGTTAACAACGAATCAGGTGAAAAGAGACAGGGAACTGGGAAAGGCTGCAGGCTCTTTGGGATTCAGCTACTGGACAATTCTAATATGGAAGAAACTTCGCCAGTTGTTACTATGTCCAGAACGCCAGGGGATGAACTGCCAGTTCAATATTTAGACACTGAATCGGACCAGCATTCTGAGCCATATTGATCTGATGTTCCTTCAGTAAGTTGTGATGCTGAGAAATCATGCTTGAGATCGCCTCAAGAGTCACAAAGCAGGCATATTTGGAGCTGCACAAAGGTAGTTTTGCTCCTTTTTTACCCTCCAGTTAAATAATTTTCATAATTAACGAGATTTGGTGCGGTTTTCCCTCTCTCAGTTTTTACTCTAGGATCTGCTGCCTGAATCAACACCCAATGCGGGCTGATAGATACGAGATGTCTAGATGGTCAATGCTATGAAAGGAATATTTGAAAAGAACTTTAGAGATGTTTTTGCAGTTTTGGTACTTTCTCTAGGCATTTTAGAGCTTTTACACGAACTTCTGTTTGGGGTTTCATGTTTTGTATTGTATCAGGAAAGTGTATTTGTTCAAGTTTAAACCAACTGTCTCTCTCTCTTGCATTCTGTAAAAAACTGTTATTATTTTTTTGAAGAAATAACAGATTTTTACGTTCTGGAATCAGAAATTCCGATCATGGCATAAATATGATTACTTACTTTGTGTTGCTCAGCCGGGCCTGCTAGGTGTTAGTTAGGGTTATCTGATAGTACTTGTCTTTTTCCAGGTGCACATGCAAGGGATTGCTGTTGGGAGGGCTGTTGACGGTTTGAGCAATATGAGGATCTGCTCAGGAAACTGGAGGAGATGTTTGACATTGAAGGTGAGCTTTGTGGGTCTACAAAGAAATGGCAAGTTGTCTACACTGATGATGAAGATGACATGATGATGGTTGGGGATGACCCATGGCTGTAAGTTCATTTGCCTCTTTTTTCTTCTTTTTTTTTTTACACATTGTCTTGGTTCTCTCTCTCTTTGGTGCCAAGTTCCTGCACATGTATACCTATATGTATTATTTTCTTTCAATTTGAAAATGGGTTTTAACTTCCCTAAAACATATATCTCATTCTCAATGGTGTAGCACCCAGCTATAATAGGATTTCACATGATTGTGATCAATGTATCAGACCATCAAGTATGAAAATTTCTCATAACTTGTCAATCATTTGTCTGCACCCCATAGTAATTATTTAAAATTAGATATTCTAGGCTTGTCCAATCACACCTAGATTGTCTCTGTATCTCTATGTTGGGGTCCCATTATTGTTTTCATTATCTTCGAGTTGCAGGGGATCGTATTTATTAGCAGTATAGTACTTCAAGAATCAAGGGGTTCTCCAGTGAATATGAATAGTTCTAAATATATTATTTCTTCTATTGGTCAAAAAATTCAGAGTTGTACAGATAAAAAACCTGAAGTGGATTTATCTGTTCAACTCTTTATTCTCTATGTATTAGGGTTTCAACTTGATACGCTCCAGCTTTTTCTTCTGCCTGTTTTGCTTTGATATATGGGTTGTTGAGGTAGACCGTGAGACAAAAAAATACTGTTGGGATTATAGAGATTGTTCCGCAACTTCTAAATTTACTCTTGCTGTCATGACCTAGATTGCTCTTTCCTTTATATCTATTTATTGCAGCGAGTTCTGCAGCATGGTGAGGAAAATTTTCATCTACACAACAGAGGAAGTCAAGAAGCTGTCACCAAAAATAAAACTTCCAGTTCCTTCAGATGCCAAACCCGGCAAGCTGGATGCTGAAGTGGCTGTAAATACTGAGGACCAGTCATCAATTGTGGGACCTGGGTGCTGATGTTCCCATGCCTGGTTTGGCCAAAACCATGAACGCCAAAAACCAGAAAAGCAAGTTACAGGGGTAAAGGGATGCTTGTCTGTTTAAGATTTTGTGTATAGGATTACTTATCAAAAAAAGATTTTGTATAGGTTTTACACGGGTGATGCTCTACAACAACATATTCCCAGTGGAATGGCCAGTACAGTTTCTTGACATGCTGCATTAAGGACACATGGTGATATGCAAGGGCAGTTTGGTGCACATGGGGGGGCATCTGGAGAGTGTGACAAACTTTAGGGTTTGGTGTTTTGGTTTTTATTTTTTAGTGTAGTTTTTGCCAAATGAATCTCGTTAATGCTTTTGCTTCCTCAGACTTGGAATAGGCGGCAAAGTTTGTCAGCCACGAATGGAGGGATGCTCATCCCTTGAAATATATGTTTTTCTTTTTTTTCTTCTGCTCTAAGTTTCTTTTGTTATTTACAGAATACATCTATATTTTTGTATATAAAATACATTTGCTCTCTCTCTCTCTCTCTCTCTCTCTCTCGTGTGTGGGGAAATGCAATGGTTACATAATGACAGTATATATATATTTTGGTCAAATCCATTTCCTTTAGTGTAAAAATTTGATTTCAAGTTCCTTAATTGAAAGACGAGAAAATTTTCCAGTTGAGTCAACTGACCACCCCCATAACATGTCTAGTCTCAAGTTGCATCATCTTGTACTAGTCTCAAGTTGCATCATCTTGTACTTCGTTGGGGAATGAGAAGGGGTGGGTATCGGTCATATTGATTCGGTTAATAGGGTTACCAATTAATCGATCGATAGCCTATCGGTTAATTGATTTTTAACTGTTAACCGACCGATAAATCGTTATACCGAACATTGTCGATCATATCAGTAACCGGTTAAATCGGGTTTCATGGGCTTTATCGCTTTTGGGCTTTTTTTTTTTTAGGTTTAAGCTAAAACCGATTTTTATTTGGGCTATTTTTTAGGGCTTTCTTATTTCTTTTTTCTTTTTTAGGTTTTAAGCTGAAACCGATTTTTATTTGGGCTTTTTTTCATTTTCATATTGTTTAATTGCAAAGTCACATAGGCCCATTTGCAAAATCTGGACATTCATCCCAAATGCTCTGCAAAATATGCTAGAAAGATGATCTAAAAAACCTGATTGATTTTCCAAGTGAGGTTCTATCCCATTCTGCCATCAAGCAAAAAAATTACAACACAATCAGTAGTTCAGTACAACTGGAAATTTGAGAAACACATTTGTAGATTCTCACAAGTCACAAACAACAAACAAGCCAAGGAGATAAATACACATTAACCAAGCATCGACCTTCAATATCATCCATTTTTCACAAAAATAACAAAAAACAAAAAGATACATAGAGAGACAAATAGAGAGAGTCAGAGACAGAGAGACACAGTCAATACAGTCAGAAATTTATGGGAATCATTACTGTACCATCAGCATGACTAGTTACGAACTCATGTTCATAGCCGTTCATCGACAGCTCTCGCGTTGGTGGCTCGGGGCCTGGTAATTCGTCGCCGGAGTGGATTTTATCACAAACCCAAGCGACAGAAAATGGTAGAAGAAGAATTAATTACCATAATTAGGCCGTAGAGATTGACTCCGACGAAGGGACGAACACTCAGAACATCTAGTTATTGTAGTAGAACAACGCAAACCCAAATCAAAACCCCAAGAAAACCGACTCTTCTGGAACACCAAGATTGTGTGACTTTTCAATCCCTTCTCCCATTGATTTAGGCCAAAATGTTGGCCTCAGAAACTCCCACACCCTTCACCTTGAAGCCCCCTGATGCCCAACGCAAAATCCCCAAAACACATGTGGATGCTATTCCATTTGCAACCAGAAAAGCCAAAAGAAGCCACTTAACAGTCATTTCCTATGCAAGCCAACCTCATAATCATCAATATCATGGCGTCAACTCCACTTCTCGCTCTAACCGTGCAGTTGTCACAAGGGTCTAGCTACGAGACTGAGGGAAGCGGCTGTTTCGAAGGGCTTTGTGGGACTTGGGAGGCGACGGGCTCCTGCGGCTGGGTTGCAAACTTTCGAGTGAAGGATTTTGGGTTAGGGTTAGGAGAAAGAGGGAGTTATATAGTGAAACGACGTTTTGGTTTCACTATATATATACTTATTATTATTAATAAACCAATAGAGTTATTACTTATCATTATTAAGTAAGTTATATTATGAACTTATATTAGTTATATATAAAAATTAAAAATTAAAAATGTTTATCGGTCATATCGGTTAATTGATAATAAAATTTTAACCGACCGATAATGTTATCGATATAAATTTTTTAACCGATTACCGACCGATAATTATCGATAACTGTTATATCGGTTCGGTTAATATCGATAACGGTTAATTTGTCCACCCCTAGGAATGAGCAATGGACTGTGGATATGGATCCTTAGCAATTTGCTGTTTGGATTTGCTAGTAACTGGGCAGCACATGTCAGCTCTATGGGGCCTATTTGCCTGAGCAGAAAGTGGCGGGCTATCTAAGACTTGCTTAGAAAGGTGGGCTTTATAGGAGCTCTTTTACATTTGTTAGCAATTTGGACATAAAATTGCTCAAGATATAAATGTGAATTGTTGATGGAGAGCTTTGCAGGTTTTCCTGGGTCTCTTTTCCATTTGAGTAAAGCATGCAACGAGAACCAATGAATTCTATCTCTTGTCCATCTTCACATAAGAAATGAGCAAATTTATATGTAGAATTACATGTAGGTTTCACATATTTAATAATAGATTTTTTTTTTTTTTTTTTTTTTTAAATTGACAAAAAATAAATGTGTAACACTTCTCTTGCCAAGTTCCAAGATAGGAAGCAGAAAATCAAGGTATTTTAGAAAAGGATTTTCAAGGTTAACAAAATACTCTGCAAAAGGAACAATTTCTACGAAAGCTCGAAAATATACTGCTCGTAGGAAGAAATATTGATTAATGTGACTCACAGTGAACAAATCTAGAATCAGAAGAAGAAATAGACCAAGGAAATCAAAGGTTTCTTCCTGAGAAAGAAGAAGAGGAAAAGATTAAGAGACTAGAGTTCTAAAAATTCAAAATTAAAGAAACGGCATTATCTCAGATTAGTGGCTGGCCCCGAGTCGCGGTCTCAAGATTGGGAAATGTGTTTTCATCAGGATCGTCGGATGGATTTCTTTTGAAGACTATGCCCCCACCTTAGTCCTAAGTGATCAAGATGTCGCTTAAGCCATTCATTTATTGACCTTAACGATCCTTCTTCCAAAGCCCTAAAGAAACTAAATATAAATTTCCTAAAGTCTTTCTGATTAGGAAATTGGGGGGTAACTGTAGGATCCAAATTTATCTGTATGGGCCCTGCGGCCCATCTAGAAGTCAAGCCTGAACAAAGGCTCGTTAAAATACTCAGCATTCGGCCCGTCCAAATGTTATTCCGATTATTGGATCCTCGATCCTTCCGAGGATCGGATCCATTGTTGAATCTTCGGGAATATCCGAGGATTATGCTTGTTATTGGATCATCGGGAATATCTGAGGATCAGTTAGCTATCTACTCATCTATTACCAAATCCTCGGCTTTTGCTGAGGATTTCGTCTGCCAACCATGCTAATGTCATCAGACCCTTATACAAGGAGAGCTCCACTCTCGTTTCCAAGATATCCAATACTTCTCCCAGTTCATTTATTTTCTCCAAGTTATTTAACTATCTTTGGAGTTCACAAACTGACTTAAGCATCGGAGCTCCCATTGCCGGGACACCACCGACTACTCTTATCTTATTTCTCTTTTTTGTAGCAAAGTCAATCCATACACAAACATTCAACTATCAACATACCGACGAATTGAAGCACACCACGTCATCCTCAGGAAACTGTGTTCTAACAAGTACAATGAGGAAATGAGAAAGGTGCGGTAAAGGACAATTAATCGTCTTGAGAGGATCTCCTCATAGCGTGAAAGGGCTATACTACATTTGAAAGCTCAGAAGCAAGTACTTGAGTAGCATGAGAAGCAATTGCAGCAACGTAAATGGTGGCCAAATGATTCATATCTTTGCCATTTTAGTGGTGTGGATAAGAAGAATAGCGTTTTCAGTTTCGGCTTTGGCACGTTGTTTCTATCATTCTATGTGGAGTTGATTAGGATGACAGGTGGCCTTTACTTAAGCCGCCGTGACTCTTCTCGTTTTAGGATGCCGACTACTCTTCGGTTTTAATTCCCACGTGGCAAACTTGAATTGCCTTGCCTTGTTGTACCTAACCTGCTAATACCAATTGATTTTTAATTACTAATAAATAATAATGTTGTAATTCTTGATTGGTTATTGCTTTTCAAATATGCCAATTGGCATTAGACAGATGTACCTTAAACAGACACCCAAGACAATGCAAAATCAAATAATATCTTACTCACCAACTTATTTGAGTAGGACTTGCTCAAATAATATCATAGTTACATACTCACTAAGATATATATGGCCGATGCAAATTCTGTCGTATAGCCTTTACCCATGTTCTCAATTCTGTCCTTTGTGAACCTTTAAGCACGGTGATGGTGAAACAATATTGGAATCTCTTGCAGTGCAACTTCCTCGATCATCCATTTATAATGGTATATTTTGCTTGTGAAGTAATTCTCCATTCCAAGAAAGTTACTAATTAAAGAAATTAATTATCTCTTATATTGACTAAAGGATAGAAATGCCCATCATCTAGAATTATTGAGTGAATTAGGTCAAATCCTTGGCATCAACTAACCCAACCACACATTAAGCAATCATTAATGATACTACACCTTATTAAACCCTCCACATTAATGCTTTTAAACCCATAAGATCCTTTTCAGAATAATATCCAGTTAGTTATATTAGAGAAAATACAAAGACAAAAATATCCCTCAAATATAAGTAAACTAAATATTAGACCTAACCATCTATGAGATCTTGAAATCTCAAGATAATGAGATCTCAAGATACTTTGATCTTGAGATACTAATTGTATTGGTTAGGTTTTTGTGACTTTGTTCATTTTTTAATTTAGATTAATCAAACTCCCAACTTGTTTAGGCTTTCCTCAATTATCGGCCTACGTGAAGACACCTCAATTTCTCTTGGAAAATTAGTAAGAAGCTTTCAAATCTCTACAAATTCTTCAAAGTCTCTTTCGGTTTCTTTGTGGATGAAAAACTATTAGTACAACAAGATAAGGTTTGAAATGTCCTACCTTTCAAAAGGAAAGACTTGTGAGGTTGAGTTAAAGAAGTTCAAATATAGATATTATAATGAGTTGAAGAAAGGAAGCCACAAGGTTAAAATTTCTAATTCAGAATTTAGATGTCCATGCTGCCCCGAGAAGAGAAATCCAGATTACTTATTTAAGGAGCTTCTAGATCATGCTTCTGGTGTTGGTAGTTGAAGGAGTTGAGGTGTAAAAGAGAAAGCAAGGCATTTAGCATTGGAGAGGTATATGAGAAGGTATCTTGATGTGAGGGATCGTTCTAAACCCTCACTTACCAAGAAAAAAAAAGGGATCATGAAGAACCTTCCGCTATAGCTGAATGTACCATGCCCGATGGTGATCAGGAATTTGTGTACTTGTGGTAGGGCATCATTGCAAATGTTGAAACTAAACAAAAAGATGGAAATCATGTTGCTGAGAGTGGTACAAAACTCAGGGAAGAATTGTCAAGGAATGGGTTTAATCCAATGTAGGTTCATCCCCTATGGAATCGTAGGGTCATTCAGGTTTTGCATCCATTGATTTTAAAAGTGATTGGGTTGATTTCAACAGTACAATGTCGTTTGAGAAGAGATTTGAAGCCGATCATTGCGGGAAGAGGGAGTACTACACCTCCAAAAATCGTGGAGATAAATTGTTTGGATGTGTGGCCCGTAGAGATGACTACAAATCTGAAGGCCTTATTGGTGTTTATCTAAAAAAGAATATAGATTTGAAAACTATTTCTGGGAAAGAAAAAGAAGATCAAATGAAGGCCTCAAAGCTTGTATTAAATTTGACCAATACCAAGGATACAAAGAGCATGTCTTTGAAACAGGTTCAGAACAAATATCATGAGATCGGTGCATCTTTAGAAAAGGTAATGGAGAAAAAGAAGGACATTCTTAAGAAGTACAATGAGGAAATGGGAAAGGTGCGGTAGAGGACAATTAATCGTCTTGAAAGGATCTCCTCAGAGCTTGAGAGGGCTACACTACATTTGAAAACTTAGAAGCAAGTACTTGAGCAGTATGAAAAGCAGTTGCAGCAACGTGAGGCTTAGAATGAGACTGAGAGAAGGAAGCTTCGTAAGCTTCGTGATGAGAAAATAATGAACAAGAGGGCTACCCAGGAGCAAAAGAAGGCCGACGAAAAAGTGTTAAGGCTGGTGCAAGAGCAAAATACAAAAAAGGAAAAACTTCACAAAAAAAATCATTGAACTTGAAAAGAAATTTGATGCCAAACAAGCATTCTAGTTGGAGATAGAGCGTTTAAGAAGGGCTTTACAAGTAATGAAGCACATGGATGAGGATGGGGATATGGAAGCAAAACAAAAGACGGATGCAATTGCTTAAGAATTGAAGGTGAAGGACGAAGAGTCGGTTGATGCGAAAGCACTAAACCAAATTCTCGTTATCATGGAAGGCAAAACTAATGATGAACTGCATGATGCTTGTAAAGTGTTAATCACCAGATTGATAAATTGGACAATATGTGGTAACATTGGCATCAAGAGAAAAGGAGAACTTGAATCTAAGTCATTCTGCACTGCAACCAAGAGAAAATTTTCTAACAAAGAAGCACATGAGAAAGGAGTGGAGTTGTGTTCACTATGGGAGGACTATCTTAGGGATCCAAGCTGGCATCCCTTTAAGATCATCTTGGGTAAAGAAGGGAGTACTACGCAAATAATTGATGAAGAAAATGAAAATTTGAAGAATTTGAAGAATGATTTTGGTGATGAAGTTTATGAGTCTTTGACAAAAGCCTTAGAGGAGATGAATGAATACAATCCAAGTGGTAGGTGCATAGTACCAGGGCTATGGAATTTTGCTGATGAAAGAAAGGTAACATTAAAAGAATACCTGGTGAAGAAGTGAAAAACATTTAGCTAGTGGAAGATTTGTGAAATCTTCATATTTGAGCTAGTGGCGAAAAAGAGCATGATTTTTATAGATTTTATGACACCCAGCATGAATCAGTTCGATGGCCTCCTTCCTTACATATATATATATATATATATATATATATATGTATAAGCATAATAAAAAAAATATAATAAATAAAAACAAAAACAAATTGGAAGTAAATATAAATAATTGGTAATTGGTATCAAAGCCCATAATTTAACTTTGTTGCTTTCAAGACCTAACCATCTATGAGATCTTGAAATCTCAAGATTCTGAGATCTCGAGATACCTAGATCTTGCGATACTAATTGTATTGGTTAGGTTTTTGTGACTTTGTTTATTTTTTAATATTGATTAATCAAACTCCCAACTCGTTTAGGCTTTCCTTAATTATCGGCCTACGGGAAGACACCCCAACTTCTCTCGGAAAATTAGTAAGAAGCTTTCAAATCTCTACAAATTCTTCAAAGTCTCTTTTGATTTCTTTGTGGGCAAAAAACCATTAGTACAAGAAGATAAGGTTTGAAATGTCCTACCTTTCAAAAGGAAAGACTTGTGAGGTTGAGTTAAAAAAGTTCAAGTATAGATATTATAATGAGTTGAAGAAAGGCAGCCATAGGGTTAAAATTTCTAATTCAGAATTTAGATGTCCATACTGTCCCAGGAAGAGAAATCCAGATTACTTATTTAAGGTGCTTCTAGATCATGCTTCTGGTGTTGGTAGTTCAAGGAGTTGTGGTGTAAAAGAGAAAGCGAGGCATTTAGCATTGGAGAGGTATATGAGGAGGTATCTTGATGTGAGGGATCATTCTAAACCCTCACCTACCAAGAAAAAAAAGGGGATCATGTAGAACCTTCCTCTATAGCTGAATGTACCATGCCCAATGGTGATTAGGAATTTGTGTACCTGTGGTAGGGCATCATTGCAAATGTTGAAACTGAACAAAAATATGAAAATCATGTTGCTAAGAGTGGTACAAAACTCAGGGAAGAGTTATCAAAGAATGGGTTTAATCCAGTGTAGGTTCATCCCCTATGGAATCGTGGGGTCATTTAGGTTTTGCATCCATTGATTTTAAAAGTGATTGTGTTGGTTTCAACAGTACAATGTCGTTTGAGAAGAGATTTGGAGCCGATCATTGCGGGAAAAGGGAGTACTACACCTCCAAAAATCGTGGAGATAAATTGTTTGGATGTGTGGCCTATAGAGGTGACTACAAATCTAGAGGCCTTATTGGTGTTTATCTCAAGAAGAATACATATTTGAAAACTATTTATGGGAAAGAAAAAGAAGATCAAATGAAGGCCTCAAAGCTTGTATTAAATTTGACCAATACCAAGGAGACGAAGAGCATGTCTTTGAAATAAGTTCAGAACAAATACAATGAGATCGGTGCATCTTTAGAAAAGGTAATGGGGGAAAAGGAGGACATTCTTAAGAAGTACAATGAGGAAATGGGAAAGGTGCAGCAGAGGACAATTAATCGTCTTGAGAGGATCTCCTCAGAGCTTGAGAGGGCTACACTACATTTGAAAGCTTAGAAGCAAGTACTTGAGTAACATGAGAAGTAATCGCAGCAACATGAGGCTTAGAATGAGATTGAGAGAAGGAAGCTTCGTAAGCTTCATGATGAGAAAATAATGAACGAGAGGGCTACCCAAGAGCAAAAGAAGGCCGATGAAAAAGTGTTGAGGTTGGCGTAGGAGCAAAATACAAAAAAGGAAAAGCTTCACAAAAAAAATCGTTGAACTTGAAAAGAAGCTTGATGCCAAACAAGCATTCTAGTTGGAGATAGAGTGTTTAAGAGGGGCTTTACAAGTAATGAAGCACTTGGATGAGGATAGGGATATGGAAGCAAAACAAAAGACGAATGCAATTGCTCAAGAATTGAAGGAGAAGGACGAAGAGTCGGCTGATGCGAAAGCACTAAACCAAACTCTCATCATCATGGAAGGCAAAACTAATGATGAACTGCATGATGCTCGTAAAGTGTTAATCACCAGATTGATAAATTGGACGATCTGTGGTAACATTAGCATCAAGAGAAAGGGAGAGCTTGAATCTAAGCCATTATGCACTGTAACCAAGAGAAAATTTCCTGACAAAGAAGCACATGAGAAAGGAGTGGAGCTGTGTTCACTATGGGAGGACTATTTTAGGGATCCAAGCTGGCATCCCTTTAAATCATCTTGGGTAAAGAAGGGAGTACTACGGAAATAATTGATGAAGAAGATGAAAAATTGAAGAATTTGAAGAATGATTTTGGTGATGAAGTTTATGAGTCTTTGACAAAAGCCTTGAAGGAGATGAATGAATACAATCGAAGTGGTAGGTACATAGTACCAGAGCTATGGAATTTTGCTAATGAAAGAAAGGTAACATTAAAAGAATACCCGGTGAAAAAGTGAAAAACATTTAGCTAGCGGAAGATTTGTGAAATCTTTATATTTGAGCTAGTGGCGAAAAAGAGCATGATTTTTATAGATTTTATGACATCCAGCATGAATCAGTTCGGTGGCCTCCTTCCTTACATATATATATATATATATATATAGGAATAATAAAAAAAATATAATAAATAAAAATAATAATAAATTGGAAGTAAGTATAAATAATTAGTAATTAGTATCAAAACGCATAATTTAACTTTGTTGCTTTCAAGTCCTAACCATCAATAAGATCTTGAAATCTCAAGATACTGAGATCTCGAGATATTGAGATCTTAAGATACTAATTGTATTGGTTAGGTTTTTATGACTTTGTTCATTTTTGAATACTGATTAATCAAACTCCCAACTCCTTTAGGCTTTCGTCAATTATCGGCCTACACGAAGACACCTCAATTTCTCTTGGAAAATTAGTAAGAATATTTCAAATCTCTAAAAATTCTTCAAAGTCTCTTTCGGTTTCTTTGTGGACGAAAAACCATTTGTACAAGAAGATAAGGTTTGAAATGTCCTACCTTTTCAAAAGGAAAAACTTGTGAGGTTGAGTTAAAGATGTTGAAGTACATATATTATAATGAGTTGAAGAAAGGCAGTCATAAGGTTAAAATTTCTAATTCAGAATATAGATGTCCATATAGCCCTGGGAAGAGAAATCCAGATTACCTATTTAAGGAGCTTCTAGATCATGCTTATGGTGTTGGTAGTTTCAAGGAGTTGGGGTGTAAAAGAGAAAGCGAGGCATTTAGTGTTGGAAAGGTATATGAGGATGTATCTTGATGTGAGGGATCATTCTAAACCTCCACTTACCAAAAAAAAAGGGTATTATGCAGAACCTTCCGCTGTAGCTGAATGCACCATGCCCGATGATGATCAGGAATTTGTGTACCTGTGGAAGGGCATCATTGCAAATATTGAAACTGAACAAAAAGATGGAAATCATGTTGCTGAGAGTGGTACAAAACTTAGGGAAGAGTTGTCAAGGAATGGGTTTAATCCAGTGAAATTTCATCCCCTATGGAATCGTGGGGTCATTTAGGTTTTGCATCCATTGATTTTAAAAGTGATTGGGTTGGTTTCAACAGTACAATGTCGTTTGAGAAGGGATTTGAAGCCGATCACTGTGGGAATAGGGAGTACTACGCCTCCAAGAATCGTGGAGATAAATTGTTTAGATGTGTCGCCCGTAGAGATGACCACGAATTTGGAGGCCTTATTGGTGTTTATCTCAGGAATAATATAGATTTGAAAATTATTTATGGGAAAGAAAAAGAAGATCAAATGAAGGCCTCAAAGCTTGTATTAAATTTGACCAATAGCAAGGAGACAAAGAGCATGTCTTTGAAACAAGTTCAGAACAAATATCATGAGATCAGTGCATCTTTAGAAAAAGGTAATGGAGGAAAAGGAGGACATTCTTAAGAAGTACAATGAGGAAATGGGAAAGGTGCGGTAGAGAACAATTAATCGTCTTTAGAGGATCTCCTCAGAGCGTGAAAGGGCTACACTACATTTGAAAGCTTAAAAGCAAGTACTTGAGTAGCATGAGAAGCAATCGTAGCAACGTGAGGCTCATAATGAGACTGAGAGAAGGAAGCTTCGTAAGCTTCGTGATGAGAAAATAATGAACGAGAGGGCTACCCAAGAGCAAAAGATGGTTGATGAAAAAGTGTTGAGGCTGGCGCAAGAGCAAAATACAGAAAAGGAAAAACTTCAAAAAAAAAATCTTTGAACTTGAAAAGAAGCTTAATGCCAAACAAGCATTCTAGTTGGAGATAGAGCGTTTGAATGGGGCTTTACAAGTAATGAAGCACATGGATGAGGATGGGGATATGGAAGCAAAACAAAAGACAGATGCAATTACTCAAGAATTGAAAAAGGACGAAGAATCGTCTGATACGAAAGCACTAAACCAAACTCTCATTATCATGGAAGGTAAACTAATGATGAATTGCATGATGCTCGTAAAGTGTTAATCACTAGATTGATAAATTGGACAATCCGTGGTAACATTGGCATCAAGAGAAAGGGAGAGCTTAAATCTAAGCCATTCTGCACTGCAACCAAGAGAAAATTTCCTTACAAAGAAGTACATGAGAAAGGAGTGGAGCTGTGTTCACTATGGGAGGACTATCTTAGGGATCCAAGCTGGCATCCCTTTAAGATCATCTTGGGTAAAGAAGGGAGTACTACGGAAATAATTGATGAAGAAGATGAAAAATTGAAGAATTTGAAGAATGAGTTTGGTGATGAAGTTTATGAGTCTTTGACAAAAGCCTTGAAGGAGATGAATGAATACAATCGAAGTGGTAGGTACATAGTACCAAAGCTATGGAATTTTGCTGATGAAAGAAATGCAACACTAAAAGAATACCTGGTAAAGAAGTGGAAAACATTTAGCTAGCGGAAGATTTGTGAAATCTTCATATTTAAGCTAGTGGCGAAAAGAGCATGATTTTTATAGATTTTATGACACCTAGCATGAATCAGTTCGGTGGCCTCCTTCCTTACATATATATACATATATATATATATATATATAAGAATAATAAAAAAATATAATAAATAAAAATAAAAATAAATTGGAAGTAAGTATAAATAATTAGTAATTGGTATCAAAACACATAGTTTAACTTTGTTGCTTTCAAGTCCTAACCATCTATGAGATCTTGAAATCTCAAGATAATGAGATCTCGATATACTGAGATCTTGAGATACTAATTGTATTGGTTAGGTTTTTGTGAATTTGTTCATTTTTTAATACTGATTAATCAAACTCCCAACTCTTTTATGCTTTCCTCAATTATCGATCTACGCGAAGACACCCCAATTTCTCTCGAAAAATTAGTAAGAAGCTTTCAAATCTCTACAAATTCTTCGAAGTCTCTTTCGGTTTCTTTGTGAACAAAAAACCATTAGTACAATAAGATGAGGTTTGAAATGTCCTACTTTCAAAAGGAAAGGCTTGTGAGGTTGAGTCAGAGAAGTTCAAGTGTAGATATTATAATGAGTTAAAGAAAGGCAGCTACAAGGTTAAAATTTATAATTCAGAATATTGATGTCCATACTGCCTCGGGAGGAGAAATCCAAATTACCTATTTAAGGAGATTCTAGATCATGCTTCTGGTATTGGTAGTTCAAGGAGTTGGGGTGTAAAAGAGAAAGCGAGGCATTTAGTGTTGGAGAGGTATATGAGGTACATGTCAAAATTGAATAGGAATAAGAGAATATGAAGGGGGCCAGGGATTATCTTTACAATATTTGGCAATAATAATCACTTTCGTTTTCAATATGACAAACACTCCATTAATAACCAATCCTTGTCCGGAAATGGGATTTAAAAAAAATAAAAATAAAAATCATTTGTTAACGTGTCATTAATAACACGTTAGTAAATGTATTTAATTTGTTTTTCTTTTTAATTACCATTAGTAACGTGTCATTAATGACACGTTACCAATTGGCACGTTAATAACACGTTAGCAAATAAATTTTATTTATTTTTTCTATTTTTTAAAAAATTTCCCATTACTAACGTGTCCAATTAGTAACGTGTCATTAGTAATGGTAATTAAAAAAAAATTAAAAAACAAACTAAATGCATTTGCTAACCTTACGAACAATTATTTAATAATAATAATTGTTATAATAAAAATAGTAATATATGATTATTAATATATAGTTATTATATATAACTATATATATATATAGTTATTATATATAACTATATATATATAGTTATTATATATAACTATATATATATAATTATATAGTTATATAGTTATACAGGCTTCTTGTGCCCCTGTTTGGGTCTTCTAGCTTTCGGCGTTTCACATCCCTCCGCCTGAGGCAAGTCTTCTACGTGCTCCCACCACGTCATTCTCCCATTGCCACCTTCCTCAACGGTGTTCCAACCAAATCACGCCTGAGCCTTCTCCGGTTGATCATTACGCTCTTTATTTTATGTTTTCTTTGGTTTCCCTATATTTTGTTTCCTTTGTTTTATTTTTGTTTTGATTTTCCTTGTATTTTGTTTCTTTGGGTTTCCTTGTATTTATTTTAGTATTTCCTGTATGCTATTTTACATTTGTTTTGTGTGTATTTTTTACATTCTTGATCTTCTCTACGTTTGTTTTGCCATACTTCATCCACTGCCGGGCCTTTTTCTACGCCCCCACCGTGTCGAGCTTCTAATGGGTCCTTTAGTGTACGGGGTCTACTTGCACGTGATCAGTTTTATTTCCGTGTATTTTTATTGTTTTTTTCTTGTAATAAGTCTTGTCTCGATCGACCTACTTTGGGGTGTGATGCTTGGTCCAGATCTTTGGGTTGTGGATGTGAACGTTATTTTGACTTTCGGGTTGAGGAGGACAAGTGTTGGCTTGGGGTTCCAAACACTCAGTGTCAAGAAATAAGTGTTGGCTTTGGGTTCTCAATCCTTAGTGTCAAGGAATAAGTGTTGGCTTGGGGTTCTCAGCCCCCAATGTCAAGAAATAATTACTACCTATGCATTAGTTGATTCTGTCTGGTACAGATTTGTATTTCATTTGTTGATTAGTCATAGGTTTAGCGGATCTGTTTTGAGAGTCTTAATTGTAATACGTCTTGTATGACGTTGGTATCTTTGTAGTTTACCTACGGATACTTCGGGACTTGCCTTGTATTATAAGAGCTTTGCTCTTGATCTTTCATGAATGAGACTATGTTGATTTAAAATATATATATATATAGTTATTATAATTAAATAATTACTATATATATTAATATTAATGTAGTAACTATAGATATATATACATATATATATTAATTAAATGAAAATATAGAAGTAAGATAATTACGGTTATTTATATATATAGTAAATTAGGGTTATATATATGTAATTTGGATAATTACTATATTATTTATATATATAGTAATTAGGGTTATTAATATATTTCGAATTTCTAATATAGGGTTATATATAGTAATTAACTACATTAATATATAGTTATGGTAACTTATAATCTAGGGTTATATATATATAGTATTATTTAGGGGTGCGAGAACTGCCCGATCAAACCAACTTTGGCTTGATTGATTAGTGCGGATTTTAAGCCTTTTTTTGCGGGTTCGGGTTAAAAATCTCAAAATCTGATCGGGTATCGAGTTTACTAAAAAATTTTGGGCGGATACCCGACCCGCCTCGCCTCACCCGCCCACATGGTTAAATAAATTAAAAAACCCTAGATTTCTTCTAACCTATTCAACAGTGAACCCGAGTCCACTCTTGCGGACCGCCTCCTCCTCTCTCTCTCTCGCTCCACCTTCCTCTACTTTGATCGCCTCTCTCTCACTCTGTCTCATCTTCGTCTCTCAAGTCTCTCACTCTTGCTCGTCTCTCTACTTAAATCGCTTTGCATCTCGACTTGTTGACTCTTGCCATTTATTTTCACTCGCTACAGAGACATGCATAGCTCGTGGTTCAAATGAGAATCTGGTCTTTGAGTTAGAGCGAACAATGGGACTCTTCTAGGGTTACTGCTTGATTTCTTTGGTCAGCAAGAACTCCACTCATGATGTTCTTGCTCGATTCTCATTTCCTTCCTTCCCTTCATTACTTTTCTTCCTTTACATCTCAACTTTTCTCCGATTTTTGCTTCTTTCTTTTTACTTTTCTTTTCATTTTTTTTTCCTTCTCTTTTTGTTCATTGCTTGTATGTGAGGAAATGACTGAGGAGTCCTCGAATTTTCATTCGTGGATTCTTTATTTGTTATTTCGTTGATTTGATTTGCCTTTTCCGATTTTGTTTCATTTGGATGTGAATCCTATGATTGTGGTGTTTGTTTGCTGAGAAAAAATCTGTTTGTTTGGTGAGAAAAAAAAATAAAAAGAGAGGAAAAGAAAGTAGATGGCTGTGAAAAGAAATACCCGACCCGAGCCAACCCTTAGAAAATCCCGACCGCTCTACGATGCGCGGATATGCTAAAATTACTGTTCATTACGGGTTGGAATTCTCCAAACCCGATGGGCACGGGTTGGGTGGCCGAACGGGCCGAAACCCGCCCGAACCGACCCGTGCCCAGCCCTATTATTTATATATTAATATATTTTTAATTTATAATATAAAGATATATATATCTAGTTTAATTTTTAATTTTTAATTTTTTTTTAAAAAGCGACTAGTAACGTGTGAATATTCACACGTTACCAAATGGTAACGTGTGAAATTTCACATGTTACCTTATGAAAAATTATTTAATAATAATTGTTATAATAATAATAGTAATATATGATTATTAATATATAGTTATTATAATTTAGGTTATATATATTGTATTATTTATATATTAATATATTTTTAATTTATAATCTAGGGATATATATTATTATTATTATAAAAATTTAAAATTCTCGTTACTAATGTGTCAATTAATGATAGGTTAGTAGATTCCTAACATGACATTAATGACACGTTAGTAATTGTCATTTTAAAAAAAAATAAAAAAAACAAGTTAATTCTTCTCTAGAGTTATATATAGTAATTAATTACATTAATATGTAGTTATGGAAACTTATAATCTAAGTTTTTATATATGGTAATTTGGGTTATATACATAGTATTATTTATATATTAATATATTTTTAATTTATAATCTAGTGATATATATTATTATTAATTTAGTAACTATATATATATATAGTAATTAAATGAAAATATTGAAATAAGATAGTTAGGGTCATTTATGAGGGATGATAAAGACCCAACTTTTTTGCCCAACTTTTACTTAACTTTTACCTTTTTTATTTTATTTTTTAAAAAACAAAGTAAAAACTGAAAAAAAGTGTCTAAAGTAACAATATATATATTTTGTCTTTCTTTTTATTGGTATTCTTTTAAAAATGAAAATTACATTTTTCTTGGTCATTTTTTAATTAAAAATGACCATTTTTCTTTAAAAAAAATGGAATTTTCATTTTTAAAAAAATACCAATAAAAAGAAAGACAAAAAATATATATTATTGCTTCAGTCACTTTTTTCATTATTTACTTTGTTTTTTTTTTTTAAATAAAAAATATAAACGTTGGGCCAAAAAGTTGGGCCTTTAACATTTTCCTTTATATATATATACTAATAGAGGTTTTTTTTTGTTTTTTGGGTAGCTGTCCATAGTGACGTGGCAAAAATGCCACGTCACCATTTGGTGACGTGCCTATTCCAAATAGGCACGTTACCTTTTTTTTATTATTATTTTTTTTTCCTGGAAGCTTTCCCTCTTTTTTATTTTTGTTGTTGAGAAAATACAAAATTAGTCCCTGTGGTTTACTTGATTTACAATTTACTCATGGTATCAAAATGAACTCAAAAGTCCCCTCATGGTATGCAAAAAAAAACAATTTAATCCTTACGCTTAAATTCCATCCATTGACATAACAGATTAGTTAGCATGCCATATCACATCCAATTAAATTATGACCGCGATCAGTATTTTATTTATGACTTTTAAAAATCATACTTGGATTTTACATCATATTATTACGCTAATATTCTCACCCTCACTTTTTTTTTTTTTTTTTTTCACGTTAAACACATTAGGTAAAATATTTTTAAAACCCTAATTCTACCAAATTATTGATCTGAAAACCTAATTCAAAAGAAAACAAATTATTCTTCTTCTTCCACCTTCATCTTTGTTCTTCTTCTTCTTCTCGTTTTTTTTTTCTTTCTTTTCTTTCTTCTTCTTCTTTCTCCTTTTTCTTTTTCTTCCTTTTCTTCTTCTTCTTCTATAACACAAAAGTATATACAGTTGACATCAAAAAACCAACAAAAACTTCAATTTTCTGTTTTGATTTATTCAATTCGTTTGTCTTTTCTATATCTTATCAAGGGTGTCTGCAAAGATTTTTTTTTCTCTGTCTCTGTACTGCCCTTTTGAACGTTGCCAAGAAAAAGAGGAATTTCAACATAGGAGAAGAGCGTAAGAGAAGAAATAGAAGATAGGAAGAGACAAAGAAAAAAATAATAATAATAACCATGACAAGAAAAAAACGGAGAAGAAGAGATGGAGAAAAACCATGACAAGAAAAAATGGAGAAAAGAGAAAGGAGAGAAGAAAAAGGAGACAAGAAGAAGAAGACAGAGAAAAAGAGACGAAGAAGAAGAGGAGGAAGAAGAATAATAATTTGTTTTCTTTTGAATTAGGTTTTAGATCAACAATTTGGTAGAATTAGGGTTTTAAAATATTTTACCTAATGTGTTTAATGTATATAAAAAAAAAATTTGAAGTTGGAATATTAGTTGGCGTAATAATATGGCATGGAAAATCCAGTGTAATTTTTAAAAGTCATAAATAAAACATGGCATCATATAATTTAATTGGATGTGACGTAGCATTTAAGAATCCGTTAAATCAATGGATGGAATTTAGCATGGTAAATTGTTTTTTACATCTCATTTTTGAGTTCTTTTTAATATCATAGGAAGTAAATTGTAAATCAAGTAAATCACATGGATTAATTTTGTATTTTTCCCTTTTTTTTTTTTTTTTTTTTTTCTTTCCCCACTTTTTTATTTCTCTCATCCCGCGGGGAGCGGCAGGCCCCTCTTCCTCTCCCTAGCTCTCTACGCAAAAATCATCTCCAACCGTCACTCTCTCTCTCCCTCCGGCAGTACTCCGGCCGGCATACCCTCAGCCTCAGGTATGGATATTCTCTCAGAGAGAGCCACAGACGGAGCTGTGAGAGAAATTGCAGAAAAATGGGTTCTTCAAAGGTATAAATCGTTCCTTTTATTATTATTATTATTATTATTACTATTATTATTTTAATTCTTGATTATATTTCGGTTTTCTTCTGTTGATTTTAGTAGCTGTGGATTCTTGTGGGTATTTGATGATAGGTCGTAATTTTTGACGATTTTGTGGTGGGTCGTTGGAGCTGGGGGCTGGGCGACACCGTGGGTGGTAGAGAGTGGCGCAAGGTAAAGCAGGGGACGGAGGACCTTCGACAGTTGGAAGAAGGTGAGTTATTTCTGAAGCTTTCCTTTATGATTACGTTATACCCAGTGATTATTAAGCACAAAAATCATGCTAATTGGTAGTATTTTGCTTAGGGTTTAATTTGGGGATTTCCATTGTAGTTTAAATTGAGTTTCTGATTTGGGATTTAAATTTAGGGTTTAATTTTGGGATTTCCATTGTAGTTTAAATTGAGTTGAAGATTTTTTTTTTTCCTTAGTTTCACTCAAAACAGAACGTGATGGAGAGAGAGAGCTAGAAGAGAGAAAACAGAGAAAGAGAGAGGAAGTAGAGTCAGTGATATTGGCCGAATGGATTGACTGAGTTCTTCAAAGGTAAATTTCTCTTTCCTTAAGCTTTGGGTATTTGATATTAAGGTGATTAAACGGGTCATAAATGAAAAGAAGCTTATGATAGTGAGTTATCGGGGAAGGACTTTGCTTATGATGGGCAGAAGAGTTTGTTCACTGTTGGATCACTTCCCCGCAATAAACTTGAGTTTAATGTTGTGCTTGAGGATGTCCAATCAAACAGGCATACCATCAGGGTTTGTGATTCATTTATTGTAGGTATTCTGTATTATTGTCAATTTATCTCTAATTTCTAGCAAACCTAATTTCAGAGAACTCCCAAGAAGCCCTAAGAGTGCTGGATATTATATTGAGGCAGCATGCTGCTAAGCAGTGAGTGAACTATGCTTGATTAGTTCATTTTTAATTTTCACTAGCTTTCTATGTAGCTCAATTTTGATCCATTAAATAATTAACGATTTTGTGACTGTTGCAGGGGCTGCCTCCTTGTTCGCCAATCTTTTTTTCACAATGATCCAAAAAATTTTGACGAGGTTGGTGGTGGTGTTCTTGGCTGCAGAGGGTTTCATTCAAGTTTTAGAACCACCTAGGGAGGCTTATCTCTTAACATTGGTAAGATCATTTACAATTTTGTTCTATATTTATTCGCCTCGAACTTATTCTTTGTATTACTTGTTCTTTTGCCTTTCTATCGGATGTATCTACTACCATGATCATACACGGGCCTGTGGTGGATTTTTAATTTCCAATCGTAATGTGAGGGTCCATTTTAACTTGATTGGTCGAAGGTAATTAAATCTGCATCTTTCTTTTATTTATCAACTTGGTCCTTTTACCCGTTTATACATCTGTTTTTGTTCCTGTTGGCAGGCTAAGCGAGTCCTCAAAAATCTGAGCTTGTACACCTGGTTCAATGGGTATGTGGATTATCTTTTGTTTCCTGGTTTAAGCTTCTTTAATGTCTAAATCTTTTTTGCTTTTAAAGTAGAAATTTATCTTTGTTTTCTACAAATTTTATTACTATTTTCTAAGCTACAAATTTCTTTCAACACCACAATTGTTGTTGTAGTTGGTGAATGATTGCTTACTCAATTGCATGACAACAAGGTTGTTCAATTAATTGCATAAGTTTACGTGTGTGATTCCTTTATGAGGGTGACTAGCTCCTAAGTTGACTTTAGCATTAGCTAATATATATTTCTTAATTCATGCTTATCTATTGGCTATTTTCATTTTTTGCTTTAGATTCTCAGTCACAAGAGTTATGATGGTGCTGTTTTATGTTTTGTTGTCTAGATATCTCCCATTTGATGAGCTTGATCTCACCACGCTATATAGCAAGGCACATGCTTTATCATCGCTATTATTTTTCATGATTATCACATTATGTTGTGTTATAAATCGCAACATTTTTTTGTTATGCGAGTATTAGTCAAATGTTATTTATATTTATTGATTTTCATTAAATGTTTGAAACTTCAATGTGAGCCCGATTGAGCATGTTTATTTTCATTAAATTACATTTATTACTATCAAACACCTTGAATTGAGCACGTGCCTTGTATGCTTCCTAGTGATATTTAAATGTGTGATTATTTTTTTGGGTCCTGTTTTTGAGTTGTCTATTTGGTCCTAGCTTCTTGTGATTAGGATTTTGGGTAATATGGCACTCAAGGTAAAATATGAACTAATTGGGTGAAATGAGGTTATGTGAATTTCTTTTGTTTCACTATTCATTAAATGTAGTGATCCATGAAGTTGGCTCTTTATCTCCTACAAGGTTAGGATTCATTAAATGGGAACATATTTTGTTGTCATATTTTGCTAAAGATGTTTGTGGTGGATTTGAGTGTCTTTGGATGCTTCAATAATGAGTTTTGATTCTGTGTCCTATAGTGATTGTAGAATAACATAGTGATGCAGTGTTAGAATGTAATGACAGGTTAGAATGTAAATAATCAAGAAAACAAGATGTAAGGGATAAATATTCCTAAGATTGTGAGACTATCACAAAATCAAAGAAATCTTCTCTAAGTGAAATGCTATCTAAGCTGAAAGGAAAAGAACCAAGAAACTCAACTCGAGTATTCTTATTAAACAAAACCAATAATAATTTTTCCAAAGGGTCTAAGCCTGATTTATAGGCTTAGAGGCTAAAACAAAAAGAGGTTAATATAAACTAGAATTACACATCCTAGAAGGAAATGTAATCTAAGATAAACTAGGATTACACATCCTAGAAGGAAAAGTAATATAAAACACTAGAAGGAAAAGTAAACTAAAACAATTAAAAGACTAATAAAGAAACCTAATTTAAATAAAAGACTAAAAGATAAGATAAGTCATCCTAATCTACATCACATAGGCTGCTTCTAGTTGTGTATGCTGACTGTTATAATGTATGGAGATTCATGCCAACTCTGGGAGAAGGCTCCTCTTGAGCCATAATGTTGCCATATTGGACAATTTCTCGGTCAAACTTGTTAGATGTTGTATTAAATTTTCTGATTTTTTAAGAATCGTTGATTGTAATAGGTTGCAAATAGGTTGAACTCTTGGACAGGTTAATTGCTTTTCCAGGATAGGTTATCCCTCTACTCTTTTCTTTTATGATTTTGTGATGAAGTCTTCATATCTTTTGGTTTTATTCTTTCAATATGATCAAGTGTTGGGGAGAGGAGCATTTAAGACTGTGTATGGTTCTTAGACCTATCTTATCCAATTCTCTTCTTGATGATTTTATTAGTTAGTTTCTTAAGTTGATAGTTGTTGGCTCGGTTGTTGTTATATATAGATACAAGGCATTTGATGAACGTGATGGAATAGAAGTTGCTTGGAACCAAGTCAGCATTGAGTTGTTCACATCTGGGAGTTTGAGGCAGTGAGTTCCATTGACTGTTTACTTCTTTTTTCCATTTTCTGCCTCCAATGCTCATTTCATGGCATTCATGGTTTTTTTTTTGGGACTTTAGATATTGTAAGAAGCATATTGGATTGATTTTTCTAGAAAGCAATCGAACTAGATTTGTACACTAGGGTCCTTCTCATCATTCATTTTGTCCTATTGATGCTTCTAAAATCACAACAATGTGTCTGTGGAAGACGGTAACTATAACAAACTAAGTGATGGAAGATACTCTGTAATTTGGTTGTTCTAGAGACAAACAAACAAATTGAAAGACTTGTATTTTGTAATTTAGAATTATTCAAATATGTGAATCATATATGAAAATGGTTGGTTAATGTTGGAATATGCAAATAATTCAGATTTAAGTAACAATGCTGTATTAATTTAACTTCCAACTTCCGTCCTCCAAGGATGCCTTAATTTGGATTTTATGTGGTGCTAGTCATGGACACGAGCCTTCTTTAACTCTCTCTCTCTCTCTCACACACACACATATCTTTGAATCTTCATAGGCTTTAAGCACTTCCTTAGATTTGAAAGCCTTGTTGTTTCACTTGTAATTAGCTTTGGACATAATGTTTCCTTGTAAATAGTATTTGATATATTACTTAGGCAAAAGTATTGGTTTTTGACAATCTTAAATTAATAACTTTTGGTAGCTGATTAGTAGTTGAGGCTTTGATCATTGCCTTTTTTTACTCCACTCCAAACCCTTCATGATTACCCTCGTCCCTTTACATTGTAGCTCCCCAACAACTTCCCCCTCCCTTTCATTTACATTCACATAAATGAGAATTATATAAACATAACAATAATCTTGGAGTACTTTTTGAAAAAAATAGAATAATCTTGGAGTACTTATTGTCTCACTGCATTAGTATAGCACCATACATGCGTCCTCTTTTTGTCCTGGTAACCATACTCATTGGTTATGTTTTTCTTTCCTTTTTATTTTTCCTTTTCTAGCTCTCAACATGGTACATTGAATTAGTCCTCTCTTTGTTGAATTTTTATTTTTTTATTTTTTATTTTTTAAATCAATTGTTAACTCTTAAATTGCTGAAAATGATCAAGTTAAGGTTCTAATTCAATTGATTTTCTAGAATTTATTCCAGCATAACTGATCTATATGTCCATGTAGTTGTTGACAATGAAGCAACAAAGAACTTACGTATGAAAAAGTGGTTTTGTATATGAAAAGTGGAATTTATTCAGTTTTTTTTTTTTTTAATTATTATTTTCCCATTACTAACATGTCAATTACTAACGTGTCAAAAATTGACACATTAGTAATGGGAGAATAAATGTTTTTTTTTTTTTTTAAATATTATTTTCCCATTACTAACGGTAAATTTTTGACATGTTAATAAAATGGTAACGTGTCAATTTTTGGCATGTTAGTTATGGGAAAATATTTTCTAACTTACTATTTCTCCCCACGTCACCCTAGGGGTAACGTGTGGTGTTTTCTTACGTTAGTTTTTGTTTTTTTAATTTTTCCCATTTACTAACGTGTGAATAGTAACACGTTAGCAAATGGTAACGTGGCACATCTAACACGTTAGTAAATTACCATTTCTAACGAACATATTACTAACGTGTGAAAAACGTTAGAAACGGCACGTTAGGCCCATTACTAATGTGTCAAAGGGCTTAAAACGTTAGTAATGGGTGGTTAATAAAAAACAGGTTTTTCAATGGGCCCATTGAAATTGATTGACTTGCTGGGGTTGGATCAAAGGAATATGGATGATTCAATGGTGAGTGGCTGTAAGTTATCTTCTCTTTAGTAACAAAATGTATTTTGTTGGGTCATTGCTAATTCTTCTTGTGGTATAGGGTCCACAGTATGGTCATTTTCATACAATGCTTCGGGCAAATATTTATTTTTGAGATTCTATTTTGGAAGTTTATAATTTGAATTTTCACTTATTTTCTTTCAGATCAGTCAACACGTTGAGCACAATGATGCTATTTTGCTAGTTATTATTCCTGCTACTCAGGTGCCAGAAATTTCATCATCTCGAGCCCTCGGAATAGCGAAAGAATATGATGCAAATAGTGGGTCTATTGTCAAACTTGCATCTCTTTATTTCCTTTTAAAAATTAGTAGTTGAATGATTTATTGCAATTGTCATGAGTTTGAGTTTGTTAGGTGTTGCATGTACTTATTTTTAAGGTATATTTTATTAGTTTTATTTTTATCCTTTTCTTTTGTTGTGGTTTACTGTAGGTACCAGAACAGTTGGCATTATTAGTAAAATTGATCAAGCAGCTACAGAACCAAAAGCACTTGCAGCTGTTCTCTTTTATTAAATCAGGGACCAACAAAAACATCTGATATTCCTTGGGTTGCTTTAATTGGTCAATCTGTTTCTATAGCTCAGTCTGGAAGTGGCGGTTCTGAGAACTCCTTAGAAACTGCTTGGCGAGCTGAGAGTGAAAGTTTAAAATCTATTTTGACTGGAGCTCCTCAAAGCAAGCTTGGTAGGGTAGCTTTGGTGGAGGCCCTTGCTGGCCAGATTCATAACCGTATGAAACTTAGGCTGCCAAATCTTCTTTCTGGGTTGGTGATTTTTTTTTTTTTGGGTTCTATGGTTAGTTTATTACTATTACTGATACCTTTCCTTTTATGGAACATAATAGAAAATGTTGTGCAATTATTGATATTGGCTAGAATTGGACGAGGATTGTGTAGTATATCATAGTTGTGCTTCTTTGCTAAGAGCCTTAAAACTAGTTTTGTCTGCTGAAGTGTGTCTATTTTGTTTTGCCTTCCTTTTTCTTGTTTTCTATTGCTTTGTTTCTTCAGGTGGGTTGTCTAGGAAGAATAGCAGAAAATTTTGGGTGATCCTGGTAGTAAATAACATTTTATTGATCTTATCCCGCAAGTCCAGACAAGTATTCATTTGCTGGTTAGAAGTGCATACTATAGCACTTACTGCTTATGTTACTACAATATGGAGATTACTAGATTGCAGTGGATTTTAATGACAATTTGTAGATAGTTTTCTGTTTTCACATATTAGCTCATATGTTACTGAAGGCAAGCTAACTTGTTGAAAAAAAAGTGGAAAGCTAGCCTATTGGAGAAGGGAGTTACGAAAGTTCTTTCCTGCTTCTTGATGCCTTCCTAAGATATTTGTGTCAGCAAGTTGTGTTACATGAACACATGGAAATATCCATTTTGTTATGTGCCCTTCGATCTAAAATGAGACAGTTCAGTTATGAAGAACTAATTTGTGTTCTACTTTGCCAAAAAGAAGGAACTAATTTCTGTTCTATAATCGCATAGTAACATTTACTACCACTTGATGTTGCTCTTGTATGTTTGGTAGTATCATTCTCATTCTAAAACCAATCTATGGTTTTACATTTTAGCACATAAGATTATGAAGTGGTGAGCATAAGTGGGTTCTTATTGTCTATATATTTCATTTGTAACCAGAGTTTTTGTACCTCCATTACTTTTTGACACTTTCATTCTTTGACAACACTGCAGTCTTCAAGGAAAGTCTCAAATTGTTCATGATGAATTAGTAAGACTTGGTGAGCAAATGGTTCATACTGCTGAAGGTACAAAAGCTATAGCTTTGCAGCTCTGCCGTGAATTTGAGGACAAATTTCACATATTACGGTGGTGAGGTCAGTAGTTCTTAAAAGTAGCACATGATAATTTTCTTTGGTGATGCAAAATAGCGGCCAACAGATGTATAAGGAAGAATCTGTATATCTCCAACATGCTGCCTGTTGAAGACCTAATATAGGTATCTAAAATTTTTAGATATGTCTGTCCACTTAAGGTGTCTAGACAGCTTAAGAGGGTGCCTGATCAATGATAATTGTACTATTCTAGTTTTCTTGCTGTCACCATTCAACTCTTTCTAGGCCTAGCAGGAATCCATGCTTTGCTTAGCTTTAATTTTGTAAAATATGTTAACCAGTTCCTTTCATGGTTGTGGTTGTTTGATCTGTTGTTTTGCTTCTTTGTAGTCATGGCCTTACAAATAGATAGCCACTAATGTACTGTTTCAGAAATTTTGTTCTATAAGCAATATTTAGCTTGTGTCACAAATTTTCTTTGCAGGGTAGTGGTTGGAAAGTTGTTGCTAGTTTTGAGGGAAATTTTCCTAACAGAATCAAGCAGCTCCTTTGGACAGACATTTTGACATAAACAATGTCAAAAGGGTAGAGTCCATTTCTTATTTCATTGCCTTTTGGCTTTTTTGACTTGTAATGCTTTCAGGGCTTTTCTTTTGATATGGCGCTTTTCAACTTTTATTAGATTGTCCTAGAAGCAGACGGTTATCAACCTTATCTTATATCTCCAGAGAAAGGGTTGAGGTCCTTAATAAAAGGTGTCCTAGAACTGGCGAAGGAACCATGTCGTCTATGTGTTGATGAGGTATACTGTGCCTTGGGGTTTACACTTGTCTCTTCGAACTTGCACTTGTTTGTTTCTATTTTATATGTGTTTATGTTTTGTTGAATTTTTGTGTATGCTTTGCTTATCCACTTTTTAATTTTTTCTGCCATGTAACTCTATTTGGTACAGTTTTAATTAAAAACTTAACGGGAAACACAAGGGCTTGCATTAAAGTGTGGCCAAATGTTTACATGCACAAAGAGTATGTGATGATGGCCTGTGCATGTGATTAATTTATAATTTGGCATAACAAGAAGTGCCCTATCTTTGAATGCATATTGGTGTTTATTTGATTGAACTTCCCATGGCATTGTATTTTAATATCAGCGGAAATGTATTCTACTAGTTCACCAAACTTATTGTTCACCCCTTATTTTATGCCATATCTCTAATAATCCCAACATGAGTACCCTATGTCCTGCTGTAGATTATAATTTAGTGGTGCTGACTTATGCATGCAAATAGAAGGGCAACTTCAGTGGACCACATGCAAATCTGGCGTAGATATGATCTATCTTATACAATATATGATCATCTCTTTTCATCTTTAGGTGAAAGAGTAGTTTTAAGCAAGCACCTTGTGTAAGGGCATTGATCAAGGAATAAGTGTTCTATATCAATGGATTAGGGGAATTCACTTTATGAATGTAGTGAAGGAAGTGAAAGCTATAATTAATCAATAGTCCTGAGCCATTTCACAATACCTAAATTAATATTTGGGTGACTACCAAAATAGGTGCATCGAGTACTTGTGGATATAGTTTCTGCTGCTGCAAATTCTACGCCTGGGCTTGGAAGATATCTTCCTTTTAAGAGAGGTAATAATGGCTTACACTTGTTACATATATGGTCTGTGTTTGTAGCTAGATTTTTAATGTTCATCTGTTAAATTTTCTAATCAGGTTGTGACAATTGCGACTGCCGCACTTGATGTGTTTAAGAATGAAGGTAAAAAAAATGGTGGTAGCGCTAGTGGAAATGGAACGTGCATTTGTTCCACCTCAACACTTCATTCGTTTGGTGCAAAGGTGGTATGCTCAATTAGAAATCTTGTTAAATATTCAGTTTTCTTTCACAAGAAATTCAGGAACTATGAAAATATGCTTTCTCAGTAAGAGCTGATATACTGCTTTAATTGTGTATGTTCTGGCAGTTCCACTTCTAATTTGGTTATGTTGCTTATGTTATATATTTTTTGATTGTGAAGTATCAACCAAAGACTAGTATGTCTGTTTCTCTGTTCTCATGTAATATATATTTTTTTTGATAAGTAATGGATGTCATTAATAAGTGCTATTCCCTTGTAATATATATGCATAACTGTAGGCTCTTGAATGTAAACATTCTGTTTTTATTTATATGGTAACAGTCTGATAGGATAAATTGGAGGAAAATCATAATCCATGTAAGTTTTACCAATATTAAATTTTATTAAATTTAAAGGACATTAATAGCATTCAACTCTATCAAAATTAAAGAGGGTAAAGTATTCTAAATTAATTCGCTCCCATAAAACATTTCAAGGTACTTATTTTAATAAATTCTATTCAATGAAATGCATTGAAAATGAGATTTAGGGTCCGTTTGGTTTCGATTTTAAAATATGCGATTTAAAAGCTATTTTAAATGTTTAAAATGTAGTTAAGCATTTAGTAAAATTGCAGTTTGGCCTTTAAAATTGCAATTTAATATTTAAATCGTATTTTAAAATGCACCTCTTACCTGCTATTTGAAACCCAATTTTATGTTTACAAATCGCAATTTTTTAAAACGCTCTCTCAAACGATATATTTTCTGTGATTTACTTTAAAATCGTAATGTCAAACACATTCTTAGTACAACAGACCCATTTGAAGTCACCTTCAGCTAATGCCAGACACCTTTCTTTCTTGCTTAGTGAACCCTTGCATTAGAGTAAAAAGGAAAAGGACTTGAGCTCCTCCAAGGTTCTTCTTGGTCTTCAAAATTTCTTTCATTTCTTTCCTCCCATGTGAGCTACAGTTCAGCTTTGAAGTACCTAGACAATTACCTCAGTTTTATATACAAATGTGTATAATTTGTGGAAAAGATTTCTTTATAATTTATGAGTGTGCTCACTGCTGTATTATAGTTACTTATCATGAGCAGTCCATTTTGAATAGGGTGGACTTATATTTTCTGTACAATAAATTGGAGCTCAAAGTTATCATATTTCACATAAATAAGTGCTTTGATGTCTTTATGTCCTCAAATGCATGATGGAATATCCTTTTAACTTGGATTTACAACTGTATTCTTGGTTCCCAATTGTAGGCCACCAGTCCTCAAACAGGTGAACAAGCTTGAGGAAGCTTAAAATCAATGAAAGACAAATCAGTCAGCAAGAGAAGGATGTACAAGAGGATCAGCCTTGGTGAGATAACAGGTTTGAGCATAATCAGTTTGAACATTGTAATTGTTGGCCTGAAAAGTCTTGCATTGTGAAAGTTTTTAAAATGAACTTTGAGATCCAAGAAAGTTTCAGATATGAGATTCAATATTCTTTACGCCACTAGACCTCAAACAGGAGAAGTCAAATTCACAAGCTGTATTCAATACATTGAAAGACAAAAGTTTGTATAACTATGTGATGTTCATGAAACTTTACATAGAATTATAGAATGAAGTTTCATTGAAAACTGCTGGGTTGCATCAGTATGACGTAGCATAAAAGACTTGCATTAGTTTATTATAAACATACACTGAGAATAGTATCTTTGGGATGGGAAAATGATCTTTGCATATTTATATATGAGCATTAGTGTTATGGATTTAATGGCTTCAGCCTAAGGTGGTCCTCCTATATGGTGGATAGTGTGGTAGTTTCTTCCTTCCAAAAAAGGAACTTTTAAGGTCAAAGATTTCTTCAGAGCTTTATATTTTAAGTTACTTCAAGGTTGTATTCGCTCACTTGATTCAAAGGTCAGTTTGGGCTCCTGATATGGTCATGCATCAGTATGACGACCATAACTTGACTTGCATTAGTTTATTATAAAACACTACACTGAGAATAGTATCTTTTGGGATGGGAAAAATGATCTTTGCATATTTGAGTTTCTTGATTTGTCTTCTTGAGTAACTGAATTGCGCTAGTGACAAAAAAAAAATCTTTGAATCAGAGGTTGGTGAACAGTGATGGAACTAGGGAGATGAAAATCTCTTAATTTTCTGTATTTTGCTCTTTGCTGCAATAGTAAGTCTAGTGGTCCTTATACCAATTTACAAGAAGAGCAATGAATTGTAGTTGAAGCCTTATATATGAGCATTAGTGTTATGGATTTAATGGCTTCAGCCTAAGCTGGTCCTCCTATATGGTGGATAGTGTGGTAGTTTCTTCCTTCCAAAAAAGGAACTTTTAAGGTCAAAGATTTCTTGAGCTTTATCTAGGCGGAAGGAGAGACTTCCCTTGGAAGAGTGTGTGGAGGACCAAGTCTCCCCAAGGGCTGTTGCTTTGTGTGGTCGGTTGCTTGGGAAAATTCTCACTTTGGATAATCTAAGGAAGAGACAAGTGGTTGTCATTAATAGATGCTTCATGTGCAAGAAAGATGGAGAGTCGGTTGATCATTTACTCCTTCATTGCAGGTGGCCCATGCTTGGTGGTGCAATATTTTTAGCTGGCTTGGTCTTTTCTTGGATCATGTCTAGTAGTGTTTTGGATCTGTGCTTGCTGGTGTTCCTTTGGTAGGACTAGGAGTGCCGTGGTTGGAAGATGGTGTTTATTGTATTTTTGGTCTATTTGGAGGAGAGAAACAATAGGTGTTTTGAGAACTTGGAAAGCTCTATGGAAGAGATTCTAGCCTCTTTGTTGTATTCCTTGTATTCGTGGACTATCTATCCCTTTGTCTCTTAGTTTTGGATTTTCTTCCCGCTTTTGTTTTTCTAACTAGGAGTTCCTCTTGTATATATCTTATTTACTTTTGGGGCGCTTCGCTTTTTAATAAAAGCCTTTTGACTTATCAAAAATAGTGTGGTAGTTCTTTTGAGATTGAAATATGCATCAAATATATGCATAGTGAGGTTGAAATATATGAATAGTGTGGTAGTTCTTTTCTTTTCTTTTCTACTTTCCAAAGTACTACGAGGAAGGAATTCCTTTACTTTACCTGAATCTTCACATCTTTGGACATATGTTTAGTGATCCTTCATAGCAATCGAGTGAATTTGGTGTTGCTAGTAGTTTATATGTTTGGTGCTTGTAATCTTCTCTTTGTGGTTTGTTAAATAAGTTGCACAAGCTTGATGGATGTCTGATTACGGAACTTTAATTAGTTTGTGTCTGCTAAGGGTAACAACCTTCTATTGATTAGGGAGGTCCTGCTCTTTTTTTTTTTTTTTTTTAATCATTGATATGTGCTCCATTTTTTCAGGATTTTTATTGAAGAAAAGTGCCAAAACAAATGGGTGGAGTAGACGGTGGTTTGTTTTAAATGAGAAAACTCGGAAGGTTAGTAGATTAGTCGGTTTGGATTATTACTGTGCTTGATACTTTATGGGTTCTTTTTGCAGTTTTTGGTCTTGTTATATCATATTTGACTCTCTCACACTTGTTATATCTTATTTATTTATCCTATAAAAAATATTACAGAAAAATCTATTGCATCGAATGATTAGAATTGTGGTTAATATCGACCAAAAAGAAACATCGATGGAAAAAAAAAAAAAAAAAACATATATATACAGTAGAATAGATTTCCTCATGTTGATCTTGGTTTTTTCTAAAATTCTTTTCAAAGTGCACATAAGCATGGTTTGAGGCCAAGGTAAACAAGGCTAACATATAGCTACTCGCACTTGGCAGTTGGCACCTTCAGTGAGGCACAGCTTATGCACAAAAGGATGCTTGTTTTTGCTAAAATTATGGTGCAAATATGTGCATTCATATCTTATTTTTATTGACCAAAATTTTGATAACTCCTGTAATCATGTTGGTTGGAGTTTACTGTTTTCACTCTGGTGACTCATTTTTTACGATAATAGAATTGAAGTAAAGGAATCCTAAACCCTAGTTTTCTTCTACCAACCCTAGCTCTGCTCGGTACTATTCTTTTTAAGTAGTTTTAACTTTCAAACGTTGGAGTTGAGAGCATGACAGCATTGTGACTATGAATGTGTTAGATTGTCATACACTTGAGTAGTTAAAATTGATTTCATGTATTTCAGCATTTACATTGATTACATGATTGCATATTGCAAAGTTGCTTTACTGAATACATTTCTTTGCAGCACTACTTATATTCTGTCAGAAAAAATTGCTTTTACTGAACTCCACCTCTCAACTTTGCATTTTGTTGGGCTCTAGGAGACCTGAGTGCTTAAGTGCGCTTTAGGATTAATAACCCTGGTGGAGTTTAAATGTGTCATCTCAATGATTAGGACACTGAATGCAATTGTTCTGATCTCTATCATTCGGATTGTCTTATAGTACCTATAATTATCTTTTAGTTGATGTAGTATGTTTTGATTTTTATATTGCAGCTTGGATATACTAAAAAACAAGAAGAAAGACAGTTCCGTGGAGTCATCACTTTGGAGGTATCAATTTCTTGTTAGTTTCTTGAGATGCATGCAAGGGATAGATTATCTATTATTATGTTAGCAAATTCAAGTGTAAGTGCATGTATTGAATCTTGGGAGCTGCTTCCTTATGCAAAAATGCTGAAGGTTAGGACTGTCTCCAAGACCCTGCTTTGGTGGAACCAACACTGTAATAATGCTTTTGTTAATTTGACTGAATTTTTCTGTTTTGCTTAAATGAGGTTAAATGGCAGTTCCGCTTTTGTCCATTGTTCATCTATAGAAATTTAAGGTTCTGACTCGAGATTTATTTGACTATTGTAACGAACCACATGCTTGCTAGATAGACCCCACTTATTGGAGGAAAATGTCAAAGGAAAAAAGAAAATTCCAACCTTCATTAAACTTAATATCCAAACCCTAGGACAGCTCATGTTTGCAGTGACTGTATATTCTTGGTGAAAAGTTGATGCAGCTATGGAAGATAGGTCAAATTGCTGTGTTTAGAGTGATTTTCAGTTTTGACAACTAGGAGTTTTTGGAATTGTCTTATATGATTTTGAAGGTCAAGTCATTAGGAGTCTCGCGTTAAAGGCTTAAAGCTGTTACTCCTTCCATCCCTCAACAGATAAAAGTACAAATTGCATCTTATGAACATGGATCCTATAGAGATGAGGATGTCTAGATAGACATTGCAACAGTAGGAAAGATAGGGTAGGGAATGATGTTATTTGTGAGAAGATGGGGGTTGGCACTAATTGAGGATAAAATGAGCAAGTCATATAAAAGGATTTAGATGTGTGTAAAAGAGACCTGCATTGTGCCCTTCTGCACTTTGATTGAAGGTACATTATTAAAAAAAAAAAAAAAAAGACCTGCAACTGCACCAATGCAAAAAGTGACTATATTAACTTGGAAGGAGCAAAAAGGACCACAAAAATAAAATGACGTTTGTAGAAGTTTTAAAGAAAGACATGGCTGTTAGAGAGCTCAACGAGAATATGGCTCCAGACGAGAGATCCAGTGGTATTGTGGCATAAAAAGATCTGTGTCTTTGCTTGTTTACAGTATGCATGAACTTAGTTCCATACTTAACAAATACTGTCAATGTATCTTATGTTTCAACTTTAATGCCAATCAGGTATATTTTGGTACTATTTGTATTAGTCTTTTAAGTAGAATTTTTTTTTTTTTTTTGAAAGAGCTCAAATAGGTATATACAAGATATCCAAATTATGGATCAATAAATTAAGAAAGGATGAGCATTGAATATTGCTTAATATGATCATCTAGTCATAGAGAAATCTTAAGAACCTGAATTTAAGTGATAAGGGGTGTTCAGCACTATTGAAGGTGCGATTGTTTCATTCTCCATTTCTTATTGTCTATGGTACATATTTGGATTGAATTTCATCCGATGAAAGTTAAGACTTACCTGTAAATATAACTTATATTCTTAAATTGGGTGAAGAGAACGGGTTTTGACTTCTGCTCACTTTTTTCCCAACTGAGTTTGAACTTGATGAGTTAGCATCATTTAACATATCTTGTGCACTAATGCCTTTATCTCCCAATATTTGGATGAGATGATCAGGAATGCAATATAGAGGAAATGTCTGAGGGGGAAGAAGCCCCTTCAAAGAGTTCCAAGAATAAAAAGGCCAATGGACCAGATTCTGGAAAAGCACCCAGTCTTGTTTTCAAGATTACTAGCAAGGTTCCATATAAGACTTTATTGAAAGGTACTTAGTATATCCATCTTGATTGCCTCTTTGTTCTGTTTGCAGAATATTTTCCTTTATATCCCTCTCTGGTTGAGTTGCATGCCAATAGATTTTTCAAATATGTATTTTGCAGCTGACAGTGCCGTTGTGTTAAAGGCTGAGAATATGGCAGATAAGGTTGAGTGGTTAAATAAGTTGAGAAATTTAGTCGGGCAAGTGAAGGGTGAATCTGGTCTTCCCATTCGTCAAAGTTTTTCTGATGGTTCTCTTTTGAGTTGCTCAGCAAAGCTGATTACTTATACATGTTCAATTTCTTAGCATAGGGTTTTTTTTGTGTTTTGTAATATATCTGGGAATTTTTTTTTTTTAAAAAAAAAAAGACAAATATGGAGGTCCCTCTTGCTTCTTCTTAGAGAATCCGTATTAAATATTGTGCTCGTTTCAGCTGTGTGTTCTCTTGATGTGCTTTGAGTAAGGGGATGTGTATAGTTAACGTCTAATTTAGCGTTTTAGATCCCTTTGTGGGGAATTAAATATTCTCAATGTTTTTAAACTTCTAGGCAATCTTCCTGTATCTTTTTTGCTGGCCTAGCTAGTTTCACGTCTCTGAACATATATCTTATGTGTGTACTTGTATAGGATACAATGGTTAGAAAACCTGCTGATCCAGAGGAAGAGCTCGATGGATGTCCCAAGAAGTACGTGGTTATGTTGAAGCTGTTCTTAACAGCCTTGGTGCAAATGTCCCAAAAGTCAGTTTATTCTCTCAATGCCAATCATCATTTCTTTGACTCTTTCACTGTATAGTTCTCTTAACATCTGTCAGTAACTGTACGGGCTGAGCAGGCTGTTGTTCTTTGCCAAGTAGAAAGCCAAGGAAGACATGCTTATTCAGTTATACAGTTCTATCAGGTTAGCAACATATCGATTTCCCATTATTTCTCCTAAGATGCGTGGATGTATATCGTTTTCTTCCTATTCTGTTATGAAAGCATGCTTTTCATGCGCTATAGGGCAAATAGAAGCTTAGCAGCAGAGACAAGTCTTAATTGTAATAGACATTCTTATGCGGGCTTCCTTTATATTCTTTTAAATACATTTCTGGCTGGATGTTGTCCTGAATATTTAACACCTTATAAACAGTTGCAACTTCAAAACATGCATGTATGATCCAAACATAACCATTGGTTGCTTATTTCTAGTATGCTTCTTTTTTTATCAAATTGATCCATAATTATGCAAAAAGAATTTCATGTTCACTCTTTTGTTGGTAGTGCCCTAAGCACAGCCAGGATTGAAGAGCTGATCCGGGAAGATCAGAATGTAAAGCGTTTTCAGACAGTCCTCTCTTCTTTCAAAACTCACCAGGCAACTTAGCATCCATGACAATCGAGCAGATGCTGCCTCTAGCTGGTCTAGTGGTGGGGTGGGCAGGTAAATATGGCTGCATATATTGCAGACCTCTATTTTCACTTTTGTGTGTATGTTGTATTTTGCTTCTCAACTGGAAAGGTAATATTTTTTACAGAATAGAAGACACACTCCTTCCATTTATGTCAAGTAATTCCATGAAATTCTTATTCCAATTTGTTACCTATGTGAAAAGCTTGCTTTCCTGTCTAATTAGGGCCAGCTGAACATATAATTTTATAATTATGAGCACATTCTATCATTCAGAGTTGAATTCTTTGAGAGATCGTCTCAAAGTTAATTTCACCAGTTGCAGAACTTTACCTCTTCCTGTATCTCTGTAATTCTTGAGGAAATGGATTTTTGTTACTAAGTGATAACTGTTACTTTTTGGTAATCATTTTTTAACTTTATTTTTTTTTCCTATTTCTGTTTCTGTGGTGAATGTTGTTGGAAATGTAAAACTCATCCTTATATCAGAGCTTGACCTTTGGAAAAATTCCTCGTTTGGACGTTCCCATTTTTAACACAAATTCTCCTAATTTAACATGTCTATGGAGCACTTTATGTTGACTGCGAAATCTTTTATAAAAAGTTTTGAACTTTGATTAGAAGAATAACTTTTTCAGTAATTGGAATTTAAATTGTCCTTGGTCTTTCTCTTATATATATATATATATTACTGATTTCTACCTATTTCTTTGTACAGAGAACAGCCCAAGAACCCCTGGATCCTCATCAGGTGATGACTGGAGGTCAGCATTTGATGCTGCTGCTAATGGACCCATTGACTCGAATGGTGGCTCATCTAGGTTTGGGGCCAATGGTCACAGTCGGAGGTATAGTGACCCGTCCCAGAATGGTGATGCAAGCGCAGGCTCAAACTCCAGCAGTCGGCGTACGCCTAACCGACTGCCGCCCACTCCACCACCATCCACTTCAGCTTTTAAGTATTAGAATGGGACTAGTTGCTAATATCATGCATTATGTTGAGTGGTGTTGCTCCTGCTGAGATTGAGCTTTTCCCAAGCTCAAGTTATGTTTCAGTGGCTTCGTAGAAGCCCAATAGGTCTCTAGATAAATCTTACAGCTACAACTGTGATTTTTGCAGTATGCTAATCAAATTTCCTTCCTATTTGGGCGGAGGGACAAGGCATGTCGGTAAGAGTACAGAATCTTCTATGAGATGCTTAGGTTATGTCCAATAAGTGTAATAACGCTTTCAAAAATTAATGATATCTCATAGACTTTAAACAGTAAACATGTTTTATGTGCATGTAAAAGGGTCCACTAGGACCAGTACAAAGGATATCACTTTTGAGTCACCCAGGATATTGAAACTTCCTCCCCAAATGGAAGACAATGCACCAAACATGTTGAAATGTCAAATTCAATGCACCCAAAAGCTGAAACTTATCTACAATGCGATCTTCCTAAGACTACAAAAGAAGGATTTTACTTACCAAAACATAGTTTTATTTTATCCACATATAAACTTCATCATATATATAACTCTGGCCAAAAAATGATTAGGAAGGACAAGGAAGAGGAGGATAAAAAAAGAAGGAATGGAAGTGGAACAAATTCTTCCCATGCACAAGTAAATTGAGCGTAAGATGGACGTTGGTTGCTTCAAAAGGATATGATTCTCATGCTGATGGATGATAAATAATTCCTCTAAATTAAATTACTCACAGAAGTAATGCAATATAGTGTTAATCACCTGAGTTGATTCGCGCACTAGAAATTCCTCTATAGCTGTCTTGAAACCTTCATCCATAAGGTAATGGCAGCTATAAGTTGTCACGGGCAGATACTCACGTTAAATCTTATGCTCACCCTGAGTTCCTGCTTCAACTGTGTTAGCTGCTTCTATTGCCTGTTATGTCAAATCAAAGCACAAAAAAATAAATAAATAAATTATGCATTCCTTCGCAAGGTTGATGTTCTTCGCATGAAAGAATTCTTGGCATATAGAAGGACCGATATCAAAATTCTAGGTATACAGTCCATACTTGCCTGTAAGCTTGAGCTTTGTGGTTAAATGGGTTAACAATCAGTTCTGGCTCAATAGTTCAAAAGTGCATGATTCTAACAGTATCATATTCATTGTCATAGCCAATCATAATTCATGGATATAGTTGTTGTTTCAAAAACAAGGAAATTTTTTCAGATTGTTCCTCCATTTATGGTACTAAGATAAGAGAGGAGTAGATAATTCTAGATTATTTAGCTTTATGTATACCAACCAAGTCCACACCTGGTAATAGCACACTTCAAAATGCAAACTTGGATAGTAAGCTCGTGGCTGACATCCCCATAGCCGCCCAAATAAAGTATCACCTCCAATAAGATTAAGAGCACCAGCAACAAGTTCTTCCCCTTCTTCAGCAACAAGAAGTAATACATGATCCCCCATCTTTGATCCCATGTCGTGGAAGAACTCCCTTGTTAGACAAGGACTACCCCACCTATGGATGATCAATAGAATATCAAAGATGCAGCATCTCAAGCACTCCATGTGATTCAACCAATTTTAAGACCATACAAGGTGAAAAAGCATACTAATCACAGTTATATTCCATCATAAACCCAAAAAAAAGAGGTCAAGGGCAAGGACCAAACTTGTTATCGGTGGTGTTCTGTAAAATTTATGAAAAGGTGTCCCAATGCCTCGCCTGCCAATAGAACCATAAAGATATTATGGTAAGAACTACCAACTATTTTCTGCCTGACCCAGTAAATGAAGAAGATCATAGTTCCAACTTTGCGTTGCCACACAACATAACCTAAGATGATGTCTATTCATTACCTTTATCTCATAACCCCAAAGCCGTTTCATAGTCAAGTTTTGCGCAGAAATCTGCACATAGTAAAATTCAATGAGAACACATGCAAGTTGCACGTCCGATAAACAAGTCAGCTGATCTCATAGACCAACATCGTATACCAAGCAATAGACATGTTCAGCATATCACATCAACATTGGCTTCTAAGGATGTTACTGGAAAATGGGGAGAGAGAGAGGGAGATTCTAAATTATGTGCAAACAGAAAACAAAAATAAGTGGGTTCATATGCTAGAACAGAATATGACAATTGTTGAAAGTTGGCTCATATTAGTCAATAAAGAAAGATTTCTTGTCAGAGCTGCCATGCTCATTTAATGAAGCTACGCCCAACATATGAGCTGCCAGCAGATTGTGTTTGATCTGTCCATATCTCCAAGGTACACCGTATGAAGATTTTTTGCCAAAGAAGTCTATGCAAGTGCAGAGCTGCAGCTGTTGTCCTTTGCATTAACTCCTTAGATTTTCCTTTTGTCAACAAAGGAAGCTCATTTATGTACGCATGCTGGGCTGCCGTGTGAAGAAATAAATGAGGAAGGAATGCATCACATGCGTGGGAGAGAAGACTTTGGCTTATAAAAGGAAGGCCATTCGGCCATTTGAATGAGCAGAGGGAGAGAGAGACAGAGAGATACACCGAGAGAAAAAAAATGAAGAAAAGCTCCGTAGAGAAAAAGAAAGGGAGCCAGTGAGTGGTACTTTGGGTGTATTTGGGGATTTGGGTTTGTGAGTGTTTTATCACTCTTTTGTATTTTCTCCTTTTGAATTAGTGAAAGATCTCTCTACCGTTGCACCGTGGATGTAGGCAAATTGCCGAACCACGTAAATCTTGTGTCTTGTTGCATTTTGCATTTTGTTTATTTTTCTTTAAACACTATTATCACTTTTGTTCCGCTTGATTTGAGTGTGTGAGAGATTCGCGACCTTTCGCACAACAAATTGGTATCGAGCTCGGGTTTCGACCTAGGCAATTGTTTGGGTGATTTAGTGTTTGCTGAAAATTTGGAATACCACGATGGCGGAGTCAACTTCAAAATCTGGTGAAAATCCAAAATCTGGTGGACCTACACCGGTTGTGGTCGATTGTTTGAGCATAAAATTCGATGTTGAAAAATTTGATGGACGGAATAACTTCGCATGTGGCAATGTGAAGTTATGGATGTCTTGGCAACAAGAACTTGATGTGACTTTGGAGGACAAGCGGAGGAGATGTCAAAGGCAGATTGGAAAAAGCAATCGTCAAGCTTGTGGAACAATCAGGCTCTGTCTTGCAAAGGATCAGAAGTATTTTGTTATGAAGGAGTCTATGGCAAAGGAGTTGTGGAACAAGCTGGAGGACAAGTATATGACCAAGGGCATTGAAAATAAGCTCTATTTGAAGAGAAAGTTTTTCGGCTTCAGGTATGTTGAAGGTACTTCTATGCCAGAGCATTTGAATAATTTAAATAAAATACTTGCTGATTTGCAAAATTTAGATGTTAAAATTGATGATGAAGATAAAGCTGTAGTGTTAATTAATTCGCTTCCTGATACATATGAACATCTTGCTACTACTTTAATGTATGGTAAAGATACGCTTAAATTTGATGATGTATCTAATGCACTAACAAATGATGAGTATCGGAGGAAGGATAAGCAAGCACAATGGATCGTCGGGGGCATTGATGATGAGGCGGATCTGAAAGTAAGAAACCTCGGGTAGGAACCGTTAAGAGGCACTTCATCAAACAGAAATTTCCGCAAAGGATGAATGTGCGTCGTCATCGAAGGCCCTTTGGAAGAAGGATTGTCCTAAGTTGCAAACTAAGGGCAAGGAGCATAAAGCTAATGTGGTGAGCACGAAGGCGAAGATTCAGATTCAGATGTTGCTTTAGACATCTTGATTGCCATTCGGAGGGATGGATTATGGATTCACACCTTCCATATTTGTCCAAACAAGGAATTGTTTTCTAGTTTGGATTTGATTGATGGTGGAGTAGTTCTTATGGGAAATGACGTCGCCTGTAAAACGAAAGGGATAGGAAAAATCCGTTTGAAGTTGCATGATGGATCAGCTAGAGTTTTGAAAGAAGTTCGGTATGTACCGGACATGAAGAAAAATCTGATTTCTTTGGGTGTTCTTGAATCGAAGGGCTACAAAATCACTATGGAGAATGGACTCATGAAAGTGATTTCTGGTGCATTGGTGGTGATGAAAGCTACTCGAAAAAATAATTTGTATCATCTGCAAGGGACTACCATTGTTGGAGCAGCTGCCACAATATCCGACAACTCTAAAAAGGTAATCCCTAATAATAATAAATTGTGGCATATGAAATTGGGTCATGCAGGTGAGAAGGCTTTGCAAGGGCTAGCAAAGCAAGGTCTGTTGGATGGTGCCACAACAGTAAATTTGGATTTTGTGAACATTGCATTCTAAGCAGCGGAACCGAGTCAAGTTTGGCACAATGATTCACAACACAAAAGGGACTCTTGATTATGTTCACAGATGTTTGGGGACCTACAAAGGTTCCATCATTGGGAGGTAAACATTATTTTGTTACCTTTGTTGATGATTTTTCGAGGAAAATTTGGGTGTACACATGAAGCATAAAAATGAAGTCCGGAATTTTCTTGACATGGAAGAAAATGATCGAAACTCAAACCGGCAGAAAAATTAAAGACTCAGTCGGATAATGGCGGTGAGTACACATCGGATCCATTTTGAAAATATGCGGATGAAGGATTGTGAGACACTTCACCGAGGGACTCCATAGCGTAATGGGGTGGCGACGCATGAACCGTACTATTCGAGAAGGTACGATGTATGTTGTCCAATGCCAGATTGGGCAAGAGTTTTTGGGCTGAGGCTGTGAATTATGCATGTCACCTTATAAACAGGTTGCCAGCTGCAATTGATGGAAAAACTCCTACTGAGGTATGGTCAGGTAAACCGGCTAATGATTATGATAAAGCGCATGTTTTTGGTTGTCCAACATATTTCCATGTCAAAGATAGTAAGTTGGATCCACGAGCCAAGAAAGCTGTATTCTTGGAATTTAGCACAGGTGTGAAGGGATATAGACTCTGGTGTCTCGAGTTGAAGAAAGTTATTCTCGGTAGAGATGTAACTTTTAATGATGATGAGATGGTCGAAAATGCAAGGTGGAGAATTCTCAAATTGAAGAATCGATCATTCTCTGAGAAGACTATGCGTAGTGGAGCTAGAGGTTCCAAAAGTATGTCATGCCGAACAGATAAACTTCCAGTTGAAATTGAAGAGGAGATTACAGATGAAGTTGAAGAAGAGGCCCCAACTCAAAGGTCTCTCACAAAGCTAGACCCTATTGCGATCGAGACCAAAGGCGAGAAATCGGAAGCAGCTTTTATCTTGACACGATGCTTATACTACCAATTACCGAAGAAGATATTCCTTTAACCCTCTAGAGGCAATTGGCAACTCGAGAAAAAGCTAGGTGGAAGGAAGCTATGGGTGAGGAGATGCAGTCTCTTTACAAGAATCAAACTTGGAAGGTGGTTCAACTACCGAAAGGGAAGAAGGCAATTGGGTGCAAGTGGCTATATACCAAGAAGGAGGTCTGAGAACAAGATGGCGTTTCGTTTCAAAGCAGTTAGTAGCCAAGGGTTATTGATTACAATGAGGTATTTTCTCCAGTTGTTAAATACTCTTCCATACGTGTTTTATTGGCTTTGGTTGCTCGATTTGATCTAGAGTTAGTGCGACTAGATGAAAACCGCTTTCTTGCATGGGGACCTAGAAGAAGATATTTATATGACTCAACCAGATGGGTTCAAAGTTGCTTTAAGAAAATTTGGTTTATGCAAATGAATAGATCACTATATGGTTTGAAGCAATCTCCTAGACAGTGGTATAAGCGATTTGATCAGTTCATGATGAGGCAAAAGTACACAAGAAGCCAATTTGATCCTTGTGTGTATTTTAAGCTACAAAATGGTACTTTCATTTATTTACTTTTATATGTTGATGATATGTTAATTGCATGTAAAAGTATTGTGGAGATTGATAGGTTAAAAACTCAATTGAAAAATGAGTTTGAAATGAAAGACCTTGGTGAAGCTAAGAAGATTCTTGGCATGGAAATTACTCGAGAGGGCAAGAGGTATTGTTTGTAACTCGAGCTACTTGAAGAAGGTGTTGAAGCGTTTTGGTATGGATCATAATACCAAACCTACAACTTCCCGTTAGCGCCGCACTTCAAGCTTAGTCTTGCTATGTCTCAGTCTGAGATGAGGCGTGATCACATGGCTCATGTTCCATATGCAAATTTGGTGGGTAGCTTGATGTATGCTATGGTGTGTACGAGGCTGATATTTCATAGCGATCGATTATGGTGGTGAGATATATGCATGATCCAGAAAAGGGCAGCAAGCGTGAAGTGGATTCTACGGTATATTAGGTACTGTTGATGTTGGTTTAAATTTGAACGAGTTGACAATGGACTTGATCAAATTTTTAGTTGGTTATGTGGATTCGGACTATCTTGGTGATTTGGATAAAAGACGGTCTACTACAGTTATGTCTTTACACTAGCGGGAGGACCCGATTAGTTGGAGGTCAACATTGCAAACTACGGTTTGTCGAGTGAATATATGGCGATTGTTGATGCCATAAAGGAGGCAATTTGGTTACATGGTTGATTGAGGACTTGGGTATTCTTCAAGAATGTGAAAGTTTGTGTGATAGTCAGTGCTATTCATTTGGCAAGAACCAAGTTCATCATGCTCGAACAAAACACATTGATGTCCGTTTCCATTTTGTTCGTGAAATTATGGAAGAAGGAGACATTCTTCTTCAGAAGATTGGAACTGCAGATAATCCTGCAGATATGCTAACCAAAGTGGTTATTGGAGCTAAGTTCAAACATTGTTTGGGCTTAGCCAATATTTTGAAAATTTGAAGCAGATTGGAAGTGCAACGGTAAAGAAGAGAATATTCGCCAAGGTGGAGAATTGTTGAAAGTTGGCTCATATTAGTCAATAAAGAAAGATTTCTTGTCAGAGCTGCCATGCTCATTTAATGAAGCTACGCCTAACATATGAGCTGCCAGCATTGTGTTTGATCTGTCCATATCTCCAAGGTACACCAGATGAAGATTTTTGCAAAGAAGTCTATGCAAGTGCAGTGCATGTTGTCCTTTGCATTAACTCCTTAGATTTTCCTTTTGTCAACAAAGGAAGCTCATTTATGTACGCATGCTGGGCTGCCGTGTGAAGAAATAAATGAGGAAGGAATGCATCACATGTGTGGGAGAAGGCTTTGGCTTATAAAAAGAAAAGGCCATTCGGCCATTTGGTGAGGGAGAGAGAGACAGAGAGATACACCGAGAGAAGAAGAAAAGCTCCGTTGAGAAAAAGAAAGGGAGCCAGTGAGTGGGACTTTGGGTGTATTTGGGGATTTGGGTTTGTGAGTGTTTTATCACTCTTTTGTATTCTCCTTTTGAATTAGTGAAAGATCTCTCTACCGTTGCACCGTGGATGTAGGCAAATTGTCGAACCACGTAAATCTTGTGTCTTGTTGCATTTTGCATTTTGTTTATTTTTCTTTAAACACTATTATCACATTTGTTCCGCTTATTTTGAGTGTGTGAGAGATTCAGACCTTCGCACAACAACAATATGATCTCCGCCTTTACATATTGCAATTGGTTTATGCATCGATAACAAATCAATCGACAGGTCATCCAAACTAAATTATATACTTCACTATTGGGCCATCACTCGAACCCCTGAAATTTACTACAACAAAGTAAATCAGAATGGAAACATTCATCTCCATCATATATGCTTAAATCTCAAAGACTAAAATCCTATATATTTCATTTTGGAAGCTCAAACCCATTAATTTACTTAAGCATTATAAACTGAACTCCATGGAATACCCATTCTTGTCCAAACTCTTGTCAAGAAAAGGCAGAAAACAATGCAGATTTATTTGATCATACGAAAATTCATGAACAATATCCTATGTGGGCTGCAAATTGTGGATCTTCCTGCCATGAGTTGCAGAAGGCAACTAAACATGCAAGTACCATAAATATTTCATTTTTTGTAATCTCTCAATCTAGGATTTTATTTATGTAGTTACTTTGCTTGATTTCTTATGGTATCACAAAAATCTAGATTAGTTTCCGTCGATATTTTAGCACCAGCTACGATTCTGTTATCTTCCTATCATTCCTATGACTTCCATGCACTTTTCTAGATTCATCCATCTCCACTTTATATCTGAATTCAAATGAACATTACCAATATTTAAACCTTGAAGTGAATCTTAACCAGCAGTAATGAAAGTCAAGTAGATCACTACAAACGAACCACCAGTTCCTTATTTTGGTTGAAGAAGAATTAGCTCTTGCGTGCAAGGTCTTATTTTACAACTAAACACACGCACACAAGACAAAACAATATTTGGAAAGACCAGACCAACCTTTTTGCGTTCTTGACGAATATTTTCCTCTTACTTTGTTTCATGTCCATCAAAAACTCATCAAAACTGCAGCACAAAAAGAGATCATCTCACACTATATTATTTGTGCATAAAACTGAGTCTTGCAGCTAAAAGACGAGGCATTCAGAGATTTACTGCCACAACTTGTTCTAATTATACAATGCTTAGACTTATGCTGATGTCTAATAGAGGAAAAGCTACTGAGGTAATTCTTACACAATGTCCTTCCATGTTCAGGTACTTTTCTGTAAAAATGATTGTCTTCAACCTTGAAGACAGAAAAACTTGGTAGGATCAGAAACCAGAAGGGATGAATTACTTGCAAATAATATAGAGTAGAATATATGCCTACAAAAATTATTTTTCAGCATTTGGTAGGTATGCCTACAAAATTCCAGCCAAACTGAATAAGCTAGATCCTAAAAGAAAACCAAAAGGCAATATATATAATATTGCAGAAGTTCATGACTCATGGGCTTATTTTTCTCCAGACCTTCTGATTTGGCCACCCATGTAGCCATGCTGGATCAATCAATAGATGTCTGTGTGCATGTGTGATATATGAAGAAATGGCATTCATCGGATTGTCTTTGTTAGAAGAGTTATTAGTATTAGGGTTTTGAGTCATTAGGGTTTCAAGGGTAGTTTAGTCTTTATGTCATCAGGGTTTAACCTATATATTTGGTTGTTTGTATTAGGTCAAATAAATAAGGTTAAATAATATAGAGAGGCAGGAGCCTCCATCTGTTTTCTCCCCCTCCTACAATTCTTAACATGGTATCAGAGCTTAATTCAATTCTGGGATAATCTATTGTTGGTTTTCTCTTGTTGGCGGCAGCATTGCCCGTGTGGGCTTAGGCCACACGGGCAGTACCTTCGTAATCTCTATCTCAGTTTTTTTGTTTTGTTTTTGTTTTTGTTCTTGTTTTATGTAGACCAGAACACCTTCCGGTGAGAAAAAAAATTTTGTTTGTTTTTGGTTTTCTGTGATGCTGTCCGGAGAGTTCTGTGGTGGTTTTCTGTCTTGTCTGTGGTTGCCGTGTTGTTTGTTGTGGATGGTGTAAGGTGGCAGCGTGATGCGAGCCCATCGGAAAAAAAATTCGGCGATTTGATTTTGTGTTGTTAAAATGGTGATCTGGTCATCGTTTGGTTCATGTTGTTGTTTTTGAAGTGGCGGCTGTTCTATCTTCTCCGATAAGTTCCGCGAGCTCTAGCAATACTCCAGGAGGCTCCGGAGTTTCCAGTGGCTGTTTCTGTTCTGTTTTCAGTGTTTTTCTTCTGTTTTTAGAATCGCCAAGAGTTCGTGTGTTTCGCGGTTTGAAGCTCGACGGTTTTGCATTTTCCGAAGTCTTCAAGAATGCTCCAAGTTTCAGTTGCTGTTTCCGCTAATCTTGTTGGTTAATCATGTGAAAAAAAATAAAAAAAAATTTGTTGTTTGTTGTTGGTGATTGATGTATCCGATCGGCCTAGGTGTTTTTCTGAGAACCAATCCCAAGATCGTGTATCCGACCCTTGGTGTTTTTGAGAATCGATCAAGTGATCGTTGCATCCGACCGGCCTTGGTGTTTTTCGGCGAGAACCAATCAAGTGGTTATTCAAGTTTCTGACAAGTTTTCGACCGGTGTTGAAGTTTTATTTAATTTGTTTCGAGTCTTTGTATTGTGTGCTCCAAGCTATTCCAGCTTGAGGGGGAGTATTAGAATATGCTTTTTATGTTTTTCGTTTGCTTGTACCTTCCAAGTTGGATTCATATGATGTATATGCTCCAACTTGAGGGGGAAGAAGAGTTATTAGTATTAGAGTTTTGAGTCATTAGGGTTTCAAGGGTAGTTTAGTCTTTATGTCATCAGGGTTTAACCTATATATTTGGTTGTTTGTATTAGGTCAAATAAATGCTTAAATAATATAGAGAGGCGGGAGCCTCCATCTCTTTTCTCCCCCTCCTACAATTCTTAACAGTCTTCAAGGGATGTGCCAAGATGCAGCAATGGAATTTGATATAAAGCAAATAGATGAATGAAGAACAATGACTATGTAAACCAATTATCATATTAATGAGTTCATGGTACCATGACTAAAAAACTGTCTTAGTATCAGTTACTTCTTATAGTTACGATTTTTCCAGTGGTACTGCATTCCAATCCTCTGCAGAAAACCTTTTCCCTTCAGTTTTTGCCACTCATTTTCAGATGGGAAGGTGATATGCAGCGATGAAAGCTGGGATTGAAAAACATATAAAATAACCTTAACTAACCAGGACATTAAAACTCAAAGCAAGTAATCAATTCTTGGGTAGATCACAATCCAAATGTAGAAAAAATCATAGAAGTGCTCTTTACTTATCTAAATATCTTAGTGAGGAAACTTCATAATGCAGTTGCAATCTTTTCACCTTGAAACACAATTTGTTCTTTGATATTTATGATTGTGTAGATCACAATCATAAGATTAGCTACCATTTTGTGCTTTGATACATAGATAAGCCCCTCTTTTTTTTTACTCATCACTTACAAGATTGTGTTTCAAGGCGAAATGATTGCAACTGCATTATGAGATTTCCTCACTAGGATACCAGATATTTTCCTCTTTAATAATCATTTTCCCCCTCTTGTAAGTAGAGACAAAAATCAGAGGAACCCTTTGCTTATCTCAGCAGAACACCTGCAAAGCATTTCTCAGTTTCTTCTCTCCCTGCAGAATTAAACCCAAAAAAAAAGGGAGAAATTTTATGTTATGTGTATTTGTGTGTGTAATTTGAACAAACGTTACACCACTCAATAACTTTTTATTATAACAATACTTTGCAAAGCCACATCATCAGATTAAATATCCTCTCAAGGTTTTTCATGCGAACCAGATTTCACAACTTGATTGTTTTTGTATTCTTAGCACTAATCTAGAAAATAAAAGGAAATGATATATCTGATTTAGACACAAAATAACAAGTCAAGTTGCTCCATCATCCACATGGATTCAAGTGGAGGAATTTTTAGTTACCAAGCGACGCCATCAACTACATAGAAGCGTTTTTCCACGACTCAAAGACGAAAACCTCTTGCTCATCCTCCTCGGCGAAAAGCCGGATACACACTCATCCACACAATCGTAGCCAAGGTAACATATATATCCACGACACATGTGGGACCAAAGGGGATCCAAACAAACCAGAGAGGCCAAAGCATTATTACAAGCAATAATAAGAAATAAAACAAAACAGGAAATAAAAGAGAGTTAAAAAATGGTAGAAAGGAAATACAACTAAAAGGAAAGCCCACACAACTAAGCATGCCAGTACACGCCAAGACCGACACTTGTAGGGGACGAAGGAGGCTCGTGTAATGGGACGCCAGATAAGCCTGAAACTAGTGAATGGAAGGTGGCGATTGCACTAGCCGGAAAACCATCATGGTAGGGGCGTTGGAGCACATTGCAAGGCACAAGGAAGATCCAGTCATGCATGGCATAACGGAGGAGGAGATTGGCAAAGAACACAAAACAAGAAAACTGAGGAGAGAGTTTGGATAAAACCCCACAAAATCAGCACCCATGCCGAGCGGCAAGACAGTCAAATCTATGAAAGCAACACACCAAAGATCCCCGCCAAGGACAAAAACAGAACAAAAAGGAAGGGGCGGCGAGGAAGAGATCCCCACCAAGGACAAAAAGGGAACAAAAAGGAAGGGGTGGCGGGGAAGGGGAAGGGAGGAGGCAGCCCGGGCCAGGGACATCAAGTAAATTGCTGGCTCCCAAAGCAAGAACAGGCAAAGGGACCGCGGGTGAAAAGTTTTAGGGTTTAGGGTTTGAAATACTGTTGTAACTTTTCATTCTCAATAATTACAAAGGAAATTTGTATCTAAATGGCATGAGTTTTACCCCGTCTCACAAATAAGAGCTAGGGTTCTTAATTTTGATAATTCAAAAACTTAGATTTTTACCATGTGACAATATATATATATTTCCCTCGTATTATTAACTGGAGATTAGGCAATTGTCACTCTATACCCACGTCACATGTGGATAAATGGGCAAATCATTTTCTCCCATTTATGACATGTGATCAGTAATGTATATCTTTTTTTTGGTTAATTTGCTACCCAAATGTTATTTTGGTTAGTCAAGATAAAGGCCGGGTGCTGCATCCGACTTAACAAAAAGCAAAAGTAAAAACAAAACATTTTTTAATTTCTAATTACATTCTCTCATTTCAATAACACTAGTTGGGTAAGCACGTGCATTGGTTCCCGGTATTATAAATTATTATAATTGAACTTTTATAATTTTAGTATCATATATATATATTATGTTATAAAATGTATTTAATATATGGATTATTTTATTGATCAAATGTATATATATTGAAATTTTCAAGTAAATAAAGTATAACTATGACATTGACTAAATTCAAATTGAAAACCATGTATAAAAAATGTTTACAACAATTAATACCTAGTGAGGTGACCCGTGCAAGTAGTAATACAGAGATGAAGTAGAAGCTATTTATAATATTAACATAAACGATGTTCAATACCAAAAAAAAAAAAAAAATACAGAAAGAGAAATAATAATAATAAAAATATGGTTCTTTTACTGTGTTATATTTGCACGTAGTAAATCCATGTGTTATGTATTCAAATATTGTGTTAATATTAAAATTTCAAATTCAAAATCATGTATTAAAGTGTTTAAAATGAAAAATTGAATAAAGTTAATATTCAAATAACCAAGAATACAAGGAGTATGCTTACCTCGTATTGATAAAGAAGAAAGAAGAAAGAAGAAAGAAGGGCTGACCGTTAGTTGAAGAGAAGAGGAAAAACAACAAAACAAAATGAAGAAAGGTAGTGTGGGTATTAGCATAAAACTCTCTTTAATAGAGTGTTTTGTCAGTGTGGTTTTTTTTTTTTTTTGTGTGTGTGTTTTCCATGATTGTTTGAAAATTGCATGTGATTGCCGTTTCTTGGTAAGTCATTATCATAGGATCTTTTGTTTTTCACTAAGTGGAAAAGAGAAGATAAGAGAAAATGATGCCCTTTTTTTCTTTTTTCTTTCTCGTATTTTCGATTTTTTTTTTTTTTTTTTTTTTTGTATTGTCGTATTTTCGATTTTGTTTTGTCTCTGGTAGACAATAATTAATTAATTATTTTTTTTGTATCCCAAATAGGAAAGGACAAAACGTGTATGAAAAATAAGAGGAAAAGTGATTACAATGTAGTTTAATAATTTGATTATGAGGATGCCTTATACACACCTCTTCACCGAATTCAGCAGTATAAGGCTGCCAACCTTATCTTCTCATTTCTCTCTCTCTTCTTTTTATTTTTTATTTTTTTATTATTATTATTATTTTTTATTTCATCTACCGAGATGATAAGGCTGCCAACCTTATCTTCACATTTATTTCTTTCTTTTACACCTGAAGACAAAAGGGTGAAATGATGATATAAAATTGATTAGAAAAACAAAGAGAAAAACTAAATTAAAAAAAGGTAAGAGTGGGAGACAGCGGGAGATGATGGGAGTAGAAGACGACTTAAACCGTATAAGACTGCCAACCTTATCTTCTAATTTCTCTCTTTTCATTTTTTTTTTCTTTTGTTTTCTATTTGTTTTCTATTTCACCTGCCGAGATGATAAGGCTGCCAACCTTATTTTTTTCATTTCTTTCTTCCTTCCACATCTGAAGAGAAAATGGTAAAATAGTCTTAAAATTATGTGAGAAAATATTCAAAAGTCCCCCCAAAGTGATCATGACGTAGTTGGTAATGGTCGAATTTCAGCGATTGATGTAAGCTCCTTAAAATGTATATTACTATTTTCTATTATTATTATTACTATTTTGGTAAGTAATTATTATTATTTTTTCTTTCTATCATTTCAAAAAAACAAAAAATGCCTCCAAAAGCTGCGAAGTCGAACGAACCCATCACTGGATTTTTTTTTTTTTTTTAACTTGCCGACAGACTCATTTTCTTTTATTTTCTTCTTCTTCTTCTTCTTCTTCTTCTTCTTTTTTTTTTAAACTTGCCCAGAGCCTCCTTTTCTTTTCTTTCTTCTTCTTCTTCTTCTTTTTATTTTCATTCTCCTTTTTTTTTTCCTCTTTTCTCCTGTTTTCACGCCACCTTCCTCCCCTTTTTTTTTCCCTCAGTTTTCTGATTCTTTGATCCACCCAAATCCAATTTCATCTTATTTTTCCTTAAATGAACATGGAAATTGCACATGAGACAAAGCAGGGAGGATTATTCAAAACAAGTTGCAGCAAAATATTGGGCAAAGAAAGACAATAAAAAAAAAAATGAAATGAAGGCAACACTTTCTATTGTGAACTGTATCTTGCAGAGATTGAAAAATTGATACAATAGTAGACTACAAATTGCCACATACCTATGTGTTTCCTTGCAAAGCTGAATAAAATTTTCCAGAAACCAAAAAATAAAATAGTACAAATTGTTGTAAAATCTGAGTAAAATTTACCCAATGGGTGGTGGAGTTTGTCGCCAACTGGGGAAGGGAGGAGAGAGAAGAATAATGAAAGAAAAAAAAAAAAGTGGAGAAATATGTAAATAATTTTATACTGATGAAGCAAATAAGCAATACACAATCACTAACATGAGAAAGCAATACCCAGCAACAGCTCTCTTTAATTTGTTTCTCAGCTTCTCTCTCTATCTCAGGATCTCGCTCTCCACTCGTCTCTCTCGATCTTCATCTCTACTCTGGACAATCGCAAAAATAGCCCACAAAAAAATGAAACAAAAACCCATCAAATTTATCAAATATCACCCACGAAAAATAAAAAACCCACCAAACTCAAGAAACCCAGAGAGCACAACAGAAATTAAACCCTCACCTTTTCTTTCTTTCACCGTTTGTGTGCCTGAACCACTAAATCCTTCTACCTGAAATTATAAAGCGTTTCTTTAAAGAATTACTGGGCTACAACTGTTTCAAACAAAACACACCCAAAAAATTGTCAAAAATCCATACAAAACCCACGGAAAAAAAAAATCATGAAGCACATAAATAAACACTAAAAATAAATCTTTTTTTTTTTTTTTATGAATGATTACCTCTTGATACACCTGTTTGAAACAAAACCCTCCCAAAAAATTGTCAAAAATCCATACAAAACCCACCAAGAAAATCATCAAGCACATAAATAAACATTATAAAAAAATAAATCCTTTTTATTTTTGATGAATCCTTACCCAGACTGCCACTTCTTCTCTTTCTCTTTCTTTCACCGTGTGTGTGCAACAAAACCCACCAAAAAAATTGTCAAAAACTCATACAAAAATGAGGAAAGCAAATTGAACAATAATTCACAGCAAATATCACAAAAATTAGAAAATCATTTGACGTTGGTCTCACGTTGCCGGATCCAAACCGCCGATGTCGGAGCCCAACCGCCGGATTTGTTGAGAGAGCTAGAGCCGGAGTAACATCGCCATCGTTTTCTGAGCAAGACAACCCCCACTGGAGACGCTTCTGTGTGAGAGAGAGAGAGGGAAAAAAGTGGTTGAGAAATGAGAAATGGATTCGGAGGGTTGAGTGGGAGATGATGGGAATAGAAAATTGTAAAGTAGTGTAAAATGATGAAATACCGAAAAGGCCTGTCAAACAAAAGTTACTGTAGTGTTGGTGTATGTAGAACAAACAGAAGGGCAAAATAGTATTTGACTATCAAATAAAATGGTTACTGTTCTTGAGACATCTGCTCTTTTTATATAGCTATTAGGGATAAGAAACAAAGAAATTTATGAGAAATAATATTTAAATTGAATAATGAATATAGATAGCTATAATAGAGAGTTGGACAAAATAAAAAATGATTTTTTTAGCTAAAATTGAGTATAAATTTACAGAGTTAGATGTGAATATTCTTAATGCTTGGAATTTGGTGTTTTGAGTTACAAGACCACCCAAAATTTCTCTCAAAACAAAACCGACCGACTGATGCACACTTTTTGTTCTTTAATTTTTTTTTCCTATTCAGTGTGGGGAAGGAAAAAGGGAAATTACATATTTAATTGAGCACGAATCTTATGGTTATGATGCTATGAATATTTGGAGGTGATTTCAACTTCTTATGTATACAAAAATGCCAAAAACAGTTAAATGGATAATCGGTATACATGGTTTTGCTCTTTATTAACGAAGATACTTGAATTTGAAAAAGTGGCCAAATTATTACATTTATTTTATAAGTTTATCAATATACTTTGTCCATCTAACGTCTAAAAGAGCTAATAGAATTTTTATCATATGTATAAAAAGTCATGTAAGACCAATAAAATGTTGCCACTTCGCACAAAATTTCATCTCAACTTGAAATCTAACAAAAGTATTAAAAAGACAAAATAAAATAAAATAAAAGGTACTTAGGGGTAACTAGTCACTTCTCCCTCACCTAGGGATTGGATGGGATGTCTAGTTAGCCACCCTTGAAATAAGTTTTGAGGGTGGCTTAACCGCCCCTTAAATACTTGGAATAGATAATAGATAGAAGAGAGTAGAAATAATAGCCTTTTTCCCCTATTCAATTAAAAAAACAAAAAAAAAAAGGCTGCCATTCAGCACAATTGAATAGAAGATTTGCCGCGTCAGCATGCCACATTAGCTTCCATGTGTCAGGTTGAGAATTGTATTAGGTGCCAGATGTCACATGTTGGATAATATAATCATTATATGCATTAATAACTATAAATTTTGATCATTATCCATTACATCTCCACATATATGCAGATTTATGTATAGAAACAAGTCAAAAGAAATAATTATTCTACTGCATGTGTTTATTCCATGAGTAGAGTTACATCTTGGCCGTGGAAGTCTAGTAATTGGCCGGGCTGCGATGGGTCGTGGATCTCCGATATTTGTATGGACATAGTGGGCCACTGAGTAGGCTTGGAAGAAAGGCTTGAAAACCTGATGAAACGGGTTGTTGACTGGGTCAAGCAATTGAAATGGCAAAACCCAAATCAATGAAACAAATTGTGCAACGCATGCCACGAGTGAATCCAACGCATAGGAGAAGTTGTCGATGCGTACATCAAAAGCATGATAAAATGATCAATAATTTCGGTGGCACGGGAAAGGCACGCAGCTTTCGATGGAACTAAAATTATACAGATCCACTGGTTTGCAGCAGAAACCCAATTTTGCTGTTGGTTGTGTATCCGCTTGCTCTCATACTTGACTCGATTATTAAGAACACGAAACTATACTCGATTATTAAACAACTCATATAACGTTTAAAGTATAGACAACTCGTGTATATATATATATATTAAAATAGCTTATATAATATACAACTTATTAAAGAGTTTATATATTATAAATAGTATTTATGCTTATATAGTATGGAGCATAAATACTAAATATATATAGTTAAAATGTTAATAATGTAGTATATAGTGTATAACTATTTATGGTTAACTAGTGTATTGTGTGTATTAAACTAAGTTAACTAATTAGTTAATTGGTTTAGTTATATATAGAGAGTTAATTGGGTAATATATTAAAAAAAAATGTTAGATAATTTGTATATATAATAAACGTTTTTTTTTTAATCGAAGTTAATTTCATATATTAGTAATATTAACCATGTATATTAAACATTTTTTTTTTGTTGCTACTATTAAGTGTTAAGAGTAAACTCTTTTTAATTTTCCTTATATTTATTTGCTTATAAGTATCCTACACCAATAAAATTAAATTAAGTACACATCTCTCACAATAATAGCTAGCTTTTTTGGCTGTCCCACTGCCACATGAAAAAAAACAAAAATCTTTCTCACATAAGTAATATATAAAAATGATGCAAGACTTTCTTACTGAGCCACACTACTTTTTTTCTTTTTTTTTTTATTTTTTTTTTTATAAGTTTGAATTAGTTGAGCCGGTCGACTCGGCTCGGCTTGCCTACTAGGCGAGCTCGAGTTTGGCTCGCACAAAGAATTTTTCTTAGTGAGCCGTGCCAAGATTAAGTTTTGAAACTTGACACAAGCTTGGCTCAAACTCGTGCTCGTGAAATTTTTAAATGGGCTGAGCTTAGACAACCCTGACTCGCCTAAACTCGACTTGTTTACCCTATTTGCCATGGCTCCCCCAAGGCCCAGGGAGATTAAAAATATATAAGAAGGGCTGGAAGCGCCTCCTCTGATGCGTGTGTATATATGAGTGAGAGCATGTATTACGCCCCAAGGTAAATGTTTTTTTTTTAATTTTATTTTACTCCCTAGTTTCTACGTAAGAGACAAGAGAGAGTAGGGTGAAATTAACCGTTAACGCACTAACACTGCCGCTATCCGCATTAACCGCTAACGCTTTGAAAGCGGTTAGCGGTTCTTGATAGTGAATTTTGAAAACCGCCTAACCGCTAAACCGTTAACCGCTAACCGCCTTTTTTAAAAATATAATATATATTTATATTATATATATATTTTATATAATAAATAACAATAAGTTATTGTAGCATAGTAGTTATTGTGTGTGTCTCTTTTACTGGGAGTCCTTATTTTGATTTCCTACGTTTGACTTTTATTTGGGTTTTATGTTTTTATTATCATATATATTAAAAGACTATTTAGAATTCGAAGTCGTGTCCATGTTTTCTAATATCTAAACTTTTTTTTTTTTTGGTCTTAACTCTCTCTTCCTTTATTTCGACTTCAATGTCTTAAATCTTTCTCTCTCCATAATTTATGTTTGAACCGGTTTTTTTATAAATTAATTGTGTTAACTCTCTATTTGATTTTCTTTTCATCTTTTCTTAGTTTCTATTTATATATCAATGCATTTAATCGTCTTAATGAAGAAAACAAAAGATTTCCAAATTTATTTTTATTTCTATTTTTCTTTTATCTTCTATTGCTTTCCGTTTATATCCTCAATTTAAGATAATTAAAAGTAGGGTTTTATTTGGAATGAATTCAATTGATGTCTTAATGAAAAAAAAACAAAAGCTTTCCAAATTCTCCATTTTATCTTTTGTTTATTTTCTTTTTCTTCTCTTACTTTATATTTCAATATTATTTTGTAAATTTTACACTCAATTTAAGAAAAAGAAGAGAGAGATTCCAATAGTTTTTTGCTATAACAGTTCTTTTCAACAATATTAGTATTTTCATTTTTATCTTTCTTCCATTTTTGTTTGTGTCCCTTATATTTTTTTTCAAATTTATATATATATATATATATATATTTTAAATTGATTACTTCTCTTTTGTAAATTTTACATTTAATTTGGTAAATTTTACAATTAAAAGCGTAGGGTTTTATTTGTAAAATATTTAATTGTGTTAACGCTCTCTATTTAATTTTATTTTATATTCTCTTATTTTCTGTTTATATACCAATGTATTTAATTGTCTTAATGAAGAAAACAAAAGTTTTCAAATTTTATCTTTCTCTTTATTTTTCTTTTTATCTACTATTACTTTATATCCTCAACTTAAGACAATTAAAATGTAGAGGTTTTATTCCAAGTTTTGATGTAAAACTGCTAGAATTGGACATGTGTCCATGTTTTCTAATATCTAAACTTTTTTTTTTGGTCTTAACTCTCTCTTCCTTTATTTCCACTTAAATGTCTTAAATCTCTCTCCATAATTTATGTTTGAACCGTTTTTTATAAATTAATTGTGTTAACTCTTTCTATTTGATTTTCTTTTTATTTTCTTAGTTCCTATTTATATATAAATGCATTTAATTGTTTTAATGAAGAAAACAAAAGGTTTCAAATTTTATTTTTCTCTCTATTTTTCTTTTATCTTCTTTTGCTTTCCATTTATATCCTCAATTTAAAACAATTAAAAGTAGGAGGTTTATTTGGAATGCATTCAATTGATGTCTGAAAAAAAAAAAAAAAAGCTTCCCAAATTCTCCTTTATCTTTTTGTTTATTTTTCTTTTTCTTCTCTTTCTTTCTATTTATATTCCAATGTTATTTTGCAAATTTTACACTCAATTTAGGAAAATGACAAGAGAGACTCAATAGTTTTTCTTAGATGAAAAAATATGCTACAGTTTTTTTTTTTTTATACTATGATTCTTTTCAACTATATTAGTATTTTCATTTTTATCTTTCTTCCATTTTTCATTTGTGTCCCTTATATTTTTTTCAAATTTGTATGTATATATATATATTTCTTTTTCAAATATATTACTTCTTTTTTTGTAAATTTTACATTTAATTCAATAAATTTTACAATTAAAGCGTGGGGTTTTATTTGTAAAATATTTAATTGTGTTAACTCTCTCTATTTAATTTTCTTTTATCTTCTCTTAGTTTACATTTATATATCAACACATTTAATTGTCTTAACGAATAAAACAAAAGGTTTCCAAATTTTATCTTTATCTCTATTTTCTTTTTTATCTTCTATTGCTTTCGTTTATATCCTCAATTTAAGACAATTAAAATGTAAGGGTTTTATTTGAAATACATTCAATTGATGTTTTAATGAAAATAATAATAATAACAAAATATTATTATTATCATATGGTTATGTTCTTCCATTTTTTTATCATATGTTTATGTCCCTTATATTAATATTATCATATGTTTATGTCCCTTATATATTTTTTAAAATTTATATATATTTTTCAAATTGATTACTTCTTTTTGTAAATTTTACATTTAATTCGGTAAATTTTACAATTAAAACGTATGGGTTTTATTTGTAACATATTTAATTGTCTTAATGAAGAAAACAAAGGTTCCTAAAATTTATCTTTTCGTCTCTATTTTTCTTTATATCTGATCTCTTGCTTTCTGTTTATATTCTACAACTAAAACGTATAAGTTTTATTTAAGATGCATTTAATTGATGTTTTAGTGAAGAAAACAAAAGATACCCAAATTCTCTCTTTCTTTTTTCTTTTCTTCTCTTGCTTTCTATTTATAGCTCAATGTTATTTTTTAAAAATTTTACACTCAATTTAGGGAAGAAAAAAAAAAGGAGGGAGGGAGAGGGAGAGAGATTTTTTAAATTTTTGTTTATGAATGAAAAAATATATTTAAGTTCTTTTCTTTCTTTTGGTTTTTGTTTTTTGTTTTTCTAGAATAGTTCTTTTCAATTATATTAGTATTTTGTTTTTCTTTTTTCTTTATTTTGTGGTTATATTCTTCCATTTTTGTTTTTGTTCTATATATATATAAGGAACTGGGGAAGCATATATATATATATATATATATATATATTCTAATGTATACATTATTTTATTCAAATTGATTACTTTTCTTTTGTAAATTTTAGATTGAATTCAGGAAATAATAGTGAGAGATAGTTCGCTTATTTCTAACTGACGATTTTTTAGTTTGTGTTTTCCATTGAGTAATTAATCCATTTTTTTGTTTACATTCTTAATTAATGGAATCGGGAAAGATATACTGTAGAAGTAAACAATTCTTTCAATTATATTAAAAATTTTAATTTTAGTTTTTTATTTTTATTTCATGTGGTTATGTTCTTCCATTTTTGTTTTTTTTTTCCCCTTAAATTTTATACTAATTTATATATATATATATATATATATTATTTTTTATTCAAATTGATTATTTTTCTTTGGTAAATTTTAAGAGAGAGTTTCTTTTCATTATTTTTGGTACAAGGTATGACTTTTTTTATTACATTGATGTTTTGTGAGTAGATTTTTTTTTTTCTTTTTTCTTTCTATGAGTTTTAAAAGTAGTTCATTTTACATTATATATGTTGTTATGTTATTTCATTCTTTCTTTTTTTCCTTATATTTTGTTCTAATATATATATATATATATTAAAATTGATAGCACATATTTTTCTTTTGTAAATTTTATGTTGAATTCAAGAAAATTATAGTAAAAATGAGGTATGAGGTATGAATTTTTAGATTATGTTGATTTGCCTTTTCTTTTTATTCGGTTTGTACTAAAATTAGCTCCATTTTGGTTATATACGTGAAGGATAGTTGAAATAAAAAAGAAAAGAAAAATATTTGTAATACAATTTCCTATACCTCTAAAACTATGACAAATATAGTTCTAATTTATATATTATTTTTCATTCAAATTTCTTTTTTCTTTTTTTTTTTTGTAAATTTAATTGACTTTGTTATTATTATTAAGATATACTGTAGAAGTAGACAATTCTTTCAATTATATTAAAAATTTTAATTTTAGTTTTTTATCTTTATTTCATGTGGTTAAGTTCTTCCATTTTTGTTTTTCTTTTTTTTTCCTTAAATTTTATGCTAATTTATATATATAGTATTTTTTATTCAAATTGATTATCTTTCTTTGATAAATTTTGCATTGAATTTAGGGAAATGATAGTGAGAGAGAGTTTCTTATTATTATTTTTAGTACGAGGTATGGCTTTTTTTATTACATTGATTTTTTTGAGTAGATTTTTTTTTTTCTTCCTATGTGTCTTAAAAGTAGTTAAGTTTATGTTATATATGTTGTTATGTTGTTTCATCTTTTTTTTTTTCCTTATATTTTGTTCTAATATATATATATATATATATTCAAATTGATAGCACATATTTTTGTTTTATAAATTTTACGTTGAATTCAAGAAAATTATAGTGAAATGAGGCACGAGGTATGAATTTTTGGATTATGTTAATGTTCATTGATTTTTTTTTTTTTGGTACTAAAATTAGCTCCATTTTGGTTATATACGTGAAGGATAGTTGAAATAAAAAGGAAAGAAAATATTTGTAATATAATTTCCTATACCTCAAATTATGACAAATACAATTCTAATTTATATATTATTTTTCATTTAAATTTCTTATGTTTCCTTTGTAAATTTAATTGACTTTGTTATTATTATTATTATTATTATTATGTTCCAATATTCCTTCCACGATTTTTATCTTTCTTTTGTGAAAGAGATAAGACTACTCCTATGGGAATAAATATTTTAATATTTTTATGGGTCTTATGTTTTAACTCATTTCAATTTTTTTTTTTGGTTTGTTTGCATGATTTACTATTATTTTTTAATGTGCTTAAGTTAAAATTAATTAAGGGTCTTATGTTTTAACTCATTCTAGGTTTTCTTTTTGCTATTTTCTTTTTTCTTTACACGTCTTTCCATTTTAAATTACACATATGAGAATTTTTTAATATGTTTTAATTTATACGTATTAAAATTAAAATTATATATGGTTCTTATGATTGTATATGTTTGTGCAATTTATATATTCGTACAATCTTATGTGTAATTGTGCTATTATGTTTAGCAGTATATTGTTGTATAACTTTTAATATGTTATTACTATTATTGAAATAGGCATGATAGATTTTTTTTACACAACTTTTTTAACCTATAAAAAAAATAAAATAAAAATATGTTTTAAGTTTTAAAATTAAATTATAATAAATAATCCAGCATAATGGCGGGTTCTAACTAGTTTATATAATATAGAAGTACAAAACAATGTAATTTTGCACTTCTATATATTCATTTTGTTTACAAAAAAAATATATATTCATTTTTCCTAACCCAAAATGATAATTTTGTTGTAATTTTATTTGTATGTTATATGTTATAGAAGGTAGCCAACAAGATTTTGATATAATTGTCAAACATATAATGCTCACTTTAAACCAACAATTTTTAATGCTAAAATGGTCATGAAAGAGGAAAAAAAGCGGTTAGTAGATTCTACTAACCGCCTAGGCGGTTAGCGGTTTTAGCCACTAACCGCTAACCGTAACCGCTATTTCACCCCTAAGAGAGAGAGAGAGAGAGACCACGAGACGTAGAGAAAGAAGAAGAAGAAGAAGAAGGTGAGGAGCCTATAGGGGTTTTCGGCCTCGGATGGTTGTGAACTTGTGAGGTAAAATCCTTCACCCTTTTCTTATGATTTTTGTTACACCCATTGGAATTGAAGCTTGAGAACATGAGGACTTATGAGAATTTGATTAGGTCTGAAAATTAGGGTTTTATATAACATTTTCGAGCTTTTGTTAATTTGTCGAATTTCTAGCTTCTTTTTTGAATTCCTTTCGGTTTGGTCGCTTTTTTTTTTTTTTTTCTCAGAAACGGAGAAACCAAACAGAATGTCACTTTTGAACTGTTTTAAAGATTTTGTGATTTGCTTTTGCAATATTTATGGTTGAGCCTTGAGGGGATCCCGGATTGCATTTCCATGTGAGTGAATGAATGAGAGATTGCAATTTGTTTGCAGGGAAGAAAAAATAGTCTACTCTTGTGATTGATACTTTTGGAGGAGGGTGCTGAGGGATTGGGGAGACAAGAAGAGAAGCTGTTGAGCTGGCCTTGGGTAAGTCATTTTCGTATGCAAATTTTGCAATTAAATAATGCCAAATGTGATGCTCCTTCGACTCCTTCTCATGTCTCTCTGTATTTTTGTCTTTTTGATATAGTGTTGACATGTTTAACTTTTAGGACACCAAAAAAAATTTTAGGACGTAAATTTTTTATTTTTATGGCTCCCTCAATGTAAAATGTTTGGCTCCGCCTCTGTTCTGATGTCACATTAAAGGTCATGAGATTTGTTTTAAGAATACAAAACAAACGGAACGACTGCTTAACACATGATTTTTTTTCTTTTTCTGTTGGATGAATTGCTTAACGCGTGAATTGGAAGCAGAAAGGACTAGCTACCTTAGTTTCTTGTTTCTTGAGAGTTGGCAGCTTGGAAGTCCTTGCTCCTTATTTGCTGATATATGGGAGTAGCAAAATTTTACTGATTCACCTTTTTTTTCTTGGGAGTTGGCAGCTTGGAAGTCGGAGCCGGAAGTTCAATATCTCTCACACTGCATTGAGTTCCTGATCGCTATATCCGTGTTTCTCATTTCGTTGAGCTGGAAGGTCAGTCTTCTTATCCATCTAAGCAAATTATTCTGTCAGTATTTGGCGGTTTATGCCAAGGAAGTGCTTTGAGTTTATTAGAGAATTTCTATGCTTTCTTCTTCTTTTTGTCGGAACAAAATGACTCAACTGCATGTATGCACCTTGAATGTTCAATTGGCCGCAAGCCACCCTAGGGGTTGGGGGTGGCTACCTCTTCATTTTCTTTTTTGTTGTATTAATTTTAAAGATTTGCTTTTTTAATAAAATTATTTTAAAAAGTGCTGATGCAGCACTAATGGCGGACAATTTTGGATTATAAACCAACAGAATGATCTATTTCACTTTTTCAAATAACTTATGCAGTAAAAGTTGGAAAAAAAAAAAAACATTTGAGGTGTGATCTGTATGGATTAATCTAAAAATTCCTTAAAACAATAACCCAAGGAAAATTGAATATTTTATGATGGTCTAAAAGCACAAAATTATTAAACTAGTAAGGGAACATCAATAAATAGGGATAAAAGGAATTGAGCTTTTAAATTACTTTAAAAAAAAAAAAAAACTAGGATTAGGAAAAAAAAGAAGGAGTCCAAACGATCCACCTATCGTTCATTCGTTCGGACGATGCCATGTCAGTACAAGAGGGCAATTCAAAAAAAATTCAAACAATCACACATAGGAGGTAACGGTATTTTAGACCATTATAACAGTTTGAAAATCGTCCGAACAGAGTTACTTCTTAGCCGAACAGAGTTCCCGTTCAGACGAGTAGCTTTGTTTGCTTGCCAAGCTGGCTTTGTCTTCGTCTGAGGATAGGTTATGGAGGGAGGACTACCCAATGTGTAAATCTTCGTTTTATGAAATGAAACTTTTTTTTTTTTTTTAAAAGAAAAAGGGGTGTTGCCATTGTGTAATTGCACTATGGTCATAAATAATTATTGAAATATCACTAGTTTGAATCTCCCCTCTCCATTTCCTTATGTGGATATATAAAAAATATATATAATAATAAATAAAAAATAAAAAATTATTGAAATATCTAGTCCTTAAAATAATATATAAGATAGTGTCTCTTGACTTTGATGATTTAAACTAAAACTAATTTTGAATATATATTCTTTTGTTAAAATTATGTTTCTTAGTTGAATAAGACTCACAAAAAAATCATCAAAAAACAATATACCAGAAGATTATGATGTCATAGATAATAAACAAATTTGAGTGTTTATATATGATCGTGCATGATTAAAAAACTTTCATGACTGTGTAGGCCACGACCCATTATAGGTTTGTGTCTATATTACACAGTAATTTAAAGGGTATAACATTTTTATTTTGTGATAAGAATGAATTTAATATATTTAGCGCATGACTTAAAAAAGCGGGAAGGATCCCTCCTTCGAAGTAGCGGTAATTTTCGATGGCTACTTCAAGTAAGGTGGGATAGAAACTGTATTATAGTGGCAATGTTCAACTTCTTCCTTCGTCAGCAAATGCCATTAAATAATACAAAATAATCTTAAGGTGATAGATGTCTTCCGTGAATAAAACATTATCACTTAGCTCTTACATTTTTAAATAAAATACTACTACTTGTTGTGTCTCACGTAGACAAGACTCTTATTGTTAACTCCTAGTCCTGCCATTATCTATAGTTATCTAGATAATATCCCTAATTATATCCCTGTTTTATTTGAGTAATTCTAGAAGGCCTATTTGTATCTTACTTGTATCCTACTAAGAATGATGTAGTTATTAAAATCACTATTGGACTTGTGATTGATAATTATTGGATTTTTATTTAATAGTGCTTTTAATAGTTACATCATTCTAGTAGGACATAAGTAGACCTTTTAGAGTTACTCATTTTACCTATATTAAATAGTAGTTCAATAAACCATGGATAACTCATTCTTTATTTTGCTTTTTATTTTGAGCTTTTTGTCAATATATATTCGAACTTGTTTCCTGTTGTAGCACAGATATATATGGATTCAGCAGCTGCTATTGTAGGAGTCGCTTCAGAAGCCACTGAAGTGGTTGCTGAGCTGTACAAAGATGTTAGAATGGCTGTTAGTCACAGCAAGAGCACATTTGATTACGCGAAGGATCTGGAAGACAACTACAAAAAATTAAAAGGGGAAAGAGGGAAGCTGTCTGCTAGGAGGAATGATATAGAAAATGCAGCAAACAGACGCAAGGAAAACCAGTTCACTGAAGAATGCAAATATTGGATTTCTAGGGTTGAAAACCAAGAAAAGGAGGTGCTAGAACTAGAAACCCAGTACAATTCCATTGAACGAAATGGGACAACAGGGGAGAAATCTGAACTTAGCAAACGCATGGTACAGAAGTGCGACGAACTACAGCAACTTTGGTCAGAAGGAATCTTTGAAAGAGGAACATCAGTTGACAAACCTCCCGAGCGTGTGATAACTATGCATGCACCCAAAATAGAAAACGAGTCATCACTCCACCTGTCTGTCGAAAAAATACTAAGCCACCTAAGTGATCCGGATGTAAGAAGAGTTGGACTTTTGGGAACAATAGGAGTCGGAAAAACAACAATAATGCAGAACGTGAATAATAATGAAGAAATTGCTCAAATGTTCGAAATTGTGATTTGGCTAACTGTATCAAACGATTGGAGCATACAAAAGTTGCAACGTAAAATTACGCAACGACTCAAATTGAATGTGGAAGACACCATTGACCTTGATGAAGTTGCTTTGCAAATATCTACAGATTTGAAATGCAAAAAGTACCTACTTCTTTTGGATGAAGTTTGGGAAGCTTTTAAATTAACTGAGATAGGAATCTATGGCAACCAAAAAGATAGTAAGGTGGTATTGGCAACTAGAGATCATCACATTTGTCAACAAATGGATACTTGTCAAACAGTTCATGCACAACCGTTGTCTGAAAATGATGCATATGAGATGTTCCGGGAAAAAGTTGGTCGAAATGTAAATCTTTCAAGTATTGAACCAACAGTCAGATTAGTTGCAAGAGAGTGTGGTTGTTTGCCCTTCTTAATTGACAAGGTAGCAAGAGCCTTTAGAAGTAAGAAGGATAATTATGCATTGTGGGAGGAGGGTCTATCAAGTCTCATGAAATGGCGAATGTCAAGTCCAAGGAATGAATGAATTGATTGAGGTCTTAAAGTTCTGTTATGATGAATTAGGTGCTGAGGATACGAAGGTTTGCTTTTTGTACGGTGCATTATATCCTGAGAATTGTGAAATATATATTGATCCTTTGTTGGAATGTTGGAAAGCTGAAGGCTTTATTCATGATGCAAAGGATTTCAGAGATGCACGCAATAAAGGGCAGAAAATATTGCATGACCTTATCCTACGGTCCTTGCTAGAGGGAAGTGATAGGATGAATTCCGTAAGGATGAACAAAGTGCTGCGGAATATGGCGATTGACATTTCTTCTAAAAGCAATAATTTGAAAGTTTTGGTCATAATCCATGAGGAGCAGCGACAACCCCCCAAGGAGGTAGAATGGCCGCAAGATGTAAAAAGAATCTCTTTGATGAATAGTGAATTTTGCCGTTTACCAGAAGAGCCAAAATGCAAGAACCTTTCAACATTGTTCTTACAGAAAAATGATTCCCTAGTAGTAATTCCTGAGTCATTCTTTAAACTCATGGAAAACTTACGAGTTCTAGATTTACATGCCACCAGAATTGCATCATTACCATCATCAATATCTAGCTTGACGCATCTCCTAGCGCTTTATCTGAATTCTTGCAACCGTTTAAGGAAACTCCCACGTAGCATAAAAAAACTTACATGTCTTGAGATACTTGATATTCAAGGTACTGGGATTAATTATTTACCAATTCAGATTGGAAGTTTGGAAAACTTGAAGTGTTTATGTCTATCATTGTCAAATGTTGGCATGGGACAGTCAAGCGATGTGGAATTTGGTAAAGGTGTCTTATCAAAACTTGTCAAATTGGAAGAACTTAGAATCAGTGGAGATAAGGATATTCAAGAATTGGAGAATGTTGTAAAGGCTATTACCCAGGAGGTGGCTTCCTTGACACACTTGACTTCACTTTCAATGTGCTTTCCTGGAGTGGATTGTCTTGAGGCTTTTATTTCAATTTTCCCTCTATGGAAGGATAATCACTTCACATTCCAATTTTCTGTTGGTCACCATGACTCAACCAGATATCAAATTCTTGATTATTTTGAAAGTCATCAAATCAGGAGGTGTATGAAGTTTGTAAATGGTCAAGGTGAACCTACTGCAATTTCAAAGGTTCTTGCAGAAACTGATGCGTTTGAATTGGTCGGCCACAAGGGGACTGCAAAACTCTCAGATTTTGGTGTTGATAACATTAACAAGATGCGTGGTTGTTTGATTGAAGGGTGCAAGGAAATTGAAACTCTTGTTGATGGTAATAGTATAACGAAGAGTGCATTAATAATGTTAGAAGAGATGCACATAATTGATGCTGCAAGTTTGACAAAAATTTGGGAAGGAGTTGTTCATGCTGGAAGCCTAGCTCTGCTAAAGACTTTAACTTTATACAAATGTTCGAAGCTCAAAATGATATTCTCCAGCGACATGATTGGACAACTCTCAAAACTTCAAAATTTAAGAGTTGAAAAATGTCCAAAAATCCAAGAGATAATTATGAAGTCTGAAAACTGCAGGCTGGAATCTCTTGTGCTTCCAAAGTTGAAGGTATTAGAACTTTTAGATCTTGAACAAGTAAAAAGTATCTGGATTGATGACTCAATTAAGTGGCCATCTTTAGTGAAGGTTAAGGTATATAAGTGTCCGTCATTGAGCAAATTTCCCTTCACCAAGGAGAATGTAATCAATTGGATGGTACTTAACATCTGTTAGTCATGGTGGAGTGCATTGGACAGAAAAGAAAGTGTCATTGAACAAAGGGTAAGGTCTATATGCATCTTTCACTAGTGCTTTTGGTTTCCAATCTTCTTGATAGCAATTTGGTGTGCACGCTGGTGGTAAGAATGTCATTGAAGGTGCATAATATGCCTATTATCTTGACGTGTGATTGTGTTTGAAACCTTAACTTGTGAGTGTTCATGATTGTCACAATCTTTGATCATTAGCGCTCATGGTTTTCCCAAATATTTAATGATAAATTTTTGTATGTTTCTGTATCCTAGTTAAGATAGCAATTTAGCTTAAATTAAATGAATTTTGTATAGCCAAACTTACCTTTTCAAGTACTTTCAATTTCAATATGCTACTTGGGAAAGCCCGAATCTTGTTTGGCTTAGGACTACCTTATTCCATTACATTTTCATCTTGCTTGATACGTCATAGATATTATGGTTTAAATGTATGTTGTTTGAAGTTTTAGGTGAGCAGAAAAACTACCCTCTTGCTTCCATTCTAAAATCTAAGATGAAGGCTATGTTGATTCAATAAATGTGGCTTGTTAATATGTTTGTATATATGTCATATTATTAAAGAGAGTCCAAAGTTTCTTTCCTTTTTAGTGACCAAATGGTCTGGCTTTAATTGAAACTATAGTTAGATTATAGCCTCTGCTAATTGAAGTTTATTTTCTTTGTTCTAATCAAATTCAGCAACACAATATACAATTAAATTTTCTGTTAGAAGTATGGCTGTAAAGCATTCCTTGTTACTCACGTGATTTGTAAGTAATGTACGTAAATGTGTTTTGTAATTGTTTTGAAATTACAAGTAAACTTCTCATGTTGTTATACTTATTTAATTACCATCTCACACTTGAATTAACCAAATTCTATTTAAGGTGACTCATTATATGTTATTAACATTTTCGTGATGATATAGAAGATCGGATCCTTCTAGCTAAACACCTTGGAGGATTTGGAGTCTTTTGCGCATTTGCTAAGTTGTCTCGCCAGTTTATGGAGCATGGACATGCTTATGTTTTGATTTACTTAAATTGTTGTTCTTGGAGACCTTCCGTTTCACCGGGATTTTAGAATTTGTTGGATTTGTTATTGTTGTCTTTTATCCTATGGAGTTCTTGTTATTGTTTTACTTCAGGTTTGGTTTTTTATGGTCCGTGGATACCAATAGCATGTGAACTTTCGACATTGTGTTGATGAATTTTTAGTTGCTTTGGTTGTATTGTTTCGAATTTCAGATTTTATTAGAGTTAGTTGCGGATGTATGTTATCATGCCGTTTTGGGATTTGGGGCATGACACTTGACCTACTTTTGGCTTGTGTTGAGTTTAATTTGTGGAGTAATGCTAAATGTCACCTCGTATTCTCTTTATGTCCTCAAAATTGATGTAGCTTTGAAGATATGTATATATTTGTTTATATTTACCAAGAAATCTATCAATGAAATGTGATTATCAAATATCTCTCTCCAGCAACAAAAAAGTGAATAGTTTAAATAGGAAATACAAATGTGATTAATTCCCAAGAAATCAACGAAACAAATAAACACCATGAAAACATCATGTGCAACAAAATATCAAGTCTTCAATATGTGGTAGCAACGGTTTCTTTATGTTATTTGTACCATCAACGGTTTGCCATGAAGATGTTGATCTCTCACTTCCCCATTAACTTTGCACAAGGTTGTTCTCTTCACTTCCTTCTTAAAAGCTTTTAGTCTTTCATACAATTTCTTATTCTGCTCAAAGTTTGCTTTCCGCTTGAACTTTCATCAAAAAATTGAAGATCTTGTTATGGGAATCATAATAAAATAAAGATCCCAACCAGGGAAAAACGAAGACCCATATAATGAAAACTCACCTCCTCCATAAAACAACGATCATGCTTTATTTTGAGATCTGTACTGTTATGTGAATACGTAACAGGGATAGATTTAAGTTCCGAGGGAACCTAGACCTTAGATTCTAAGGGAACCTAGACTTTTTAGATTTTGAGGAAACCTAAAAACCTTTTCAAACTCAAGGTTTGGGATTAATTTTCTGATCCTTTTTATTAAAATACCATCATTTAAATAGGAATATTACAACGATTTAGACTTGGAGTAAAACTCTTATCAAGATAAACTTAAAAGATAACTAGATCTAGATAATTGAAATACAAATAAATATCTCTAATCTAAAAATCGATAACAAACTAATCTAAATGAAATCTAATTCATTTTAAATATAAAACTACTATAATTTAATGTCTACTTTATCTTTATGTTACTTAGTAACATTCCTTCCCCTTAAGGAGACCTTGTCCTCAAGGTCTAGAAATTATTTTCTTCCAATGTTGCCCCATTTTGTATTCTTTTCGTCTTTGGCCTTTCATCCTTTTCCTAGGTGGCGTTCTCTCGTTGAAGCGCTTCCACCTCTTGCAAGCACGGTGGTCATTGGACACAACCAAAAGCGTAATGGGCTTCTCGACACGAATATTTTCTTTGTTATCAATCGTCTTTGTTTGCATCCTTGGAAGCCATTCCGCTAGTTTCAAGTGGTTGCAGCACGGAGACTTTATTGTTGGTGGTGATTGGGCTATTTTGGAATAGTGGTGGAGTTGGGCCTGTATAGGTACGATAGCACAAGGTGGAGATACCTCAACATGGCAAATTAGATCTTGCGGATTGACAAGGTTGTTGACTTCTTCAGGCACCATTTGTGATTGTTCGTAGCAATGAAGTTCATCATTGTTATCATCTGAACAATTGTCGAATTTAGCAACCAATGCATCCAATTTAGCATTATTTACTTTCATCGTCTCATTATTTTTTCCCATCTTCTTCATCAAGACTTCGCACATAGTTACGAGATTACTAAGCTGCTGCTCAAGCCGATCCAAGCGTGGATTCGCCATTGAGCAAGAACGCGGCTCTGATACCAAATGTTAAGTGAATACGTAACAGGGATAGATTTAAGTTCTGAGGGAACCTAGACCTTAGATTCTAAGGGAACCTAGACCTTTTAGATTTTGAGGAAACCTAAAAACCTTTTCAAACTCAAGGTTTGGGATTAATTTTCTGATCCTTTTTTTTATTAAAATACCATCATTTAAATAGGAATATTACAACGATTTAGACTTGGAGTAAAACTCTTATACTGAAGATAAACTTAAAAAGATAACTAGATCTAGATAATTGAAATACAAATAAATATCTCTAATCTAAAAATACTGATAACAAACTAATCTAAATGAAATCTAATTCATTTTAAATATAAAACTACTATAATTTAATGTCTACTTTATCTTTATGTTACTTCCGTAACATGTACATTCACCAAAGAATTTCCCAATGGGATGGCCTATATGATACTTCTGGAACTCCTCAATAATCTGCACAAAATCACATAGAACAATCATATCAACGTCTATCCACTTATTCACCATCTTCAACATTTGATTTCGAAGAAAGAAAAAAAAAAAATGAAATGCTTCCAATGAATGGGACATAAAAATCAAAGTTATGACATGAATATTTATAGTTTGTGAAGCAAAACACAGTTCACTTTACATTGATTGCCATATAACTATTCCAACTTCTCTTGCTCATAGATGATAGGAGGGTTACCATGCCAAAATCACCTTTCCTCTTACTTATTGCTACTCAATCTAGACATATCCCAACTCCTAGGACCATATTGCTTATTGCTTAGAAAATATATATATATATATATATATAGACATTTCCCAACTCCTAGGACCATATATCTCATAATAAGAACCAAGAAAATTAATAAATATATCCTGTCAAAGCTATCCATTTAAAGCAAGCCTCCACAAAATAAAAACAAGAGATTTATAAGCCTGAAGAAATTATGGATAGTAAATCATGAATAAAGCTAGAAGATGAAGATGGACTCACTTCGGCGCACATCGGGTACTTGTGTAGTGTTAAAGGAGGATGCATTTTCCTTACTTTATAATTTCTTTTCTATTTTTTCTAACAAAATCGCTTCAAGCTGTAGCAACCTGCAACAACCACCACCAACAATGTTTTACCCTAAAAATGAAATTTTCCCCAAATAAAAGACAAAGCATGAATCTAGGAGTTCTTTCAACACGCAACTGTGACAGCCTCGGAAGGAAAAAGGGTAAAAGGAGGATCCTAAGTGTAAGAAAACTTGACCGAAGCTGAAGCGGATCCCGCCAAGCTGTTGCCTGCGATGAGGAGGCATTTATCACCAGCTTCCTTTGAAAGAATAGAAGGATCAATGCTTCCTGCAACTTGAAATCCCTTATAAGTCAAATTTACGAGCTTTTGAGGGCATGCGCAATTGTTGATCACAGTCACGTCCCATTCACGTCCCATTCACTCAAAAGATCTAAGGGCTTAAAATTAAGTACCAATATTTTTAATGGGGAGCATATATTTCGAATTTCAAAATTCAAAGTTATCTCTCCTTACCTTTCTTTCTCTTTCTCCCTCTCTCGTTCTATCCTAGACCCTCTCTCTCCCCATTAACGCATCTTCCCCCAAAACAATTTCTCTCCCCAAAACCATAAACGCATCTTTCTCCCCCACCCACTCCTTCGGCTTCAGGCGATGCCCGCACCCATCCAGATCGGAGTCACCACCCTAGGACGAAGACCAACAGTGCCGCCGCCCACCGTCCGATGTTTCTCTCTCCGCCTCCCTCGCCCCTCCAGAACCCAAACGGATTTGCTAATGAAATCACCGGCGACGCCCACCCACCATGGCTCCAGCTTGGTCAGGTATGTATACTTGTTTACAGATAAAGATTAGAATTTTCATTATTTTTGATTTATTTGCATAAATGGGTTGGCTTTGGTTTTTGTTTTGATTTGGGTTTGGATTTGTTTGTGTTATCTACGACTGGTGGTTGTTTTGTTTGATTTCAAAAATGAGTAAGAATTTTTGGGCCTCCGCCACCGCCCACCACCGGCACCGAGCGCACCGGCGCTCCCAACCCACACCATGCCGTACACCCGAGACCCAAAAAAACACCCAAAGAAGTCCTCTGTTTCAAAAGGGTCATTTGGTTTTTTTTTTTTTTTTTTCCCCAAAGTAGGAATTTTTGTATTCGTTCTTTCCCCTTAATGTGTGTGTCTGATTTTGTTTGTTAGCATTCTCGAACTTGTTTTTGTTTTGGTTGAGTTGCAGCTGGTTGTAGATGTGCAAGCTACCCCATGTGTTTGATGAAATCTTTGTGAGAAAATTTATAGACTTTAGAAAGAGTTTTGTTTTATATTTTTTCCCTTTTTGTCATTGGTGTTTCTGCTTCTACATTCCTCAGTGAGAGAATTTTTTTTTTTTTTTTTTTTTTTTTTCTGTTTTTAATTTTTCAATTGGTGTTTATGTTTTTGCATTCTATATATTTGATGAAATTTCCAGGAGAGAGTGGCTTGTTGATTTTTTTTTTTCTTTTTTCTTTTCATCCAGGTGAAAGAGTAGTTTGTTAAAATTTCCGCGAGGCCCGATCAATTTTATCTTTGCCCATCATGTGCTTGTGGAGTTTGCGGTCATGGCAAGTTTGAACAAAATGGGGCATTTTATGGGCAAAAATTTTGTTACTAGCAAGCAATGCGAGCACAAATTCCACATTGGGTGCCTAAAGAGTAAAGAGATGCTCCTGATATTGAGGTCTCGATGGAGAATAACAGCAAGCTCAAAGCTGCTATAAGTGTGATGCATGAGTTTTTTTTTTTTTTTTTTTTTGTAGTTGTTTACATTTTGTGATATGGGGCAAATATTATAGTTGGTTTCAGTTGATGATTGTTAAAAAAAAATGGTTGGCTTGAATTACATGTGATGGTTAGTATGATGATTGACATAAACAGATTAGGCACCATTTTATTCTGTTTTGCTTAGTTAAATTGGGTTCAAGGAAGAACACTATTGATTTCAGGGCAAATTATTCATCAAATTCATCAAATGGAGAATTTATAATCATTTTACACTAGCATCAATGTGAGTAATGGGGCTGTTGTGGACCTCGGTACATAAAATGAGAAGAGAATCAATTTCAAATCGCACAATGAATGTATTTTTAATAGGCAATATTATCTCAGAAATGCACTGATCCCTTAATAGTGGGATCCGATTCCTTAATAGAGTTACAAAAACAGCATATTTCCTTAATAGATAGATTACATTGTTCCCACTCGAATCACAATATTCAACATCATGACAGAATGTATGGGATTTTTTTTGTTGAGCATTCTCAAAACAGCAACAAAACATTTTTCAAAGATTAAGTTACTGCAAAACTTGATTCAGATCAAGTTATTGCAAAACTTGATTCAGATCAAGTTATTGCAAAACTATGGATAAAATCTTGACCTTTATTCCACTACAAATAAAGATGAATTCTAGCTTTTTGAAAAAGTGTCTAATACAGATGAGATGTTAGAAACAATACTTGATTCACTTTTGTCGATTAGTAATTCCAGATGCACTCGTGAATAGAAATAAATATAATTTACAAATTGTCATTTGACTAAAAGGTTTCATACAATAGTAACATAATTTCCAAAATTAAGTTGATTCTATTTATCACAAAATATCCTTTAAACTACGACAACCCACAATCAACGCCACCATTTAAAGTCGCACCAAGATAGCCATCCTTTGAAATGTTTCATAGTGACGATAGAAAATCAATGTCCTGAATATGTTTCCAAAATCAAAGTTAATTTTCAAATCAATAAGAATGTGTTAAAACATTTATTTCAATTTGTAAGTTTGTTATTTACCAAGGAAATTTCTGATGTTCATATTTGTATTTGTGCTATCAGCAAGAGGTGTTGGTGTAATATTGAATTCACCAGTCACCTAAAAAACAAAGTAACACTTAACTTGTCAGCTTAATATGAGATGTATTATTCTATTCAAGTGTGAACAAATGTATAATTAAAATTAATTTACAAATAAAAAAAAAAAAAGAAGAAACACATTTTAATTTTTTGAAAGGGTAAAATTATATAAACTTACCGGTAGAAATTCAATGAAACTAGTTTCACATCTATCTTGAGATGGTTCAAATGTTATCCTTGGTACTGAATAAGACACTTGCTCAATTTGCTATATAATAAAACAAAATAAAATCTCATTAGCAAAATTACAATTATTTTAGACTATTTTACTATAAACTCAAATTATGTTTACCTGACGAGAATAACACTCTGCATGTGAGTCAAAGTTATCATCATGAATATTGAGAGAACAATTAATTTCCTGTAAGTAATAAAAATAAAATTTAATGTACATTATAGTATTAAATCTAATAAGTTATACAAGATAAATGTGAATTTATAGAGGTAGAATGTTACCTGGGAGATCTTTTCCCCAACATTATAATTTGTTGTAACTTTTGTTTTCTTCTTTTTCTGATTCTCAACCCAACCTTTTATTCGTTTTCCACCCTTCCGACCTTCCTTCTTCTTGATTCCTTTAACAGTTTCAAGTAAATTCTCAACTGATGGGATATGAATCGGCAGCTTGGCAATGACATGTGAGCTTCATTATTAGGAGTAGTACTTGAACATCTTTTTATATTGTGAACATGTTTTTCCATTTCCACTAACATTCTTTCTACATAAGCATATGCCTCATCACTGTCAACTGCTTCAGCGACTAATTTTACCACCCTTGGACACAATTTTTTATATCGCTGAGTAACATTTAAATTCACATCATCTTCAACATTTTTTGTCTTAATATTTGAGATAGGCCCACTCTTTGCTTCTCTTGTCCACCTCTTCAAAATGTATGCGTCAGGAATTCTCTTAATGTCAAGCAAGTCAAAAACTTTCAAAGCATGACAACACAAAATGCCAAATATTTCAAACTTCATGCAACTACAGGAAATTATTTTACTGCCATGGTCAAAAATTACTTTATACTCCTTTTCTTTTTCATAAATTCCAACAATATATTCATGCAATCGACGACTCTCACTGATGTTTTATTATCGTCACGATGCATAATCATACTCATCATGAAATTTTTTAAATATCACAGGAGTATACCTTTCTGCTGCGTGCTTCAACAAAGGAGAATTCTTCAATCCTAATGTGGGCAATTTTTGTCGAGAATTATATTCAGCCTCCAATTCCTTATGTCGCTTTTGCTCCACCACCCGTTCAAAATGTTGAAAAAATTCTAATATACCCAAATTTGATTTTAAGTAAGCTTTTAAGTCCCCATTCAAGCTTTCACTTAGTTGAGTACTTCTCACTCCCAAAGTAAATGCATTCTTCATGTAACACTTAGCCCATTTTGTCTTCAATTTGTATATACCTTCCAACCAACTAACAGGCCCATCATTATCTGTTTGAATCATTTTTTCCCAAGCATTTTCAAATTCAGTCTCATCTTCATAATCAAACATACAAGATTTAAAGTCCCGTAACAAATGAGAACCATCCTTCATCAAATGCCCCAAATGCTTGATGCAATTTTGCATTATATGCCAAGTGCACAATCCATGCCAAGTGTCTGGCATCACCTCAGTTAATGCCTTTGCCATTGCAGCATCTTGATCTGTAAAGATTGTTTGAGGTTTTTTACCTCCATGTGCATCTAAGAAATTCTCAAAAAGCCATTTAAATGATTCTGCAGTTTCATCATATAAAAGTGCAGCCCCAAAAATCACAACTCCTCTATGGTGATTGAAAATAGTAAAGACACCTAAAGGTCTCAATTCTTTATTCGTGCCATATGTAGTGTCAAAAGTCATAACATCACCAAAATAGGAATAGTCAATGATCATTCTAGCATCAACCCAGAAAATATTAGTTATTTGTTCCTCATTATCAAGTTGGACGGCATATTGAAACGATGGATTTTTTGCAATTTGTTCCTTAAAGTACTTTAATAAGCAACCAGCTTCACCATATATCAAATTCTTTTGCCGTCTTGTTCGAAGATAATTTTTTTGATCAAGCTTAGTATATCCAAGATTTGCTCTCCCACCAACCTCTCTACTCATTAGCTCATGGGTTGCCTTAGGTGAAATTCCAGAAGCACATGCCAAATCAATTGCAAATGCTTGAACTTCTGACATTTTTCGATGCGACCTCATCATATGAATAGCTTTCTTGAAGATGCAAAAGATGATTATGTTCAACTACAAAATCATAAACCTTATACTTTCCATCTCTCGTACTAATGAAAGAAACAATCGTATGACAATTAGTTTTATTTCATCTCGATGACAAGTGTAAAGGTGATCCTGCTTGTCTACTACCCGAACACCTTCCTTACAACAAACAAATCCTCTAGATGTTACTTTTCCATCCAACTTACTTTTATTTATAAATTTTTTCTCACTCCAAACCCCATTTGCTTTCCATAATTTACCCAATGATTCCATGCATCTTCTAGGGTATTAAATTCCATATCAAGTTGAGGTGTCCAATCCATTTGAGTATTCATATTTTGAAGGAATCACTTGTAATGCTATCCATATTTTTTGGTATCAAAGTTTTTGCTGTCATCAACAAAACAAAAATAAATTTATACAAGTCAATAAAGACATTACTTTATATAAGGATATATATATATATATATAGTATCACTTGACTGGCAGGTTTAAGTTTTGTTTTGTCTTTTTAATTGAAACAGAATCTTTTATATAAGGATATATATATATATATATATATATATAGTATCACTTGACCGACAGGTTTAGGTTTGTTTTGTCTTTTTAATTGAAACAGAATCTTCACTGTTTTGTTATATAAAAAAATAAAAAATAAAAAATCAGCATTAATAAAAAAAATGTAACTAACTATATACATAGCAAACTCCAAACCCATACACAGACAATGAATAACAAATAACAGTAAAATAACCTCAAATCCATACACAGCAAACCCACTAAAAGATTAAAATAAACAAATTACTCAAAAGAATATAGCAGCTCAAAAGAGAAATACCAACTCACTAGTGTTGCCTTGCTTGATATTTTTTTTTCAGATTCCACCAGAAATACCAGTTGCAACAGCTGCAAAATGTTGAAGCACAGTGTTTCTTTCCTTTTCTTTCTCGTTGAGAAAGACTGAAAGAGATGGAAAAAAAAAAAAGGAAAAGTATTTTATTTAATTTTGCCATTTCCACTTACGAGGGAAACTTTTTTAGAGGGAAAAGACAATGTTTAGGAGGGAAATTTTTTAACCTCGGGAATGTATCCCACTCAAAATATTGGTACTTAATTTTAAGCCCTTAGATCTTTTGAATGGCTAGGATTTAAAAAAAAACTGGCCAGCAATTTTGAGAAATTGCTGGGGATCCCTATCCCATCCGTACACCCCTGCATGCATGCATTTTTATTAATTCACGAGCTTATAACTCGCACAATGTGCAAGATTCTTTATTATAATTTAATTTTAAAATTTAAATATATATAAATATATATTTAAACATATAAAAATATATCTCACCTATTTAAATAAAAAAAATTAAATCTTTGTTCCTATAAGTATATATGATTTAAACTAAATAGTATAAAAAAAATTAGTAAGAAGAATACATGGATTAATGAGATTATAATATAATTAGCATAATTAATGACATATGAATTATATTGAAATATAATTAATTACGTTAAATATAATTAACGTAATTAATGACATCATATATATATAGATATAATTAACGTAATTATTGACGCTAATTAATAATGATTTTTAAGAAGGAACCATATATATATATGACACCTTTTTTTTTTTTTTTCTTTGAGAATCCTAAACATATTATTACATAATAATTTGATTTATATTATTTGTTTCCTTATTTGATTTAGACATTAATAAGATTTAATATATTGAATAATTAAAATATGAAAAATTCTTGAAATATAATTAACGAAATTAATGATACTAATTAATGCCCAGCTTTTTAAGTAAAACCCGTTTACTCTTAAAAGATTGGTTTACAAATTATGTCTTAAAAAATCGGTTTAGCATTAGAATAAAAAGGGTTCATGCCACATGCCGCAATATTAAGGCACTTTTGAAAGTGATTTGGCTTTTATATATATAAATGATTACTTTATTTTACTCACTTTGGTTTGTGTCGTGCACAAAGATACACAAACTAGGAGCATTATGACCGACCCTTCGACATCGATGTTATGCCTTTAGCTTGCATTGCATAACACAAGACACAAGCGTTGGTTTGTGTTGTGTATAGGACAAGCTAGCTAAGGGTGCAATGAGTTTCTAATTATTGATGTGACACCTTGACTTGTGTTAATAAGCTTTGGTTTGTGTCATGTGCATATGACATATGCTAGCTAATTAAGGGTGTTGTGGGTCTCTGATTACTAATATGACATCTCCAACTTGCATTCTGCACACTAAAGACTAGACACAAGCCTTTGATTTGTGTTGTGTGCATAGGGCCAAGCTAGCTAAGGTGTTGTGAGCCTCTAATTAACTGACATGACATCTCTAGCTTGCATTTTGTGCACCCCAAACACAAGGGGCAAGCCTTTGGTTTGTGTTGTGTGTATAGGATTCAAGCTAGCTAAGGGTGTTATGAATCTCTAATTACTAATGTGATACCTCCAGCTTGCGTCCTGTGTACACATAATACAAGACGCGAGCAAAAAAGATGGAAGTCTTGTATTATGTGAATCTCGAAGTATATGGCATCGCAGAAACGAAGTTGTGCACGGTGGAATCTTTAGACACCCTACACAGTTGGTACAAGACGTAGTAGTCACGCTGGAGGATTTCAAATGGGCCAACCAGCGGGATGAGATACAAGATGATGCAATTGAAAGCAGGGGTGAGGAGAAATGGAAACCGCAACTGGAGAACACCTTAAAAGTTAACTGGGATGCTGTTGTGGATTTGAAGAAAGGAATCATTGGTTTGGGGATTATTGTAAGGGATGAAAAATGAGATTTCATAGAAGCTGAAACAAAATATATGAAGCTGCACGTAGAACCGGTTGTGGCAGAAACTTTGGCAGCATTACAAGCTCTAAACTTATGCACGAAGAAGGGTTACCAACGTGTCATTCTAGAGGGCGATGCGTTGCAGGTGATAAATATGATCAATTCGGTGGAACCTTGCAACAGTGGATATGGACACTTGGTTGAAGATATTAGAGCATGTAGCAGATGTGTGGGCAGCATTCAATTTCAGCATGTGCGGAGAACAAATAATGAACTAGCTGTATTAGCTAGTACCCGTGTCACTAATATGAGGTGGATGTCTATTCCATCTTGTGTGAGTGGTATTGTAAGGATGAGAGACTTCTCTTGCCCAGTTGAAGTTTTGCTCTTTTATGAGCTGCAATAATATTCAGATTACTTTTCAAAAAAAAAAAAAAAGAAAAGAAAAACACAAGACGTGAGCCTTTAGTTTGTGTTGTACAAACTTTGTTCTTAGACAAATAAGAGACCAATGTTTATTAGTCAAAGCTCACGTACAAGCATAGTCAATTATAGAATCTCCATATGCTAACATTCTCATAATGTTATCAGCATCCCTAATCTTTACGTGAGACTAACTAGAATGCAGAATATTGTTTTGAGCACACATTGTAAACAATCATGAAATGACATAATAATACACTCAAAAACCATAGCTAAATGATAATATCTTAATCAAATTGAACCCAAATAGCAAAAGAGAATAGCATACTTGTTCTGCAAAATGTGCAAGGCGGGTTTGTGCACTCAAAAATATTTGAATGAAAGCATTAATCGACTTTGACTGGTGATAAGAGCCAAATATTGCATATTTGGACTTCTTAATTTACATTAGTTAATCTTTTAGCTGTATTGTTATCTAGTGCTTTGTATTATATTTGTGTTTTAGTGTTTTGTAAGTTGCTAAGAGAAACTGCATTTTAAAAGGAAAAAATTGCAAAGTCTTGGAATAAAACATACTTTGAGAAGACATAGAAGATGTGGTTATGTTTAACCAAATCAAAGAAGGGATAAAATCGGAATTTCCTTAAATGGAGATAATTTTGGATTGGATTCAAATTCAGATTCTGCACATGTTTCAGTATTTTGATTATAACTTTCTAATCAAATATTGGATTGAGGTGATTCAAATGGTAGTGGAAAGCTAACTCAAAATGATATAATTTATTGTGAAATAGGATTTTCCTAATTTGGACATTTACTATGCCAAAATCATCCTACAATATGAGAACGCAAATCTGAGTGAATCTTATCCTGATTTCAGACTTCTATTTTGACTGGGAGATTGACCTCCGAATTATCTAGATTTACTAGGGCTTCTGGACTTCTCTAAGCCTATAAATAGACCTCTTTGCATTCAAGAAAAAAAAAGACAAGCCTGGAGACAAAAATTCACAACTTTTCTTTTTTAGTTTAGTTTTTTTTTTTTTTAGTTTAGAATTTATTTTTATGTCGAGCTAATCTCCATCTAAGGTTGGGGATAAAGCCTCACCGATGAAGAATGACATTGCTGTTAAGTAAGATTTTATTGATAAGATTTTATTATTTCAATTGTTTTACTCCTAATCAATTATGTGGAGTTATTCTTGGATATCTATTGTGATTCAAGGATACATGTGATAATTTAATATGATTGATTGCTTGGTTTTTAACTCATAAAAATTGGATATCCCTTATGATTTGCTCTACGGATACATCTGGTGTTTCAATTGAATTTGGATTCCTTTTGTGATTTAATCAATGAATGGATACATGGGAAGCTTTTGATTAATTCTTTGAAGCATAGTAAAACATATCTAAAGATTTTAATTATGAGAACTTCGGATTGATATTGATGAGCATAGTGCATGTTGTTATAATGCGGTGAGTGTGAATTCCCAAACCTCAGTACTTTATCTTTTGATTTATTTTATTTAATTTATGTTTATGTTTTTAATTTTCAAAAGCCCAATTAAAAACCCATTTTGGAACTAGATTAGGATTTAATTAGTTTAGATATAAATTTGTTCTTTCAAAAATACAATTCTCTGTGGGTTCAACCTTGCACTTGCAATTCATTACATTATAAACAATTCGTGTACTTGTGAGTTAAATAAATTTTCACAACAACTGGCCAGTTGTAGCTATTCCCACAAAGAAATGGTTCTCAAGAATGGCAATGCCCAAAGTATGTAATCCATACAAGTTGGCTATATGCCTATTAGTGTGCAACCCAAAAGAATTTACCATATCCCTCCAAGGGTTCAAAATCATCATTCGACTCAGATTGTAGAGTCGAAAGAACTTTGCCTTCCACTCATTGTAACATTCTCCCACTGGTTAAACTAGGATGGAAACTTACACAATCATCCATATGTAAAGTGCATGTGGGTCATTGGCACTTCCATGGCTATTGTTAAATTTTAAAGTGTATTTTCTAGAATCCATAGTTATTACTTTTCTTGTTTTCATTTTGAGTGATGCAGTGAGGAATTTTATGTAAGTTTAAAGCGTGGTGGGGAGACTCATTTGCACATGATGGATGACTCATGTCATTCTTAGCATTTCCACCTTACCACCTTTTATCTTGGTCATCTAACCATCACTACCCTCATTCAACCCATTTCATCTTTCAAGACATCCTTACACATTTCCATGAGACATTATTATCATTTCTAAGCCAAATTCGTTGTTCTCCCTTGATCTCATGAAAAGTCACTCATATCTTGTTAATTAAGTGTGAGAATGCTCTAGAACCCATCCCTAACCCTTATATATACCCTAGGCATGTTTCCAAGCCTCTCATTCCACCATATCTCAACAAAACCTTCTCCTATCTTGTGCAAGTGTGGTCCACCCCAAGTTTTCCCATTGTTGTAATATTTCATAAGTAAGAAGTATATTTTCCCATATAGTTTTGATCTTTCTTCTACTTTTGGTTGTGAGTCCTTGGGCTAGTGTAATTTTGTTGCACTACTTGAAAATTGGTTGTTCCTAATTTTTGGACACCGTATTTTTCCACATGGTATCAGAGCTTCAAGGGTGGTGGTGATTCATCCTTGGTGAAGAAAATCAACTGGTGGTGTGGGAATGGATTATGGTGGATGCTTTAACAATTTTGGGGTTGAGGTGCTCAACCATTCTAATTACAAGATATGGAGGTCATGCATGGAGTCTTATCTTGCGGGGAGACTTATGGGAGGTTGTTGGTGGTGATGATGTGAATTGTTGAGAAAATACTCAAAGAATGTTGATAACTTGAAGAAATGGTGGATAGCGAATGCAAAGGCAAAATCTATCTTGAAGAGATCTATTTCTCATGGGCTATTTGAGCATATCATTGGTTGTAAGTTGGTTGGTGAGATTTGTACTAACCTCGATGGGTTGTTCAATAAAAGGATGTGGCTCGATTGCAACTATTGGAGAATAAGTTGGCAAATACAACTCAAGGTGATCTATCTATTTCTTAGTTTTTCTTGAAGATTAAAAATCTTTGTTTAGAGATTTCAGCCTTTGATTCAAGAACCTATATCGGAGGCGAATGAAGTGACATATTATTAAATGGATTAAAGAGGAGTATATTCCCTATGTTACATCTATTCAGGGATGGGTTTTCAACCCACCTTAGTAGAGTTTGAAAGTCTTCTCATGTCACAAGAATCATTGGCTAGATAAATGGTGGGATGTTCCATTTGGGAAATGAAGGAGATGCTCTCTTTTCCAACAAAAGAAATATTTCAACAAGGAAAAACACAAAGGTAAAATGATGGTTCTTGCAAGTATGGAGATGGTGAAGAATCATTCGAGAAGCAAGATGGGTATAAAAAGGTGTCAAGTGTTATCGATGTGGTAAACTTGGACACATAAAGAAGAATTGCCATGTGAAACTCAACGGAGGATATGTAGCCAAGAAGGAAGGTGAATCTAAACATGAAGAAGAGTGGGAAAATGCTTTGTGGCAGAACCACTAAGATTGATGCCTTGTCATCATCAACTATAAAAATGATTGCGTTGATTTAGGTTGTGGGCATCATCTTCTTGGTGACGAATCCAAATTTTCAAGCTTGAGATTACAAAGGAAATGATGCAATCGCCATAGCAAACAATTCCATTCATCCTGTTAAGAAGGAAGGAGTCGTGACTATCAATGGTGGTGGAGATGTCAAAATCACACTTAAGAGTGTGTTTCAATTTCCGGAATGAAAAGAACCAATTTTGGTGGTCAATGCTGTTCATGCTGGTAACTATGTCTTGTTTGGGCCAAAGGATGTAAAGTTTCTTCAGAATATCAAAATTTTGGATGTGATGTCGTTTATATGGGTAAGAGAGTTAAAGATTTATTTGTTTTAGCATCTATAGTTTCTATGTTGATAAAATGAGTAGAAATGATGGAGCATCAATTTGGCATGCTAGATTGGGGCATCTAAGCATGGATAAATTAAAAGCTATGGTTCTAAAAATTTGGTGAAAGGGTTGCCTATGTTGACTACTTTTGGTAGTATTGATGAAGTATGCAAAGGTTGTCGATGGTAAGGCACGTCGTCTTCCATTTGACAAGTCTTTTCACTGCAAATCACCTTTAGAGCTTATTCATGGCGATTTAATAGGGCCTTGCACTACACCATCATATTCGGGTTCTCTTTATTTGCTTGTTCTTGTTGATGATTATACGGTTTACTTGGGTATATTTTATGAAAGAGAAATCCGAAGTTTTCTTTAGGTTCAACGAGTTCAAAGCAACTGTGGAAAGCGTGCTCAACAAGAAGATTAAACGGTTTCGAACTGATAATAGGGGATAGTTCACTTCTATCAATTTTCACAAGTTTTGTCAAGAGAACGGCATCCAAAGGGAGCTTTCTTGTGCATATACACCACAACAAAATGGTGTAGTAGATAGGAAGATTCCACACTTGGTGGAGACTTGCAGAAGTTGGCTTTATGCAAAGAACTTACCCAAAACTTTGTGGGTGGAGGGTATGGCATGTGCTGCTTATATGATTAATTGGGTGCCTCTTAGCCCGATAAACATGAAATCACCATATGAGTTAATGTTTGAAGAAAGCCTAGTGTCAAGCACTTCAAGGTTTTTGGCTCTATTTGTTATGTTCATGTGCCGGATGCAAAAAGAACTAAATTGGATGCCAAGGCTCAGAAATGTATTTTTATTGTCTATGATGAAAGGAAAAAGGGTGGAAGTGCATGGATCTCGACACCCATAAAATTTGTGTTTCTCGAGATGTTGTATTTGATGAAGTCTCTTCATATTATAAGGTGGAAGGTGCTATTTTGGAAGTACTAGTGGTGACACTAGTATTCACAATCAGCAGCCCTACAAATCTCTTCTTCTTCTTATGAGTGTGAACTTTCTAGTTTTGATGAAGCTAAAGGTGTTAAGGAGCGAGATGATGATATGAATGATGAAATGAATGCTATCATAAGAAATCAAACATGGAATCTCGTGCCAAAGCCTAAGGAAGTGAAGCTTATTACTAGCAAATGGGTTTACAAAGTCAAATGTAAGGAGGTTTATGATGTTGATGATACAAGGCTAGTTGAATCCCTAAGAGAGAAGTTTCAGATCATTTCTAGAAAATTACTTTAAAGGGGAGTGTTAAATTTTAAAGTGTAATGAGTGTGAACTTTCTAGTTTTGATGAAGCTAAAGGTGTTAAGGAGCGGGATGATAATATGAATGATGAGATGAATGCTATCATAAGAAATCAAACATGGGATCTCATGCCAAAGCCTAAGGAAGTGAAGCCTATTACTAGCAAATGGGTTTACAAAGTCAAACAAAAGGAGGTTTACTATGTTGATAGATACAAGGCTAGTTGAATCCCTAAGAGAGAAGTTTCAGATCATTTCTAGAAAATTACTTTAAGGGGAGTGTTAAATTTTAAAGTGTAATGAGTGTGAACTTTCTAGTTTTGATGAAGCTAAAGGTGTTAAGGAGCAGGATGATGATATGAATGATGAGATGAATGCTATCATAAGAAATCAAACATGGGATTTCATGCCAAAGCCTAAGGAAGTGAAGCCTATTACTAGCAAATGGGTTTACAAAGTCAAACAAAATGAGGTTTACAGTGTTGATAGATACAAGGCTAGTTGAATCCCTAAGAGATAAGTTTTGTATCATTTCTAGAAAATTACTTTAAGGGGGAGTGTTAAATTTTAAAGTTTACTTTCTAGAATCCATAGTTATTACTTTTCTTGTTTTTGTTTTGAGGGATGTAGTGAGGAATTTTATGTAAGTTTAAATGTGGGGGGACTCATTTGCACATGATGGATGACTCATGTCATTCTTAGCCTTTCCACCTTACCACCTTCTATCTTGGTCATCTAACCATCACTACCCTCATTCAACCCATTTCCTCTTTCAAGACATCCTTACACATTTCCATGAGACATTATTATCATTTCTAAGCCAAATTCGTTGTTCTCCCTTAATCTCATGAAAAGTCACTCTTATCTTGTTAATTAAGTGTGAGAATGCTCTAGAACCCATCCCTAACCCTTATATATATACCCTAGGCATGTTTCCAAGCCTTTCATTCCATCATATCTCAACAAAACCTTCTCCTATCTTGTCCAAGTGTGGTCCACCCCAACTTTTTCCATTGTTGTAATATTTCATAAGTAAACAGTATATTTTCCTATATAGTTTTGATCTTTCTTCTACTTTTGGTTGTGAGTCCTTGGGCTAGTGTAATTGTAAGTTCATATTATTGTGAGTTGGCTGGATTCGTGTTGAACAAAATACTTGGGGTTTAATTAGATCTTAATTGTGAAGTATGCTAGTTAGCATAAGTAGGATGAAATGGTTTTGGTTCTCAGAAACCGTCGTCTGAAGGCTCGTTTGCAATGGAGTCCGAACAAGCATGATGTGCAAAGGAGCCTAATAGCCTCGTTTGAAGGCTCTCCTGTAGCGGTGTCCGGACGAGCATGCTGTGCAAAGGAACCGAGAGTCTGGTTTGAAGCAGCGTCTGTAACCCTGTCCAAACGAGCATGCTGTGCAAAGAAATTTGAGAGCCTTGTTTGAAGCAATGTTTGCAACCCCGTCCGAACCCAGTGTTCCAGAAAACTCAAGTTAGAGTTTTTAACCTAGCTATGTCCGGATGCTCATTAATGGCCGCTCAGACGACTAGTGTTTCTCATGTAATATCTTCGTAGAAACTAGTTGTCGTCTGGACAAGCTCACTGTTGTGCAAATATCTACCTAAATTAATAGGCAAATAATTGTACGTTTTACTTGCAAGTGCACAAGGTCAAAAGTATAGTAGAGTGTGTAAGTAAGATCGATCCCACGAGATTGGTAAATTATGTTTAAAATGAAATTCGCAATATAAAATAAAAGACATAAAATTGAGTTTGATTAAACAATGAGAAAAAGGTGGGGCTTTGATTTCCACGCTAATCACGCTTATACAATAAATTAGTATGCCAATGCTTTGATCACATTATGAATATTTAATATCTGCCAACCTAAGGGTATGTGTGTCTACTCCTTAGACTATTGGTTTCCCTAAGCAATGAATTAGGTAAGGGTGTCTACTCTAATTCTTTTCTTTCTTAAAGGATTTAGCATGGGTGTCTACTAAGTTGTTCTTTAAGAAAGCATAAATTCTGTGAAAACCGACAGACACATGAGACCTAGGGTATGGGTGTCTACTCCCGGTTTCCCATGTTGATTAACCCAAGAACCCGGTGTGGATATCTTTTGTTACTTATGTTAAAACCAGGTACTCGGTCATCCAAATTGATCTAGCTAACAGGTCCATACCACATGCATATGTTGATCAGGCACATATGAGGAATTATTGAAAGCAGGAATTAATCAAGTTAAATATCATAATGCAATTATCGCAAAGGTGCCAATACTGAATTAAAATATAAACATGATCAGGACTTCAATCAAGCCCTACTTAAAGGTTTAGTTACACATGAAATTTAGGCTAATCATCTTCATAAAATAAAGGAAAAGAATAAACCCGAAAAATTGCTCATTGAAAGTCGTCAATTCTTCTCCAAAATAGCTTGTCCCTTCTTTTGTGTTTACAGGCCTATTTATAGACTCTAGGAGGATTCTAGAAACCCTAAAAATCATAGGGTTTGAATCCTTGTGCAACAAGGATTTACAAAACCCTAAAAATTAAAAACTTCCAAAATAGGGCTGCGGCTGGTTTAGGCTTCCCGCAGAGGTGCGCTCGATTGCCGTCGGGTTGCGATTGATCGTACTGTGATCGATCTCCTTCTTTTGCGCGCGAATGCAGGTGCATTCGATCCTCTTCTTGGGTGCTCGATCGCTTGTACAGACTCTAACTCCTTCTTGATTTCCTTCTAGCTTTTCCAAATTCTCATCCATTAAGCCCTAAACTTCCAGAGTGCTCTCTTTTCTTCTAAAGGCCTATAAAACAGAGAAAACACAAAAAGAAAGTAAAATAGAACAAAATAACATAAAGGTGTAACAAATATAAATTAAGGGGCTTAAATATGAATATTTAAGCACTTATCACACCCCCAAACTTACACATTGCTAATCCCTTAGCAATACAAAATGAAAAACTAAAAAAAATAAATCCAACTTTCGTGGGATGAATAGTTGCATTTAGTATATGTAACAAGCCTTTTAAACCTCTAAGAATTTCCTAGAGGATGAGTTGAGTCTAGTGAGGGTTTTCCAGGAATGTTACCCACAAACATTATGCATAGTTCATGTTCAACCCAACAATCGAAATATCACTAAAAACCATGAATTTCATTTATTAGCAGGCTTAAAAAGTTAAACTCCATCTTCACAATGCTTTGGACTTTAAAGTCAGATCACTTACCACAAACAAGCTAAGGCATCACAAGTTGAAATAGTGTAAAGTGAACTTGGCACAAGATTATAAAGTTTCCAAATAATTTCAAAGTGCAATGTCTCAATATCTCAAGCTTCACTGAACTTTTTATTAGAATGAACAACACTTGGCATAATTTCTTTTTTTTTTTTTTTCTAAGCTCTGTGATGTTTAGTTCCCTTAAGCTTTCTAATTGACCCATGTAGCGAGTGTTGAGTCAATGACTCTCAAACCAAATGGTTTTAGGGCATTAGGTGTAAACACACCCCTAAGGACTTACTAACTTAAGTAAAAAAGGCTACGAAACTAAACTAACCAGAATGTTAACCACATCAAATCTTCTCACCTTTTGACATGAACGCTCAATGCTTACTGAGTCAAGAGGCCTAGGTACTTAGTGAGAAGCTTATCCATGGTCATCATCATTTTTATTTCTTAAAGTTAACCAAATCAAATCTTCTCACCATTTGACGTGAACACTCACTGCTTTTTAGGCAAGAGGCCCAGTTACATAGTGAAAAGTTTATCAATGGATACTTTTTTTTTTCTCATGCCAATGTGTTCAACCAATAATTCATTCAGTGTTACCCCAAACATGAAGACATACACATCAAACTCATATGTCATACCCCATCAATCATGTGCCAATGTGCTTGTGTTAGAACAAATCAACAAGTGAATTCTTACTTTCCTAAAGTAAGTAACAACTAGAAAAATCCAATCATCAGATCATGTGTTCAAAATTTTAAGCCCGCCAATGAAATCAACTCATAATTCTCAGATCAACAAAGATTTCAAGACAACATGAACATGGAAAATAATAATAATTTTTTTTTTTTTAAAAAAAAACAGGACAAAGTGTGTGAAAATGTGTCTCCCATACCCCCAAACTTAGACTGCACATTGTCCCCAATGTGCAAATACATGGAAAGAGCTGACTTGGGTTTGGGGAAACTGGCTGGAGCAAGTATGACTCAAAGCATCCCCCCAAACTTGAACTCAAGCACACTTGTCCTGGAAAAAAAAAAAACACTAAAATAACAAAGAAAAACAAAAATAAGAATAAAATAAAATAAACAAACAAACAAAGAAATAGAAAGGATAAGCTGTGGGGTGCCTCCCATGAGCGCTAAGTTTAACGTCTTTAGCAAGACGTTGTGTCCTTCCATTGCTATTCCTCCTATGGGGCTGAGGATGAGTCCCCAGCAGCTGGTGGTAGCCTATCCAAAATGGCTTGAAGCAATTTTCCTTGTGTCTTAAATTGCTACTCCATATTAGCAAAATTTTGTTCCATCCTTTCCAAGTGTTGATTGGCACCACGCAAGAAGTTATATTCATTTTGGCTGATGACTACTGACCTTCTCCTCCATCCTTGTCGAGGTGCAGGTGCATCCTCTTCCATAATGTCCGCCTCCTCCACTCTCTCTTCAGCAGGAATTTGCGCCCTTAGACCCCCAGGCATATGTGACAAACTATGATTCCATTGGTTCCTTCCAAAGAAAGGGTGTTTTGTGATAGGTCCATCTTCAGGAGTTCCTTTAATTCCCTTCTTCTTCATGATATGTGTCAGCAGGAACGGAAAAGGTAACCCCCATGAATTGGTAGTGGTTGTCTTTTTCCAGATCACTCCTTCCCAAAATTTATTAATCTGGTCCCAAATGATGGAAGGAATGGAGTACCAATGACCTTTATAAAAAGCATACAATGCCTGGAGAAATGTATCACGCCTCTGAGTTTTATGGCCCAAGTGTAACACCTGAGGAATTTATTAAGATTAAATTATGCTGATTTTATTAATGTCTTATTCACTATGTTATGAACTGTTTTATTGCTTCATATTGTGAAATGTGAAGTTAATTATATAGTAAGGAAAATGCAAGAAATACTATTATATTTAACTATTAAGTATGAAAATGTCTATCACCTAGTTTACTATCTAGCCACAAATTTATTATATCTCATTTATGAAAACTTTGCATACATGGCGTTTAGTAAACCTGGTGAGAAGATAGATTTTTTAGAACAAAAAGGGGGCTCTAATAAAAATGGTCAATTCGTTTGAACTTGCTGAGTTGTGGACTCACCCTTCCACCTTTAAAATTGTTGTGACAATTTTCTAGATGGGATTGAAGAAGAGGAGAAAGAGGATGCGCTCGTATGAAAGTCCATACTCATGCATAGGACCTGATAGGAGGCCCTAGTCTTTTTGGAGTTACTCAAGATAGTTGTAGATATACTAGTAATGTTTGATGTGTGTATTTTAGTAGTTCTCTTATGACATCTTGTAATATATTAGTATGGTTTGTAGTAACTGTGTAAGTGCTATGTCATTTGTGGCAGAGTTTAAAGAAACTGAAATCCTAGTTGAGGATGAAGATATTATATGAAGTTTAAATTAGATGCTCTGGTACATTTACATTTATGAGGAAACTCTGATGAAAAAAAAAGAGCTACCAATGTGCAGTAAGGATTTAGATAATTCCACTTACGGCTTGTTTAAAAAGCCAGGGTGTTACACCAAGGGACACACATTGCGATATAGAATGGAATCCACAAGCCAGAGTTGTGGAGGTAATTTGGACCGGCTGCATGCATTGTTCTTATTATCAGCATACTGTCCATCACACATGTCATCAATGATTTGAGAAATGTAAAAGGACTCTGGCTGCGCATCCATTTGAGCTTCCACTGGAGGGTGGTCATCATTGCATTTTAGCAGCAATATCGGTTGTCACCTCAATCTTCCCTTGATGTTGAGAATAACACTCCTCCCTCTGCAATGTCTGATTGCTATAGAACCACCACTAGTTTTGTATGCGCCATGGAGTGACAGTTTGAACAATTTCTTCAAACCACGGGAATTCTTGACGCCCATTGTGGCTTCAAAATTTTGAAGTCACCATTGACATCAAATGTCTCATAAAGGATCTCCCGCTCACCAGTGGGTTGGGAGGATTGGGCACGAACTTGAAGCTTGAGAGGTGGAAGCAATGGTCCGACATTTTGATTTCTATTAGGACTTTTATCAAGCAGTTGGTGGGCAGTTTGCAAGCCAAGTGAATGACAATAACCAAAAATCCAACCCCCCGATCAAACAACACAAGACAACTACAATCTATTTAGCAATTGCATGTTAAATAGAGAATAAAAGTACAAAAAAAGGAAGAGTTGGGTTGTGAAGGTGGTTATGCAATGGTGAATCGGTGGGTGAGTGAGCGGCATCTAATGGCAGGCGACGGTGATGGTGGTGGTGAAAGTGGTGATGAGTGGCGGTGGGTGACACGGTGGGTAAGCAAGTGTGGCGCTAGGAACAAGGGAAAGGGAAAAATGACCTAAAATAGGTCACTTGACCCTCATTACGAATCGTTTGATCGCTCTTAATGCGTCGATCATACTCGTGCATGATTGTTCATGTGCGTGCTATGATTGTCGTTGAAGGATGAGGTGAGTTGGCGATCGATCGCCATATTCATAGCGATCGTTCTCTCAAAAGTTAGCACTATCTATCTACGGGGTTTGCGATCGTTAAATTTTGCTATTGATCTCTTGCAGAAGGTTTAGAGCTTTCTAGGGGTTTCAAGGATCGTTAGCAATTCTCACGGCGATCGATGGCCTTACCCCCACAAAACTAAAAAATTAAAACAACAACAAGAAAGAAAAAAATACAGAATTGAAGAAAAGGTTACCGCATTTAGTGGCCTCAGTACCACTAACCTCACATAAGCATTTGAGCTTCAAGACTGCTCAAACGCTTCCCATAGCTGCAATACTACTCTTTTAGAAAGTGCACTTGAAGTCCACGGATGTGGCTCAATTGCTCTTTGTCCTGCTGCATAGTGGATGGATTGAAGGGCCAAATCTTGTGGTGCCAAATCGTCCTCTCTTGATGTAGAGTTCACTTCAATGTACGACTTTACTCTGTGTCCATTCACTGTGAATGTCTGGTTGTTTTCTGAGCTATGAACCTCCAATGCTCCATGAGGGAACACTTTGGTGACAACACAAGGCCCAAACCATTTGGATTTGAGCTTACCAGGGAACAGTTTTAATCATGAATTGTAGATCAATACCCTCTATCCCACATGAAATTCCTTCCTAATCGCTATCATGGTATGCCTTGGTTCTTTCTTTGTAAAGCTTGGTGTTTTCATATGCATCATGCCTTAATTCTTCAAGCTCATTCAACTGCAACTTCCTCTTATCACCCGTTTGCTTCATGTCGAAGTTGAATTTCTTGATGGCCCAATATGCTCTGTGTTCTAATTCCACCGGCAGATGACATGCTTTCCCAAAGACTAACTGGTATGGAGACATACCAATTGAGGTCTTGTATGCAGTCCTATATGCCCAAAGTGCATCATTTAAGCGTAGAGACCAATCCTTTCTGCTGGTATTGACCGTCCTCTCTAGGATTCCTTTGATTTCTTTGTTGCTTATCTCCACTTGGCCACTAGTTTGAGGATGATAGGGAGTGCCAACTTTATGAGTGATCCCATACTTCTTTAACAAGGAAGCAAAAACCTGATTGTTGAAATGGCTTCCTCCATCACTAATTATAGCTCTTGGAGTCCCAAACCTAGTAAAGATGTTATCCTACAAAAACTTCACAACAACTTTGTGATCATTAGTCTTTGAGGTGACAGCCTCGACCCATTTGGACACATAATCCACACCCATAAGAATATATAAATTTCCATATGAGTTAGGAAAAGGACCCATGAAGTCAATACCCCAAACATCAAAGAGTTCCACCACTATAATGTTTTGCAATGGCATCGATTTCTGCATGAGATGTTTCCTGACCTCTAGCACTTATCACAAGATTTGCAAAGCAAAAAGGCATCTTTGAACACATAAGGCCAATAAAAACCAGATTATAGCACCTTAAGAGCTGTTCGCTTGGCCCCAAAGTGTCCTCCACATGCAAATTGATGGCAATGTTGCGGTATGCTCAATTGATCCTCCTCTAAGACACATCTTCCGATGATTTGGTCGAGTAGGATTTGAAGAGATACGTTCATCCCAATAGTAATGTCTAGAGAGACATCAACCTCTTCCTTTCTTGACTAGACATACCTGGAGGAAAAACTTTGGAAGTTAGATAGTTAACAATATCTGCATACCAAGGAAGTTGTACCTCTACTGTAAACAATTGTTCATCTGGGAAGTTTTCATTCAAGGGCAGCTCATCTTCTTCTTCTTCATGGAGTAGCCTAGATAGGTGATCTGCAACAATATTCTCACTACCCTTCTTATCTCTAATCTCCAAGTCAAATTCTTGCAATAAGAGTACCCACCTGATCAATCTAGGCTTGGCATCTTTCTTAGCAAACAAATATCTCAAAGCAGCATGGTCAGTAAATACAATAACCTTAGAGCCAATAAGGTATGATCTAAACTTCTCCAAAGCAAAAATGATAGCTAACAATTCTTTCCCAGTGGTAGAATAATTTAGTTAGGCATCATTCAAAGTTCTAGAAGCATAATAGATAGCATGAGGTACCTTATTGATTCGTTGTCCCAAAACAGCTCCCAAGGCAAAGTCACTGGCATCACACATCAGCTCAAAAGGAATGCTCCAATTAGGTGCCATCATTATTGGGGCTGATGTGAGCAGCTTCTTTAATGTGTTGAAAGCTGTCATACATTCATTTGTCGATTCAAACTTGTTATCTTTGGCTAGCAGTGCACAGAAAGGTCTAGAGATCTTAGAAAAATCATTGATAAATCTTTTGTAGAATCCAGCATGTCCAAGGAAACTTCTAACACCTTTGGTTGTCATAGGAGGGGGAAGTTTTGAGATAATGTCAATCTTGGCCTTGTCTACCTCAATACCCTTGTTGGAAATCAAATGACCCAACACAATGCCTTGTTGTACCATAAAGTGACATTTTTCCCAATTTAGCACCAAATTGCATTCCTCACATCTCTAAGGACACTATTAGGATGATGGAGGCATTCATCAAAATTAGAACAAAAACACTAAAGTCATCCATAAATACCTCAATGAATTTCTCCACCATGTCAGAGAAAATGCTCATCATGCATCTTTGGAAGGTGGCGAGTGCATTGCATAATCCAAATGGCATTCTTCTGTAGGCAAATGTACCAAAGGGCATGTGAAGGTGGTTTTGTCTTGGTCCTCTAGTGCTATTGCAATTTGGTTATAATCTGTACCCATCCAAGAAGCAATAATCTGTGGCGGCTAACCTTTCTAATCGATCAATGAAAGGCAAGGAAAATAATCTTTTTGGTCACCTTATTCAGTTTTCTGTAATCAATGCATACCCTCCAACCAGTGGTTATTTTGGTAGGTATGAGCTCCTCATCTTCATTCTTCACCACTGTGATTCCACTCTTCTTTGGCACAACTTGAACTGGACTTACCCATTGACTATGAAATGGGGTAGATAATTCCAACATCTAATAGTTTCAACACCTCCTTTTTGACTACCTCTTTCATATGCGGGGTTGAGTCTTCTTTGTGCATCTCGTAGGCTTTGCCTCATCTTCAAGGTGGATTTGATGCATGCATTTGGCTGCTTATCCCTTGATGTCAAGAATGGTCCATCCAAGCTGTTTTATGCTCTCTAAGAACTCTCAACAGCTTCTCTTTTTCTCCCAAACTTAGATTGGCAGCAACTATCACAGGTAGTGTCTTGTCTTCTCCCAGATAGGCATACGTTAGGTGCTTCGACAGCTGCTTCAATTCCAAATCTGGTGCTTGGACAATAGAAGGAACAATAGTAGTGTTAGTAGGCACGAGTCTCAAATGGAGGAGTATACCTACTTGGGTATTTTGGAGAGGCCTCAAGTAGGTGAACAGCTTTGGTGATGTCCTTCGTGACTTCTTCAACCTCTAACTCAACGTCCTCCTTTGTGAGACCATGGGTGAGGGTGGCTTCTATTGAATCCATGTGCTGAACCTGAAAAACTTTCTCAACCACATCTTGCACCATACATACATCAAAGCATTCCACATCATCTTGAGGTAATTTAATGCATCAAATATTTTGAATTCTATCTTCTCACCATTTACCTTCATGCTTACAATACCCTTTTTCACACAAATTTTGGTATCGTAGTTCTCATAAAGGTCTTCCTAAGATGATGGGTAGAGGTAATGGCATAGGATTCTTCCATATCTAATACAATGAAATCAGCAGTAAAATAAATTCATCTACCTTTACCAAGACATCCACAAGTATACCTCTTGGCTTTTTGATGCTTCTATCTGCCAATTGCAAGGTGACAGAAGTGGGTTTCAGCTCTCCCAAGCCAAGCATCTCATACACTATGTAAGGCAGCAAGTTGACACCGCTCCTAGGTCCAAGAATGCTTGCTCAAAATTATGGTCACCAACTCGCAAGGAATAGCAAAACTACCGGATCTTTTAGCTTTGGAGGTAGTTTTCTCAATAAAACTGCACTTACCTCTTCAGTCAAAGCCACTGTCTCATGTTCCTGAAACTTTCATTTATGAGTGCAACAATCCTTAAAAAATTTAGCATATGCAGGTATTTGTTGAATTGAATCTAATAAAGGAATGCTTATCTCTACTTTCCTTAAAGTTTCAAAAATATCAAACAATTTCTTCTCCTTCTTTGACTTTACTAACCTTTGAGGAAAGGGTGGTGGAAGATATTCCCTTTCCATTTTATTTACCTTGGATTCCAATGCTTCATCTGGAGATACTTATGTTGGTTCATCCGCCCCTATGATCTTATCATTTCTGAGAGTTGTAATAGCCTGTACTTGCTGGTGATCTCCTAGGTTCGGTATTGTTTGTGCTAGGAACTCCCCTTGTTTCCTACTACTCATCTCCTTAGCTAACTGCCCCACTGTTACATCTAGTCTTTGAATGGCTTGCTCATGCTTTGCATTGGTTTGTCTTTGCTCAATCCGAAATTGTTGTTCATCCATCATAAACTTCTCTTGTGTCGTCAGCAATTGTTGTTGAAAAGCTTGTTGTTGAGTTGCCATTTGCCTTACAAGACTTTCTGGGTCACTCTTCTTTGACTCTTGAACTGGTTGGGCTGCTTGTTGGGAATTCCTTTACTGCCCTTGAGAGTTCAAAGCATTCTGATTGTTGCTCCAGGAGAAGTTGGGGTGGTTTTGCCACCCTGGATTGTAGGTGCTGGAGAATGGGTTGTTCTTGGAAGGATATTGTCCTATATAGTTAGCTTGCTCTTGATTGTAGGGGAATACAAATGACAAGTGTTAGTAGTGTGATCAGATTGAGAGCAAATTGCACATACCGGAAGTGGTGCAGCTTGTTAACTAGGTGAGATGTTCTGTAAAGCCATGGCCTTAACGATCATGTCCAACTTTCTGTCTACAGCAACCATGTGATTTGGAGATCCCCCATTCATGTTTACTTCATACATGCCCTTGCTCTTTACTCCTTGCCTTCCTTTGGATGAGAATTGTTGGGAGTGCTCACTTAATGTCTCAAACAATTCCATGGCTTCTTCACTACTCTTTTCCATTAGCATTCCTCCGCAACCAGAATCAACAACTCCTTTATTTGCATCATTTAGGCCTTCATAAAAAGCCTGTACCAATTCATCTTGAGGGAGCTTGTGATGTGGGCACTTCAGGAGTAAGTCATTGAAATGCCCCCATGCTTCAAAGAATAAGTCGCCATCTCTCTGTTGCCAAGCTTGAATTTCCTTCCTCATCTGTCTTGTCTTCTGTGTTAGAAAGAATTTCTTCAAAAATTTACTGGACAGTGCTTCCCAAGTATGAATAGTATTTGAAGGCCTTAAGTTGTACCAAAATCTTGCATTGTTCTTCAAAGAAAAAGGGAAAAGAATCATCCTTATTCCTTCTTGATCCAAGCCTTGAACATGTTGAAACTTGCAAAGATCAGTGAATTCCCTTATGTGCAAGTTTGGATCCTCAGTTGGTGTGCCTCTGAAGTGTGTCAGTGCATTGAGTATTTATGGAGATATGTAGTAGTTGCCTTCGGCCTCAGGTTGATAGGCAATGCATGATGTTTGGTTGGGATTGTCAGGGATGAAGGCCTGTTTCATGGGCCTCCGCTCTGGTGGCGGTTGGTTGATAAGCTGCGGTTGGTTTACCTGCTGTTCTGCCACAACTTCCTCTTCTTGAAGTTCTTCTTCTTCCTCCTCAACATTGTCTCTGGGCTTCTGTCTAATGGTCCGCTCAATCTCTGTATCAAGTGGAAGGATAACTGGATTCTTGGAACGAAGCCCTTGCATGAATCAGATGAAAAGTCACAGTACGCGACTTGATTGCTGTCGAAAAGTCTCGAACTGTGTGAAGGATTGTTGGAAGATGTGCGCTCGATCGCTAGGCGATCGTTCGTACTCAAGCTGCGATCGATCGCAGGCACAGAACCAGGTTGCCGCAATTGAACGAAAATAAAACTAAAATTAAACTCAATAAAAAAAATATAAACTAGATTATCAAAAGCGTAATTAAAACTACAATAAAACAAAGGAATTAAACTATATGAAAATAATTCTAACAGAATTTAACGCATCCGCAAGAACGGCGCTTAAAAACTTGTTGTACAAATATCTACCTAAATTAATAGGCAAATAATTGTACATTTTACTTGCAAGTGCACAAGGTAGAGTGTGTAAGTGTAAGGTCGATCCCACAGGATTGGTAAATTATTTTAAAATTAAATTTGCAATATAAAATAAAAGAGAAAAATTGAGTTTGATTAAACAATGAGAAAGAGGTAGGGCTTTGATTTCCACCGCTAATCATGCTTATACAATAAATCAATATGCCAATGCTTTAATTACATTATGAATATTTAATGTCGGCCAACCTAAGGGTATGGGTGTCTACTCCTTAGACTATTGGTTTCCCTAAGCAACAAATTAGGCATGGGTGTCTACTCTAATTCTTTTCTTTCTTAAAGGATTTAGCATGGTGTATACTAAGTTGTTCTTTAAGAAAGCATAAATTTTGTGAAAACCGAGCACACATGAGACCTAGGGTATGGGTGTCTACTCCCGGTTTTCCCATGTTGATTAACCCAAGAACCCGTGGATATCTTTTGTTACTTATGTTAAACCGGACTCGGTCATCCAAATTGATCTAACTAACAAGTCCATACCACATGCATATGTTGATGCAAATACATAGGAGGAATTAATGAAAGCAGGAATTAATCAAGTTAAATATCATAATGCAATTATCGAAAAGGCACCAAATTGAATTAAAATATAAACATGATCGTGGCTTCAATCAAGCCCTACTTAAAGGTTTAGTTACACATGAAATTTAGGCTAATCATCTTCATAAAATAAAGGAAAAGAATAAACCCAGAAAATTGCTCCTTGAAAGTCGTCAATTCTTCTCCAAAATAGTGTGTCCCTTCTTTTGTGTTTACATGCCTATTTATAGACTCTAGGAGGATTCTAGAAACCCTAAAAATTGTAGGGTTTGAATCCTTGTGCAACATAGGGCTGCGGCTGGTTTAGGCTTCCCGCAGAGGTGCGCTTGCCGCTATTGGGCTGCGATCGATCGCACTGTGATCAATCTCCTTCTTTTGCGCGTGAACGCAGGTGCGTTCGATCCTCTTCTTGGGCGCTCGATTGCTCGTACAGACTCCAACTCCTTTTTGATTTCCCTCTAGCTTTTCTAAATTCTCATCCATTAAGCCCTAAACTTCCAAAGTGCTATCTTTTCTTCCAAAGGCCTATAAAACAGAGAAAACACAAAAAGAAAGTAAAATAGAACAAAATAACATAAACTAAAGGCATAACAAATATAAATTAAGGGGCTTAAATATGAATATTTAGCACTTATCACTCACTAGTCGTCCGGATGCTCTTAAGCTGATAAGACTTTTATGAACAGAGTTTATATTGAAGTTGAACTAGGAGTCTTTAGTATTATATATAGATCTCTTTAGATTTATATTATGTACGAATTCTGAATCTAGAATTCGCCTTCTTGCGTTAAGAGAGTCTTTGTTATAGAGCTTTTTGTTTTCTCTCTTAGTGTTATGTCATTGTTATTTGTTGATTGTTGAAGTGAAGTCAATCGGAGTTCCGGTGAAGGGAGACTTCACGTAGAAGGATTGTGCCAGTTGTCTCTGGAAAGGACTACTGCGGTAGAAAGCAAGTGGGTTGCTTGTTTTGTACAAGAGTGTGTCATAGCAAAGGTTTTGTAAGTATGAGCATCTTGTAATTCTTTATCCTTTTACTGATTTAGTTGATTTCCTGGGTTTTGCTGTCCCACAGAGGTTTTACATTTTAGAGAGTTCTCTAAATAGTTTCCTCTTTGTAACCAAATTTCTGTGTTTGTGATTGAATGTTTTTATTTTTGCATCATATTACTTGAACACTAGATTTAATCAAATCTAGTGTGATTAGGAGTCTTATTAGTTTTTCAATTGGTATCAACGTGGGTTCACTGTTGTTGGATTTGTTTCCTAAGTGTGATCCTAGACTCCGTTTAAAATGTCTCATACTGTCGTACCTAATTCTCTTCCCGTCTTTGATGGATCGAATTATACCTTTTGGAAAATTTGTATGAGAGCATATCTTAAATTTGTGGATGTTTGGTATATTGTCGAATCTGGATGGTCTATTCCTAATAAGGCAATTGCTAAATGAACAACAATTGAAAATCCCGCCTCTTCTACAAATGACAAAGCATTAAATTCCATCTTCACCGCTGTCTCCATGGAAGAATTGTTAAGAATTTCTTGATGTTTGATAACTAAAGAAGCATGGGAAACATTAGAAATTGCTCATGAAGGAACTGAAGTTGTTAATGCTTCAAAACTTCAGATGTTGGTTTCTAAATCTGAAGAGATTAGGATGCAAGAGGAGGAGACCTTTGATGAATTCTACTCTAAGCTTAGTAGTATTAGAAACAATACTATAAATCTTGAAAAGAAAATGTCGGATGCTAAAATAATCAAGAAAATTTTGAGATCTCTACCTGCTAGGTTTCTGCCTCAAATTGCTGCCATAAACCAGAGATAAGACCTAGATACAATGAGAGTAGAGGAACTTGTAGGGTCACTTTAGACATTTGAGCTCTTATTACCACAACCAAAAAATCAAAAAATATTGCTCTTAAGATCAAAACTACTGCTAAAGAGAAATCTGGAGATTCTACAAATGAGGATTCAAGAGATGATGAGAAAATAGCCATGATAGTTGGGAAGTTTCAAAATTTTTCAAACCTAAAAATGAAAATTTTACGAGTAGAAATTCATGGAATTCTGTGAATCCTAGGCATGATGGTAAATATAACCCCCAAGATAGGAATATATTTGATCGAAGGATAAATTTCCTAGTGGTCATAAGTGTCATGAATGTGGGGCATTGGTCACATCCGCAAATTGTGGTAATTTGAGAAAGTCAAAAGGTAAGGCGTTTAATGTGATTCAAAGTGATGAGTCAAGATGATGATTCAAGAAGATGAAGAAGTAAATGTTAATTACTTAGCTTTTACCGCTTCTTATACTAATGAGTCGATATCTCGGTATGCAAAATTTGTCCGAAAATGAATTTGATGATGAGCATGAGTTACAAATTGCTTATAATCAAATGTTTCAAGAGTTTAACAAATTAAGTCAACAAAATAGGAAGAACTTGAAGAGACTTAAAGAAGTTGAGACAGAGAATGAAATCTTGGCTGCAAAAATAAGGTTTCTAGAGAAAGAGTTGAATGAGTAAAAAAGTCACCTTAACAAATTTTAAGTGTTCAACTTGATAAGATGTTAAATGATCAAAACCCTCACATGATAGGTCTGGTTAGGTTTTGGAAAACATGATCTTGATAAATCAAATTTTGCTTCTACTCAAAAATTATGTTTGTTAAACCTAAGACAAAAGAAGTTGAAAATGAATCTATGTTTGTGCCTAAAGATGTGTCTATGATAGAAATAGAACCTTTAAGTCAAAATTCAAAATTCCACACAAGAGAGTGTCGGATTCTAAGTTCATTCCCATTTGTCATCACTGTGGGATCATGGAGTATACTTGTCCAAACTGTTTTCAGATTAGAGCTAGACAACCTTGGTCTACACAAAAAGTTCCAAGGAAAGATGAACTTGGGATTGGAAAACAAGTATTGGTGTTAACTACTTAAGTCAAACTTATTAGTGAAAAATTAGCTAGTTTATCAACTTGTTCTGATTTGAACAGTGATGCTCTTATAATTGATAAAGCTAAGAAAAATCAAGTTTGGGTGGAAAAGAAAGATAATCTATGTCTAGTTATTCATACTGCCTTAAGTGTGCTTAGTTCATGTTTGTTATATTTGGATAGTGCTTGCTCTAGACATATGACAAGTGACAAGGCTCTGTTCAAAGAACTCAAAGAAGGCAAAAGTGGAAACATCACATATGAGGATGGCAGTAATTCTAAAGTAATGGGTCAAGGTACTGGGGAAATTCCTAGTGTACCTACTCCCCAAGAAGTGCTGTATGTGGAAGGACTCAAAGATAATCTTATGAGCATCAATCAATTATGTGACAATGATCTTGTGGTACAGTTCTTAAAGAAAGAATGCAGCATATTTGATGCTCAAGGAAAATGGTTAATGGGAGGAGACCGAACATCTAATAACTGTTATGGTATCTATCCAACCATGCAGACTAAATGTCACAAAGTATCACTGAACATTGGAGAAATGCGGCATTAACGATTGAGACATCTGAATTATCATGATCTGATAAAGATAGCTAAGAAGGAAGTTGTTACTGATTTACCCAAAATCAACCATTTGGAGAAAGGAAAGTGTGGACCATGTTAGCTGGGAAAGCAAACCAAAAATCTACATAAAAAGACCTCAAGCATTCATACATCCAGAAACTTGGAGCTCCTCCATATGGATGTTATGGGGCCAACACAGACAGCCAGCTTGGGCGAAAAGAAATATATTCTAGAGGTGGTGGATGACTACTCATAGTATACCTGGATCAATCTACTTAAAGAAAAATTGGAAGCGATTGATCAAGCCACTATCTTGTTTAAAAGGATTCAAGTTGAACAACACTGTCTCATACAGAAAATTCGTAGTGACCATGGAAGAGAACTTGAAAATTCTAATTTTGAAGAATTCTGCAACAAATTTGGCATCAAACAGGAGTTTTCATCTCTTGTCACTCCACAACAAAATGGGGTAGTTGAGAGGAAGAATCGAGTGATTCAAGAAATGGCTAGAGATTCATGCTAAACAGTTAACGCAACATTTTTGGGGAGAAGCAATTCACATTGCCTATCATATTATAAATCGTGTTTATCTCAAATATACAACAAACAAAACTCCATATGAAATCTGGAAAGGAAAGAAGCCAACTGTAAAGTACTTCAGAGTATTTGGAAGCAAATGCTGCATTCTCCGTGATAGAAAGTTTGGGAAGTTTGATGCTAAGAGTGATGTGGAATTTTCTTGATATTCAACCTCAAGCCGAGCTAGTCGAGTATCCAATAAGGCGACAAAAATGGTTATGGAATCCGTGGAACGCAGAATTGACGATGAACCTACCACCGATCAAAATGAGGGGGAGCAAGCTGAAATTCATGAGAAACAAACTGCTATTTCTGAAGTAGTTTCTGAAGACATTTAGGATACACATCAAGCTGAAGAGGAGAGTGACACATATCAGTCTCCAAATTCAAACATAATAGCTAAAGAACCCTCATCTAGGGTTAAGCTAAATCATCCTTAGGATAATTTGTTGGGTACTATCAATGAAGGTAAACGATTGAGGAACAAGGTAGTTAATCAAGTGCCATATTCATGCTATCTATCTCAATTGGAACCGAAGAAAGTGACTAAAGCACTAGAGGATGAAAGTTGGGTAACTGCCATGCATGACAAACTACATCAGTTCATTCGCAATGATGTATGGGCTTTGGTGCCAAGACTAAAATAGTAAAATGTCATTGGCACAAAATGGATTTTCAAAAACAAATATGATGAGCATGGTACTGTGGTGTGCAACAAGGCTTGATTTGTAGCTCAAGAATATACTTAAGTTGAAGGAGTGGACTTTGATGAAACATTTGCTCCTATAGCAAGGCTGGAATCTATCAGAATTTTGCTAAGTATATCTTGCCATCTCAAGATCAAATTGTATTAGATGGATGTCAAAAGTGCATTCTTGAATGGAATCCTCAAGGAAGAAGTTTATGTAGAGCATCCTAAAGGGTTTCAGGATCATCAATTCCCTAACCATGTCTATAAACTCAAGAAGGCTCTTTATGGCCTCAAGCAAGCCCCGCGAGCATGGTATGAATGGCTCACAACATATCTTTTAGATCAAGGTTTCATCCGAGGACAGGCTGACCAGACTCTATTCATTTGCTAAAAGGGTAAGCAAAAGCTGATTGTTAAAATCTATGTTGATGACATCATTTTCGGTGCTACTATTGATGCTCATGCACATGCTTTTTCTGAGGACATGAAACAAGAGTTTGAGATGAGTTTGATTGGAGAGTTGACCTATTTTTTGGGGTTTCAAGTCAAACAAACTAGTAAAGGAATCTATATATCGCAACTCAAATATGCTCAAGATCTCGTCAAAAGATTTGGCATGGACGGCAAAAGTCATGCTCGCATTCCTATGAGTACAAGTGTCAAGCTCATTTCTGATATGGATGGAAACTCAATTGATCAAACCATGTACAGAAGTATGATCGGTAGCCTTCTATATCTCACATTTAGTAGACCAGATATAGCTTACAATGTAGGGGTGTGTGCTAGATTTCAAGCAACCCCAAAGGAATCGCACCTAATAACTATCAAACGTATACTCAGGTATGTAAATGCAACTGCTAATTTTGGTGTGTATTTTTCTAGAGATACAAATCTTGAACTTGCAAGGTACTCTGATGTTGATTGGGCTGGAAATGCAGATGATCGCAAAAGTACCTCTGAAGGAGTTTTCTATGTAGGAACAAATCTGGTGGCATGGATGAGTAAGAAATAGAATTCCATTTCTCTATCCACTACAGAGGCGTAATATATAGCTACAGGGAGTTGCTGCACTCAATTGATCTCTTCAGGTCTGTAATATGTACGAATTCCGAATCTAGAATTCATCGTCTTGCGCTAAGAGAGTCTTTGTTACAAAGCTTTTGTTCTCTCTTTTAGAGTGTTATGTTGTTGTTATTTGTTTATTGTTGAAGTGAAGTCAACCAGAGTTCCGGTGAAGGGAGATCACATTGAAGGATTGTACCAGCTGTCTCTGAAAATGACTACTACAGTAGAAAGCCAGTGGGTCGCTTGTTTTATACAAAAGTGTGTCATAGCAAAGGTTTTGTAAGTATGAACATCTTGTAATTCTTTATCCTTTTACTGATTTAGTTGATTTCCTGGGTTTGGCTGCCCTGGAGAGGTTTTACATTTTAGAGAGTTCTCTAAATGGTTTCCTCTTCATAACCAAATTTTTGTGTTTGTGATTAAATGTTTTTATTTCCGCATTATATTACTTGAACACTAGATTTAATCAAATCTAGTGTGGTTAGGAGTCTTACATTTTGGAAAATTTGTATGAGAGCATATCTTAAATCTGTGGATGTTTGGCATATTGTCAAATTTGGATGGCCTATTCTCGATAAGGCAATTGTTGAATGGACAACGATTGAAAATCCTGCCTCTTCTACCAATGGCAAAGCATTAAATTCCATCTTCGCAGCTGTCTCCATGAAAGAATTCTCAAGAATTTCTCAATGTTTGATAGCTAAAGAAGCATGGAAAACATTAGAAATTACTCATGAAGGAACTGAAGTTGTTAAAGCTTCAAAACTTCAGATGTTGGTTTCTAAATTTGAAGAGATTAGGATGCAAGAGGAGGAGATCTTTGATGAATTTTACTCTAAGCTTAGTAGTATTAGAAATAGACCATCCAGATTTTTGGACACTGTATTTTTCCACAGCTATTGCTTCTTTGAGACACTAATTTTGGTCAGTTAAAATTGTTTGTGGAGCCTTCGCATTCATGAACTATTAAACAATGTATATTGTACATTTTTCAGTTGTAAATAAGTTTGTTATAGTTAGCTCAAGTTAGTTGTATAGCTGTAACTAGTAAACTGTTTATTGTTATTTTGTACTTTCTGTTTTAGCTTGATGCTTAGTATATAAAGCATACAAGCTTCTCATTGTATTTTACGAGATTGATTAATCAAATAGCACAATCTTTCTCACATTAAGTCTCTCCTGTTTTCTCTCATTCTTCTTCTTCCTTCTTCCTTCTTCCTTCTTCCTTCTTCCTTCTTCTCTTCTTTTCTTTGCTTTGTTCTTCCTCTCGGTATAGGCAAAGTAAACTCTTTCCTTCATATTGAAGGAAACTTGACATGGTATCAGAGCACTAATCACAAATTGTGATTCATCCGATCCTCTTTCTTTCTTTCTTTTGCTGTTTTCTACAATGGCATCATCTTCATTGTTCAAGGTGATTTTCAAGCTTCAACAATGGCTGAAAATCATCAACACATTTCTTCAAATGGTCGCAAAATCATTTGATAGATCAACATCAAAATACCTTCAAAGATTCATTCCCAAACAATCGATCAATTGATCCATCCAACCCTCTTTTCTAAACAAGGTGAAAATCCAGCTTTAATTCTAGTTGGATCACCATTGATAGGAGAGAACTACAACACATGGAGCAGGTCTATCTGGTATCTCCGAAGTGCCAAGAACAAGATCGGTTTTGTTGATGGTTCAATCGAAACCAGAACATGATGATCTTTTTCTAGCTGGACTGTGTAAATGACATGGTGGTGTCATGGATCTTGCATGTTGTTTCAAGTGATATCAAATCAACATCATCTACATCACTTCTAGCAAGATCATGTGGGAAGACCTAAAGGATAGGTACTCACGGAGGAATGGACCTAGAATCTTTCAACTTCAAAATCAATTGCAGCAACTTTTCAGGAGAATTCCAATGTAAGTCAGTACTTCACTCAGCTTAAGACTCTGTGGGAAGAGCTTAATAACTATAGCCTTATGTCTATATGCAACTGCTGCAATTGTGGACGTGTCAAATCCATTCTTGAGCTTCACGGCCAAGAACAGTATATCAATTCTTAATGGTAAATGACTCTTTTTACAGCTGTTAGAGCACAGAATTCTGGCAGGATCCTCTCCCCTCTTTAAACAAAATGTTTTCTCTTATTATCCAAGAAGAAAAACAAAGAGAGATATCTGTCAATTCAATGAGCCATGAATCTACTACCCTCTTAACCAAATCTGTTTTGAATCCATCATCCTCTCAAATGAATGAACCTCGCCCTCATGACTAAATCCATTTCAGGAAGTAGGTTTGCTAAGCCAAATTTTAGGAAACCAATCTTCTCATTATGGTCTTTGGACATACAATTGAGAAATGTTATAAAGTACATGGATTTCCTCCTGGATTCAAGTTTACCAAAACTAAACCACAAAATCAATACTCATCATCCCGACATTCAACCAATCAAATTCAATCATCCAACCAATACTCACCACCTCAATATTCGCCAACCCAATCTAGTCACAACATCAATATCCATCACCTCATTACTCACCAACCAAGTCCGGACTCAACAACCCCATCCTCATCACCTCAACAATTCTCATTCAATGAGCAATCATCATCAAATGAGTAATCCTCCTCAACTTTTGTGATTTCTCAATGCCAACATTTGATGGAAATGTTGAAGCAATTTCAACCACATCTCACCGCTAATGCCTCGCCATTGGAAATTCAGGTTATAATTCTACTCTTAATCCTAGATATTCTATTTTTTGCATTTGTTAACATTGCTACACACTCAAATCGAAAACCAATCCTTGAATTTTAGACACTCGAGCTACCGATCACATGATCGTTGCTCATCCTTTCACAACAATTCTGCCATTGTTTCCACTCATGTAAACTTACCTAATGGTGCTAAAGCATCACACACATTGGCACCATCAAACTTTCGGATAATCTTACATTAATCAAGTTTTATGTACCCTCTTTAGCTTCAATCTAATTTCAGCTAGCAAACTTCTTAAAAATCTACATTGCTGCCTTTATATTTCTTCTGGTTATTGTTTCATTCGAGTTTACATCATTGGAGAATGATTGGGGTTGCTAAAGAAGAAGTGGATTGTTCTACTTGCTGAGAGAATGAGGTTTCATCCAATGCATCGAATCGTTCCTTCTTTCCATAAACATGTTTCTTTTAATTCAATAAAGGAGCCCTCTTGTGATCTGTGGCATTCTGATTAGGACATCCTTCCAACTCTAGAATAAGATTGATTTAATCCATAGTTCTGTCATATCTTGTAAGCAAAATGAAATTTGTTCAATCATCCATTGGCAAAACAACACAAGTTGCCTTTTCCGTTAGTGTTTCCATTTCAGAATTTCCTTTTGATCTACTTCATTGTGATATATGGGGTCCTATGGACTAGTTCAATAAATGGATCAAAATTCTTCCTTACCATTGTGGATGATTGCACGGTTCACATGGGTTCATTTGATGCAACACAAATCACAAACTGCATCCATTATTCATTCTTTCTCTAATATGGTTCAAACTCAATTCAAAACCAAAATCAAATGTATTAGGTCCTGATAATGGTTCAATTCCACATGAAAGACTTCTTTTCTACTCAAGGTATCATTCATCAATTGAATGTAGAAACCCTCAACAAAATGCCATAGTTGAGAGAAAACACCAACACCTTTTAAATGTAGCTAGATCTTTAATTGATCACTCATCTTCCCCTGCACATAACATTGACAATAGTTCTTTCATTTTACCTGACACAGATTATATCAATTCTGTTTTACCAATCATTCCCTTACTTCCCATCATTTCATCACAAACACACATCCCATCTGCAGAAACTCCTTCTGCAGTACATCCATCTATAAATATCCCTTCATCTCATTTTCCAGAAAATTCCTCTCCTCATTCTGCAGAATCCTCATCACCCAACTCTATTCAAAACTCATCTTCTACTTCTGCAGAAACTTCAACTCCTATTCTTAGAAAATCAGATAGGATCAAACACAAACCAAGTTACCTGCAGGATTATTATTGCAAAATGGCTTCTTCTTGCTTACCCCAATCTACTTCAATGGTTGACAACTCAGGTAAACTTTATCCTTTGTCCTCTTTTCTTTCATATGATAACCTATCATCTCCTTATAAACATTTATGTTTTTCAATATCCTCTCAACCTGAGCCAAAATTCTATCACTAAGCTGTCAAAAATCCCCTTTGGTGTGAAGCTATGAAGGCTGAAATTTCAGCTTTGGAGGAGAATAATACATGGATTGTTACTGACTTACCTCCCAATAAACACCCGATTGGATGTAAATGGGTGTATAAGGTTAAACACAAATCTGATGGGAGTGTTGAGAGATATAAGGCTAGATTGGTGGCCAAGGGATATACTCAATGTGAAGGGCTGGACTTTCATGAAACTTTCTCACCAGTTGCAAAAATGACCACTATTAGATGTTTTCTAGCACTTGCAGCAGCCAAGAATTGGTTTTTACATCAATTGGATGTCAACAATGCATTCTTGCATGGTGATTTGGATGAAGAAGTTTACATGAGCATGCCTCCTGGTTTTGGACCTAAGGGGGACACAAAAGTTTGCAGGCTTACTAAGTCTTTGTATGCCTTAAAACAAGCATCAAGACAATGGTTTTCAAAGTTTTCAAATACACTAATTGAACTTGGATTTGTTCAGTCACTAGCATATTACTCTTTGTTCACACGGCTTAAGGGTTCCTCTTTCATTGCATTACTTGTCTATGTTGATGATGTGGCTATAGCTAGTAATGACCCAAAGGCAGTGTCTTCTTTCATTACTCTCTTGAATGATAGATTCAAATTAAAAGATTTAGGGCCTTTGAAGTATTTTCTTGGTCTTGAGATTGCTAGGTCTACAGAAGGAATTTCTGTTAACCAAAGAAAATATGCCCTAGAGGTCTTAGAGGATTCAAGTCTTTTGGCTGCTAAACCTGTTAAATTTCCCATGGAGCAGAATTTGAAACTATCAAAGGATGAAGGTGATCTCCTTTCAGATTCTACAAGCTATAGAAGGTTGGTTGGAAGGCTTTTATACTTGACTATTACTAGACCTGATTTGGCTTTCTCTGTTCAGATTTTAAGTCAATTCATGGATAAGCCTAGACAACCTCATTTAGAGGCTGCTCACCGAGTTTTGAGGTATATTAAACAAGCTCCTGCACAAGGCCTTATTTTCTCTGCCAAGTCAGATTTTCACCTTAAAGCTTTTTCAGATTCAGATTGGGCAGGCTGCTTAGACACTCGCAAGTCAATCATTGGTTTTTGTGTTTTTATTGGTGACTCTCTTGTGTCTTGGAAATCAAAGAAACAACAAACTGTATCAAGGTCTTCTGCTTTGAGACCGAGTATCGAAACATTAGCTTCAACTCTGTGAGCTAATGTGGTTGTCTTCTTTACTTAAAGATTTTGGTTCTCACCCCCAAGCAGTTCTTCTCTTTTGTGACAGCCAATTTGCTCACCATATTGCTGCAAATCCTGTTTATCACGAAAGAACAAAACACATTGAGATTGACTGCCACCTTGTTAGGGAAAAGACCTAACTTGGACTTATCAGAACTCTACATGTTACATCTCAAAACCAACTGGCTGATATCTTTACTAAGAGCCTTGGTTTTAAAGACTTCTATCGTTTGTTGTCCAAGATGTATATCAAAGACATTTGCCATCCATCTTGAGGGAGACTATTAAACAATGTATATTGTACATTTTTCAGTTGTAAATAAGTTTGTTATAGTTAGCTCAAGTTAGATGTATAGCTGTAACTAGTAGACTGTTTATTGTTATTTTGTACTTTCTATTTTAGCTTGATGCTTAGTACATAAAGCATGCAAGCTTCTCATTTTATGAGATTGATTAATCAAATAGCACAATCTTTCTCACATTAAGTCTCTCCTGTTTTCTCTCATTCTTCTTCTTCCTTCTTCCTTCTTCCTTCTTCCTTCTTCTCTTCTTTTCTTTGCTCTGTTCTTCCTCTCGGTATAGGCAGAGTAAACTCTTTCCTTCATATCGAAGGAAACTTGACATGAACCCTAAGAACGCCTGCCATATGTACAATACAAAACAGAAACACCAATGTCAATTTGGGAGTTGTGAAGCCCTTTGAAAAAGGAAATATATCTGTACATGTGCAACATATTCATCAAAGTGAAAAGATTTTCATCCTAAATAAATTTCTCTTCGAATTAGGATGACAGCAAGAACAACCAGTAGGCACTGAACAATACCAGGAGGTGCTCATCTGCATTTACTGGGGGAGGGGGCAAAGAATCCTAATGTCATAGAAATTGACTACCATAAATCTGAAGGGCACGTGCTCAGTGACCATTTTACCTGCTGCCAACATTTATAGTTGTAACATAGATAAAATTAACTCCCAATTACAAATTCCCTCATGTGAAACTCAGTCACTTATGCAACATTATCTTATGAAGGGTCCAAGCTGGCCAATCATTTCTAACCACCTACTGCATCAATTGCAAACAAAGTAGCGTCTCGTTAGTCCTTTCCCAACCCCATCCTTTCCCTCTGTACGGTGACGCCGGACTGAGAACCCGCATCACTTTGCAAATTCACTATAAAATTCTTAAGCAGCATCATGAGCAGAAAACCTTTGCCCAATATATGGAATTGCATCATTAGTAGTTTCTAGGAGAGCCTGGTTTCATCAGGTGATTCCTCTGTGCTACTAGTATCGTCCAATGACAAAGATCGTTGATCTGAGGGATCATCATAAACCACCAACATTGGTCCAGCCTCTTCAGACATTATACTTGGTCGTTAATTAACCCACGCAAGACATGCCTATTAAAAATACAAAAGAGAAAGAAAAAAAATTCATCGGCCAACCTAGTTCCAATGGATGGAATGATGCAGTATAGAACAGAGAAACGAAATAACAAATAGTGAATAATTTTTTTTTTTTTTTTTAATTCATATCAAATCAAAAGGACATAAGTGCACATGTAAGCATAATAAATGACATCTAGTCTACATGCTGGTCAGCGACAAGCAAAAAGGGAAATAATAGAAAGAAAAAAAAAATGGTAACAATGATGATGATTCTTCATACTTCTGAAGTCGATGTAAACAATCAATTAAACGATGAACCATCATCTTTCAGAAGCCGATGTAAACAATCAATTAAACTACGGCGAAGTCACTACTTTCGTATCATTCTCTTATTTTTCAATGAATTAATTATTTATCAAACGATTATATTTTAATATAATTCATGCATATCATTAATTGTGTTAACTATATTATAATCCATATATTCTCTTTGCTATTTTTTTTCCTTATACTATTAATTTTAAATCATATATACTTATATGAACAATGATTTAATTTAATTTTTTATTTAAAGAGGTGATATATATTTTTATACATTTTTTTAACTTATAATGAAAAATGATGTGTTTAAATTTTAAATTAAATTATAATGAAGAATCTGTGGGTTATAAAAACGAGCTAATAACCTGCGCAATGCGTGAGATTTTTAGGATTATATTATAATCGTACTTTTTATAAGTATTATAAAATTTATTTTTCATAATTGTAAGAAGAAAACTTGAATTTTGCTTAATCAAAGCATTAATATAAAATTAGAAAGAATTCTGATGTTGTTAGTGTAATACTTATTAGATTTTAATATAAACAAAACTCAAAATTATGAATATTCGAAAAAAAATACTTTGGCTATAGAAAAAAGTACACGCGAAATTCATTGTTATAGTTTAATTTCAAATTTTAAACACATTTTTATCAAACTTTTCTTTATAGGTTGTAAAAAATAAAATAAAAAATCACATCTTTTTAAATAAAAAAGACATTAAAGGTTATACACCAATATATTACTTAGCATATAAATTGTAAATCATACAAATATAGTGAATGAAGAATCATGCGATAGTGTGGGTTATGAGTGAATGACATAGAGGAAAAGAGAGAGAGAGAGAGAGAGATTAAAGAGAGGATAAATGAGAGATAGAGAGAACAAAATATGAATCGTTAATTTTTAAATGTTAGGTTTTTAAAATAATGAGATAAAAAAATTGGTTTAGTCTTTAAAAAGGTTTATGCCATATGTCACAATTTGAAGGCATTAATCAAAACATTAATATAAAATTAGAAAGAATTTATGATGTTGTTGGTGTAATATTTATTAGATTTCAATATAAATAAAACTCAAAATTATAAATATTCAAAAAAGTACTTTGGCTATAGAAAAAAGTATGCGCGAAATTCTTTGTTATAGTTTAATTTTAAAATTTAAACACATTTTTATCGAACTTTTCTTTATAGGTTGCAAAAAAAAAAAACTTTTTTTAAATAAAAAAGACATATTAAAGTTATACACCAATATATTACTTAATATATAAATTTAGGTAAATTATACAAATATAGTGAATGAAGAATCTTGCGCATAGCGCTGGTTATAAGAGTGAATGACTTAGAAAAAAAAAAGTAAAAAGAAAGAAAAGAAAGAGTGATGTTGAGAGAGAGGATAAATGAGAGATAGAGAGAGAACAAAAATATGAATCAGTTAATTTTTAAACGTTCGGTTTTTAAAATAAGGAGATAGAAAATTGGTTTAGTATTTTTTTTTTTTTTTTTTTAAAAAAAAAAGATTTACGCCTCATCGCAATTTGAAGACACTTCAAAAGAAGGTTTCGGCTATTATATACGATATATATATATATATATATATGATTTGATGTGTATTATTTGTTTCCTTATTTGATTTGGACATTGATAATGATTAATTTATGAAATAATTTATATATGAAAAACTCTTGAAATATAATTAAACGTCATTAATTACGTTAATTTAATGATTGATTTTTACTTTAATTTTAAAATTTAAACACATAATTTTCATTATAAGTTAAAAGGAACTCTTTAAATAAATTTCTCTTAGGTTTTTCTCTCTAGGTTTTTGCTTTAGCAGCTTTCTAGATAGCCGTCACTCTTGGGAGGAGGAATGGCCGCCATCCCTCCTCCCCATGTCTCTTTAGCACAAGGCTCTAGTTATTTACTTGATGCCCTAGTCCTTGTGCCCCTTCCTTTCCTTTTTCTTTCCCGCCTCCTCCTTGTATGGCGGTCTTTTCCATTTATTTTGGGGCTTTTGTGCCCTGTTTGGTCTTCGCTTTCGGTGTTTCCACGCCTTCCACTTTGAGGCAAGTCTTCTCTGCGCCCCTCACGTCATTCTCTCATCGCCACCTTCCTCGGAGTTCCAGCTAGATTCTTTGAGCCTTCTCCGTTGATCATTCCTTTTTATTTTATGTTTTATTTGGTTTCCCTATATTTTGTTTCCTTTGTTTATTTTTGTTTTGTTGGGTTTCCTTGTATTTGCTTTAGTATTTTCTGTATTGCTTTTTTTTGCTTTGTTTTGTGTGTTTTGTTATTTTTACAATTCTACCGATCTTCTTCGTCTGTTTTGCGCGTACTCCATCCACTCTTGGACCTTTTTCCGCGCCTCCACTGCGTCGAGCTTCTAACGCCTTCAGGTCTGGTCTACTTGCACGTGATCGGTTTTATTTCCTGTATTTTATTGTTTTTGCTTGTAATAAGTCTTGTCTCGATCATGCTTTGGGGTGTGATGCTTGGTCCAGATCTTTAGGTTGTGGATGTGAGCGTTATCCCGGCTTTCGGTCGAGGAGGACAAGTGTTGGCACTGGGGTTCCTAGCCCTCGTCAAGAATAAGTATTGGCCTGGGGTTCTCAACCTTGATGTCAAGGAATAAGTGTTGGCCTGAGGTTCTCATTTCAAGAATAATTGCTACCTATGCATTAGTTGATTACATCGTCTGATTTGTATTTCATTTGTTAATTAGTCATAGGTTAGCGGATATGATTTGAGAGTCGGGATTGTAATACGTCTTGTATGACGTTGGTATCTTTGTAGTTTACCTATGGATACTTCGGGGCTTGCCCTATATTGTAAGAGCTTTGCTCTTGATCTTTAATGAATGAGACTATGTTGATTTTAAAAAAAAAAACTCTTTAAATAAAAAAAATTAAATCTTGGGTAAAGTCCACTTAACCCCCTCAAACTATTACCTTAATGATAATTTACCCCCCAAACTATAAATTATGACAATTTACCCCCTAAACTACCAAAACAATGACAATGTACCCCCTAATGCTAGCAAAATGACGAAATTACCCTTATAAAATTTTCAATAAAACAAAAATATCCTTAAAAATTTGAAAAGGAAATTAAATTTTAGTATTTTTGTTGTTATTTTGGTAAAGGTAATTTCACCATTTTTTAAAAGTTGGGGGTTACATCGTCATTATTTGGTAGTTTGGGAGGTAAATTGTCGCAATTGATAGTTTAGGGGGTAGATTGTCATTGGAGTGATAGTTTGAGGAGGTTAAGTGGACTTTACCCTTAAATCTTTGTTCTTATAAGTACATATAATTTAAAATAAATAATATAAAGAAAAAACATTAGGAAGAATAATACATGAATTATAATATAATTAACGCATTTAATGGCGCTAATTAATGACATGTGGATTATATTGAAATATAATTAATGTAATTAATGATGTCATATAGATATATAGATATAATTAATGCAATTAATGACAATTTTTTAAGAAAAAACCGGTTATATATATAACCGTTTTTTTTTTTTTTTTTTAGAATCCTAACCATATTAATATACATTAAATTGACTAAATGTACTAATACATTATAATTTGATTTATATTATTTGTTTCCTTATTTGATTCGAACATTAATAATATTTAATTTATTGAATAATTTATATATGAAAAACTCTTAAAATATAATTAATACAATTAATGACGCCAATTAATGACCGGGTTCACTCTTAAAAAACCAGTTCACAAACTATGCCTTAAAAAACTGGTTTAGCGTTACAATAAAAATGGTTCATGCCACATGTTGCAATATTAAGGCACTTCTAAGAGTGATTCAGCTTTTATATATATATATATATGATATGTGATATGATTGAACTGGTTCATGTATTTTAAGTGAAAAGCGAAGGGTTTGTATTTTGAAAGCGTGTTTAGTATCCCATTAAACTCTCACACCGACTTAGTCTTTATATATAACTCAACCATTCAAATATGGTTTCTCCATTCTCCACCGTCTCTTTTATCTCATCTCTCTTTTTACTTCTAAGTTATTTATGTTTAGCAATATACTGTTATATAACCTTTAGTATGCTTATTTATTTATTTATTGAAATAGGCGTGATATATTTTTTTATACAACTTTTTTAACCTATAATAATAAAATATAACGGAGATGTGTTTTAATTTTTAAAATTAAATTATAATGAATGATGCCGCCCACGCATTGTGCATGTTATGAGCTAGTTTAACTAGAAGGGTGATATGTTGAGCCATTGGCCTGGTCCCATCTGGTCCGGTTATACTAGAACACCATTACCATAAAGCTGATTGGGACAGATACTACTATTTACACTTTGTTCTTGAATTTATGAGAAGGTGGTTTAAGTTATACTTTTAAAACTGATTTGTTTGTGGATTCTTGCTTAAACAAGGTTTGATGTTGACAACCAGAGAGAAAGAGAGAATATGAAGAGATTATAAAATTGCCCTTCTACATATAATAATTTAACACAGCGCAACTAAAAGAGACTTTAACACTTTTCACTATGGATATTTGGTTCAGTATGTAGTTCTGACATCATGGTTCTATAATACGAATGTGACTAATATGGTCTTAGTTTAAAATTTTCACAAGTAAAACATGAAGGAAAATGTTGTCATGGAAATGAGAAATTTATACAGTTATATAAGATGTGGCCATAGATGGAGGGTAATGGACAAAGACGTCCAATGACCAATAGTTTATCTGAAGATGTTGGGAACTGTCTTTAATGAAAAGTTCATTGCAGTTGATGTTGATTACTTCATTTTTTTTTTTCTAACAATCTTGACATAAAAGCAGACTAATCATCTGAAATAAATAAAAAATAGATCATTCGTTATCATTACTATTTGTTTGTTGGTTTTTAACAAGTTTCATGTTCTAAATTTGGAAGACAAATGCTCATGCAGGTATTTGTTTCGCGCTCAAGTGGTGAAAAGTATTCTACGGTACTGTGCCCAGGAGTCCAGAGGTGCTTAAGTAAGTAACTATTTGTTGTGCTGTTGATTTGTTATTGATAATTAATGCTTCATAAGTTCTTGAGAGCTTCAATTTCATAATCTCTTAGATACCTGTTTATCTCACATCTGATACAGTTAGCCTCAAGTATTATGTGGTGATTTTATTTTTCTTCAGCTGCACAATTCTGGAAAGACTGCTGCAGATGTCACCTTGCTTTCCACATGGGCAGTAAGTCATTTTTATGTGTTAGTCCCTTTGACTTTATTTCCTTTGATTCCATACTTTTGTTTGCTATATTTTTTCCTTTAAAGCTTTGTCCTTGCTGGAGGCACAAAGTATATATCATATAGACTCCTGGAAAGAATATGATGTCAGAAGCCGTCAAAACTAATTCAATATCTTTCTCAATGCCATTCAGAATTCTGTTGGAGGACTTTCTGAATTTTCTGGTCAGCACTCCAATTCTAGGATAATGCAAGAAAAATCTCATTAGCTGAACCTTTTCTTGATATATTCCAGTCTTTCTTAAGCATTTTGAAATGATTATTACATATATGTATGTGTCTGCATGTGTTTCTATCTGTGTGTCTGTGTGTGTCCTTGTATGGAGATTCCTCATCTATTTTGTAGCACGCCGATGGGTTATACTAACCTGGCACCTGCAATAATTTATTCTGCTAGGATGAAGGATGGTGTGTATGGTGTACTTCTACATCACAAGTAAGTTCCTTTCCTTGGCTCAATCAGCTGAATCTTATATATTATATGTTTCGATACTCTACTTGTAACATTCCTCACATGCCACTACAGGACAGCAAATGGACAAGCCCCTGTGACCTTTGCAATTGCAGCAGAGGAGACAGATGGCATTCACGTCTCTGAGTGCCCCTGCTTTTTGATATCTGGTAACTCGCAGGGTATTTCAGCAAAAGAAATGTGGCAGGAAATAAAGGAGGTTGGTAGACTCGTTGTCACATTTTACAAGTGGATTTCATTAAAAAATATATTTGCTTGGTTTCCTACATTTGCATATGTTTTTTGCCAGAAGTATGATTCTACTGTGTATCCACAACTCAAGATTTTGGTTTCAGCAGAGTGATACCTGATCTATATTGTCTGGCTTTTCTTGGTGACAGATTGATTCTTCCTGCATCTCTTTTAATACTTCTGTGTATTTTGCCTACTACAATTCCAGCAAATGGCACACGTTCTATTACATTCTCATTGGCATGGGACTGCCCTGAAGTAAACTTTTTGAGTGGAAAAACTTATTACAGGTAGGTAGCCAAATTCTTGTTTGAGAAATATCACAATTGAAAAATGATTTATATGCTGAATATTTTTTATCCAGTGCTACACAAAATTTTATGGTGTGCTCATTGTTGAGAAAATCGGTAATTAATTGGCAACTAATTTCCCACCAGCCCTTTATGTGAAAGACAAGTTTGGAATGAAAAACACACACACCAATCTCACACGTACACAAAGAGTTTACGTGGTTCGGCAATATGCCTACGTCCACGGGGCGTGATCCGGTCTTCTTCTTTACTATTGAGAAATATTGAGTACACTGGTACAAGCCTAAACCGCTCAAGTTTAATATCCCAAACCCAAGCCCTTAACCCCTTGTACACCCCACTCAACTGTCCCTCTCAAATACCCAGTAAAGAAAAACTCTCTACACTTTGTAAATACCGGAAAGTGCTCTCACCAATTTTCCCGGATAATCTCAACAAGGACCGCATGTCCTTTTATGAAACATATTTGCTTCTTCACAAAGTAATCAAGTCTTGACCAAGAAGTAAACAATCCTTGGCCAACAAGTAAACAAGCATTGACCAATAAGTAAACAATATTTGGCCAACAAGTAAATAAGCCTTGACCAATAAGTAACTAATTCTTGGTCAACAAGTAAACAAACCTTGATTACTAAATAGCGTTTGTTGACACTTTGAGCCATCATCAACAATCTCCACCTTGGTGAAAATTTGGCAACCTCCACAGAGATTCGTGTTCAGATCTTGATGAGATGCCCATCCCCACTCGATATCATACAAAACACTGCTCTACACTAACAAATATAATTCTTCAAGAATTATCATGCTCCACCATAAAGAGCACACGCATTTAGAATCAAAACCATTCTAAGAATTTTCATTTTCGCACATGTCAAAAAATCCTCTGAAAAAAAATGGTACAACTTCCATGTTTGATTCTCCCCGGAAGTTCATCAGCCATCGACATCCTTTTCCGCCACATACCCACATAAAAACCAAACCAATGTCCCAGTATGCAAATGTGGACCTAATACAAAACATCCATTATCCGACATTTTAGCGGTCATGCAGGATGTACATGCACTTATCAAAAAAAATCATCTTCTCTCTCTGTAACAAGAGAGATAATATTAGCGTCTTTGGAGCAATCTGCCGAACATGCTCCTCTTTTTGGGCAATTTCTTTTAAGGTGTCCAGATTGCCCGCACCCCCAGCATACAATATTTCCCTTAATAGGGTTCTTTTTCTTCTTGTTTGCAACTACCAATGCCGAATTCTCAGGTGTAGAATTCTGTCCACCATTCAGCCTTCTTTCCTTTGACAGAAGTTTGTTGGTAACTTCTGAGAATAAAATCTTCTCCTTCCCATGAATCAAAATTGGCTTCATATGTTCATAGGAAGATGGAAGAGACAAGATAAGCCTCAAGGCCTTATCTTCATCATCCATTTTAACTCCCAGAGTTTCGAGTTCAGAGACGATTCCATTGAGAACACTTAAATGGTTTGAAATAGTCGTACCTTCAGCCATTCGCAGTGTATGAAACTGCTCCTTCAGGTACACCCGGTTAGAGATTCCCTTCGTCTGATACATCTCCTCGAGCTTCTCCCAAAGCTCCTTTGCTGTTGACATCCCTTGCACATTAGCAAGAACATTCTTAGCAAGACACAACCGAATGGAACTCGCTGCCTTCAGATCCAAATCCTCCCAATCTATGTCGCTAGTACCGGATTTTGCGGCACCATCACTGGAACCAGAGGCGGGTATACCTCTCAACATTTTGTGTAGCCCAGATTGGATTAAGATGTCTTTGACTTGTATTTGCCACAAGCCAAAGTTCATTCTCCTCAAACTTTTCAACTCCAAACTTCAAGGACCTGCATTTCTTCTTAACAAGTAGAACTGCAACTAAGCTCGATACCAATTGTTGGGAAAATCGGTAATTAATTGGCAACCAATTTCCCACCACTCTTTATGCGAAAAGACAAGTTTGGAATGAAAAACACACACCAATCTCACACGTGCATCAGAAGCGCCCGACTTTTACTTTAATGAAAGGCGGAAGTGGAAATCTCCAATTGCCACTAAGCACTACTATCTCATCCTCGATATCATCGAGATTATAAATCTAGCATGATTTTTTTTTTTTTTATACAACCCTCACCAAACACATCGTATGATTATAAAACTTCTATATTAAATGATTTTTACACTATATTTTACAATAAAATCGCTAGTCAAAAGTGCCACAGTAACACATAAATAAATACACACCAAAACATCTAAAACATGTCTTAACCATAATTACACTCCAAAAGATAGATATAATATTCTACATAAAATTATACCAAGACCCTATCCATAATATCCTAAGCGAGGCATATGGATCATCGTCACCCTCTTACGTATATCGCATCAATATCTATGTAAATGTGATATGATGATGGTGACACCACATTTACATAGGATTAATGAGTCCACGGTCTCAATAAGTATAAGAATTACTAACATTTTCAATATGAACCATATTTACTAGAGTATCTCTAACATGTTGATTATAATAACAGCTACGTTAAATTTTCCAAACATAATTATTTTTGTATAATCTATTGATAAAATAAGCATCAACAATTTCTGTGATAAAATTCATTTATCTCTCTAAACAACTTTATATTTATACATATATGCATTTTACTTGCATCTCATAAAATGAATATGCATATAAATACAAAAAGTAAAACAATTAAATCATAAATCACATTATTCAATGTATGCAATGCAATCTCTAGTCTCTCCGGCTTTCTAAAGGACTTTAACCTTTCGTTTACGGCCATCGAGACACATTCGACTCCTCTTGACTTTCTAAAGGACTTAAACCTTTCGCTTATTTATTTTCGAGACACTTTTGGCTCCTCGGTTAGTACCAGCTTTATTTTAACTAAGGCTCCTTCGCTTACATTGCTAATATAAGAACACCTCAACATTTATAGTCAACTTTATGAAGACAAAAAGGCTTCTTATTTAACTGAGAGGCTCATTTGGCTCCCACCGTTAACATAGGAAAACCATTTTGCTTCATATTTAATTAATCTCTTATGCTCAATGTTCAACGGTATGCAATAACGTGTCTCTTAAAATCCTTCTTTTGTTCTCATAATCACCACATTTCATTTTTGCAACTCATAAAAATAATTGGAAGCATTAAATCATGTTATTCATAAAATATTCAGGCTCATATAATAATCACATTTCAAAAGCTTTATAAACTAGTATCAATCTCGTAGCAATTGTACTCACTAAAATAATACCATGCTCATAAGTAATTATACTTACTTGTTCACCGTGAGACCGTTACGTTGGATTCCCTTTCTAATCCTTGATTCTAAGTTCATGCATTTTTTTGTGCCAGCGATAATAAATTAGTCTAAAATTATAATTAAAAATAAAATAACAACCTCTTAATATCTCCCTATGCTCTATCTAAAATCGGACAGCATAACGCCATCTATCTAAAATATTATAATGTCACTCGGGCATTATAACGGTAATTTAAAATCTAATAAAATTGACATAATTTAAATTCTATAACTAGAATTGACATAAACTAAGGATAAAAGAATTTATACCTAGCACTTCCACTTGAAGTAGCTCCAAAGCTTATTCCTAAAAATATATTTCTCACTATTCTTTCTTTTTCTCTTTTTTTTCTATTTCCTTTTTTTTTTTCTCTTCTCTTCACTGTGCGAGATGGGAGAGAGAGCTATTCAAAACAACACTGCCGAGTCCTATTTATAGAAGAGCACTAGGACACAACCGTATTAAAACATATAAAATTTGATAATGTTAAACCGACGCTATTTTGGTAGGCGCCAGCATGGCAAGGACTTGAGAATATCCTCATTCTAGTGGTTGGCGTGAAGAAACTCTAGAGCATTTGTGAAAAGAAATTCTGGCTGTACCGAGTCTTCTCCAGCCTTCCACTGCACTAGAATCTATAAGGAGATATGGAGTTCTTGAAGACTCCACCCTTCCCACGGCAACTACAAGATAATATAATATAATATATATATATATCTAATGAGCATTAAATGCTCATATGCAACTCATTATATATATATATATACATATATATCCATTGAGCATTAAAAGCTCATCGTGCAACCCATTTCATATATATATATATATATATATATATTATACACAAATATATATATATTGATATATATACACATACATATAATCATATTAAACAAAACAATTATTTAATATACTAATATCTCCATTACCATTAACACTTAGGTACTTAATTAGGTAAATCTTAAATGCCAAATAATTCACAAATTAGACATCAAATATATTTTTCCCAATATATTTTATTTAACTTGAAATTCACACTAAAGCATTCCTAATAATCCTATTAAAATCTGGGGTGTTACATCCTCCCCTTCTTATTGGAATTTCGTCCTCGAAATTTTAGATGCAATCTCAATATGTAGACATGCTCATGACTTAAATAATCAAATATAACAGCATCACTTACCTATTCTTTATTCACAGCATGCACAGCTAGAGATGGAAGAATCTCACTCTAGCTCTTAGGATCATCAAGCCGGTTACGTCCTCAACATCATCTTTCCCTTTTTGAGTCTATCTTCAAACAGATAAGGATATCTGTTTTTCATTTCTTGTTCTAGCTCCCAAGAAGCTTCTTCTATACCATGATTTAGCCATATCACTTTCTGGCGGAATAGTCTTTGACATGATTGTTGCTCTTTACGATCCACGATTTCAATCGGCACTTCCTCATAAGTTAAGTTTTCTTGAATACATAGAGGTTTGAAGTTGATAACTTGTGAAGGATCATGTACATACTTTCATAGCGTAGATACATGGAATACATCATGCACTCCATTGCTAACTCGGGTGGCAAAGCAACCCTATATATGCTCTTGGTCCCACTACTTCTTTCACCTCAAAGGTCCTACATACCTCGGACTCGGTTTCCCTTCTTACCAAAGCGAAGTACACCCTTCATTGGCGAAACCTTAAGAAACACTTTGGTTGATTTCAAATTCAGATTAAGCGGCGACGACGATCCGCATAGCTCTTTTATACTTTGGCTGTTAGCATTCTCTTTGAATGAGAGCAATCTTGTCTTTGGTGTCTGTACTATCTCTACGGTCCCAAAGTTGCCTTTTACCCACTTCATCCCAATACAAAGGTGACCTACATTTGCGTCCATATAGCGCCTCATATGGTGCCATCCCGATAGTTGCTTGAAAACTATTATTGTAAGCAAACTCAACTAAAGGTAGGAATTGAATCCAGTTACCTTTAAAATCAAGTACACATAGCCTTAGCATATCTTCAAGAATTCTAATGGTTCTTTCAGTTGACCGTGGGTTTTGGTGGTATCTTTGTACTAAATTCAATTTTGTTCCCATTGCCTCTTGCAATCTTTCCAAAATTTGAAGTAAATCAAGGATCGATCGGATACTATTGAGACAATTACTCCATGTAACTTTCGACAATCTCCCGACGTATAGTTCGCCATTTCTGCATGGAATCGGTAATCTTGAAAGGAACGAAATGAGCACTCTTAGTAAGTCCGGTCGACTATTACCCATATCGCATCTTGTCCACTTGGTGCTCTTGGTAATCCCACCACAAAGTCCATTGTTATTTGATCCCATTTCCATTCTGGAATGCTAAGTGGTTGTAGTGGTCCTGCTGGATGGGTTGATGTTCAGCTTTTACTTGCGGCATTACGGGCATCGTGCTACATATTCTGCAATATCTGCTTCATACCAGGACCACCAATAATTTCTCTTCAAATCTTGGTACATCTTAGTACTTCACTGGATGCACGCGATGTAATGGGTTTTTATGTACTCATCCATGATTTCTTTCCTTAGCCTATCATCTTTAGGTAATGACCCTAGAATCACTAGTTCTTAGGATACCATCGAGGTAATGTTATAACGCCTCCCCTTAACTAGCTTTTCTCTAGCTTTTCTATCTGGGTCCTTCTCTTGAGCTAACTTAATACAGTGCCGCTAGTATTGGTAGGATAACAAGTGTTGCAAGCTTACATCTCTATTTGTTGGCTGGTGTCTAATTGGATCATTCAATTTCGAGCAAGTTGATCTAGAGTTGGCTCGATTTACTACTCCACCACAGCGATTTCCTACTTAAAGCATCGGCAACAACGTTCGCCTTACCCGGATGATAGAAGATACAACAATCATAATCCTTAATTAATTCTAACCACCTTCGTTTGCCTCATGTTTAAATCTTTAGGTGAAAATATACTTAAGGCTCTTATGATCAGTATAAATCTCACACCTTGCTCCATAAAGGTAGTGTCTCCAAATTTTTAAGGCAAAAACTATTGCTGCTAACTCTAAGTCATGGGTAGGGTAATTCCTTTCATGATTCTTTAACTGTCTAGAGGCATAGGCTATCACTTTATCTTGTTGCATAAGCACACATCCCAACCCGCTATGAGAAGCGTCACTATATACCACATATCCCTCTTTACTTGATGGAAGAGTAAGGACAGGTGCCGTCACCAATCTCCTTTTAAGTTCTTGAAAACTTGCTTCACACTCATCACTCCAAACATAGCGGACATTCTTCTTTGTCAATGCCGTAAGTGGTCACGAGTGTGGAGAACCCTTTTACAAATCTCCGATAATAACTTAGTCCTAGAAACTACGAATCTCATGGACATTTGTTGGCCTCTCCCATTTAACCAGCTTCAATCTTACTTGGATCTACTTCAATCCCATCTCTGAGACTACATGTCCTAAAAATGATACCTTCTTCAACCAAAACTCACATTTCTTAAGCTTGGCAAACAACTTTTTCTCCCTAAGAATATTCAATACCTTCTTCAAATGTTCACCATGTTCATGATGATTAGTTGAATAAACTAATATATCATCAATGAATACGACTACAAATTGATCAAGGTAATTATGGAATACTCGGTTCATCAAATCCATGAACACCGAGGGTGCATTAGTTAATCAAAAGGCATAACCATAAATTCATAATGGCCATACCGTGTTAGAATAGCTGTTTTCTGCATCTTCTTCCGCTTTTGAAAGTTGATGATATCCGGACGAAGATCAATCTTAGAAAACGAAGCTTCCTTTAATTGATCGAATAGATCATCGATTCTGGGTAAAGGATACTTATTCTTTATAGTCACCCGATTCAATTCTCGATAATCTATGCACAGCCGCATAGTTCCATCCTTCTTTTTCACAAACAACACCGGTGCTCCCCATGGTGACACACTCGGACGGATAAAACCCCGATCTAATAGCTCCTGAAGCTGTTCTTTCAGTTCCTTTAACTCCGCTGGTGCCATACGATATGGTGCCTTATGAATTGGTTGAGTTCCTGGCACTAAATCAATAGTGAACTCAATTTCCCGATTAGGTGGTAGTCCTGAATAAACTTCTGAAAAGACATCAGGATAATCACACACTATCGGAACATCTTCCAATTTCAATTCACCCTCCAACTTAGTTGTTACATAAGCCAGATATGCACAATCGCCTTCTCTAATACTCCTTCTTGCTTGGATTGCGGAGAGGAGTGGCGGAGTAGCTCGCACTCGAGACCCGCAATACTTAACTTCTTCTGCACCAGATGGCCGAAAGGATATTTCTTTCCTTCGACAATCAATACTTGCACAGTGGTTTGACAACCAATCCATCCCCAAAATAACATCATAGCCCATATCAAAACTACTAAATTTCTTTGGTAAGGTTCTTCCTCCAATTATGATAGGCAATTTTCTACCACTTTTACATGTTAAGGAGTCATCTATAAGGCGTAATTCATCAGATACTTCGCCTTAAGGGTTCGATCTTCATACAAGAAAGTTTTGCATATGCAGCGAGACAAATGAATGTGTTGCACCCGAATCAAACAACGTACATAAGGCTACCAAATAAAGGAATGGTACTGTCACCACGTCATTTTCCTCATTTTCTTCATCATCAACGCTCACAGGTAAGAGAGTACACTCGTGCTTGAGTTGGTTGCTTTTGTTGACTCGCCTCCTTGTGGCTTTGCGCTCTACTGCAATGGCGTTCCTTTGAAAATGTCCACTTTGACCGTGATCGATAGCAAGTTAGTGCTGGGCTACAGTTTCGAAATGAGACTTCGCATTTTTGTACAAAGAGGTCTCTGGTTTCCTTGAGTTGTCGGAAAATTTCTCTTCACAGCTACACCAGAGTTTCCACCCCACCTTGGCTTCTTGGTTGGATATGAGCGCTTGGGGCATTGGTGGCTTATTTTTGGCAAAAGCAGCTGCATCATTAAAACTTCTTTCATTAAAATCCATCTGGTGAAATCTTTGATCTCGTGGCGATTACCTTCCCTTTGATTCGAGGGTTAAGGCCATTCTCAAATCGCTCAGCCTTGGATTCTTCATCAGGAACAAGATTTGGGGCAAACCTTGATAATTCCAGAAATTTAGCAGAGTACTGTTCCACCGTCATTGCACCTTGAACTAGGTTTTGGAACTCAATTGCCTTTAAGCGTCAGCTGAGCCTCGAAAAATCGCTTATTAAATTCTACTTTAAGCATTTCCCATGTGATTATAGGGTCACACCCCTGTTCGTTCGCCCATAGCTGCTTTCTTGCCTTCCACCACTTTGTAGCTTCACCAGTAAACTTTAATCCTGCGTACCTGACTTTTTGATCGTCAGTACAACCAAGATTCTCAAATAAATCCACGGATATCGATAATCCAAGCTTCACCATTGGCCCTTGCATGCCATCGAGCAGACGTCGGAATTGATAGTGGCAAAATCTCAAGTGAGCATCCTATAGTTTCTTCTCGTTGTTGTGGCATTACGTGCCTGCCTTCACCAAATTAGCCGGTGGTATCAGACATAAATTGCGCCATAGCTGGGTGCACTCGACATAATATGGTGGAGGAGGTGGTAGATCCTCATTACCACGGTTTTCCTCTGACCTTTGGAGGTTACTCATGTTTCGATGTCTAGGCGGCATGATGTCTGCGTTAACCCAATTTGTTAATAATCATAGAAACCAAAATCTATAGAACAAGTTGGCTAGCAAAGTCATTTTATTTCTATTTTACAAAAGTACAATTTACATAATTGGGTTATGCATCGGACTTCCTATATGAAGTTTCTTGGTGCATTAACCTTAACAACTAAACTACTTCTTCTTCTTCTTTGAAGTGATTCCTTCTTGAGGGTCATCCGAATCAGTCATCTCCTTCTTAGATTCACTCCTAGTTTACGATTCAAATTTTTCTTTCTCGGACTCAATTTACTACAATTAGATTCGATTCTTTTCCACAAAATTGGAGTCTTCACTCTCTATAAACCCACTTGCTTTGGCACAGGCCCTTCTTTCTCTTAACTCTTTGCTGGTTAGAGCAAAGGTTGCTCATAATCGGAGAACTTGAACTTTCCGTCATAGTTGGTCCATGCCTCCACAGCCATGCCCGCATGGCTGGTTTGTGTTGTACCCTTGTTTGTAGCCACTCTCTTGCTAGCATCACTAATAGACATAATCTGCAAATGTTAAGATCAAGCTTTTAGACATAATATTTTTAATACCCTCTGACTCTGGTATAGTTTCCTTAAACTCTAGTCTAGTAGGGCTAACTCTCATGGTCCTCGAGCCAATTGCTCGATACCAAAATGTAGCGCCCGACTTTACTTAATGAAAGGCGAGTGGAAATCTCCAATTGCCACTAAGCACTACTATCTCATCCTCGATATCATCGATTATAAATCTAGCGGATTTTTTTTTTTTTTTTTTTCATACCCTCACCAAACACATGAGGTGATTATAAAACTTCTATATTAAAGCAGATTTTTACACTATATTTTACAATAAATATCGCTAGTCAAAAGTGCCACAGTAACACATAAATAAATACACACCAAAACATCTAAAACATGTCTTAACCATAATTACACTCCAAAGATAGATATAATATTCTACATAAAATTCTTGTGCCAAAACCCTATCCATAATATCCTAAGCGGGCATATGGATCATCGTCACCCTCTTACGTATCTGCATCAATATCTATGTAAATGTGATATGATGATGGTGACTTCCACATTTACATAAGCGGATTAATGAGTCCACGGTCTCAATAAGTATAAGAATGACTAACATTTTCAATATGAACCATATTTACTAAAGTATCTCTAACATGTTGATTATAATAACATCGTTAAATTTTCCAAACATAATTATTTTTGTATAATCTATAGCTGATAAAATAAGCATCAGCGAATTGCACTGTGATAAAACTCATTTATCTCTCTAAACAACTTTATATTTATACATATATGCATTTTACTTGCATCTCATAAAATGAATATGCATATAAATACAAAGTAAAACACATAAATCATAAATCACATTATTCAATGTATGCAATGCAATCTCTAGCCTCTCGGCTTTCTAAAGGACTTGAACCTTTAGTTTACGGCTACCGGGAGACACATTCGACTCCTCTTGACTTTCTAAAGGACTTAAACCTTTCGTTTTGATTTTTGAGACACTTTTGGCTCCTCGGTTGTCTGAGCTTCTTATTTTAACCTAAGGCTCCTTGACTTACACGTTAATATAAGAACACCTCAACATTTATAGTCAACTTTATGAAGACAAAGGCTTCTTATTTAACTGAGGCTCATTTGGCTCCCACCGTTAACATAGGAAAACCATTATGCTTCATATTTAATTAATCTCTTATGCTCAATGTTCAACAGGTATGCAATAACGTGTCTCTTAAAATCCTTCTTTTGTTCTCATAATCACCACATTTCATTTTGCAACTCATAAAAATAATTGGAAGCATTAAATCATGTTATTCATAAAATATTAGAGCTCATATAATAATCACATTTCAAAAGCTTTATAACTAGTATCAATCTCGATAAGCAATTACACTCACTAAATAATACCATGCTCGGTAAGTAATTATACTTACTTGTTACCGTGAACCGTTCGTTGGATTCCTTTCTAATCCTTGATTCTAAGTTCGCTGCATTTTTTGTGCGCTTTCTAAAATTATAATTAAAAGGCTAAAATAACAACCTCTTAATATCTCCCTATGCTCTATCTAAAATCGGACATAAGCATCTATCTAAAATATTATAATGTCACTCGGGCATTATAAACGTAATTAAAATCTAATAAATAAAATTGACATAATTTAAATTCTATAACTAGAATTGACATAAACTAAGGATAAAGAATTTATACCTAGCACTTCCACTTGAAGTAGCTCAAAGCTTATTCCTAAAATATATTTCTCACTATTCTTTCTTTTCTCTTTTTCTATTTCCTTTTTTTTTTCTTCTCTTCTCTTCAGTGAGATGGGAGAGAGCTATTCAAACAACACTTTGCCGAGTCCTATTTATAGAAGAGCACTAGGACACAACCGGTATTAAAACATATAAAATTTGTACAGCTGTTAAACTGACGCTATTTTGGTAGGCGCCGAAAGCAGCTGGCAAGGACTTGAGAATATCCTCATTCTAGCTGCAGTGGTTGGCGTGAAGAAACTCTAGAGCATTTGTGAAAAGAAATTCTGGCTGTACCGAGTCTTCTCCAGCCTTCCACTGCACTAGAATCTATAAGAGATATGGAGTTCTTGAAGACTCCACCCTTCACACAACTACAAGATAATATAATATAATATATATATATATATATATCTAATGAGCATTAAATGCTCATATGCAACTCATTATATATATATATATACATATATATCCATTGAGCATTAAAAGCTCATCGTGCAACCCATTTCATATATATATATATATATATATATATATATATATACACAAATATATATATATTGATATATATATACATACATATAATCATATTAAACAAAACAATTATTTAATATACTAATATTCCATTACCATTAACACTTAGGTACTTAATTAGGTAAATCTTAAATGCCAAATAATTCACAATTAGACATCAAATATATTTTTCCCAATATATTTTATTTAACTTGAAATTCACACTAAAGCATTCCTAATAATCCTATTAAAATCAAATTAGTGTTACATACACACAAAGAGTTTACGTGGATTCGGCAATATGCCTACGTCCACGGGCGTGATCCGGTCTCATTCTTTACTATTGAGAAATATTAAGTACCTTTGGTACAAGCCTAAACCGCTCAAGTTTAATATCCCAAACCCAAGCCCTTAACCCCTTGTACACCCCACTCAACTGTCCCTCTCAAATACCCAGTAAAGAAAAACTCTCTACACTTTGTAAATACCAGAAAGTGCTCTCACCAATTTTCCCGAATAATCTCAACAAGGACTGCATATCCTTTTATAGAGCATATTTGCTTCTTCACAAAGTAATCAAGTCTTGACCAAGAAGTAAAAAATCCTTGGCCAACAAGTAAACAAGCATTGACCAATAAGTAAACAATATTTGGCCAACAAGTAAATAAGCCTTGACCAATAAGTAACTAATTCTTAGTCAACAAATAAACAAACCTTGATCACTAAGTAAACGTTTGTTGACAATTTGAGCCATCATCAACACTCATGGTGATGCTGCTGCAAGGATTGCACATGATGCTATTCTCGGTAATATTCTAGTGTGTACTTTTTGCATTGGTTGTTGTGTATAAAGTTGGGCTCTTAATTTTGAGATTAAGACTATTAATTATAGCTCAATTTTATGTGTTAAATTTGGCAATAAAGCTCTTTTGTTAGCACTTGCAGGATCATTGATGCTGGGTGTATTATTGTTTAGTTATATTTTTTATTTTGCTTTGACACCTTATTTTTTTTTTTTATACCTTTTGAAGAGCATGGCCATTGGGAGTCCCAGATAGAAGCATGGCAAAGGCCAATTCTTGATGACAAGAGGCGTCCTGAATGGTGAGTTTAGATCTGTTATGTTCTCATTCCTCGTGTAGTCAGATTCTAACTTCTTCCGAAGTCTCTCTACAGGTGCCCTATCACTCTCTTTAATGAGCTTTATTATCTTAATTCAGGGGCACAGTTTGGACAGGTATTTGTAGTGTTTGGGGATCCTTTCTGTGATTGTTGACTCAATTTATTAGGCGCGAGTTAATTTTTCTTTTCGCTATTCATTTTGCAGATGGATCACCTCCGGTGCATAGTTTAGTAAGCATTGTAAAAAGGAAGTTTTCCCTTGACAGGTCCAGATCAGGTTTGAAGGACATTGCTGATGTATACCATCAAAATGATACTGCTGATGTCCTTGAAAGGATGACTTCAAAACTTTGAGCAAATTCACACCACAACCTCATCAAATTCTGCCTTGGGGACAAATCTGCTTCAAAAGGAGAAGAAAACATTGGGCAATTCCTTTGTCTTGAAGGATTGAATATCACATGTGGAACTCCTATGACGTCCATTTTAACTCATCTTTGCATTAGTTATGCTATTTCCAAAACTTGAACTTAGCTTCCAAAGAGATTTTGCAGCGGCAGTAATGATGCATGATCCCAGTAAGATGAAACTTTTACATGATGGACAGTTGGTCTCAAGAAAGGCTCTTGGAGCTGTTCCTCGTGATATTGGAATCAATGATCCATGGTTTGAAGTAAGTGCTTATAACCTTTACAACACCGATAGGTGGAAAGACTTGAATCCAAAATTTGTTCTCCAAGTTTACAGGGATTTTGTTGCCACTGGTGATAAGAAGTTTGCAGAAGCTGTTTGGCCCTCTGTATATGTTGCAATGGCTTATATGGACCAATTTGACAAGGACAAAATATAGTTGACATGTTGTATGGTCCTATATGTGAGGGGTGTTAATGTATTATCTAAACGATAACTATTTCTTATCAATTTAAACTTTTAGGATTGAGTAGTACCAAAGACTATCTGACCAAATTAGCTTCAATTCAAACATTTCATCCATTATTTTCCCTATTTTGTTTGGCCAATTTCATAGTAAATGCCCTAACCTAACCTAATCCTAATCACCACCCTATATTTCCTATAATAGAGGAAATCGATCATTAGATGTGAAATATTGCTTGCCAGCAATTTCTTTATTGAATTTTTTGAATTCTCAACTTGCCCCACTAGAACTAGAGACGACCACATAATGGCAGCCCATGTACAAACTTTTCTGGCTAGTTAAGCATCCATGTCCTCACCATGAGAGGTGTGAAGGAAAATCTAGAACAGTGTGCAAAACCACATGGGGGTCTGGGAGTTGACAGGCAAACAAGAAATCTTTTTGCAGCACAGTTTAAGCCATAAACAAGTAGTGGCATTGGAATGGCAGAAATTACAGCTCTAAATAGTACAAATGCACAATTATAGAGAAGCCATGGTTCTTGGCCGCACATAGACACACATGGGGGAAGACTTTTTTAAAAAGAGGAGGAATATATGTAAACCAAAAATGATGCTGCCCTTGTCACACTACAAAAAACACGGTATTTACTAACGTGGTTACTGTTTACTTTTTTGCCACGTTAACAATTACTAACGTGTTAAATTTCAACACGTTAGTAATGGGACCAAAAAAAAAATTAAAAAAATAAAAATTTTAGTAACATGTTGTTATAAACACGTTAGTATTATTAATCGCGGCATGAACTACACGTTAGCAATTGGTAACGTGTGGTTCATACCACTAGTAATGGAAAATTAATTTTTTTATTAATTTTTTTTTTTAAAAAAAATTATTTTTTAGTAACGTGTATGATATAACACGTTAGTAAATGCCTGCTCCAAATAATCGACGTGCTGAAATTACACACGTTAGTATTTACAACGCCACTACAAAAAGGCGCCCATTTACTAACGGTTCATCGCTCATTTTTTTTTGTTACGTTAACATTTACTAACGTGTTAAATATTAAAACGTTAGTAAATGGGACAAAAAAAAGAAAAAGGAAAAAATAAAAATATTCTAACGTTTATTTTAAACACGCTACTTAATTACTAACGTGGCAAGAAAAAACGGCAATTAGTAACGTGTAGTTCATACCCACGTTAGTAATGGAAAATAAATTATTTTTAATTTTATTAAAAGAAAATATTTATATTTTACTATATTTTCTAACGTCATATTTCACGTTAGTAAATGAGTTTTCAAATTTATTTTTAAAATTTTTGACTTTTATTTCTGTTTTTTTGGGACTTATTTTTAGATATAATTGATATCTTATCTAAAGGTAGATAATTATAAATGGGTATATACTATCTATAGGTAGATATTTAGAAATTGTGAATAATATGTTAAATTTCTATATATATATATATATATTATGCAGATAATTAGAAATGGTATGTATATACTAGCTAGCTATACCTATAGGTAGATATATAATTAGATAATTTTTCGCATGCATAGATTATGTTATTGTTTTCCGCATGGTAATTAATAAATTAGGTTAATTACCATCCATTAGATTGATAATTATCTTAGATTATCAACTTTAGTTAATTATTTAGGTGACTCAAGTTCTTCTTCAATCTCTTGCATGTGAACGGACCTCAAACTATTTGGACGCACATTCCAATCAAATTCTCCGACTACATTGCATGCGTAACAACAAGGCCTTCTAGCGTCCGTTTTATTTGTTACCGTAGTAGTTCGTTACATATATAAATAGAAAATTAGTTAATCACGTTAGATTGATAATTACGTTAGATTAATCATTAATTGTGCGCGCCGATGCTTACTTAGCTTAGTTAATTGAGGAGGTTGGATCATTATTTACCGCTTAGTTAATTAATTTGGTTCGTTTCTATGGGGTTATTATTTTTATTTATTAGGACAAAGTAATAAAAAAGGGGTATAAAATATTTTGCATTTCCTAACGTGGATCGAGTAACACGTTAGCAATTCCTAACGTGTGATCTTATGCCACGTTAGTAATTCCCAACGTGTGTCTCAACCACACGTTAGCATATGTGATATTTTTTTTTTTGGGACATTTATTATTATTCTTTTGGTGGTTCAATATTTTGTTAATTATGTTAGTTGTTAATTAGGGAGTATATTAATTAACTAGGGTTTTAGTTCATTAATTAGTATGATTGGTTAATTAACAAGGGTTCACCTCATTAATCACGGTTTGAGGGTTTTTAAATTTGGCCTTCTTCATTAGTTTAAGAACAAAGGCAAGAATAAAAAAAAAAATATATACATTTACTAACGTGTCACCATGCAACACGTTAGCAATTGCTAACGTGTCACATGGAACACGTTAGTAATTGCTTGCATAGCGTTAGTATATGTTTTTTTTTCCTCCTCACTTGTAGATATTATTTATGTTATGTAGATTATTATTTATTTATGTTATGTAGTTAGATTAGTAGATTAATTACTCATCCACTCGTCAAATATAGAAAAGCCATTATTTGTTAATTACACTCGTGGTTTTCCTTCAAGATTTCGCGGTATTATTTAGGTGACTCACGGTTCTTCTTCAATCTCTGCATGTGAACGGACCTCAAACTATTTGGACTTGCACATTCCAATTAGGAATTCTCGTCGACTACATTGCATGCGAACAACAAGGCCTTCTAGGCTTTTTATTTGTTACCGGTAGTTCGGTTACATATATAATAGAAAATTAGTTAATCACGTTAGATTGATAATTACGTTAGATTAATCATTAACGTAAATGGTATGCTTACTTAGCTTAGTTAATTGAGGAGGTTGGATCATTATTCTTGTTTAGTTAATTAATTTGGTTCGTTCTATGGAGTTATTATTTTTATTTATTAGGACAAAGTAATAAAAAATGAGGTATAAAATATTTTGCATTTCCTAACGTGATCGAGAACACGTTAAATTCCTAACGTGTGATCTTATGCCACGTTAGTAATTCAACGTGTGTCTCAACCACACGTTAGCACATATTTTTTTTTTTTTGGGACATTTTATTATTATTCTTGGTGGTTCAATATTTTGTTAATTATGTTAGTTGGTTAATTAGGGAGTATATTAATTAACTAGGGTTTTAGTTCATTAATTAATATGATTGGTTAATTAACAAGGGTTCACCTCATTAATCACGGTTTGAGGGTTTTTTAAATTTGGCCTCTTCTTCATTAGTTTAAGAACAAAGGCAAGAAATAAAATAAAAAATATATACATTTACTAACGTGTCACCATGCAACACGTTAGAAATTTGCTAACGTGACAATGGAACACGTTAGAATTCCTCACGTTCATGCAATGCACGTTAGTATATTTTTTTTTTTCCCCAACCTTCACTTCTACATATTATTTATAACTTGTACATATTATATTTTTTATGTTATGTAGTGATTAGTAGATTAATTACTCATCACTCAAATATAGAAAAGCCATTATTTGTTAATTACACTCGTGGTTTTCCTTCAAGATTTCGCGGTATTATTTAGGTGACTCAACGGTTCTTCTTCAATCTCGCATGTGAACGGACCTCAAACTATTTGGATCACGCACATTCCAATCGAATTCTTGACTACATTGCATGCGAACAACAAGGCCTTCTAGCGTCCGTTTATTTGTTACCGGTAGTTCGGTTACATATATAAATAGAAAATTAGTTAATCACGTTAGATTGATAATTACGTTAGATTAATCATTAATTGTGTCCGATGCTTACTTAGCTTAGTTAATTGAGGAGTTGGATCATTATTTACTGTTTAGTTAATTAATTTGGTTCGTTCTATGGGTTATTATTTTATTTATTAGGACAAAGTAATAAAAAATGGGGTATAAAAATATTTTGCATTTCCTAACGTGGATCGAGAACACGTTAGGAATTCTAACGTTGATCTTATGCCACGTTAGAATTCCAACGTGTCTCACCACACGTTAGCATATGTGATTTTTTTTTTTGGGACATTTTATTATTATTCTTTTGGTGGTTCAATATTTTGTTAATTATGTTAGCTGGTTAATTAGGAGTATATTAATTAACTAGGGTTTTAGTTCATTAATTAACATGATTGGTCAATTAACAAGGGTTCACCTCATTAATCACGGTTTGAGGGTTTTTAAATTTGGCCTCTCTTCATTAGTTTAAGAACAAAGGCAAGAATAAAAAAAAAAAAATATATACATTTACTAACGTGACATGCAACACGTTAGAATTGCTAACGTGTGACAATGGAACACGTTAGTAATTCACGTCCATGCATGCGCACGTTAGTATATGTTTTTTTTTTTTTCCAACCTTCACTTCTAGATATTATTTATAACTTGTACATATTATATTTTTATGTATAGTACGATTAGATTAATTACTCATCCACTCCGTCAAATATAGAAAAGCCATTATTTGTTAATTACACTCGTGGTTTTCCTCAAGATTTAGGTATTATTTAGGTGACTCAACGGTTCTTCTTCAATCTACGCATGTGAACGGACCTCAAACTATTTGGATTGCGCATATTCCAATCGAATTCTCGTCGACTACATTGCATGCGAACAACAAGGCCTTCTAGCGTCTTTTTATTTGTTACCGGTAGTTCGGTTACATATATAAATGGAAAATTAGTTAATCACGTTAGATTGATAATTACGTTAGATTAATCATTAATATTAAATGTATGCTTACTTAGCTTAGTTAATTGAGGAGGTTGGATCATTATTTACTTTGTTAGTTAATTAATTTGGTTGTTCTATGGGTTATTATTTTATTTATTAGGACAAAGTAATAAAATGAGGTATAAAAATATTTTGCATTTCCTAACGTGGATGAGAACACGTTAGGAATTCCTAACGTGTGATCTTATGCCACGTTAGGAATTCCAACGTGTCTCTAACCACACGTTAGCATATGTGATTTTTTTTTTTTGGGACATTTTATTATTATTCTTTTGGTGGTTCAATATTTTGTTAATTATGTTAGCTGGTTAATTAGGGAGTATATTAATTAACAAGGGTTCACCTCATTAATCACGGTTTGAGGGTTTTTTAAATTTGGCCTCTCTTCATTAGTTTAAGAACAAAGGCAAGAAATAAAAATAAAAAAAAATATATACATTTACTAACGTGTCTGCATGCAACACGTTAGAAATTCGTAACGTGTGACAATGGAACACGTTAGGAATTCCTCACGTTCCATGCAACGGCACGTTAGTATATGTTTTTTTTTTTCCCCAACCTTCACTTCTACATATTATTTATAACTTGTAGATATTATATTTTTTATGTTATGTAGTCAGATTAGTAGATTAATTACTCATCCACTCCGTCAAATATAGAAAAGCCATAATTTGTTAATTACACTCGTGGTTTTCCTCAAGATTTCATGGTATTATTTAGGTGACTCACTGGTTCTTCTTCTTCAATCTCGCATGTGAACGGACCTCAAACTATTTGGCGACATTCCAATCAGAATTCTCGTCGACTACATTGCATGCGAACAACAAGGCCTTCTAGCGTCCGTTTTATTTGTTACGTAGTTCGGTTACATATATAAATGGAAAATTAGTTAATCACGTTAGATTGATAATTACGTTAGATTAATCATTAATTGCGTCGTATGCTTACTTAGCTTAGTTAATTGAGGGGTTGGATCATTATTTCTGTTTAGTTAATTAATTTGGTTCGTTCTGGGTTATTATTTTTATTTATTAGGACAAACTAATAAAAATGAGGTATAAAATATTTTGCATTTCCTAACGTGGAGAGAACACGTTAGGAAATTCCTAACGTGTGATCTAATGCCACGTTAGGAATTCTAACGTGTGTCTCACCACACGTTAGCACATGTGATTTTTTTTTTGGGACATTTTATTATTATTCTTTTGGTGGTTCAATATTTTGTTAATTATGTTAGTTAATTAGGGAGTATATTAATTAACTAGGGTTTTTGTTCATTAATTAATATGATTGGTTAATTAACAAGGGTTCACCTCATTAATCACGGTTTGAGGGTTTTTTAAATTTGGCCTCTCTTCATTAGTTTAAGAACAAAGGCAAGAAATAAAAATAAAAAAAAATATATACATTTACTAACGTGTGAGCATGCAACACGTTACAAATTTGTAACGTGTGACAATGGAACACGTTAGTAATTCCTCACGTTCCATGCAACGGCACGTTAGTATATGTTTTTTTTTTTTCCCCAACCTTCACTTCTACATATTATTTATAACTTGTACATATTATATTTTTTATGTTATGTAGTCAGATTAGTAGATTAATTACTCATCCACTCCGTCAAATATAGAAAAGCCATTATTTGTTAATTACACTCGTGGTTTTCCTCCAAGATTTAGTATTATTTAGGTGACTCATTGGTTCTTCTTCAATCTCGCATGTGAACGGACCTCAAACTATTTGGATTGCGCACATTCAATCGAATTCTTCGACTACATTGCATGCGAACAACAAGGCCTTCTAGCGTCCGTTTTATTTGTTACCCGGTAGTTCGGTTACATATATAAATGGAAAATTAGTTAATCACGTTAGATTGATAATTACGTTAGATTAATCATTAATTGTGCGTCAGATGCTTACTTAGCTTAGTTAATTGAGGAGGTTGGATCATTATTTTTGTTTTAGTTAATTAATTTGGTTCGTTCTATGGAGTTATTATTTTTTTATTTAGGACAAAGTAATAAAAAAATGAGGTATAAAATATTTTGCATTTCTAACGTGGAGAGTAACCGTTAGGAATTCTAACGATTGATCTAATGCCGTTAGGAATTCAACGTGTCTCGACCACACGTTAGCACATGTGATTTTTTTTTTTGGGACATTTTATTATTATTCTTTTGGTGGTTCAATATTTTGTTAATTATGTTAGCTGGTTAATTAGGGAGTATATTAATTAACTAGGGTTTTAGTTCATTAATTAACATGATTGGTTAATTAACAAGGGTTCACCTCATTAATCACGGTTTGAGGGTTTTTAAATTTGGCCTTCTTCATTAGTTTAAGAACAAAGGCAAGAAATAAAAAAAAAAAAAATATATACATTTACTAACGTGTCACCATGCAACACGTTAGAATTGCTAACGTGTCATCATGGAACACGTTAGTAATTATAACGTGCCATGCAATGGCACGTTAGTATATGTTTTTTTTTTTCCCTGCCTTCACTTGTAGATATTATTTATGTTATGTATATTATTATTTATGTTATGTAGTCAGATTAGTAGATTAATTACTCATCCACTCACAAATATAGAAAAGCCATTATTTGTTAATTACACTCGTGGTTTTCCTTCAAGATTTCGCGGTATTATTTAGGTGATTCACCGGTTCTTCTTCAATCTCGCATGTGAACGGACCTCAAACTATTTGGATTACGCATTCCAATCAGAATTCTCGGACTACATTGCATGCAAAACAACAAGGCCTTCTAGCGTCCGCTTTATTTGTTACCGGTAGTTCTTACATATATAAATAGAAAATTAGTTAATCACGTTAGATTGATAATTACGTTAGATTAATCATTAATTGTGCGATGCTTACTTAGCTTAGTTAATTGAGGAGGTTGGATCATTATTTACCGCTTAGTTAATTAATTTGGTTCGCTCTATGGGGTTCTTATTTTTATTTATTAGGACAAACTAATAAAAAAGGGTATAAAATATTTTGCATTTCCTAACGGGATAGAATAGCTAGAAATTCCTAACGTGTGATCTAATGCCACGTTAGTAATTCTAACGTAGGTCTCAACCACACGCTAGCACATGTGATTTTTTTTTTTTGGGACATTTTATTATTATTCTTTTGGTGGTTCAATATTTTGTTAATTATGTTAGCTGGTTAATTAGGGAGTATATTAATTAACTAGGGTTTTAGTTCATTAATTAATATGATTGGTTAATTAACAAGGGTTCACCTCATTAATCACGGTTTGAGGGTTTTTTAAATTTGGCCTCTCTTCATTAGTTTAAGAACAAAGGCAAGAAATAAAATAAAAAATATATACATTTACTAACGTGTCACCATGAAACACGTTAGCAATTGCTAACGTGTCATCAATGGAAACACGTTAGTAATTCTAACGTTTTGCAATGGCACGTTAGTATATGTTTTTTTTTTATATTATTTATAACTTGTATATATTTTTTATGTTATGTAGTCGATTAGTAGATTAATTACTCATCCACTCCGTCAAATATAGAAAAGCCATTATTTGTTAATTACACTCATGGTTTTCCTTCAAGATTTCGCGGTATTATTTAGGTGACTCACTGGATCTTCTTCAATCTCTGCATGTGAACGGACCTCAAACTATTTGGACTACACACATTCCAATCAGGAATTCTCGTCGACTACATTGCATGCAGAACAACAAGGCCTTCTAGCGTCCGTTTTATTTGTTACCTGGTAGTTCGGTTACATATATAAATAGAAAATTAGTTAATCACGTTAGATTGATAATTACGTTAGATTAATCATTAACTGTGCGTCGTATGCTTACTTAGCTTAGTTAATTGAGGGGGTTGGATCATTATTTACTGTTTAGTTAATTAATTTGGTTCGTTCTATGGAGTTATTATTTTTATTTATTAGGACAAAGTAATAAAAAATGAGGTATAAAAATATTTTGCATTTCCTAACGTGGGACTGAGAAACACGTTAGGAATTCCTAACGTGTGATCTTATGCCACGTTAGGAATTCCCAACGTGTGTCTCGACCACACGTTAGCACATGTGATTTTTTTTTTTTTGGGACATTTTATTATTATTCTTTTGGTGGTTCAATATTTTGTTAATTATGTTAGCTGGTTAATTAGGGAGTATATTAATTAACTAGGGTTTTAGTGGGACATTTTATTATTATTCTTTGGTGGTTCAATATTTTTAATTATAATTAGGTATATTTAATTAACTAGGGTTTTTGTTCATTAATTAATATGATTGGTTAATTAACAAGGGTTCACCTCATTAATCACGGTTTGAGGGTTTTTTAAATTTGGCCTCTCTTCATTAGTTTAAGAACAAAGGCAAGAAATAAAAATAAAAATATATACATTTAAGCGTGTCACCATGCAACACGTTAGAAATTACTAACGTGTTAAATGGAACACGTTAGAATTCCTCACGTTATGCAATGGCACGTTAGTATATGTTTTTTTTTTTCCCAACCTTCTAGGTATTATTTATAACTTGTACATATTATATTTTTATGTTATGTAGTCGATTAGTAGATTAATTACTCATCCTATTCAAATATATAGAAAGCCATTATTTGTTAATTACATGTGGTTTTCCCAAGATTTAGTATTATTTAGGTGACTCATTGGTTCTTCTTCAATCTCGCATGTGATCACCTCAAACTATTTGGACGCACATTCCAATCGTGAATTCTCTCGACTATTGCATGCGAGCAACAAGGCCTTTTTTTTTTTGTTTTATTATTAGTTCGGTTACATATATTGGAAAAATTAGTTAATCACGTTAGATTGATAATTACGTTAGATTAATCATTAGCGTAATTAGTATGCTTACTTAGCTTAGTTAATTGAGGGTTGGATCATTATCACGGTTTAGTTAATTAATTTGGTTAAATTTGTGGAGTTATTATTTTATTTATTAGGACAAAGTAATAAAAATGGGGTATAAAAATATTTTGCATTTCCTAACGATGTAGAAAACACGTTAGAATTCTAACGTGTGATCATGCCACGTTAGAATTTCAACGATGTCTGCAAACGCGTTAGCACATGATTTTTTTTTTTTTGGGACATTTTATTATTATTCTTTTGGTGGTTCAATATTTTGTTAATTATGTAGTCAAATTGGTTAATTAGGAGTATATTAATTAACTAGGTTTTTGTTCATTAATTAATATGATTGGTTAATTAACAAGGGTTCACCTATTAATCACGGTTTGAGGGTTTTTTAAATTTGGCCTCTCTTCATTAGTTTAAGAACAAAGGCGAAATAAAAAAAAAATATATATACATTTACTAACGTGTATGATGCAACACGTTAGAAATTAAATAATATGACAATGGAACACGTTAGCAATTCCTCACGTTCCATGCAATGGCACGTTAGTATATGTTTTTTTTTTCCCCAACCTTTCACTTCTCATATTATTTATAACTTGTAGATATTATATTTTATGTTATGTAGTCGATTAGTAGATTAATTACTCATCCACTCCTCAAATATAGAAAAGCCATTTGTTGTTTATTAATTAGATTAATTGTTTTCCAAGATTTTACTTAGGTTTGTATTATTTAGGTGACTCATTACAATTTTCTTTAATTCAATCTCGCATGTAACGGACCTCAAACTATCGCCCTTGCATGTTGATTCATTCATTGCATGCATGCATAAGTTATGTACGTATGGTTAATGGAATGCATGCGGTGAAAATGTGTTTTAACATTTTTTTTTGGCCCATTTGGTGACGTGGCATTTTGCCACGTCAGAATTTCACACGTGTCATAGTACCGCCTCACCAAATAGTGACGTGTGGATGGCCAAAAACGTTAGGAATGGGGTTGGCGTGGCCCCATGGCCGCACCCCATTCTCTTTCTTCCTCTTCCCCAAATTTTGTTCCACCATATTTTTTTCCCCGCCTCTCACATCACTCTCCCCGCTCCCTTATTTCTTCCTCCTCCCACTCATCAGCTCTCGTGTCCCTTCTCCGTCAGTTTCTCCTCTCCCAATCAGCTCTTTCAGCTCCCATCTCCCGATTTCCACTCATCCCAATCAGACTAATTTCCCCATCAGGCCCCTTCCTTTCAAGACCTGACCTGTGCTCTCCCTGCTCGGTGAACACCCACCCGGCTATCTCCTCCTGAGCTCCTCCTTCTCGGTATGCATATATAGAAAACATTTCTACATTTCTACCACATGCAATATATGACATGCAGATTCAATTTGTTTTTGTGATTTTATTTTAAATTGGTAATCCCACATTGTACTCTTCCAAAAACACACATGTTATGTGATTTGTTTAAATTTTTTCTGATTTGATTTTAAATTGTTAATCCCACATTTAATGGTTTTATTTTGGCTATTTATTTATGTAGGTTTTAATAATAAATTTCAGGATGGCTGTTTTTCTTTTTAGGTTTTAATGTATTTTGTCTTTTTTGTTTCTGTACGAATGGGTGTTAATTTCTTCCTTATGCCATGTTAATAAGTGCTTATATATATATATATATATATATATATATATATATATCACTGTGTGTCATATTCTTAATTGGGTACATGTATAACCGCGCGATATGATTTTGGAAGAGTTTTATCCCAATGACTCAGAAACTTTTGTTCGTTGGCCATGTCCAATGTAAGCAAGGCATATTGATGAGCTAGGGTTTGCTAGCAAATTCATGTACATTTTAATCAATTATGTTTCATTATATTAATTACTTTATCTATAAGAAATAATCTTTTCTTTTTAGTAATAATCATAAGATGATGATGATGGTGATCATGTTGATGAAATTGACACACCTAAAACGATTCACATGATTAACTAGGAGCTGCATGTGAGTATACATGATTATTGTGTTTGAACGTATTAATCCCTGTGTCCTCTAAATTAATCATGTGCAAAATAAGAACCTGTCCATAGTGCTTTTCTTTTCTTTTATTTTTTAAATATTTTGGAGTAATTGCCTCATGAAGATAGAAAGCTGGCCATAGTTAGATCTAATGATCATATACCTTATTTATTTATCTCTCTTCCACAACTAACCTTATTTACAATCACCATTTCTTCTTTTGTTAATTAATTAATCTCCTTGCAATTGATCCGGCCAGTTGTTCTCTAATTTGAACTTATTAGCTGTCTGCTGGGATTCTAGGAACATTTTCATGCCAAAAATAATGTTTCAAGGAGTTTTTCTTTTGATATTTTCTAAGTTAATTCTCAAACCGCCTACAATTAACGCCGTTCATGTTCAAAGAAGTCATAAAAAAATTAATAATAATAATAATAAAAGAATTGAGATCTAGTTTATTGTTGAGCTAGATAATTAATTTGTTCAAACTATATATGTTCATTTATTTTAGTTTTATTAACGACACTTTAATAGCCATTCAAATTACGTGTACAACTTTGCTTCTCCTTTTGGTTTTGTTTTATTTGATATGGATGGTTTAAGCTAGCTTGTCGCACATGCATGTGAAATGGACAAAAGGAGTAGCAAGAGAATGAAAATGGACAAATGGAAGTCGGTGGTCATATTTGCTCCAGATTAGGAGAACGTTTGAGAATGTAGTTTTCGTGTTTGCAAATGACTATTTTTATAAACGTATTTTTTTTTTTTAAATAAAAAATACAATAATTTTTATTTGCAAAACCGCAGGACCAAATGAACTAGATGTAAGCTGAACATCTCTAGATCATTTCTTTTTATTTTAAACTCTACATGCTTCTAGACTAGCTACTAAAACATGCTAGGAATTGCTTTTTTATTTTTTAATACTTTCCTATGATCATTTCAAAGTTGAGCTTCTTTTTTGTCTTCTTATCTTCGAATTGTTCCCATTCAAATGATCTTCTAGTCTCATAGACCTAAAGAGTCTTGAACTTCCATTTCTTTTTGTTTGTTAAACAAGATTTTAACTTCAAAACATAGTACTCTAACCTCACGAAAGCCATTCCATCATTGGGTGGAGCAAGATCTTGTTCTTATAGGGGCCGGTAGGAAGCAGGATTAAGAATTAATTAATATAAAATGATATTATGTTTTAATATAATATACCTAAAAACACATAAATACTTTCTTTATTTCAAACACTCCAAGCTTGTCGAGGTAGTCAATGAGAAAAATGGGCTAAGTGAAGATTCTCGAGCCTATGGATTAATTATTGGGGATATCCTTATTGAAGGTTTGACCTTAATATCGAATTTATTGTAAGTGGTTGATTACTTCTTGTCAGATTGGCTTTTGTAATTTGGATTTAGTAACCACCTTAGAGTGTCACTTGGCAATTATGCTGCTGCACCTGTGCTTTTGCTTTAAATCTAGGTTACATGGTTTGCGTTTTCTCACTAATTGGCAATATGTAGCTAGTAACATTTTCATTCAATTTTCTTTTTCTTTGTTATTTTATGTTTTTTACTTGTTTAATTTAAATAAAATAATAAATTACAAAAAAAAATTTCTTTATTTTATATTAATTTTCCACCTATGAGTAATCTGTATGAGCAATTTGTCATAATAATACTTATTTTGAATCTAAAGTATTTTTTTCTTTCATCTTCACATTAATCAACCAAAGCTTTTATGTTAATAAAATGTTAGACAACAAAGAGATTGCCCTCACGTTAATTTCATCATATTAACCAGATCGAGCGAGGTGGAGAAGATTTCTTTTCGGTAGTATCGTAAAAATTTATCAACAAAACAAATTTAAGTAAGCTTCCATTTGAAAATACCAAATACAATGAATAGGAAAATATTGTCTTTTTAATTCAAATCAATCCCATTGACATTTTTATTCCTTCTAAGTTCTAATCTAACGCCCACCATCTCATAACCTCTCAACTCTGCTAGTCTACTTATACAATTCAATTAGTCCTTTGCGTAGATATGCATTTTGTTATTTTTGGTATCCTTACGGCTGAAACGAGATGATGAATTGGAGTCCTCTTTGACAGTTAAAAAGAACAAATTCCTTTTCTTTTGCATGATGCTGTTGTTAATTGTTATCTCTCTAAGATAGGCTAAGGGAGCTTGAATATGATGAATATAATGCATTGGAGGGTTGGCTTGTGATCCTTTTATGGGTTAATTAATATGGTTGTATTGAGATGCCATTTCCTTCCAACGTATACATACTTGTTAATTGAATTGTTAGTAAACATAACTAAACCTAGGTCTATTACGTTTACTGTCCCAATATATAATGTAGGTTAATTTATCGGGTTTTTTAATTTATGTAGTAATAATATGGATAAGAGTTGGATGACGAAGCCTAGGATCTCCAAGGAATACATTGACGGTTGTAGATCGTTCGTAGATTTTGCAGTACTCAATTGTAGGACTCCAGATGGGCTCATTTATTGTCCGTAAGGCGTGTTGCCTCAACAAGCGCACAATCCGGCATTGGTATTCGATCACTTGACAGGGGTAAAGGAATGTCGCCAATACAAAGACTGGATTTATCACGGCGAGCCTCTTGTAAACTCAGTTGAAGAAACTAACTTGCCGAGATCGGCAGTCAGTCAAGCAGAGGATGTGGGTGGCAATATGCACGCAATGTTGCGCGATTTGTTCGGTGTGCATGATGTCAGGGAGGACAGCAATGAGCCTCAACTCGGGGCAGAAGGTGGTGAAGAACAGGTTTCGGATGATACACACGACAGAGGTGACACTCAGAAGTACGATGATTTGCTTAAAAATTCGGACAAGCCACTCCACGGGAAGACCAGACACAGCAAACTAAGTGCCACTGTGCACCTATACAATTTGAAGTGTTTGGGTGGGGTTAGTAATCGATTTTCTCGGCTCTCCTTGAGTTTGTCAATCAATTATTACGATGACGGTGAGCCTTTGCGGATAATACATATCAAGCCAAAAATTCCTAAAGGACATGGGGCTGGTATGAGAAAATACCGCATGTCGAATGTATGCTGCTGTTTTGGAAGGACAATAAGGACTTAGAGTCATGTCTTAAATGTGGACAATCCAAGTGGAAGGATGAGGTTCATTTGAATGATTATCGTGAAATTATTCGGCGAGTAAGAAACGTCCATGAAGGTATTGCGGTGGTTTCCATTAATTCCAAGATTGCAGAGGTTGTTTATGTCGCAGTACCGCATACAGAATATGAGATGGCATGCAGGGTCGGACAAAAGACGGTGTATTGAGGCATCCGGCCGACGAGGCATGGAAGTTCGATAATTTACATCCGGATTTCTCATCCGAGAGCGAGAACGTAAGGCTTGGTCTAATGTCGGATGGATTTAACCCATTTGGCAATATGAGCACATCACACGATCTGGCCCGTCATGCTTGTAGACAACTTGCCTTGGATGTGCATGAAACAACCATCATTCATTTTATCCTCGTAATATCGGGCCCAAAATCACCGGAATGGACATAGATGTGTACCTTCAACCCTTGATTGACGAATTCAGGAATTATGGAATGTAGGGTTCGACGGACGTCTCAAACAGAAAACATTTTATGATGCGAAAGCGATTGATGTAGACGATTAATGACTTCCGGCGACGCAGATTTGTCGGGATGGCCTACGAGGTGTAAAGGCATGTCCTTGCTGTATGTATTCGACGAGGTCTACATGGCTAAAATACGGGAAAAATATTGTTTTATGGGTCATAGGCGATACTTGCCATAGATCATCCGCTCGGAAGGAGCAGGAGAACGTTTGATGGTAAACAGGAATTGAAAGTGCCTCAAGTACACCAGTGGAGAAGAAATATTGACACATTACAAGGGATGGTATTCGGGGAATAGAGTGCTGGTAAGACACCAAAACCCTCCACAAACAAAGAAGGACCGTAAGAAAAAAAGAAAAGCAGCAAGAAGAAGCAAGAAGAAGAGGAAGAGGAATAATAATAAGAACCAAGAAGAACCTCAAGTATTGTGGAAAAAGAAAAGTATTTTTCAGTTGCCGTATTGGAAAGATAACTTGTTGAGGCACAACCTTGATGTAATGCACATCGAGAAAATGTGATGGACAACATACTTCCTTTACCTTCTAGACATGAAAGATAAATCGAAAGATAACCTTCAAGCCCGACAAGACTTGGGAAATGGGTTTGAGACCTAAATTGCATCCGTACATTGGCGATGACGGAGAACTTATTGCCTTTGCTCCCACACGATGTCGATCAAGATAAAATTGCTTTCCTACAAGTGCTTCAAGATGTCAAGGTGCGACGGTTATGCCTCGAATATATCCAGATGTGTTAAAATGGATGACCGCACTTTCGTCAGTCTCAAGAGCCATGACAACCATGTTATCATGCAATGCTTCTCCCTATTGCATTAAGGGGATCGAAATTGCCAAGTAATGTGATCAAGGTACTAGTCGATGAGTACATTCTTGGCATATATGTGAAATGACAACGACACACGAGGCTTTGGATAGACTTCAAGAACACATCTGTATGACTGTGTGTTTGATGGAACAAATATTTCCCCCTAGCTTCTTCACTAGCATGGTCCACGTTGTCGTCCACCTTGTCCGCGAATGTCGATTGGGTGGACCGGTACAGGACAGATGGATGTACCCCGGAGAGAGGTAAAACATAATTAATTCATAGTAAACTTATTTATTTTATATGTGTAAAAGTGCAACGATTGATTGAATGTTGATGTGTAGGAGCCTTGGGGGATTTAAATCCAATATTCGCAACAAAGCGACTCCTGAGGGTTGCATTGCAGAGGGATACATAGCTAATGAGTTAGTGACGTTTTGCTCGGCATATTTAGGTAGTGCACCGACAATTCACAATAGGCCACAACGAAATGCAGATGGGTGTAGGGGGGCCGGAACACGAGTGAACCTAGATCGTAACTCATTGACACAGATTCACCGGTATATTCTGTTCAACTCTGACAACTTTCAGGAATTGCGGATGTAAGTCATACATATATAATTACGTTGCGTGCTATTGTAACTTAATGACATGCAGTTTTAGTAGCGCACTAAAATGAACGGACTAACTCAATTGTAGGACGCACATGGAAACGCTTAGGCGAGGTTCGAATATGGGACAAATGACAGACACTGAGTTGGAGACTCGACATTATCAGGAGTTTTGTAATTGTTACCGTGACTATGTAAGACAAATGTCAAATACGAATTTCACTGAAACTCAAATTTCTTTCCTACACCTATTCTTTTGTGCCAATAGTTAACTGTGCATATACGTTTATGTTATGCTCGCAGGTCGATCATTTGGACGATTGACAGAGGATGGCACTGGGAGAAAAACTTGTCATGCATTGTAGAGGCCCAATGGTTTCAGCAATCGAATATAACAAATATGTGGTCAATGGAAAATTATTCCGTACAATCGCATATGATGTTAGAAGGAGGTCTCGAGCGATGGGCGTTTGTGTGCCGACTGTTGATGATGAAACGTATTACGGGAAGTTAACTAAAATCATTGAGGTGGAATACTACGATCGGACTAAGTACGTATTGTTCAAGTGTGATTGGGCGGACAACACAAGAGGCAGGGGGTACAAGTTGGACAAGTATGGTTTAACGCTAGTAAACTTCAGAAACCTTGTACATAAGGGGGATAAAATTACTGATGAACCGTACGTGCTAACTTCTCAAGTCTCACAAGTTTATTACGTCACCGACGATAGGGACCCCGATTGGGCTTGCGCCATGAGGACCAAACCTAGGAATGTGTACGACCTTGGGCTGGGTCAAGTGGATGATGACGACCAACCAAGCTACCACGAGACTGAGCCTCCCCAGTTGGATCATAATCATCATTATGATCCACATCCGGATGACATAGATTACACTAGGACCGACGTACCACCTATTGAGGCGTATGTAATTTAATATAAATGAAGTTGGCATTAATATGTTTTTCGTTGAGTTTGTTTTGTAATTAATGTGATTGTTAAATTTTGTTTAATTTAATCTTTATTTGATTTAAGTATTTGATTACCTTCCATTTTTCTTATTATGCGTTGGATTTTAATTTTTCCTTATTTACTATTAATTAGTTTTGAATGTGAATAATGTTGCAGTGAAGCATAAGTGTTCGGGGTGGTAGGACGAGGGTTCGACGGCGCCCACATCCACCGTTGATCAGGCAGACGAGTGGTGATGACAGCGAGACTCAGGAAGAGTGTACCCCATATGACCCGCAGTCACCGTATCGACCAGTACTCTCGCATGAGCCCGGTTATTCGGAGTTCGACACTCCTGTGGCTTCTGCTATCGTTAGGGGGGAGATTTTCCACATGGACGCATACACACGACCAGAGAGCCCAGTGGGCAATCCATATGGTCGGCCTGTGGACCATATGGATTGTTCCACTACAGCAGATGATGCCCATGTGGAGCGGCAGGTATCCCCAGCCGGGGGAGACGATGTAGAGCAGGGTCATGATCCACATGAGACGGTACAGTCCGAGACAGAGGATATTACACAGCCCGACTCTGAGGATGTAGCACAGCCTGAGGCCCCTGATTTCCCAGAGCTGAAGGAGTGCGAGGTCTGGACGATAGGTATGTTTAGAGTTATAACAAATGATGGGGGCAGCACTAAACCGGGGTGGGCCATGGTCACCCAAAAGAAAAAAAAAATGGAAAAAATAGAAGTAAAACAAATGAACAAATTAAAAGAAAAAAGCAAAGTTTAGTTCTAATTTTAGTCATTTGGCTCTCTCCCAAAAAAATTCGGACCCTATTTTTAGATTGCATTGACATATCCAATAAATGTTTTGGCCACATTCTTGATTTTTGGGTTATAGCCATGAAATTTTTATTTTATTGTTGTGGCTCATACTATGAAATGGTAACTTTGTTTGCCCTTACGTAGTCTGTACTTTAAAAAACAACAAGGTGGGCTTATTTCTAAACAAAAGATGTAAACAACTAGAATTTTGTTTTTGGCTAGTCCTATTCCATAAAATTTTCTGGCTCATCCATGCCTATAACTATGTATATGTATGTATATATGTATGTTATTAAATATTTATATATATTTTTATTTTCATTAAATTTTGATTGTAAATTTATGTTCTACTTACCAAATTAATGCAGATACAAATAATAATATTGAAGTGCTTAACGTGAAGGACCCCCACAAGTTATATTCAATAACAGATGGGAAACGGGTGGTTGTGGAGTTCAATGGCATGTGGCAACCCGTAGGGAAAAGCGGGGGCAAGTGGCGGCGGATGACGGGCAAGATGGTCAGGCGCGGTACCTTCATCCGTATATCAGACGATTGGAAGAAGGTACCGTTAGACCAAAAGGAGCAATTTTTTGATACTTTGATGGTAAGTGTAAAGAAATTGATCTTAATTTAATGTTTTTGATGTGTATATAACTTAATATGTCTTCACTTATTTGCAAAAGTTTAATATCATTATTTGGTCTATTAATTATTCAATTGTTCACTAATACAGAAACAGTTTTACATAGTGCCCGGCTCGGACATTGCTAAAATAAAAAAGGACTTATGGCGGGACATGGGGGAGAAGCTAAAATATTGGCGCGCCGAATTGAAAAAGCCATTAGCCATTCGAGCGGATGACACTCCTGAGTCAGTGAAGGCAAGAGCGTCGACAATCCTCGAGGGTATGACCGGTAGGATGTGGACATATTGCTGCAGAAATGGTGTGAGAAGAAGAATCAGGTTCGTCAATTGTTTGTTTGTAGTTGTGTAGCATCATAAGTAAAAAATTATTTATCATTGACATTTAAATAAATAAACTAATTTGTGTATGCAGAATATGTGGCAAAAATGAGACAAATCCGAGCATGTACACACCGCATTCGTGGTTCAAAGAGCTGCAACACGCCGCATGAGGCGATATGTTTGTCAAACCGAAATACATACAAATTAGTTAATTAAATTTTTCGATATTATAACGTGAAAATATGTTGCTGTTCGATTTCAATTTTAAGTCATGATAACGAGAAGCCCCAACACGAGCAAATTATATCAAGACCCACACGAACAAGACGGTAGACATCCAAATGACTTGGTTGCCGAGAGTGGTATGCTTGAAACACACGTATAAATTTTTTAAATATGATTAATAGTTGGATGTGTGAGATGACCATGTGTATGAAATGGAGATGCGAGGCTTGAGGACTCGACCGCTGCACTTGTAGAGGGGCTGAGGGGACGATTCGGTGGGCACCGAATGATGCTTATGCACAGGCTCACAGCAATAAGCCGAGTATGTCGTGTGGTGGAGTGAGCAAGAATATTCGCGGTTGGGATACATCCACTCGTATTACACCGCTACCAATGCTACCCACCCTAGTAGTAGAGGAAATGATTTAGTCTGCACTTGCATTGAGAGAACAGAATGAGGGAGGAGATGAACCAACAGATGGATGCAATGACTCAGCAGTTTACTAAGAGGATGGAGGAGGCGCTGGCTCACCAAAGGCACAAGATGAAGAGCGGTTTCCGCTTGAGGGACATCGGCATGTCCGAGCCGGAGTCGAGACCGGGCATGCCAGGGATGTAGGGTCACTGCACTATCGACCACCGATCACGGTGATAGAACACAAGGTAATAGTATATTGCATTTTATAAACATTAAATAAGATCATATAGCATACGAAAAAAACTTGAAGTGTGATTTTAAATTTCGTACAAGAATAAAATGTTGTGCATATATTTAATATCCAAGATGAACATATATAACATAGTTCATTATATACTATCGTAGATAAAGATCAGAATGAGACTCAAATGTCACCCGACCACAAAAAGTCGCGTCTTCAAGGTGACAAAATGACAACCACTTTACGTATAGTGCGGTACATATATGTGCTCTTTAGAAAATTATATTTACTTGAAAAATATTTCAATGCTTACCCTTTTTCTACTAACACATTATGTACATATAAAATTGGATTATTAGCTATCTTTGTTTTCTCGCTCCATAGGAAGATATAAAGCTAGAAAGTTAAAAATATATCAAAAAATCCATCTTTGCAATAACATTATATAGCACAAACAATTTGGTACCTTAGGTTTAAGCTTTTTCCTTTAAGTTTAAGCTTTTGTGATAAATTATAATTTAATATAATATCATACTAAAAGTCTTTAGTTTGAACATTTTTTATGACATTTACTTCTCATTCCAATAGGTTTAATAAATCCAAGTGTTTGACTCAACTTATAAAGGAGTAGTTTGAATCCACACGTGATGGAAAATATTATATTAAATAAGTAAATCCACACGTGTTGGACTGGCTTGAATGTGTTGTAGCAACCTAACTAGCTTTTTGGTTGTATTGCTTTCTTTGTTTGTGGGTTTAGGGAGCTGTTTGCTTTGCTTCCCCTATGTTTCTAACGTATTTTTCGTTTTGTTTGATAAAGTTAACTTATCCCAAAAAGAAAAATGTCTAAAGGTCGGTCCTCTTTGTTTGATATGGTACATTTGGAGAGAACGCAATGCCATCAATTTTGAAGGTTGTGAGACAACAAAGGAAAAGTTAAAAGCTTTGATATTCAAAACACTTTATGTGTGGATGGTTGCTCTCTATAGTTCTCACTTCTTTAATTTTTAGAATTTCTAGATCGTGTTCTTCCTCCTCCCTAATTGAGTGTCCTTGAAACTCCCAATGTACTTGGTTGTGCCATTTTGTGCCTTCTAATAAAATTGAATTTACTAATAAAATAAAAAAATCAAGTTCGTAACCATGTGCTTTGTATTCTACATTCATCACATTAATGTGTGACATATTTATTCCAACATGTGAGCAAGAAAAAGCAAATGGAGATTCTAGGAGTGCTTTGAAATGATTAATAAAAATTATCATGTCCTCATATTCACCATTGTCCTACTTACACAGTCCCATTTTGGAGAACCGGAGAGCAAGAACCCACAGAATTCGAAGAAATTATCTAGACCTCACCTAGTTCAAACACCTATTAAATCTAGAGTAGAGAGATATCGAAAACCTATTGAAATGAAATCTGATTTTGTTGTCTACTAATTTGCATGCTAATGCGGATATATATCTCATTAATTTTCTATATCCTATACTTCCTGCCCGGCCGCGACAACTTCTTTCCACGCCACACCATCTTCTTCTTCCTTCTCTTTTTTCTTTTCTTCTTGAAGCTACAATAGGATGGCCATAGAGGTTCCTTCTCTTTTTTCTTTTCTTCTTCTTCCTTCTATCGCCATGAGTTATCTTCTCGTGATTTTTGATGCTGAGCCATTTTTCCGACCTTTAGGGTGATAAAATCCCTAAAAGATTAACTTTTCCCCTCTAGGTTTTATATTCGAATCAAAAAATGAGTTTTGAGGCATTAGAAACGAGGTTTGAGGTGCATTAGAAACAGATTTTAGGTATTAGAATCGAGTTTTGAGGTGAATTTCGATGGGTCATGGCGGGTTTGAAGTCGGGTCACGGCCGGCGAGAGGCCAGACCCACTACCGGCGTGGGTCTGGCCAGATCCATAACCAGCGTGGGTCCAAGGTGGGTTTGGCCGGGTCTTTCGTGACCGTGGGTCTCCGGTGGCTGCGTGAGTCTTTCTTTGGTTTGGGTATTTATCATTTTGATTTTGTATGGGTGAACTCATTTTCATTTTTTGCGTGCCTAATATTTCCATAAAGTTGGTGCTTTTGAAGAATATTAATTATCAACTTCAAGATTTTTTTAATATATATAGCAATATTATATACCATATTTTATTCTACCATGTTGATATTATAGTCCTAACCAACTCTTTATATATATAGATTGATGTGAAGGGGAAGGGGTGGAATCTGAGATAGATTGATGTGAAACATTTGTTTTGACAAAGTATGATTGTATAAGCCAATTTGAGAGATGAACACAAAAACATGAAGGGGATGTCATGAAAGTTTACTCCTTTTAAGTCATATATATTGGCTTATGCAATGAAATCTTTCTCTCGTGTTAAAACTTGTCTAAAGTGTCCTCAAATTCTTGCTTTTAGTTAATGAACTTGTCACATAATTCATTTGATATTTCCTATGCAATAAAAATAAGAATTAGAAACATAAGGGACTTGCTAGACTATCAAATTAAATGAGTATTGTTTATAAAAAATCATTAGCTTAAGCAGAAGTCAAATTATTCACCAAACCATATGGATGGTTGATGATTGATCCAACCAGCTGAAACTCATTTTATGAGTAAAATTGCCTTGATCAAACGAACACAAAGAAAGAACACCTGGTTGTCGAGTCCAACCTGTAAATCCCGGCTAGTTTCACGCGTAAAGCTTAGCTAGCTAGCTGCCCAGCTCATTCCAAATAATTAAGCAGCTGTTTTATGATATAGTTAATATATATTGTAATGGGTGCATGCCAATATTGCACGGTCTATTGTTGTATTAGAGGCATCTAGCTGGTAGCTAGGACTAAAATTATGAAGGTTGAGAAATGAAGGTTGAGATATCGAAAACCTATTGAAATGAAATATGATTTTGTTGTCTATTAATTAGCATGCTAATGCGGATATATATCTCATTAATTTTCTATATCCTTTACTTCCTCCCCGGCCGCCACAAGTTGTAGAGATCCACAATTGTTTTTGGGAAAATTGTGCCTCTTCGTTAGAGCCAAGAGCTAGGGCATCCTGAGTGTTTTCTTTGAAACCCATCATCCCTTCCATACATGCCAACAGGAGGACACCATATAATATATGCATGAATAAAGATTAATTTAATTAGAAGTTTGTCTTTCAAGGTGATCGATCGGAAAGCTTAATTAATTAATTTGTCGATCTTGTGTCTCGTGGCGTGAGACAAATATATAAGGATGCTCTATTCTACTACACCGATCGATCAATGGGCAAATAGGCTATTATTTTAGGCCAATATTTAGGCATACTAATGACTACTTAAGCTAATACTAACATTTACAAGTAACATAATTAATTTAAGAAGAATTCATAAAAGAAAAAAATAATAATAATTCAAGAAGATAAAAAAAAAGTTCTTTAGTATAATAATAATAAATAATAAATAATAATAATTTAGAACCTAGATTCTACCAATGTCATTTAGAGTTAAGTATTTTTACGTGAATCATCATTAATTATTGTTTTCCTAGTATTCTATATATGCATGTTTGTACACCATATATTTATATTATGCTGAAGCTAACGTTCTTTAGTATCTTTAGTTGTTGATTCCTTTTGGTTTTGTTTTTTTCTCAATATATTACAGTAAGTGGTTCTATGGTTGCTGTCACCGTTTTTTCATTTCAGTGCATATTGTGAGTAATTGGCAGTGTGGATATGCCAATGCTTTATCTTTCAGCCAGTTGTAAAGTTGCATGTATATTAAAATTTCACTATTGGTGCCTAAATAGCTCGAGTGAATGGCAGATAAAAGGTTCAAGTCAATGCCAAATACAAGATTGACATAATTGGCTGCAAGATCAGTGATGAATTAAATACTGTAGGGAAAAACAAACAGTTTGGCTGAAATCCCTATAAGTTAAATAAAGATATACTGGCACTCATCAAAGTGATGCATAAATTCTCGGATTTTACTTGACTCCTTAACGATCAACAAAATGTGATCTTGTGGTGGTTTGTTTCTTACATTTCTCCTAGTTAATTAATTTCTTTAGGAAATAGCATTAATGCCGTTGCTTATTGTTCATTTCTTTGGACCTCGTAAAGTTTTGCTTTGATATGCATGGTTCCATACTCTCATAAAGAGCAAGTGAAACGATAGAATAATGCTTTTAATTAGTGGAAGTGAAATTGTCTTGGTCAAACTTTGATTAGGAAAGAATTCCTATATTGCGCATGCTTGCGATTCTGACATAGCTGTAAAACTTTTGTGCAATCAGTGGAAGTACCCCGGGCTTGTTTACAGTTTTTCGTTATGATCTCTCACGTCATACCTTTTCATTGAGAACTAGGAAGGGGAATGTAGGACAAGCATTTTCCCTGCCATGCAAAAATGGAGAATACTTGGAACCAGGAATGACGATGCAACCCCTTGGGGTTTTGTGGTAGAAGTTGATATAATAAGATAACATCATTGTTCTTCAAGAAATTTGTTTTTAGTGCTGGTAGGATTCCTTCTATAAGTCAAGTCCAAGTCCTTGTTTAAGCTATCATTTGAGTTTGCTTTAATTTGTAGTAGGAGTCATCAAGTATGGGTCAGTTGTAAGTTATTTAAATGAGTCCTTGAAAAAGAATTGGCAGAGAACTGAGAGAAGAAGTGTTAAGAGTAGGGATTGTACACATTCTAGCTAGTCAATCCATGGATTCTATTTGTAGTCATTGGGGTGTTGATAAGGAATAGGAGATGGAAGCTCAGCATAAAATTAAAACTTTGAGGTAGTTGAGCTTCTCAAAGGAAGTAGGTTCTTGGTGGCGGTATGGGTATACAAGCTTAAAAGAGATGTGGTTGGAAATATTGAATAACATAAAACTTGTCTTGTAGTAAAAGGTTATGCTTAAAATCAATCATTAACTTGAATAAAGTATTATCTTCGTCGTTAATTTCGATACTTGTACTATATATATTGGGGCAAATGGGGTTGGCAAAAGTACCTTATTAAGACACCTAAGAATATTGCAAGTATTTTGATGAAACCTATAGTAAGAGACAATTGTCTCTTAGAGCACAATTCGATCTACTAGGCTTGTTATCAATCGATAAATGGTGACATCATATACGTTAATGGTAATCTTGAAACTAGTCTTCAAGTGGGAGAATGTTGGAATCTTGGTAGTTTTAAGATTGAACATTCAATCTTGATAGTTTTAAGATTGAACATTCTAAGACCTTTTTGGTAGGATTGTGTATTCTCTTAAGATTATGAGTCTTATTCTTTCTCTATCTGTGAATTTTAGTTTCATTAATTGGGAGATGATTATTTTTGCCTATAAATAAAACCCCATGTCAATAGGCTTATAAACACATTGTTTTCTTGAGGCAGCTTCAGATTTCATAAACACATTGTATGTTTTCATTGACACTAGTAAAGAAGATAACAGATGTTGCTACCCGCGAAAATACACAATCTTGTTCAACCACGTTAAATTCTTGCATCCTGATTTTTGTTTCTTTTTTCTTCTTCTTTATTGAACCTTCATGCCTTTGATAGAAGGTGGAACGTGTCTCTTTGCTACTCATGTGTAGAAAACTACAAGGATGTCATCATCATATCAATTACTAGCTTTGAATCTTTACCATTGTTACGTTTGACGAATGACCTTTCTTTTGTTATGGTTCTAACTCTTGGATGGATTTTATGTTCACATGCATGATATTGAACACAAAATGGAATATAATTTCTAGAGTTATATGACACGACAAAAGAATAGCAAGACAACCTTCGCCATCCAATTTATTGTGTTTCTTAATACAAATAAGGGAATAATTAACTATTCGATTTTATATATTTTCATTTGGATTGAATCGAGAGGCACTAAAGAATGCAACAATATTTACGAGGAATGTCATATTATATTGCAATAGAGAGCCTTGCAAGAACCGATCAAACCCTAGGTTAACTTACCATGATCAAACCCTAGAAGTGGTATTTTCTTCTCAGACCATTGCTTTTGTCTAACATTGTTGGTTTTATTTTTATTTTCTGCTTTTAAAACAATCACCTAGTTGCATTCAGTCATACAACTCAAAAGCCCTTGGCATGCAACGTTAATTAACTTGACAACCCCTCTAGAATATTAATTAAGGGGATATATTGAGTTTAAAAAATAAAGAGATGAGATGGTTTGGTTGAAAAATATATATATATATATATATATATATACTAAATCAAATTAGACATAAAAGTAGTCACAAATCGATCACGCTTGTATATATATCCCTTAATTAGTATTCCAAATTAGAACTCGGACTATATATAGACACACAACTTTTTTTTTTTTGTAAGAAGAACAAATTGATTAGAAAACTTAAGAAAACAGAGCAAAGGATATTTTAGCTAAAGAAATGAAGCCAAATATTTTTCAAATGTCTTGAAAGACATGTATATAGAGTTTATTTGCCTTCCTTAGAACAAAATCGATCCAAAGTTTAGAGTTTCAAGACTTTGATGTGATAAATGAATGCAAGGGAATCGTGAGCTAACTACCTAGGAGCAACTAATTCGCAAAATCAAACTCTAGGTCGGTGTTGAGCCCGGTTCCTTATAACAAATTTCTTGAATTTCTTTTATTTATTTATATATACACACATATATTAGCAATTACCATTATTTTCTCTAGGGCTAGGAAACTGATCCTATAGATATCCGTACGTGGTTTTGTGTTTTTATATAAATAATTGAAGTTATTAAAAGCAAAAAGCTATGGCTTACCAAAAACAAACCTTTCTGCTTTGATCTTCTGTAATTAACTGTTGAAAGAATTTTGAATTTTTGTGAGAGAAAAGTAAAATCCATAATAGACTTAATTAGATATCAAATTAATTTTCTCTTTACTAGCCCTTCCTTCAAGAATCTATTAGCAAATACAAAATAGATTTGCCAAGATTTGTGGTAATTAACTTGCTAATTAAATGGGAATGAACCCACTTGTGGATTATGAGCATGTAGCATCCTACCTGGCCTCACATTATCGAGATCCAACAAAATCGAGCACAATCGACCAAAATTGTCTATGCATTTGAATGATCATTGGTTGGATTGTGGTCAATAAAAAATAAATTTATTTTCCAACATGGACCAAGTCGATTGTCTAGTTTTAACGTGTCGATGTGTGTTATACATGTTCAAAAGGAAATGTTAGTATCCAACTTTATTCACCTCGTAGTGTTTTTTATACCAAAACAAAGAACATTGAATTTTGATCTTTTTTTTTTTTTATAAGTTGTTTTAATGATTTATTGACAATTTCTATATTATTCTCTGATTCTCGATCGGCGGTCTCTACATTGTTTGATCACTTCAATTCCACGGAGGACTCTAGGTGGTGTGTTGGATACATACATGAGACTGCTATGTCGATCATGTGACTTGTATTTTTGTATCATTGTATTTTTTGTTTTTCTATATTATATATATATATCGGACCAAAGTGTTGATATATATTTACTTAAATTGTTTGTTAATTAATGTTTATATAGGATGAATGTGGTTACTTGTTGTGTGTATAGTTTGGATAACATTAATGTGTGTATAAGATTATATTTTTGATATAAATGTGATGGATGGAGTGTTTTTGTATAGAGATATGATGATATTAGGTTTTATAGAGATATGAATTTGCTTTTCATTATTATAGAGATATATGATGATATTAGGTTCTGCATGGAGTGAATTAGGTGATTCAAAAAAGCAAAAAAATGAAAAAAAAACGAAAAAAAAAAAAATTTCCTAACGTGTTTCATATCCCACGTTGGTAAATGACAAATAAATATACCACATTTACTAACGTGTATCATATCCAACATTAGTAAATGGAGTTGCAATTACTAACGTATTAAGTGAAACGTTAGGAAATGGAAAATAAAAATCGTAAATGGAATTGCAATTGCTAACGTGTATGAGTAAAACGTTAGTAAATGTATTTCCAATTTCTAACGTGTATGACTAAACGTTAGGAAATGAATTTTTTTTAAAAAAACATAAGCTAACGTGTGTATGAGTAAAACGTTAGGAAATAAAATAACGTGTATAGGTAAAACGTTAGGAAATGATTTTCACCTAACGTGTATATAGGTAAAACGTTAGGAAATGATTTTCAATTCCTAACGTATATGACCAAAACGTTAGGAAATGAATTTTTTTTTTAAAAAATGGCTAACGCGTGATAAAAGACGATTGCAATTGCTAACGGTTCACGAGTAAAACGTTAGGAATTGAATTTCAATTGCTAACGTGTCTCGAGTAAAACGTTAGCAAATGGGAATTTTTTTCTAAAGCATAAGCTAACGTGGCAAAAAAGGACACGTTACCCTATAGTAACGTAATTTTCAGCCACGTTAGGATTTGTTTTTATTTTTATTTTTAATATTTTACATTTACTAACGTGAATAGTCACATCGTTAGCAAATGCTAACGCTTTATAGCCTAGCACGTTAGGAAATTTCCATTTCTAATCGCCACTTTACCAACGTGTTAAAACGTTAGAAATAGAAATAGTATGTACGGCCCATTTACTAACGTTTTGAAATATCTAACACGTTAGTAAATGAGCGTTACTAAATGGCGCCTTTTTTGTAGTGCTCCCTCAAATCAATTTATCACCCTTGTGGTAATGTTTTCTAAAAATTTTAATTTGATTAATATACCCTATTCATCTAGTACTAGAATTGTAGTATCCCCCTTCTATATATGATCCAAAGTAACAAAACTACTATGCATAAAATAAAAAATTCATAAAAAAAAAAAAAAAAAAAAAAAAAAAAAAAGCATCACTTTGGTCTATTCTGTTTTTTTTTTTTTTTTCTTAAAGAAAACTTTATGTAGAGAATTTTGTTCATTTTAGGGATGAATTGGCGCTTGCAATTTCAATGGTAACTTGGTAAGGAATACTAACCAAATTAAAAGATTGGAAAACCGTACCATTGCAAATTTAATGATAAATTGAGGGAGATAAATGCAGTTTTCCTTGAAAAAAAGAATCATCGCATCAATAATGATAAATTATATAAACTTGGATAATCATTTTCCCTAATTTTCTGTATTTGGTACGATTGAAAATCGTAGTCAAATCAAAAACATTTTTGGTTGACTAAAACAACTTTATTTAATTTCTGTAATTTTTTATTATTATTATTTTTAACCGTAAAGGAATAAACCAATTCTTTGAATTTGAGCTTCTCCTCATAGTTCACTCTTCACCATCGCTAGAGTTTTGGAGATCGCTAGCAGTTGATCGAAGGTTGTTAGCTAGAATCCTTTGTTGGCTGCCGCTGGAAGTTGTAGGTCGTTTTGGGCTGCCACGTGACTTTGTTTGAAATAGTTAGCTGTCATGATCTGTTTTTGGCTGCCGTTGGATGTCACCTGCAGCCAATGATTTCTCATATGAGCCAGACGCTAAAAAAATGTTTTTAACCAAAATCATTTTTGCTTAGGGTTAAAATCTGAAGTTTAAAATAAATTTGTGTGGCTCTTCATGAATGGTTATATTACTTAGAGAATAACTTATTCACTATCACGAGAATAACTTTTATAGGAATTTGACACAAATTAAGTTCTTTGGCACATTAGTATGGAACAACAAAAGTGAGTGCTATTGAAATACCAATTTATCCCTTATCCAAAAACATAAAATAAAATAATTTTTAATTTTAATTTTAAAAAAAATAAGTAAGAAATCATTAAAAAAAAGCCATGAAATAAAGAAGATTTAGCGTTTTCATAATACCGACTTTTGTTGTTCCATGCTGATGTGTTATCCTCCTAATGGAGGCACAAAAACTTAGTTTATGCTAATCCTATATAAAGTGATACTCTATCACTTATGGTGCACTTAGTGATCCCCTTTGGCCCTTTAAAGACCACGAACTCACAACCTACTAATTGGACTCTCATGAATCAACCCATATCGACCTAGAGATCGAATTGAGGGCTACTAGTGTACCTTACCTCTCGACATCATGCCTTCAATAGCATTTTAGCCAAAGTCCCCAAAGCCCTACCAAAGTGAGGTGGTAACGAGTCAAACGATGAGTTATACTAGTGGAAGGAGGACCTTCCACTAGGTATATATGCATTCATATAACCTTAATTAAACTTTGTCAATTTGTTTTCCCTCGCACTTAGCAACTTAAGCATCGGAGGTGGTTTTGCGGATCTCCGATAGACCTATCTAACCTTCTATCTTCTTTTCACCTTCTTTTGATGCTTGGCATGTAGTCATTGTATCAACAACTTATACCTTTAGATATTCTTAGATTCGATCTTCTTCATTTAAAGTGAAATGGAGAGAATCCATTTTATGATCTAGATTAAATTTCACAAATCTAATTATGTATATGCTGCTACATGGTATATATATTGTCACGTTATTTAAAATTTTAAACAATACAACATCGTATACATTGTTAGAATATAACAAAACAAAATCTTAACCGTAAAATAGATGTTCTCCGTTTCACTTGAAATGAAAAGTTAGATTAATGGTAGCTAATGTTAGACGGTGCATTCATGAGTTATCTAGAAGACACTACAAAAACACGGCATTTACTAATGTGGCTACTGTTCACTTTTTTTTGACGTTAGCAATTACTAACGTGTTAAATTTCAACACGCTAGTAATGGGACCAAAAAATTAAAATTAAAATTTTAGTAACGTGTCGTTATAAACACGTTAGCATTCATAGCATGCACATGTGGGGGCTGTTGCCTTATTGTCATCTTTTGGTTGGATTTTCTTAAGAAATCGTAAATTGGATGGGTTATGAGTGCTTAGGAGGGTTTGGTTGGGTGAGTCCACTTGTAATTTATGGGTTTGTTCTTTTGAAGAGTGTGTAGTTGGAAGGAAATTAAGAAATTTGTGTTGGTTCCCATCGTTATTGTTTTTTTGGTAAGCTATTCTTTATGCCATTTGTGAATGAACTTAATTTACATTTTTATTTGGTTAGTTATTGTGTCCTGATTTTTACTTCTCATTAATATATTTTTACTATATATTGTTAAGATATTTTTTACTTCTCATTAATATTACACATTGAAAATCTATTTTGGGATCCTTTCATTTTCCCATTTCAAGTAGCTGTTCCATTACTTTTCTTATCAAAGAAATTTGTGTAGCGCTTTCGTGTTTGGTGTGTGTGATTTTTTGTTTGGTAGGACCAACTTTGTGATTTAACCTTAAATTAATTGTGCTTAACAATATTTTTCTTTGTTTTCATTCTTATTTATTGGTTCCATTATCACCTTAAACATGCAACTATATATCGCGAGGCTTATTGTACTTGTGCATACTCATAATTTAAACTTATTATTCCAAATCAAACTTAGATGGAGTTTTGGTTTGTTAACTATAATATTATCATGCATACAATATGTTATATTCAATTTGATATATATGACCATATATGTAATTGCTTTGAGATGCCATTTCCTTCCAATGTATATATATCTTGTTTAATTGAATTGTTAGTAAACATAACACATACCTAGGTTTATTACGCCATCGTCCCAATATATAATGCGGTAAATTTATCGGTTTTTTAATTTATGTAGTAATAATATGGATAAGAGTTAATTGACAAAGCCTAGGATCTCCAAGGAATACATTGACATTGTAGATCGCTCATAGATTTTGCAAGACTCAATTGTAGGACTCTAGATGGGCTCATTTATTGTCCGTGTAAGGGTGTTGCCTCAACAGGCTGCACAATCCGATATTGGTATTCGATCACTTGACAGGGGGTAAATGAATGTCGCCCCCAATACAAAGATCGGATTTATCACGGCGAGCCTCTCAGACGAACTCATGTTGAAGAAACTAACTTGCGAGATCGGCCGCAGATGCGTGTCCAAGCACGAGGATGTGGGTGGCAATATGCAAGCAATGTTACGCGATTTGTTCGTGTGTGCATGATGTCGTGGAGGACAGCAATGAGCCTCAACCCGGGCACAAGGTGGTGAAGAATGTTTGGATGATACACCGACAGAGGTGACGCCAAATCGATGAATTGCTTAAAATTCGGACAAGCCACTCCAGGAAGACCACACAAAGCAAACTAAGTGCCACTATACACCTATACAATTTGAAGTGTTTGAGTGGGGTTACTAACACGATTTTCTCGGCTCTCCTTGAGTTCATCAATCAGTTGTTGCTTGATGACGGTGAGTCTTGCCGATAATACATATCAAGCAAAAAATTCCTAAAGGACATGGCGCTTGGGTATGAGAAAATACCGGCATGTCGAACGATCGTATATTGTTTTGGAATGACAATAAGGACTTAGACTCATGTCTTAAATGTGGACAATCTAAGTGGAATGATGAAGTTCATTTGGATGATTATTGTGAAATTATTCAGTAAGAAACGTCCGAAGGTATTGCGGTGGCTTCCATTAATTCCAAGATTGCAGAGGTTGTTTATGTCGAGCGCATCGCATGAATATGAGATGGCATGCAGAGGGTCGGACAAAAGACGGTGTATTGAGGCATCCGGCCAACGGCGAAGCATGGAAGTTGTTCGATAATTTACATCCGGACTTCTCATCCGACATCGAACGTAAGGCTTGGTCTAATGTTGGATGGATTTAACCCATTTGGCAATATGAACACATCACAGATTTGGCCCATCATGCTTGTATGCATAACTTGCCGCCTTGGATGTGCATGAAACAACCATCATTCATTTTATCCCCGTAATCTCAGCCCAAAATCACCTAGAATAGATATAGATGTGTACCTTTAACCCTTGATTGACTAATTTGAATTATGGAATGTAGGGGTTCGACGCTCGACGCCCTCAAACAGAAAATATTTTATGATACGAAAGGCAGCTTGATGTGGACGATTAATGACTTCTTGGCGACGCAGATTTGTCGATGGCCTCACGAGGTGTAAAGGCATGTCCTTGTTGTATGTATTCGACGAGGTCTACATGGCTAAAACAAGGAAAAAATATTGTTTTATGGGTCATAGGCGATACTTGCCATGGATCATCCGCTCGAAGGAACAGGAGAACGCTTTGATGGTAAATGTGAATTTGAATGTGCCCTCAAGTGCCGAGTGGAGAAGAAATATTGAGAGCTTAGAAGGATGGTATTCGAGACTAGAGTGTTGGTAAGACACCAAAACCCCTCCAGACGAAGAAGGACCGCAAGAAAAAAAAAAGAAAAGCAGTGAAGAAGAAGCCAAAGAAGAAGAGGAACAGGAATAATAATAAGAACCAAGAAGAACTAGTGGCCCTCAAGTATTGTGGAAAAAGAAAAGTATTTTTTCATGTTGCCGTATTGGAAAGATAACTTGTTGAGGCACAACCTTGATGTAATGCACATCAAAAATGTGATGGACAACATACTTCGTGACATTTCTAGACATGAAAGATAAATCGAAGATAACCTTCAAGCCGGTCAAGACTTGCGTGAAATGGGTTTGAGACCTAAATTACATCCGTGACACATGGCGACGGAGAACTTATTTGCCGCTTCTCCCACACGATGTCGATCAAGATAAAATTGCTTTCCTACAAGTGTTTCAAGATGTAAAGGTCCTGGACGGTTATGCCTCAATATATCCCGATGTGTTAAAATGGATGACGTGACATTGTCGGTCTCAAAGCCATGACAACCATGTTATCATGCAATAGCTTCTCCCTATTGCATTAAGGGATCAAATTGCCAAGTAACGTGATCAAGGTACTAGTCAATATGAGTACATTCTTCAGGGGCATATGCGAAACGACACTGACACACAAGGCTTTGATAGACTTCAAGAACACGCTCAGATGACTTTGTGTTTGATGGAACAAATATTCCCCCTAGCTTCTTCACTAGCATGGTCCACGTTGTCGTCCACCTTGTCCGTGAATGTCGATTGGGTGGACCAGTACAGGACAGATGGATGTACCCTAGAGAGAGGTAAAACATAATTAATTCATAGTAAACTTATTTATTTTATATGTGAAAAAGTGCAACGATTGATTGAATGTTGATGTGTAGGAGCCTTGGGGGATTCAAATCCAATGTTTGCAACAAAGCGACTCCTGAGGGTTGCATTGCAGAGGGATACATAGCTACTGAGTTAGTGACATTTTGCTCGGCATATTTAGGTAATGCACCAACAGTTCACAATAGGCCACAAAGAAATGCAGATGGGTGTAAAGGGGCCGGAACACGAGTGAACCTAGATCGTAACACATTGACACAGATTCACCGGTATATTATGTTCAACTCGACACTTTCGTGAATTGCGGATGTAAGTCATAGTAATATAATTGGGTTGCATGCTATTGTAACTTAATAAAATGCAGTTTTAGTAGCGCACTAAAATGAACGGACTAACTCAATCGTAAGGCGCACATGGAAACGCTTAGGCGAGGTTCGAATATGGGGCAAATGATGTATACACTCGCTTGGAGACTCAACATTATCAACAGCTTTTGTAATCGGTACCTTGACTATGTAAGACAAATGTCAAATACTAATTTAATCAAGCTCAAATTTCTTTCCTACACCTATTCTTTTGTGCCAATAGTTAACTGTGCATATACGCTTATGTTATGCTCGCAGGTCGATCATTCGGACGATCGACAGAGGATGGCATGGAGAAAAACTTGTCATGCATTGTAGAGGGCCAATGGTTTCAAGAATCTAATATATGAGATATGTGGTCAATGGAAAATTATTCGCATATTGCATACGATGTGAGAAGGAGGTTTGAGAATAGTGGCGCTGTGTGCAATCGCTGATGACAAACGTACACGGGAAGTTAACTAAAATCATTGAGGTAAAATACTACGATCGGACTAAGTACGTATTGTTCAAGTGTGATTGGCGGACAACACAAGAGGCGGCACAAGTTGGACAAGTATGGTTTAACGCTAGTAAACTTCGTAAACCTTGTACATAAGGGGATAAATTATCGATGAACCCTATGTGCTAACTTCTCAAGTCTCACAAGTTTATTACGCCACCGACGATAGGGACTCCGATTGGGCTTGCGCGTAAGGACTAAACCTAGGAATGTGTACGACCTTGGGTGGGTCAAGTGGATGATGACGACCAACCAAGCTACCACGATCGAAGTCTCCTGGTTGGATCATAATCATCACTATGATCCACATCCGGATGACATAGATTACACCAGGACCGACGTACCACCTATTGAGGCGTATGTAATTTAATATAAATGAAGTTGGCATTAATATGTTTTTCGTTGAGTTTGTTTTTTAATTAATGTGATTGTTCAGTTTGTTTAATTTGATCTTTATTTGATTTAAAATGTTGATTACCTTCCATTTTTCTTATTGCGTTGGATTTTAATTTTTCCTTATTTACTATTAATTAGTTTTGAATGTTAATAATGTTGCAGTGAAACATGAGTGTTCGGGGTGGTAGGACGAGGGGTCTAAGGCGCCCACATCCACCGTTGATCAGGCAGACGAGTGGTGATGACATGAGTCTCGTGACCGGCACTTCCCATCCGACCGTAGTCACTGATTGACCAAGATTCTGCATGAGCCCAGTTATTCGGAGTTCGACACTCTTGTGGCTTCTGCTATCGTTGGGGGGGAAATTTTTCACACTAATGCATACACACACCAGAGAGCCCAAGCAATCAATCATATGGTCGGCCTGTGGACTATATTGATTGTTCCACTGCAGCAGATGATGCCCATGTGGAGCGGCAGGTATCCCCAGCCCGGGGAGACGATGTAGAGCAGGGTGATGATCCACATGTGACGGTACAACCCGAGTCAGAGGATATTACACAGCCTGACTCTGAGGATGTAGCATAGCCTGAGGCCCCTGATTTCCCAGAGCTGAAGGATCGCGAGGTTTGGATAATAGGTATGTTTAGAGTTATAACCAATGATGGGGGGAGCACTAAATGGGGTGGGCCATGGTCCCCCCAAAAAAGGAAAAAATAGAAGTAAAACAAATAAACAAATTAAAAGAAAAAAGCAAAGTTTAGTTCTAATTTTAGTCATTTGGCCCTCTCCCAAAAAAATTCGGGCACTATTTTTAGATTGCATAGACATATCCAATAAATTTTTGGCCCTATTCTTTTTTTGGGTTATAGCCATTAAATTTTTATTTTATTGTTGTGGCTCATACTATGAAATGGTAACTTTGTTTTGCCCTACGTAGTCTGTAGTTTAAAAACAACAAAGTGGACTTATTTGTAATAAAAAAAGATCTAAACAATCGAATTTTGTTTTTGGCTAGTCCTCTTCCATAAAATTTTCTGGCTCCGTCCATGCCTATAACTATGTATATGTATGTATATATATATATATATATATGTATGTATGTTATTAAATATTTATATATTTTTTCATTTTCATTAAATATTGATTGTAAATTTATGTTCTACTTACCAAATGCAGATACAAATAATAATATTGAAGTGCTTAACGTGAAGGACCCCCACAAGTTATATTCAATACCAGATGGAAACATGTGTGTGGAGTTCAATGGCATGTGGCAACCCGTAGGGAAAAGCGGGGGCAAGTGGCGGCGGATGATGGGCAAGATGAGTCAGCACGGTACCTTCATCCGTATATCAAACGATTGGAAGAAGATACCGTTAGAGTGTATGAGCTATTTTTAGATGCTTTGATGGTAAGTATAAAGAAATTGTTCTTAATTTAATGTTTTGATGTGTATATAACTTAATATGTCAAACTTATTTCCGAATTGAATATCATTATTTGGTCTATTAATTATTCAATTGTTCACTAATGCAAACACTTTTACATAGTGCCCGGACTTTGCTAAAATAAAAAGAACTTGTGGTGGGACATGGGGAGAAGCTAAAATATTGCTACCAATTGAAAAAGCCATTAGCTATTCGAGCGGATGACACTCTTGAGTCGATGAAGGCAAGAGCGCCGATAATCCTCGAGGGTATGACCAAGTGGATGTGGACATATTGTCTAAATAGTGTGAGAAGAAGAATCGTTGGTCAATTGTTTGCTTGTAGTTGTGTAGCATCATAAGTAAATAATTATTTATCATTGACATATAAATTAATAAACTAATTTGTGTATGCAGGAATATGCCGCAAAAATGACACAAATTAGCATTGTACATTACACGCATTGCGCGCTTCAAAGAGCTACGCACAACACGCGCATGAGACGGTATGTTTGTCAAACCGAAATACATACAAATTATTGAATTAAATATTTCAATATTATAACGTGAAAATATGTTGCTATTCGTTGAATTTTACAGGTCATGATAACGAGCGAAGCCCCAACACGAGCACAGAATTATATCAAGACCCACACGAAGAAAGGCGGTGGATTTCCAAATGACTTGGTTGCGGAGAGAGTGGTATGCTTGAAACACATGTATCAATTTTATATTTATGATTAATAGTTGGATGTGAGATGACCGTGTATGTAATGTGCAAAATGAGATGCAGAGGCTTGAGGAGTCTGACCCTGCTACACTTGTAGAGGGGCCCGAGGGGATGATTCGGTGGGCACCGAACGATGCTATGCATAGGCTCACGGCAATAAGCCGGAGTATGCGGGTCATGTCCACGGAGTGAGCAAGAATATTCTCGCCAGTCAGGGATAAATCCATTTGTATTACACACCGCGCCTGAATGCTACTCCCCCCGGCCGTAGTTTCAGAAATGATTCAGTCTGCAATTGAATTGAAAGAATAGCAGCTGAGGGAGGAGATGAACCATCAGATGGATGCAATGACTCGAGGTTTACCCGGATGGAGGAGGCGCCGGGCTCACCAAAGGGCGATAAGGAGCGGTTTCATTTAGTCCGAGGGACATCGGGTAGGGATGTTCCGAGGAGAGGCGACCACCGGGCTTGCTTCACGGGATTTAGGGTCACCTGCACGTATCAGCCACCGATCATTAGGCGATAGAACACAAGGTAACAATATATTGCATTTTATAAACATTAAATAAGATCATATAGCATACAAAAAAAACTTGAAGTGTAATTTTAAATTTCAGACAAGAATAAAATGTTGTATATATTTAATATCCAAGATGAACATATATAACATAGTTCGTTATATACTATGCGAGATAAAGATCGAATAAGACTAAATGTGACTAACCACAAAAAAAGTCTATTTTCAAAGGTGACAAAATGACAACTACTTTATGATAGAAAGGTACATATATGTGCTATTTTAGAAAATTATATTTACTTGAAAATTATTTCAATGCTTACCCTCTTTCTACACTATAACATTATGTACATATAAAATTGGATTAGTAGCTATCTTTGTTCTCTCGCTCCATAGGAAGATCTAAAGCTAGAAAGTTAAAAATATATCCAACAATCCATATGTAGGGCATGAATGAATGGATTATGGATGAGGGGTTGAGATTCTAAAGGGCAAGAGATGATAGTCTACTTTATTTTCAGTTATGGTACTAGCTAGAGGACAAATTATGTACTAGGAGGTTTAGTTTAATTGGCTCTCACTCGTAAATAATAATGTTTTTTCTATCTGTCTTTCTTTGGCTCTCACTATCTCATAGGTTTTTTTACCTTTAAAAAGCAACTGAACTAGACCATCTAATTACCCCATATTTATACTATATTATTTGTTAGTTAGAAGAATTTTTCAGTGATTGTCTTTTCCCAATGGGCGTACGTAGGCCTTTGTGGTGAACTATTTGAATATTGTGTTTTATGAGTGAATAATTCATTTTCTTATTGATCATCTTATAATGATTGTTACATTAGGACTAATTAAAATTTGTTATTTTGGGTTGTTACTACAAATAAAGCATGTGATGGTTGCAAAGTGAACTTTAATTAGAGTGGGAATTATTGAACTGAAATTTATCCTTATTCCACTCTCAGCCTCAATTAATCTATTTCTCTTGTATACTTTATATACTTTATATGTACTTGAGTTTTGCCCAATGTAATTTTTTATGAATTTGGTTTGCTTATCATAAAGAAAAACTTATGACCAAAAAGCTACACCTTTACACGTAACACTACCAACTACTTGGCGTATGTTTGGCAAAGCGTTTTTGCCATTTTTATTGTCCACACAACTTTTCCCGAAAAGATTAACATAAAACATTCTAATTTTTTTTTCATTTTTATATCACATCATTCATTTTTTTACTATTCAAATAATAAAATCATAACAAAACAAAACTTTTTCTTTTCAATACAAAAATTCAAAATTAATTTTATACCACATCAAAATGCCGTAGATACAATTCAAAGCTATAATCCACCCAAAATAAATAAATAAACCATCTTAAAGGTACTCCTTCATGCCAAATGCTCTTCCAAAGGAATATTTAGCACATAAAGCCTAATGAAAAGCTATAACCTCAAATTTCCGCTCTCAAGCATCCTCTTAATATATAACATCCTCTACCACACCCTTCAACATTATAAAGTGAAGACCAATCTCCTATAAGATACATCTCCATACCATTCAAACCAGATAATATAAATCGAAAGTTAATCTTCCAAAGACTCCTTATCAAACCAACAATAATGTAAGAAGAGCATAATTTCATCACATAACTTAATAGATATTTGCTTGTCAACACCTTTTCCCTCCTACAACAAACACACCATATGAGCTCCTAAAAGAAAAGCACACCCTACCCCTCCATCCCCAATCCCCCAACTTTATGAACCACCAACTTCCATAAGCAATCCAATTTATTTCAAATTTCCAAGGGCTTTAAAGAAAGGCTCTTAAATCGCCATTCCAAACCCTCAGAATACCCCATTCCCCTAGGAAGATGATATCAATCCAAAACATAAGGATATAAGAATTCAATAAATCAAAAATCATTGCAAACCAACGCCTCATAACAATTTAAAAATAAGCCATCGATTATTATTATTATTAAAACTTAACCATTAAACCCTTAAACTTGACATAAAAAGTATCCCTAACAAAACAAATTAATGTTTATTCAAGTCATCTTCTAGGTGAAGGCTTACGACTCTAGTTTCCATCAAATGTAGAACCATCCATTAGTCATCCTGGGTTGTTTCTAGAACACAAAACAAAAGACGAGTCAAATACTTGGTAAGTAGATACAACATACATAAATAAAAGTTGGAAACCATTTTAGTTTTCAAAACATCCAAAAAGTATAAATAAAACATTCACACACATCATAAATCCTTTTTTTTTTTAACTCTAATCTTTGAATAGCTAACACATATTTACATCCTATGGTCTGTAAGGGTTGGCTGGCCGATCGAAAGATCCAAGCTCCACCCCTTGGCCATAGGTGGAGCCACATC